>QXEO01000267.1:0-600000 GCA_007115705.1 Dactylis glomerata
GTGGCAGAAGAGGGCAACGGCAGATCTCCTCGCCAGAAGTCGACGGCGGCACTGGACTTCCACCGCTGGAGGTGGTGCAGCAGATGCCGCAGAGGATGCCGAAGGGGAAATAAGTGTCACCAAATGCAGGCGCCAACTTCTCGCCTTCTCGAAAAAAGACTTCATCTCGTCGCGGGTGCGGCCATGGGGAGAGCTCACCCTCTCCCAGTCGAAGTCCGTACCGTGGCGCAAGGGACAGTGCGATAGCACCCTCGGCGCCACGCTAATAGAAGCCCTTTCAGCTGGAGGGTGGGGTCTTCAGTTGTATCGAGGACTTGGCAAGTTACTCAAGTCGTCCTTCGGAACTGATGCCCTTTTCTTTGGCCACAACCAGACAAACAGTCGTGATAGAACGCGTTAACTAACTCGAAGTTTTCCTGGATAGATATCCAGTTTTCCTCGAGTAGGTTAATCGCAGTCATCAGAGGGTCATCGTCTGGTTGCAGGGCCGACGGAGATACCCCGGTAATCCTGCACGACACAAAGTAGATAGAAAAGAAAAGAAGGAGGAAGATGTTAGCACGTACAACAGTGCAACAGAAGTCGAAAAATAGAAACAAGGCGAAACACTCCTTTCAGCAGCAGTGGACATTGTGCGGAGACGCTCCGCCACGGCTTGCTCTCGCTGGGCATGATCCTTGTTGGCATCAGCTAAAGCTTTTTCAGCTTTCTTCGCCTTACCAAGCGCAGATTTCTGCAACTTCTCAGCGTTTGCCTTGGCAGTGGCCGCAGCATCATAAGCTTTCTGTGAAGCACGGAGCTCCGCCTCCAGCGACGCAATCCGAGCGTTAGCCGTCGCCAAAGCAACTACAGAAGAAGAGGCAAGCGTGTCAGATAAGCAGCAAAGGATAAGTACAAGGAAAAAGTTGTGACTGGACGTCAAAAGTGCACCTTCGGACGCTTCGCAACCCTCAGGTATCCAGCACATTCCGTGCCTAAGGCGACAAATCTCTTCAATAATGCCTAAGAGAAAGGACGTGTAAGAGCACAAGTATATGCAAGGGAAAGACAGGAAAAGGAAAAGCAAAAGGAGTTGCTCACATCGCCGGGAGAACCCGTCGATACATGGGCCTCAAGAGAAACGTTGGGTTCTTGGCCTTCTTTGAGCGTTTGTTGCTTCGAGTTTCTGGAACCTTCTTGACAGAAGCCCTGGTGACCCTCGGTGCGGCAACTGGCTCAGGGTGCTCGGCAGCGGTCATTGGCGACATCAAAGGAGCAGTTGAATCATCTTTTGGCGGCTCTTCGTCATCCTTAAAGAAGAAAATACGTTATATGCCATACTACAGAAACAAGACAAGAATGGTGCAAATAAAGAACTCAAATAAAACACTTACGACGCCAGGAGGTCGAAGAATTCCATATCTTCTGTCAAGACAGGAGATTTCTCTCGCAACTGCTTGTTGCAAACAGAAACTCGAAGAAGCAAATTCGTCGACTCGTTTCCTCTCTTGTCCAAGCCAGTGTCTTCAGGCCGCACAGGAGGAGACGATGTCGACGAACTAGTATCCTCTTTGATTCTTCGGCATCATCTCCATCCTGATTATCATCAGCCTCGGGGGCTTCAGATACAGACATGGCCAGATCAGCCGGAAGGGGCCCTGCCTCTGGAAGAGGGGGGCACGAGAGGAGAAATTGGTGTCCCTGCACGCGAATGCGTTACTAGAGTAAGTAAGGAAAGGAAAACATAGTTTGAGAAACACGAAAATCGACAGCAAGAAGCCAAGAAGTAAGCATATATACCTCAGGAAGAGGGTGCACGGAGTCAAAGAAATCAGCGGTCAAATCATCAAACTGCATGATCCTTGGTGAGCTTGGTGAGACTCCTGACCCGCTTGTCGACATCTTCTTTCGATATCAGATCTTCAGAGACGCGGGTCAGATCTTCCAAGCCGGAGTAACTCCAAAATTTGGTAAGGCGGTGTTGTAGGGGTTGAACTCAACGTTGAATGAAAAACGCCATGAGTTGAGTACCCGACAAAGCGCCTCCTTGACCTCCTTTTAAAGCCTTGATGCGAGACAGAAGAGGAAATTTGTTTGACTTCCGCATCTGAGGGGAGCGTATCCCACGACGCCAATTTCTTTACCTCCTGGGAAGCATCAAAAGGAGGTAGGCCATATTCATCTTCAGGAGAGGATTTGCGGTCCTTGATATAGAACCACTTTGTCCTCCACCCTTGGACAGATGCGGCCATGGAAAATTCAAGGTATTGTGCTTCAGGGCGCACAGAAACGACGGCTCCGCCCAGTTCGGGTTTTCTAGCCAACGCAACATTGGGGCGGAGCCGAAAGATTGACCTCCAGAGAAGAAAGTGGGGCTCAATGCCCAAGAATGACTCGCAAAGTCACGAAACACGCAATGTGCAGAAGAGTTCGGTGTGAGTTGGTGAAGCTGCACACCGTAAACAAAGAGAAGCCCACGAAGGAACTCGTGGGTAGGAAGAGAAAGACCATGAAGGAGGAAAGCAAGGAACATTACCCGATAACCACTCGGGGGCTTCGGGATCCGCTCCGTGCTTGGAAACTTGATCGAATCTTGGGCGGAGATGAGGCCGTCCGTCCGGGCCTTCTCCACCTCCTTCTTCGTGATGGCAGAGGTCACCCAGCTGGTCGCAGCGTTCAATTTTCCCTTGGCCATGGCGTTCTTGCTCGCTAGGTGCTTCACGCGCATCTATCAATCTGTGCCTGGGGGCTATGCACGAAAGGAGAAGGAGGCAAGATCGACAATGGCGGCGGTGGCGGAGAGAAAGAGCTGGTAAACAGTAAAATTCCCCACGATCCCCCTTATATATCTTTTGAGAGAAGGATCGTGGGCTGAGACGTGGCGCAAAGATCGGAAACGGTAAGCCCACTAACGGTCCAAAATTAAGAAATTTACAGTACTGCCCACGCAACGGTTCGCAATGGTACAGAGTGACGTACTCATTGATGTCATAAAGAAGATAATATAAGAAAGAGAAAGATGGCGCCGACAAGTGCAAAATAGGTGCACAAGACTGTATACAAAGGAGTTTCGATTATAGCCATGGGGGCTACTATTTTCAAGAATGGTGAATACAACTTTTTTCTGAAGTGGTGGATTAGTATTTGATGACAAGATGTTCTTAAAAGTATCTCCAGTTGAAGTATCTCGAAGTTGAAGTATCTCGAGTTGAAGTATGATGGACTACACTATATTTTGAGCTTATACTCGAAAAAGTCTTTTTCGACTATAGCCTCGGGGGCTACTCCCATCGGGAGCGCTGAGCGCGCACCCGACGATACTTCTTGATAAAGCATTAGAGTTGGAGGAGTGCAGGAGTGTTACTCCCATCGGGAGCGAGTTTTATGGTTGTAGAAACCCGAATATTTTCAGTCAAAATTTGACTGCGACATAAGATTCTCGAGTTGCGTTATCGCAACGCAACTCGCATGCCGTGACTTGTCACGAAGGTAAGACCCCGGGACCCGTCCTGTGTGGCCTGGTATACGCACATGGATGCGCTCTGCTGTTATGTATCCGTGTCTACGACGCGAAGAAAATCCTGGTGGACGCACTGGGTACCCTGAGAATCACTGGGATTCATTCTTTGTAAGTCCTAAATGCGGCAAAAGAGTGGGTTTGACCGGTATCCCAAATTCAAGTCCAAGGGGATTGAATTTGAAGTAGGTGACAAGTATCTGTTCCGGCAGTTAACTGACCTCTTGATCCTCTAGAGTTGTCAGGCTTGTTCATCAAAACCCCTTGCGAAAGAATATCATGAAAATAAGTCGAAAGACCAAGTCGAAGATTTGAAGATAAGAAGAAGTCGAAGAAATGATCAAGTCAAAGATTTAAAGATTAGAGATTCAACCTGAATCTGCAATTCTGGTAGAATCTCAGGGGCTACTGACAAGGGTATAGTTAATAGAGCCCGTTAGTTGAGTACCCCTAAGGCCCGTATAGCTAGGCCCAATTGTAATGATAGTCGAATACGAGTTCCTACCATATGTCGATATTGTAATCTGTATCGAACCCTACCCGATCCTCAAGACCTGGCCATCTATATAAAGGGGCCAGGAGGGGACGGAGTAGGCCAGATTGAAAGCAAGCCAGGTTAAACACCCAAGTTTACTTTCGACGCATACCTATTTCGACTAACTTTACCTTCGAGTTCATCCGACGCCCTATCTCCCCGATCCTAAGTCCTTCATCTAGGACATTTGTTGAGTTAACCCCTCGTCACCTGCTTTCTAACATTTGTCAGGAAGCGCAAGACAAGGTGCAAGACTGTTGATGCTGTGTATGTGCTTCACGAGGAAGTTGAGTGGAGTGATGATGACACGGGATCTGATTCAGATTGGCCGGACATTCCAGAACCTTCTGATCCAACATACAAGAAGGCGAGAAAACTGTCCCCAAAGAGGAAGAAGACAGCTAGGTGGGAGTAAGACTAATTCAGTCTTTTTTCTGAGTGCTCCGTCTCTGTTTTGTACAACAAAATTGTGAAAACTATTTTTCCAGAACATGTGTGTGTGTGTGCAGTGTAAAACAGGGGCCCTGGAACTGCCCAAAATTCTGTCAGAACTGTATTTGTTATAGAATTTGTAATTTGTAAACTATGTACTCAGTTTTAATAAGCCTTGTTTGACATTATGCATATGTTCTTATTCGGTGATAATGTTCAGAGGGACAGTCAGAAAAGGCAGAATAAATGGCACAGGATAACATTTCACATTACACAATATTTGGGTCCTTACAGTTTTGCTTTTCAGGTGCTAGACATCATAATGCCAACATAAACTGCAAATGCCATGGAACATATCCATATGAAAAGCAGATTGTTTCCACCATCTGCCCTAACCTTGATCTGTTCTATTTCAGCTGCTTGCTTCTACAACTGAGCATGCACACCACCACTCTGCTCGAGCTTCCGAAGTTGGTCCAGAAGCTCCTTGTTTTCATCAAGCAGCGCACGGTTCTCCTCCATCTTCTCCCATACAACATCACGAAGATCACGAACAAGCTCTCTCTGGAAAATTGGCAGCGGGTCGTCCACCCACTCATACTTCTCACAGCCTCGGTCCTTGCCTTCCTGCCAAAAACATAGTAAAGGAAGAGGAAAGCTGTGAGAATTCAAATAACTAAACTGCCAAACAAACTAGATTAGTTTACAATAATACCGCGCGGATGCGGCAGTTGTAGAATCTTCTCCCAGCATTTTCATCCATCCACGCAATCCATCTCGGCATCTTTACTCCACAGTCACAGATTTTGTCCGGCGAATAGTCGTAGGGCTTACTCCGGTACGGGATAGGGGGCATCGGCGAGCCAACCCTGATTCTGCCCACGGAGAACTGCAGTAGCTGCGAACCATTGCCTTGCACCCAAGGGAGAGCATAGCAGAGGAACTTGGTGGGGTACTAGAATAGCAGATGTGAGCTAGCCAGAAAAGAATCGTAGGTGCAAGGGGGAGAGGGGAAGAAGGAAGAATCGGAGTGACGACGCTGCTCTTGCATTCCGACAGTTATACCAGCGCGCCCCCCAGAATATGACCATTTGAGTATGACAGGTGGGATCGTGCAACGCAACTATGCCACCAATAAATTGCCATCATGGACACAAGTAAAATGTATTGTTTTACAAGCGTGGAAGCAATGCATAGTCGCTGGGGGCATGTGCTTCCATGGAGAGCTACCCTGTCAAAAAGATCTGTTCCCTCTGGGCAGACACCACGATCACTAGCCTCCGCCTCCTGTTCTTCACATGAGCGAGCCCTCCCCGTAGTTTAGATGCCTCGCACCGGCCGCTACAACACCTCCCGCGCACGACGCGGAAGATCCACACCAGGCCTCAGCCACGCCACCCCAGGCCTCAGCCACGCCACCCCAGGCCTCAGCCACGGCGGCGGTACGTACTACCACAGCGGGAATTCCACGCCCGGTCGTGCACAGCGGCAGGTCAAGCCGCCGCCGCATCAGATGGCCATGGTGGCTTGAACCGAGCAGCAATGCATCTACTCCAACTCCTACTTCTTTGACCTCGAGCAGGTCTGGCAGTGGCTCCAGCAGCCTCGCAGTGTAGGCCAGTTCAAGACCGCCCTCAAACCCGTACCGTTCATCAATATTGAATCGGACGATGAGGACTGGCGTCAACTCTGAGCAGCCAAGATCCGCCGACGCAAAGTTTGCGCGAGACATGAAGACGGCCATGACCAGGTCATTGGAACCCCAGTGCAGGGGGAAGGGCAAGGCAACCACGATGGAGGATGAAGCAGAGGGCAAGGACAAGGCCCCAATGGAGGTCGACTCCGACGACTCCAACGACGTCATGTACTGGGTTTAGCTAGTGGTTAAGTTAGTAATCTATGAAGAAAATGCAAATGGCATGCATATTAGCTAGCATTTTCTGTTCAATGCAATTTATCTTGCCTAAGATTTGACCCTTCTATTTTCAGTTAATATATAAAATATAATGCATTTTATCTTCCAGCGTGTCCTGGCATGCCTTCTCGTGTAGCGGACCGGTTCCTTCTTGTCGAAGGATCTAGCCAGGACCCTGGCACTGGCACGATGGTTCGGGGCAGCGAGCGTCAGTTAATCGGCGCCACGTATCCACCCGTGTGCCGGGGGGCTCTATTTTTTCATTTACGGAGGATATAGCTAGCATGAGAAGGCTAGAAGACAAGAGCAGTGGTTGGACCACGGGCTGGGCTGTTTGACTATCTTGCCATATTATTCATTCACCTACTTCCTTCTCCTTCCTCCTGCCCGGCCATCCGCTCTGTCTAGCCATGCCTCCAAAGAGAAACCGCCCCCTGACGACTCAGGAAGCAGAGAGAATGGAGAGAGCTCACCGCCGGAAGGAACTTGCTCCATCCATTAGAGAAAGCCCTCACATAGAGGCGCAATCTTTGCTCTCCCTGATGAAGAAGGGAAAACTTCAATTAGGCGAGGGCTCATCCGGGTACTGGGACGAATTCTTCTTCTTCATCATCATCTTTTGTTTGTTCTTCTTCTTCTTCTTCCTCCTCTATAACTCATTACCGTGGAATAAAATGTTCCAGAGCCGGCGGAGCCATGATGGTTTTGCAGGGTGTGCCTCTCTCCCAAAAAATGGCGGCGGCGATCCAGAACCCGATGCCCACATTTCCCCGGCTCAGCGAGGTAAGCACTCTCTAATTGTGTTGACATGCATTGGGTTCTTGCGATTCTGACTTAGGTGAGTGTAGAGTGCTTTACCTGTAATGGGGTTTTTGCGAGGATGCCACTGCACTTAGTTGGCGTCGTTGGTAGAAATAACCCTGTTTTTATTTTATACAGGAAAAGAAGGTGGGGCTGAACCCAGATATGGCGTCCTGGCTTAATGAACGGATATCCAAACAAAGGGAGAAAAATTGACCCAGGAAGTGGATATGGCTAAAGTCCTCTTAGTTGCCAAGTGCCTTGCTCGTGAGCGCAAGCAGCTTGTAAAGGAGAATCTAAAGTGGTCGGAACTGCACAAGGAAGCCAGAGCCTCGGCACAGAAGAATACAGCCAGGATCAAAGATCTATTGGAGGAAAATTTGAAGCTAACAAACAATACTGTCACCCTAGAGATCACATGCAGGAACCTGCTGGCTGAAAACGAGAAAGCACTCAGGGAGCTCGTGGATTCCAAAATGAAATACCTCGCAAGCTGCCAACTCGTGGCGTCTCTTGAGAAGGAAAACAAGCAGCTACGCGCCTGGCTTGAACCCTGATGTGTCATGCTTTCGCAATAAAATTATGTAATGAACTGAACACATTGAAGTACTATGTGTTTATTATGTTATGAACTATTATGAAACCATGTCATGCAATGTTTGGAAGCACCTCTCTGTGAGAGAGTCCACCTATGAACCCTTGGGATGGCATGTTGGTATTTTTCCTAGGTGATGCATCACTCACCATGACTCCATGCATTGTTTTTCCATTTTTTTGATTTTTTCTGAATTCCCCAGGCCCCCCTTCGAGATCTAGGTCAAACTTGCGGTGGCATCGATGTCTGCCAGGTGGGGTGGGAACCATGGTTTGGTCTAGTTTCTAGGGTCCCACACCACCAGGGGACCTCCCTGTATTTTTCCCCTATTTTTCTGGTGTGCATTTCTTGTAGCCCCAGTGCAAAATTGGATTTAAATGGATTTAGGGCAAAAATATTCATTATATGGTAGAAGGCCAAGATAATTCCTAACCTCCTGGATGTGGCACCCCTGGTAGGTCCCCCACCCATGAAAATTAGGATGGTGATGTTTTGCACACTGCCCTTGGTGGCCCCTTCACAAAAATGCACCTGTTTTGACCCCTTCGGCCACCTGAAAAATGGGAAATGCATTTTTTATGTGGAAACTGAAAAAACACTAGTTGCAAAAGTTGTTGGGAATGCAAAGATGCACATCTCCACCAAAAATGGGACCATGGTTCCACAGTTTGCTGTGAAACTTGCACAAACCATGGTCACCTGGCAAGGAAGAGCAAGAGAACTCCTGCCTGGAAGCACCTCTCTGTGAGAGAGTCCACCTGTGAACCCTTGGGATGGCATGTTTGGTATTTTTCCTAGGTGATGCATCACTCACCATGACTCCATGCATTGTTTTTCCATTTTTTTGATTTTTTCTGAATTCCTAGGCCCCCCTTCGAGATCTAGGTCAAACTCGCGGTGGCATCGATGTCTGCCAGGTGGGGTGGGAACCATAGTTTGGTCTAGGTTCTAGGGTCCCACACCCCAGGGGACCTCCCTGTATTTTTCCCCTATTTTTTGGTGTGCATTTCTTGTAGCCCCAGTGCAAAATTGGATTTAAATGGATTTAGGGCAAAAAATATTCATTATATGGCAGAAGGCCGAGATAATTCCTAACCTCCTGGATGTGGCACCCCTGGTAGGTTCCCCACCCATGAAAATTAGGGTGGTGATGTTTTGCACACTGCCCTTGGTGGCCCCTTCACAAAAATGCACCTGTTTTGACCCCTCCGGCCACCTGAAAAATGGGAAATGCATTTTTTATGTGGAAACTGAAAAAACACTAGTTGCAAAAGTTGTTGGGAGTGCAAAGATGCACATCTCCACCAAAATGGGACCATGGTTCCACAGTTTGCTGTGGAACTTACACAAACCATGGTTACCTAGCAAGGAAGACCAAGAGAACTCCTGCCTGGAAGCACCTCTCTGTGAGAGAGTCCACCTGTGAAACCCTTGGGATGCCATGTTTGGTATTTTTCCTAGGTGATGCATCACTCACCATGACTCCATGCATTGTTTTTCCATTTTTTTTGATTTTTTCTGAATTCCTGATACGTCTCAAACGAATTTCGGGGGACAGAAGTCTTTGTTCCGGCACCCTGCCGGGACGGGGAAGTGCCCCCGGAGCCATCTCCATCGGTCTCCATCGCCGTCTCCGCCGTCTCCATCGACCTCACCGCCATCTCCATCAACCTTGCTGTCTCCTATGATGAGGAGGGAGTAGTTCATCCCCGGGGCTGAGGGCTCTACCGGTAGCTATGTGGTTCACCTCTCTCTCCCATGATGTGATCTTTATGTGATCGTGAGCTTTGTATCATGTTGAACAAGTACATGTTATTATTCAGATATTTTATGTACTCTAGCAATGTTATTAAAGTAATCTATTCCTCCTGCTATGGTGTAACGGTGACAGTGCGTGCATCATGGTGGTACTTGGTTTAGGCTATGATTGTGATCTCTTGTGGATTATGAGAATAATTATTGCTATGATAGTTTGAGTGATCTATTCCTCCTTTCATGGTGTAATGTTGACAGTGTGTGCACCGTGTTAGTACTTGGTTTAAGTTGCAATGATTTCTATCTTGAATTGTGATCTGATTTGGATATCTCTATGAGTGGTGTTTGTCAAGTACTTGATGAACTTTAAGGGGTGCTTCTGTAGCCACTACACAATGATTAGTGTTATTCAATAGGAGAGTAATTCAGAGTGCCTTAGCAAGGAGAAGTTACTTGTTCAGTCATGTTATATTGTTGGGAGTGTGTCCACTAGTGAAAGTATGATCCCTAGGCCTTGTTTCCAAGCATTGCACACCGTTTACTTGCTATTTTGTTACTTGTTTGCTCACAGCGATATTTATTTCACATCACGTTTGCTACTTATAATCATCTACACCACTTGTATTTCACTATCTCTTCGCCGAACTAGTGCACCTATACATCTGACAAGTGTATTGGGTGTGTTGGGGACACAAGAGACTTTCTGTATCGTAATTGCAGGGTTGCTTGAGAGGGATAGCTTTGACCTCTAACCTCCCTGAGTTCGATAAACCTTGGGTGATCCACTTAAGGGAAACTTGCTGCTGTTCTACAAACCTCTGCACTTGGAGGCCCAACAAGTGTCTACAAGAATAGAAGTGCGTAGACATCAAGGTCTTTTCTGGCGCCGTTGCCGGGGAGGTAAGGTAAAAGGTACTCGCATCCTCCTGTGTGAGTGCTCGGAGTTATTTCCTTTAGATTCTGCAATTACATCTTTTTGTTTCTTGTTTTTATTTTCACTAGTTAGGCTTAATGGAAAATAATGAGTTCTTTAGTCTTTTTCCTGAGTTTAGATATGAAGTTTTTGAAGTGAAAATTGAAAAACCTTTGGAGCTTAATTTGCATGCTAATAGTGTTGTTAGTATGAATGCTTTGAACACCGTTGTTGATAATGCTATAGAAAAGTCTAAGCTTGGGGAAGCTAGTTTTGTTAAGCATGATATTTTTAGTTCCCCAGCTTTAGTGGAGAAAATTTGCTCTGATAATATTTTATCTCCCATATGTGATGTTCCTTCTTATGATGATATGTTTGATGAGTATGCTTTGCGACATAGTAGTTCTCTAGCCTATGATGATGAGTATAATATTTTCAGTTCACCTACTATTGAGGAGAAAACTAGTTATGATTACAATATGCCTCCTATTTATGATGATTATGGTGATGAGAATAATTATTCTATTGAATTTGCTCCTACTACTATTGTTCCAGTGGTGAGTATTAGTTCTTTTATGCATGTGGCTCATGATAGAGATCCTTTATGTGAAAGTTATATTGTTAGTTCTATTCATGATGCTACTGAAAGTTATTATGAGAGAGGGAAACATGGTTTGATAGATCTCAACAATATTAAGTTTCCCCTCTTTATGTTGCAAATCTTGAAGTGGCACTTGTTTTATCTATCCATGCTTGCTACTATGTGCCTCGTTGATTTATTTTCTTACAAGATTCCTATGCATAGGAAGTGGTTCAGATATAAATGTCTTACACATTTGCTTTGTGATGCTCTCTATTGCTTTAAGTTCCTATATGGCGCCTTTGCCTCAAGCTCTCATATGGCGCCCACATGAGCATCTTTGCAAATTATTGTGCCTAGCTCAAAGGCGTTAAAGAAAAGCACTCTTGGGAGATAACCCATTGTTTTCTTTTCAGTACATTTTCTTTTATTTGAGTCTTGGAAGTCATTACTACTGTAATGACCACTCCTTATCTTGTTTATTTCGTTTTTGTGCCAAGAGAAGCCTCTAATTTGAGTGAGGTAAAGATTTGGGGATGTTGCTGTCCTGAAACAGTTTTCGGTGCTGCACCGTAAAAATTCGTATACATTCTCTGTATATCTTTTGGACCTGCGATTTCTTGTGCATATGCCTCAGGTTATATCCAAACTTTCATTAGTTGAACACTTTTTTATTTGAGCAACAGAAAACCTCTCAAAAATTCGACCTTTGTCAGCTGTTCAGTTTTGACAGATTTCTGCCAAAATTTGTTTTTGCCACTTTATCGCTTTCTTTTGAGTTCTTTTTTATCATGGAACTCTTGTGGAAGTTGCTACAGTAGTATATACTTTATATGTGGTGGTTTTGGGTTGAAACCTGAAGCTAAAAGAGGTTGAATATATTTTATGCTTACACTAATGTTGCTAATAGAATTGTGTTTAGTTTTGTATGAAGGAAGTTTTCAAGTGTAGGGATTGGAGAATGATGAGATGAGTTGAAGAATGGACAAAAGCTCAAGCTTGGGGATGCCCATGCATCACCCCAAGAAATATCCAAGAAGTACAAGCGTCAAAGCTTGGGGATGCCCCCGAGGCACCCCTTCTTCATCGGCAAAAATCAGGTCACCTTTCAAGACACTATATTTTTATTGCTTCATGCACTATGTGTTTTTCTTGGAGCGTCAGTTGTTTTAGTTTTCTTAGTTGGTTTAGTTTTGTTTGCTGCAATAAATGGTTAGATCACATCATGTTTCTTTTGGAGGAGATGAACTCGTTTTCATTTGCTAAGAACACTCCGTTTTCACTCTTATCGTTCAATGAGTGTTCTTCTTTTTCTGCTACTGCTTTTGGTTTTCGTTTTCGCCTTGATTTGTGTTCAGATCTTGTCATATCTTTTTATCAAGGTGTATTTTTGCCTCTGATCTTTATTGGTTTTCATCAAAAGAGGTGTTTATAAAAATTTCAAATGGTGTTGGAAAAGAGAAAAAACTTTGTGCAAAATAGTGGTACAAGAAGGAGCTTGTGTAGACTGCGGCTTAGGCTTTTTCATGTCATGCTTGATGTCTTTTTGATAGTATGCTTAGTGGTTTTGCTGTAGCATGACTTGTCACAAATAACTGAGATTACTTAATGAGCCTTTGAAAAAATCATGCGTTGTTTTTATTGTATGGAAGCATTATTTTGGTTTTCTCCTTGATGCTTTATTTGGGTTGACTTGGCGCATGCTCACACATGTTAGACTCTTACAAAGTCGCCAATAGCCTTCATGATCATTTAGTTTTTGACTTTTGATGCCATCGTATGCTTCTTTTAATGTCGCTTTGTCGCTTTGCATGATTATGGCCATTATTGCTCTCTTAGTTGGTCGCTCCCAGTCTTTTGCTAGCCCTCGCCTTGTACTGAGTATGAGCTCTACTCGTGCATCCAACTCCTAAAAGCCAAATTTGCCACTGTGTCCACTATAAATTCCTATGCATGGTATTTATAAGCCATTCCAAAGTAAAATTTTCGTGTGCTACCTTTCAAAAACCTTCAAAACACTTCTCGTTTTGTGACACTATTTTCAGCTCATGGGGAAGTAGTGGTCGGATTTGCTATCTTCCATATTGCTTATTCCAAAAAGAAAAAAAAAAGAGAAAAAGGCACTCCTCCAAAGAATGTGAATGTTGGTGGGCACCCGATGGAATCGGTTAGCCATGGTATGTGAAAGGAAAAAGGTGGGGAGGAGTGCCAAGTTTTATAAAAAGAGCACAAAGTGCCAATCTCTCTCTCAAAAACTTGCTTCATTTTTGTATGGAAGATAGTAAGAACCCCATTGCCAGTCGTTGACAAAGACAACCACCTCTCAAAATCAATTTTTATCTCTCTGTTTTACAAATGAAAAGCTCTAGCACATGTTTAAATCACTGCTTCCCTCTGCGAAGGGCCTTTCTTTTACTTTTATGTTGAGTCACCACCTTCTATCTTTATGCACCGTCTAAGAGAGCATAGTTGTCATTCTGAGTATAATGTGCATTGTCCCAAAGTTTATCATTGATTGATTCATGACTATGGTTTCACTTGTTCTTAAATTATTTGTATCTAGTCGCCCTCTTAAACTTGAAGGTGTCCTATGCATTTATGTTTTGCTCTCTTTGAAGGACAAGCTGAAAACCATTTGTATGTTTTTCCTTATGATTTGAACACACGTTTGACTTTCATTGTTTCATTATCATGATCTTTTGTTTGTGTTCATTTGCATGTTTACAACATGGTTGCTAAGTTCTTATTGTCATGATTATATCTTCATGCCTGTGTTTTAAGTTCTTATGATCCCAGCTCACAATGCTTACATATATGATCAAGATTGTGTAGGTGCATGTCACCTCAAAAATTATTCTTTGTTATCACTTACCTACTCGAGGACGAGCAGGAGTTAAGCTTGGGGATGCTTGATACGTCTCAAACGTATCTATAATTTTTGATGCTCCATGCTTGTTTTTACACCATTTGCCTATTGTTTCGTTACACTTAGTGGCACTTTTATGTATTTTCTGGAACTAACCTATTAACGAGTTGCCACAGTGTCAGTTCCCTGTTTTCTGCTGCTTTTGTGTTTCAGAAGTGATACACAGGAAATATTCTCGGAATTGGACGAAACAAGTTCCTGAAGTCTTATTTTACCCGGAAGCTTCCAGACATCCGAAGAGGTGTCAGAGGGGGGCCACCAGGGCCCCAGACACATGCCCGGCGCGGCCAGGGGTCTGGTTGCGCGGGGCCCGCATGTGGGCACCTGGCCCCTCCTCCGACGGTGCCCCTTCGCCTATATAAAGCCTCGGGACGGAAAACCCTAGAGGATTCAGCAATTTTCCAGAAAGAGTTCCGCAGCTCCGCTGCCATCGCCGACGAATTTCGGGGGACAGAAGTCTCTGTTTCGGCACCCTGCCGGGACGGGGAAGTGCCCCCGGAGCCATCTCCATCGGTCTCCATCGCCGTCTCCGCCGTCTCCATCGACCTCACCGCCATCTCCATCAACCTTGTTGTCTCCTATGATGAGGAGGGAGTAGTTCATCCCCGGGGCTGAGGGCTCTACCGGTAGCTATGTGGTTCACCTCTCTCTCCCATGATGTGATCTTTATGTGATCGTGAGCTTTGTATCATGTTGAACAAGTACATGTTATTATTCAGATATTTTGTGTACTCTAGCAATGTTATTAAAGTAATCTATTCCTCCTGCTATGGTGTAACGGTGACAGTGCGTGCATCATGGTGGTACTTGGTTTAGGCTATGATTGTGATCTCTTGTGGATTATGAGAATAATTATTGCTATGATAGTTTGAGTGATCTATTCCTCCTTTCATGGTGTAATGTTGACAGTGTGTGCACCGTGTTAGTACTTGGTTTAAGTTGCAATGATTTCTATCTTGAATTGTGATCTGATTTGGATATCTCTATGAGTGGTGTTTGTCAAGTACTTGATGAACTTTAAGGGGTGCTTCTGTAGCCACTACACAATGATTAGTGTTATTCAATAGGAGAGTAATTCAGAGTGCCTTAGCAAGGAGAAGTTACTTGTTCAGTCATGTTATATTGTTGGGAGTGTGTCCACTAGTGAAAGTATGATCCCTAGGCCTTGTTTCCAAGCATTGCACACCGTTTACTTGCTATTTTGTTACTTGTTTGCTCACAGCGATATTTATTTCACATCACGTTTGCTACTTATAATCATCTATACCACTTGTATTTCACTATCTCTTCGCCGAACTAGTGCACCTATACATCTGACAAGTGTATTGGGTGTGTTGGGGACACAAGAGACTTTCTGTATCGTAATTGCAGGGTTGCTTGAGAGGGATAGCTTTGACCTCTAACCTCCCTGAGTTCGATAAACCTTGGGTGATCCACTTAAGGGAAACTTGCTGCTGTTCTACAAACCTCTGCACTTGGAGGCCCAACAAGTGTCTACAAGAATAGAAGTGCGTAGACATCAATTCCCTAGGCCGTCCTTCGAGATCTTGGTCAAACTCGCGGTGGCATCGATGTCTGCCAGGTGGGGTGGGAACCATGGTTTGGTCTAGGTTCTAGGGTCCCACACCCCCAGGGGACCTCCCTGTATTTTTCCCCTATTTTTCTGGTGTGCATTTCTTGTAGCCCCAGTGCAAAATTGGATTTAAATGGATTTAGGGCAAAAAATATTCATTATATGGCAGAAGGCCGAGATAATTCCTAACCTCCTGGATGTGGCACCCCTGGTAGGTCCCCCACCCATGAAAATTAGGGTGGTGATGTTTTGCACACTGCCCTTGGTGGCCCCTTCACAAAAAGCACCTGTTTTAACCCCTCCGGCCACTATGGGGATTGATCCATTCTAGCAATACTGCAAGAGTGCTGACAAAATTAAACTAGCTGAGCTAGAGAATAAGAATTCCGCTCTATGCGCCGAGAAGGCTATGCTGATGGAAGAAGCTAGTCAGCTGAAGGACAATTTGGAAATGCTGAAGAAAAATGTGGATGAATTGGAGAAAAAAAAGGAAGTTGCAGCGGGTGCTAACGCGCGCACATGATGTTGTACGGATGTTGAACAGAGCGGGATGGAACGCCCAAAATGACAAGGTGAAAAGGATCAAGGCAATCATCGAGGAGCCATTGTTCGAAGAGGAGCCAAATGATGCTGAGTTAGATGAGGAGTTAGATGTTGAGACGAACTAATCATCATTAGAGGTATCACGAGATTACCGTAGCTAAGAACTATTTGCTAGAACTATTTACTATTTGCTATCTGCTATTTGCTCGATGCAATTAGCACGAAACTATTTGCTAAGAACTATTTGCTAGAACTATTTACTATTTGCTATCTGTTATTTGCTCGATGCAATTTGCGCTAGCGTTTTGATAATTTTGTCGCTTTATGTGAGATTTAGCAGAAGTTGGTGAAATTTTGAACTTAGAAAAAATTCAGGAATTGGATGCAATATGAACTAACTAATCTAAAAACATTTGAAATAGTTTGGACTAGCTGTTTGAAAGTTTCATTAATTTCTGTGAGATTCAGTCAAAATGTGTGAAATTTTCAAATTTTTCATTAAGATCGAGACACGCTAAATGATGCCATGTGTACATGCAATGCCACATCAGCACTGACTAGTGGGCCCCTGGCGTTAGATGTGTTGTTAATCCGCTTAAGTTGTGATTTAGACCTAGTTGCAAGCTATTACACGAATAGTTGGTGGTTTGTGCAAACAATAAGTAAAGTGAGTAGTTTGTGCAACGATGACAGCAATAGTTGGTGGTTTATGCAATTTCCATCATTTATTCATTTGTTTACCCATGGAAGGGAACTCCTCCATCTACTGAACTAGTCGCTAGAGTAGAGTGCACGATGATGATGCTACTGAGATCTCTTGAGCATGCCTTGTCAGACTGCGGCGTGTCTCGTCAATTTACTTGCCCTGTCAAATCTCGCTGCCCTGTCAATTCTCATCCCGCTGCTACGCACAACTTGCTACCACGCGTCAGTTGCTTGGGTTTTTCCACTAGCCACGAATCCTAACCCTAATGACATGTGGCCCCACGAAGGCCCGGAACACTATTGACAAGTGGGGCCCTAGACACACGTTGGACCAAACCTTACCCAGACAAGTGGGTCCCCACACGCTTCGGATGCTAAACCTGGACTAGTTTGTCTCACTCGTTTGGCTCATGGAGCAGGTAACCTCGATGAGAAGCATTTCAATGGTAAGATTTTGTTCTCTATTCCTTCCGCGTGTCAGACGAGAGCGGATTTATTCCCCCCTTGCACGCTATCTCCTTTTTCAGACTGTCGCTCTACTACCTATAGTCAAACAACGAGGGGACCCAACAACGAGACTCTTTAATTGCTGCCTGGCGGTAAACGTACGTACATCCTTACCCACGATAGCAGCCTCTCACTTACAAGTGGGCTGGAGTATCGGGGCCCGCGGTGACACGTCGGTCTAGCTCTCTCTCAGAAACAAAACAAAGCGACTGGTTCAATTTCCAAAGCGCTAGACTGGCATTTACCGCGGCGTGCCTGCAAAACAATTGGATCCCCAACTTCCTCTTCTCTCATAAACGAAGCAACGGGGGCTCGCGTGGGGGGGTTTAACTTCCAAAGCGCTAGACTGCATTTACTTACGCGGCGTGCCAGCGACCCATCACGCACTATTTATCCCACGATCTCGCAGCCTAGAAAACAATTGGATCCCCAACTTCCTCTTCTCCAGAGATAACCCCTCCACTCCAACTCCTTGAGCCGCGGCCGTCATGGATATCTACGGCAATGTCTTCACCGACTACCACAAGGTCCCTGCTCATGGTGACACCATCCTCACGGTGATGCACACAACCGACCTGAGAGAGGCGGCCAAGTTCATCGCCATGTTTGAGCGTTGGCTCGGCAAGCGGGACCAAGAGCCGATTGTCTGCCTCGACCTCGAGTACACCATCACCAAGCCTGCCCGCGCCGCCCTCCTGCAACTGTGCATGCGCGATCACTGCCTACTCTGGCACGAATCCATGGCAACAAGGAACTGTCCTCAGCTCATACAGTTCCTCAACCGCCCTGACATTTCCTTCGCATCTGTGGACAAGCGCCAAGACACCAGCAAGCTGGAAGCCCTGGGCGCCCGCATACCAAACCACGTGGACTTAGAAGATCACTTCAACGTCCCGGGCCAATCTAGGACTGGCGCGGCCAAGATGGCGACTCTAATCATCGACCGCACCTTCAAAGACTACAAGGAGGAGTTCCGCAAGAAGAATCTACACAACACCTGGCATCTTCGGGAACTACAGCCGGATGATACGTCTCCAACGTATCCATAATTTTTGATGCTCCATGCTTGTTTTTACACCATTTGTTTAGTGTTTCGTTACACTTCGTGGCATATTTATGCATTTTCCGGGACTAACCTATTAACGAGATGCCACAGTGCCATTTCCCTGTTTTCTGCTGTTTTTGTGTCTCAGAAAAGTTACACAGGAAATATTCTCGGAATTGGACGAAACCAAAGCCAGACGTCCAGATATTTCACGGAGCTTCCAAAACACCGAAGAGGAGATGGAGCCGGACCAGAGGGTGGCCACACCACCAGGGGGCGTGGCCCACCCCTGGCCCGCGTCGGCCTGTGGTGTGGGCCCCCTGGTCCACTTCAGACGCCACCTCTTCGCCTATAAAGACCCCCCGACGGGAAAAACCTAAAGACCCGATCACTTTTCCAGAACACATCGCGATCTGCCGCCGCCGTCGACCTGAAGATCGGGAGGGTCCAGAAGCTCTTCCCGGCACCCTGCTGGAGAGGGGAATTGCCACCGAAGGTCTTCTTCATCGCCATGCTTGCCTCCGGCGCGATGAGTGAGTAGTCTACCTTGGACTATGGGTCCATAGCAGTAGCTAGATGGTTGTCTTCTCCACCATGTGCTTCATGTTTAGATCTCGTGAGCTGCCTTACATGATCGAGATCACCGTTATGTAATTCTACATGTTGTGTTTGTTGGGATCCGATGAATATTGGTGTTATGATTGAGTTGATGTGCTAAATATTATCTTATGTTATCTCTATGTTGTTTATGATCTTGCATGCTCTCCGTTGTTAGTAGCTATCTTGGCCGAGTAGTTGCTAGTGACTCCAAGAGGGGGTATTTATGCTCGATAGTGGGTTCATGCCTCTATTTAATCTGGGGGAGTGACAGAAACCTCTAAGGTTCTAGATGTGCTATTGCTACTAGGGGGAAAACAACATTCATATGCTCAAGGGCATATGCTTTATTTACATTACACACTTTGCTTAATGCAATTATCTGTTGTTCGCAACTTAATACTTGTGGAATTCTCGGATTGATTCGCCACAAGTGGATTATTAGTCATAGATGCAGTTGGATGGCGGTCTATGTATCTTGTTGTAATGCCCAGAGTAAATCTCATAGTGATCATCTTGACATATCACATTGTCTTTATTCTATCAATTGCCCAACTATAATTTGTTTACCCAGCATGTATTATTTTATCATATGGAGAGACACCACTAGTGAACTGTGGATCCCGGTCCTATTTCCTTTATATTGCTATCACCTGTTTACTTTACTCGCATTGTTTACTTTAGTCGCATACTATTACTATTTTCCACTCGATACGCTCATTCCTTTGTTTACAGCAAACCGGTGAGATTGACAACCTCATCGTAAGTTGGGAACAACGTATTTGGTTATGCTGTGTGCAGGTTCCATGTTGCTACTAGTTGAAGACGCGCTAACTCGTTTGATCGTAAACGGCGCCCTTGTTAGAGTGTCACTAGACTAGCAAGCATCACCTTCAGTCGTATTGGCTTCTTCCTCTCCTGATCGATAAATCTTGGTTTCTTAACTGAGGGAAAACATTGCTGCTATATTCATCATACCTTCCTCTTGGGGTTCCCAACTGGACGGTGAAAAACTATCAACACCGTACCGCATCACCGGAGCAGATCCACTACGCAGGAAAGGATGCGTATGTATGCTACGACGCATATTGTAGAATTAGTATCATGAGAAGATGCCTGCTTCCTCCCCCTCCATACTAGATTCATGTACTGTTTGTTCCACCTATATATGTAAGTGTCTGAGGACCATCCTTATATATGATTTAGTAAGTGTGTTTTCCCTATGTACTGAAGTGTATCTGTATAAGGGGCCGGAGATGCCCAGAGCGCTGCCATGCCTTCCGTTGATGTCCAGAGCGCGCTCTGCCGGAGATGCGCAGACATGCCGCATGAGTGTCGTTGATGTCCAGAGCGAGGCCCTGACTTGCCCACTCTAACTTGTCTCTGACTTGCCCTCACTACACGCGAGCCCCATCACATGGGGGACCCATCTGTCAATGACTCTCAAGTCACGCTTCGCAAGTCAGAGAATCCGCACGCGCCCGTTGTGTGCACCTTGTAAAATAATATACTCCCAACACTTTCAGAATTTTGAAAAGTTCATAAAAGCTGTATCATTGGATTCGACAAGGGATTTGGTGCAAATGGGCACCGATGCTCCATACACTTTCAGAATTTTTAAAAGTTCAAATTCTCAAACTTCTATGTATTCAAAAAAATTGGCGTTAAATACATAGAAAGATATGTTGTATTTTGGAAGATATAAGAAGATAAATTTGTGAATGTAAATAGTATTAAAATAGTAGTAAGAAAGTATATCTTTTTTTTAGGAATTTGTCTTTTTTTGTGATAGGCAATGTTGAATGCTAAAAACCGGTACTAATTTCAATATGAAATTCTTTATATTCTAGGCTACACAAAAATGGTAAAATATAATAAAATTATATAGTGTTCAATCATGTACTATTCACTATATAATATGTCAGATTTTGTCTTTTTTTGTATAGAATAGAATATAAAGTATTTCATATTGAGATTTGTATCGGTTTATAGCATTCAACAATTCCTATCACAAGAATTTTGTTTTGAAATTTTTTGAAACTTTAAAATACAAATTTCATGGCATTATTTTGTTGGAGAAAGATGGACGTCAAACTAATTTTTGAACTACGTGCGCATGCATTGTACGAGGTTGCACTGGCGGGCAGGAAGCCTGCTGCAATAAGGGCCCACGGCAGAGATAAAATATTATTTCCACTCCTTGTACAGTGAACCGCCGCCGCCCCCCTCCCCTTCCCAACGCCAACTTTTACTTATTACCCTGCTCTAGGCAGTTCATCGCCTCATTCCCCATCTTCTCCACAACACCGCTGCGCCCTCTCATTTCTATTCCATCACATCGCCGCTTCCCTTTCCATCACGTCGCCGCCGCCCGCATTTTCTGGCATAGGTCATGTCTGGGTCTGGGTGGGACGAACCCCCGGGGGGGAAGCGTCAGCGTTCGACTCCAAAAGAGCCCATTGCTGATCGTTACCACGAATCCATGGGGTGGGGTAATCTCCACTACCCATCGGTTGAGAACATAGTCGAGCGGGTCGACATCTTAAGCGCTGCTCGCCTTGCTGTCGGCATGGTTGGCATGCGTCATGCCATTCGAGGGACCCCGAATCTACCGCTTGATGCACCGGGCCCGCTCCACACCGACGAATCCTCGTGGCCATATGATAGCGATGCACAAGTAAGAGTAACTAGATTCAGTATTCTGTTATATATATATATTGATCTCTTGTCTGTTTATGTTCTTGCAATCCACCGATCTCTCTATCGAACACCTTGCATGCATCGACTTTTTAGATACAATATTTCCGAAAAATGAAGTTACTCCGCCCATGACGCCTTTTAGGGTTTCGGTTTACGGACTTAGTTTTCTATCTTGTATGTGTTTATGATATATTCAAGCATAGTTATCCTTCTGTCGAACATCTAGTAGGCACAACATTTTTTGGCATTTTTTTACCAAACAATGTTCTTGCAATCCAGTGAGCATTCTGTCGAATACCATGCAATGACTTTTTAAATACCAAAAATTGGAATCATGTTGTACAACTGTTACTCTGCCCACAACCGCTCTTTTTGTAACGGTTTACCTATATAGTTTTCCATCTATTCAAGCAAACTTTTCCTTCTGTGGAACACCTTAATTTTTACAAAGTTTCCAAACAAATTCAATTGCAGGGCATTGGCGCCCTCTTTATGCCGTTAAGCAAGAAGACGCTTAAAGCATATGTGCATTGCAATGACTCCGATGGAAGAGGGCATTGGATAGGAAGTCACGGTGACTAGATGACATTACTCATGAATAACGGCCTCCTGAAGATCCGCCACATGTACAGAGAAGTGACTCTGCCTCTCCCATTACTGGCTCATATTGGAGTTTTCCCCACGTTTCGAACATGCATGTTTTTGTACAAGCAGTGTGAGTTACAGCTTCTGAAGATATAGATTACCAAGACCCCTTACAAGCAAAAATGCAGTGATCAGTGGCATTATGAAGCAATCGTGATCTTTGACAAACTGATCGCCTATGTAGACAGTCACCACGACAACGAATGGGCCATCCTCAAAAATTACCACCTTGCACCTTGCAGGTATGTCGACGCCTGTGCAATTCATCGATTCGGTGATCGGACAGATTTGTTCCGCGTGTACGCGGTTACAGAACCACGAGGAGATGTTCTGGTTTGGGAACCACATACTTGGGGTGAGTTATGCCCTCTTCCTATCTGAATTTACAGGTAGTTCTACCTGCTTGCTGCATTGTTGTATTGTGACTTATCTTCTTCTGTACGCAGGCACAAATGAAGGCCCGCGTCTAATACTTACCCTAAACATCGAGGATCCAGTTGCAGGGGATGCGGCTGAAGGCGCTGCAGTTGCTGGTGATGCAGCTCAAGCCGCTGCAGTTGCTGGCGATGCGGCTATAGGAGATGCATTTCCTGCCGATCCGGATGAAGACGTTGAAGAAGTTGTAGTGGTTAATTCACAAACTACCTGGTTCTTGGCATCCAATACCTACCATTATGGCAATTTCAATCTACTTTGGATTCAGATAGATGGTGATAGACACAACAATGCTCTTTCATAGTTTGAAGATGCGATACGGTTGAGCACTTATCCTAGTCTACGGTGCCACGTTTTCACAAGGCATCCCTTTAATCTTCACCCGGAAGTAGAAGATCTTGTTGATGGTCTAGTGTGGATCAGGCAGGAGCATCTGCACGGGCTTTCAGTATTTCTTGGAATCAACAACCCAATCTTCCACCGAGAACCCTGTTATGATGTTGCAAAAGCTGGTCCATCTGCTGGACAAGGCATGTCCTTGTTACAAGAAGACTGTGTGTTTGTTGCATACCATCGAGCATGTCCCTACACCCAGAGGCCAGTGCCAGATTGGAGCCGTATACACATCAATGGAGGAGCTCCGGCAATAGGATCACAACTGATATACGGACCCACTTATTACAATGAGTGGGAGGCGCCAATGTGGATCTTCCCAACAATGCCTGGGGCTCCCCCAACTCATCGTTGGGAATAGCCATAAGACTAGTTACCTTGAAGTGTTCTACTTTTAAACTTAAGTTAATGAACACTAGTATGATGATGTGTAATGCCTCTGTGATTGGTTATCTGCTTGTAACAGACATATTTTGTTGTGTTATGTTTATATGTATGACCAAGCAATGGAATAATCTTCTGTTGTTTGGATTTGCTAAATTAACATATTTTGTTGTGTTATGATTATCTGTATTTTGCTGTTACATAAAAGCTAGGTACTGCCAATTCCCCCTCTAGCCTTCTCTGGAAGCTGTCATGTTCCCTCTATTCTTTGCAAGATTCATAAAATGCACCGTTTTGGTTGATTTTTATGTGTTAGTTTTCATGCAAAGCATTGGTGTTCAGTTGGTGGATTTGCTAAATTGACATGATATTGCAAGATTCATAAAGTGCAAAGCATTGATGTTCAGTTGGTGGATTTGCAAGATTCAGAAAATGCACCATTTTTGTTGATTTTTATGTGTTAGTTTTCGTGCAAAGCGTTGATGTTTAGTTGGTGGATTTGCTAAATTGACATGATCTAAGTACTCCAGCATCAGAAAATAGTAAATTAGTTAATGATACACACATAGTTGACATCGACTGATAGTTGACAGTACTGAACCTATATGCTGATCACACAAATTTTGTGCAATGTTTGAGAAGTGATTTGCTCAAGCATGGAAGGGCACACGAGCCAGCAGTCAGACTGACCATCTACTTGGCAACATAATATCTACTGGATCACATCAGAGAAATGAGAGAAATGTTCAAGGAATTGGTGTCCAGTAATATTTCACAGAAATCATGGAACTACTCAAGAACCACAACCACCAGTAGATATTCATACAAGTCATAGAACAGGACAAGAAACACAACCGGAAGTAGAACAGTCTACTTGTCAAGAAGGAGAAGCAGATGAGGATACTTGGCCAAAAGATGCCGCAGATAATCGCATTTGTAATGCTACAGTTGACAGAAAGGTTGATGATCATAACTAAGTTCAGGACATAGTAGAGCAAGAGGATGATGTTGTCCTGGAACATGATAATCTGCAATTCACCAGAGAGCAAGAGCAACATAATAGAATCCAGCATTATATGTGCATATTCAGAGAGTATTCATCGTATATATTCAAATTCAGAGAGAATTCAGATTTTGCATACCTGTTACTTCTCCATTTCTCTTAGAGCTGCTGGAATTGACGGAAGGCTGAGAACAGCCTCCATTTCTCCAGTACAAGAACAACCTTCGCATGATCACTGGCTTCCGCCCCAACTTCTCTAGCACGAGAACAGCCTCCTCCAGATCTTCCCAGTTCCCGATCCCGATCTTGCCAGATCCGCAGCGAGGAGAACCCGCTTTCAACCTCGAGGCCATGTCCCCTGCGCGGCGCCAGTAGCGCTGTGGTACTCTAAGATCTCGGTAGGCGAGCGGGAGCAGGAGCTTGAAGAACAATGGGGGAGAAGAGAAAGGTTACGTAGACGAGGTACTCCACCTGGCAGCCATGGTGGCAAAGCAATAACGGGGTATCCTGCCAAGTGGAGCGCCGAGTCGTCACCGTAACAGAGATATTTGTGTTCAAACGATTTCAACCGGTATTATTTGGGCTATTCGAATTAGACCCAGAAATGACGCTCTCAGTGATTGACCCCATCAACTTGCGGTACCGCGATGTGATTGCAGCGAAAAAAGGCACCTATGAGCCTGTGCCAAACAACTTGGTGACCGCAAACTGAATAGCCCGTCTTACGGGACCGACGACATATATCTTTCTTCATTTTCATCGTCTTCGCTTCAACCTCAATCACTCCCCCCTTCGCCGCCTCATCTCCTCTTGTTGCCACTATAGATGCAAAGGGTCCGGTTCGGCCCAACGGCCCGTTGGACCGGCCCTAAAATTTGTTATTGATAGGGTAAGGGTCCGACCCACTAAAAAGTAGGTCCAATCTAAACCTCACCCTTTTGACCCTAGGGTAGAACCGGACCTCCACTCTTTCTCTTTCCTCTCGACACATCAAAGACACAGAGGAAGCCGTCGGCATCGGATAGACTCGCTGGCGTCGAGCACGCCATCCCCTGCATGCTCCTCGGGTGGGCACCAGTACCGGCACATCCTCCCCTAGTCCACTTCCCCCACCGCCGTCCTCCCTCGCTGGCAACCGCATCCCCGCCTCTCCTCCAATCCACCCCAATCAGATCGATGCAGTTCTCCGCTTCGAACTCCGGCACGGCGTGACAGGGGCACCGCAACGCCATCTCGCTCCAATCTCCCGACCCAGCGCCTACCAGTACACGGTTCCCCTCCTCTCTTGGAACACCATCCCGCGAACGAGTATGCCCGTCGACCACCGGCCATGCGAGCGTGGTTGTCGGCGACCACGGCCGGCAGGGGAGGCGCACACGAAGGAAAGGCTGCTGGTGTCCTGTCTGAGGCGCTACTTGCCTGCGGCCATCTCGCCGAACTGCCGTCGCCGGAGGCCATGTCACCAAACCTGCTGATCCTGACGCCCTACTGAAGCCATCAGTTGTGCGGCCCTCGGACAGTAGACTGATGCATCAGACCGAGTGAGTAGGGTTGAACCTAAGGTTATCCTTTACCCTCTCAGGAAAGGTGCGGGCCGACCCTTGCACCTGCAAAGTTCCTACGGGTGCACAGGTCCAATAACAGGTCCAAACCGCACCGGACCCCTTGCATCGTGAGTTGCCACTGCTGCCTCTACCACACCCGCCGGCTGCAACTGCCTGCTGCCGCCTCCTGCGGCTGGCGGCGCTCTCGCGCCGCCTCGCCGCCCCACCTTGCTCGAACCACGGCCACCATCGGTCCACCGCAGCCCGGCCTTCCCTCTAACCTCCCCTACCATCCCGTCTCCGGCGCTGGCGAACCCATCCCGCACCCGAAGTCCTAAGTCCTTGTCGCCAGTGACCTCCCTGCACCCCATCCAACAACTCTAAGTTCTCTTCCTCTCCTTCACCGGCGACGCCGCGGCTCGCCGCGTCGTCCCTGTCTCCGACGAGGTCCAAGCCTCGCCTCGCCGCGATGGCGAGGTCGTCAACTGTCTGCCTGCATCGGAGTCGGGAGGTGGAAGAACAGAGCAACTAGATGGGTTTGCCTAGGAACTAGGGATAAGAGAAAATAGTGAAGGGGGAGGGGTACGCGTCGGTCGATAAACCAACACAAAGAGCGTTTGTTGTTTTTGTGTCAAATATTGTGTACAAGTTGGGTTACACGTAGACTTGAGTTGTATTAGGTCTGGATAGTTTATGAGTAGAGTTCTAGTCGGACTCTAGTAGTCTAGGTCTCCCATGTAATGAGGGGGCACCATACGTTGTAACCTATGAT
This sequence comes from Dactylis glomerata, assembly GCA_007115705.1. NCBI lineage: Eukaryota > Viridiplantae > Streptophyta > Magnoliopsida > Poales > Poaceae > Dactylis > Dactylis glomerata. The sequence continues at coordinate 26,795 of QXEO01000267.1, forward strand.
GACTTGATAGCAATGGGAGCGCAAGGGGAGCCGGTGGCTTGTGCTAACGACCAAGGCAACCGGTGTTGTAGTATCAATGGGGAGGATCGCCCGTAGTCATGCCCCACAGATATAGGCGTTGATCGCCGAACTGAGTTACCAAATCTCGGTGTCGTTCATCATACTGTGATTTCTTGTCCTCGATAGATCAACTATGCGCCTACAACGATAACAACGTCAAATAGGATTCACTGTCTCAGATTTGGTTGCGCGGATTGAATTGGGCCGCAACCCGTTAGGGCAGGGGGGGCACTGGTTTTACCGTTTTTTCCCCTACCTCTATGTGCTCTTGCAGGTTTGGTTGGTTTTTGCCAGCTTTTCCTGGTTTTATACAGTATGAATTTTTGTTCAGATTTGATTTATGTTGAAATTAAAATAATCATTTTAATTTATTTTTTCTAGGTTCGAATTTTTATCTAGTTTTGAATTTTGTAAGAGATTGGAATTTTTGTTTAGGTTTAAAAATTGTTACAATTCAAAATTTGTTCAATTCAAAATTTGTTCACTTTGAAATATGTTTGAATTCATAATTTATTTGAATTCAAAATGTGTTCAAAATTTAAATATTTGTTCATATTTAAAAGTTGTTCAAATTTGAATGTTGTATTAATGTTTAAAAAGTTCAGATTTTGTAACCGTTGGAATTTTGAAAATTATTCATTAAAAAAAAACCCAAAAAGGGAACACTAGTGATACGCAGGGACGAATCTAGAAAAATTTGGTGATGGGGTCGGCTATTATAAAGTTATGCACGACTAAAACTAATATATTGAAGTATTATACTATATCATCTCCCATACCATAATCTCTACTAATAATATTGCTACATGTATGGTCCGTGGCAGTCGCAAGTGCGCTTTCAATTCACCTAAAGTACGCTTTTGTCCAAACACAATATTACCCACCAATGCCACCGGTAAGTTTGAAAAAACGATTAGACAAAAAAGAAAACGACCTTCGAAAACTTCCCAATCCCTTCGCATCTCCCGAACGAACGGCCTGGCTGGTGTGCCTCCAACCGAGCTCTCGCAGCCGGCCGGGCGACGCCGCGACAGCGCGTGCTCCTGACGCCGGCATGCCGAGAGGCAAGATCCCACCATCTTTCACGTGTCGCATCCGCCATCCCGAGCTCCTACCATCTATAGCCCTAGAAAATAGCCCCTCGATTCCCCGACGTTGATCCTTGGACGAACTTCGTCGAGGCCACGTCCAGGCGTGGGCGATCCCTGGATTCCCCGGTGTTAGTCGAGCTTTTCTTCTCGAGTCCTGATGCCATACGAAAATTTTCTTTTCGCCCCTGATCAGGGGAAGGGAAGGACCTGGTGTTCCACACGTGCAACAACAACGTGGCCATCGGCAGACCAACACATCGCCGCCCTACTGGAGAGCGCAACAGCAAACGCGAAAAGTGGCATCGTGCTCGGGATCGCCAAGGTTGGCCTCCGATGTTGGAGCCTACAGGGCCAGGTTGGGGATAGACGGGACTAGACATCCGCATACATCATGGCGCATAGCTTCATCGTCATCACGCAGACCGCTCGGCCCACATAGCTCCTTCCTTCCAGACGACGAGGACGAGCGCGGCTGCCCGAGGCCGCTCCTGGCATGTATCATGCAACAAGTCCAACGGAGTGCAGGTACGAGGCTGCATCTGTTAAAGTTCAGGTTTATTTTTTTGCAGTTCAGGGCATACCCCAAGTCGCCTCTAACATCCTGGCGCTGCACTGGCCTCCCTAATCTCGGCCACTCAGCTCACGCATTGGCGCACATGGACTTCATCAGGGAAGACATTAGGACAACACATAACGTTTGGGTAGCACAAAGTGTTGGGAAAACTGGGCACACCGGTTAACCCCTTAATTTAGAGATTAGCACAATATTAGCGTTGACTGAAAATACGCAGCGGAATCAAAGTAAACTTCAGCCACTTGTGCTCTAACTCAAGGATCTTTGCTCGTGCCGGAAGGAAACATATGCATCAACATATATGGAGGAAATAGGAGCAGCCCTTGGCTCTCTCCTGACCCAAGACAATCTCTCCCCTTAGGAGAGAAGCTCTTTCCTCACCTAAGACAATCTCTGTCCTAGGGAGAGAGGTCTCACAACAGCTGCAGCAGTAGTAAATCAACACACAGAGGACACCAATCCTTTTACGTGGAAAACCTCTCAACTTGACAGGAAAAACCATGGGCCGAAGCCACCCAAATCTTCTTCCACTATTATCAAATGGGGATACAACAAGTTCTTCTCTAGAGAGCACTAGAGGATCTCAAGCACCAAGATACACACGAATCTGTGGCTGCTTCTACAAGATTTGGGGCACAAGAGCTAGAGAGTGGAGCAATCTCACCAAGCTTGGTGGAACAACAGCTTGAAGGAGACAAGGTAGCAGATCTGATGTCTTCACAACCTTGTGGGCAAAGCCCGGCGCTTGATTCAGCTTCTTCCTTCAACTTCTCCTCTTCCCCTCTCTCTTGGTTTTCTTCTCCAATGGAGGCTATCCTGATTTTCGTCCTTACCACTGTGGTGGCTGGAAAGGAGGCTTATCATCCCCTTTCCCCTCATGTGCAATGTCCAAAATGACCCTTGGTCATAACCCTAAAGGTTGGTGGGCTCTTGCACCTGTTTGGGCCGCCTGAAAGGCTTCATAAGGCCATCTCCTCACAGCCCACATGAGGAGGATACCCAACACAAAGTCTCACTCAAAGCACTCGTCGGGCAGGTCACCGCCCTTGGTCTCCCACTTTAATTGTCTAAAGCAAGTGGTGTTACGTTCCATTTTATTACTCAAAAAAATCAGGCATGTCCTACAGTATAGACATACTGCACATGAAGACGTAGTAACAGAGCATGCTCACAAAAGAGTCGGAAAAATTCAGTATAGGAGAGATGTAACTTATTTCTGTACTTTAACTAGCTTCTAAAGTTTCACTTATTATCCTTAATTATATTGGATATAAGGACAATATACACATTGTATTGTTTTCATAAAACTGAGCCGGTTTAGGATCTGCCTATCTAATTAATGTACTAATATCTAGAATAATAGTCACTCAATCTAAGTGTTTTACCACTGGATAGAGACAAGCTATTGGTCCCTTATGTCAGAGTTCACACAGTAAGTGGTATTTGGTGTGCTTTACTCATTCCATAGTGAGCACTTAAGCAAAACAAGATTGACAACTGGTGTTAGATGTTGGTGATGTGCTGATACTTCTAGACATTATTAATTACCACAATATACTTGGAAAAGTGATGCATGACAAGCTAAATACAACACATTGCAGTTTGTTCACATAGCATGTGTCTCCAGAGCATCCAAATTTGATTAGCAGAATGTGCTTTCTCATTCCATGTATATTCCTGAACTCCTAAATACTCCTATTGTTTGTGTTTTTTAATCTCAGATATTGCACACATCGTCCAATATTATGGACTACATGGTCTATGTGCCTTCTTATGGAGTTGTATTAGGAGCATGGCTTGGTGCTTGGCCTATGTCTCCTGACTAGGAAGACCATGGGAGGTAAATATGCCGATTGCGACTTTATGAAGATGTTAACAACCTATGTGATGAGTATCATGAAAGAATATGATCATGTAGACTTTAGAGAAATGTTTATGCGTGTTATGTACATTGCATAAACGCTGAGGATAATGTTTGAAAATTTAAAATTCCTAATTAAGCAAGTGTGTTTTGAGTCTGATCTTACGGAATTCTTTTCCATTGGAGAACTCCGCAAATAGTACTTATGGTGCTTATGTTTATAGTGTCCTTTTTTCTCATTCCAGTGATACTTGAGTGTTGTCATTCCAGTGACATGTCTCCTATATATTAAAATACTATGTTATTTGTTTTTACACCCTTGTATGCATTGATGTCTACGCACTTCTATTCTTGTAGACACTTGTTGGGCCTCCAAGTGCAGAGGTTTGTAGAACAACAGCAAGTTTCCCTTAAGTGGATCACCCAAGGTTTATCGAACTCAGGGAGGTTAGAGGTCAAATCTATCCCTCTCAAACAACCCTGTAATTACGATACAGAAAGTCTCTTGTGTCCCCAACGCACCCAATACACTTGTCAGATGTATAGGTGCACTAGTTCGGCGAAGAGATAGTGAAATACAAGTGGTATAGATGATTATAAGTAGCAAACGTGATGTGAAATAAATATTGCTGCGAGCAAACAAGTAACAAAATAGCAAGTAAACGGTGTGCAATGCTTGGAAACAAGGCCTAGGGATCATACTTTCACTAGTGGACACACTCCCAACAATATAACATAATTGAACAAATAAACAACTTCTCTCCACTATGGTACTCTGAATTACTCTCCTATTGAACAACACTAATCATTGCGTAGTGGCTACAGAAGCACCCCTTAAAGTTCATCAAGTACTTGACAAACACCACTCATAGAGATATCCAAATCAGATCACAACTCAAGATAGATATTATTGCAACTTAGACCAAGTACTAACACGGCGCACACACTGTCAACATTACACCATGAAAGGAGGAATAGATCACTTCAATACTATCATAGTAATAATTATTCTCATAATCCATAAGAGATCACAATCGTAGCCTAGACCAATTACCACCATGATGCACGCACTGTCACCGTTACACCATGGCAGGAGGAATAGATTACTTTAATAACACCACTAGAGTACACATAATATCTGAATAATAACATCTACTTATTCAACATGATATAAAGCTCACGATCACATAAAGATCACATCATGGGAGAGAGAGGTGAACCACATAGCTACCGGTAGAGCCCTCAGCCCTGGGGATGAACTACTCCCTCCTCATCATAGGAGACAACAAGGTTGATGGAGATGGCGGTGAGGTCGATGGAGACGGCGGAGACGGCGATGGAGACCGATGGAGATGGCTCCGGGGGCACTTCCCCGTCCTGGCAGGGTGCCGGAATAGAGACTTCTGTCCCCCAAAATTCGTCGGTGGCGGAGCTGCGGAGCTGTTCTGGAAATTTCGCCCACTCCCCTAGGGTTTTCCGTCCCGAGGCTTCTTATAGGCGAAGGGGCGATGTCAGGGGTGGCCCCAGGCCTCCTCACACTAGGGTGGCACGGCCAGGGCCTGGGCCGCGTCAGCCCTGTGTGAGGGTGGCATGTGGCCCTTCTCCTTCCTCTCTTCGGATGTCTGGATGCTCCCGGGAAAAATAAGACTTCTGGCTTTGGTTTCGTCCAATTCCGAGAATATTTCCTGTGTATCACTTCTGAAACACAAAAATAGCAGAAAACAGGGAACTGGCACTGTGGCATCTTGTCAATAGGTTAGTTCCGGAAATTGCATAAAAATGCCACAAAGTGTAACGAAACACAAGGCAAATGGTGTAAAAACAAGCATGGAGCATCAAAAATTATAGATACGTTTGAGATGTATCAAGCATCCCCAAGCTTAACTCCTTCTCGTCCTCGAGTAGGTAAGTGATAACAAAAGAATAATTTTTGAGGTGACATGCACCTACACAATCTTGATCATATATGTAAGCATTGTGAGCTGGGATCATAAGAACTTAAAACATGGGCATGAAAGACATAATCTTGATAATAAAGAACTTAGCAACCATGTTATAACATGAAAATGAACATAAACAAAAGATCATGAAAATGAAACAATGAAAGTCAAACGTGTGTTCGAATCATAAGGAAAAACATACAAGTGGTTTTCAGCTTGTCCTTAAAAGAGAGCAAAACATAAATGCATAGGACACCTTCAAGTTTAAGAGGGCGACTAGATACAAATAATTTAAGAACAAGTGAAACCATAGTCATGAATCAATCAATGATAAACTTTGGGACAATGCACATTATACTCAGAATGAAAACTATGCTCTCTTAATAGTGCATAAAGGTAGAAGGTGGTGACTCAACATAAAAGTAAAAGAAAGGCCCTTCGCAGAGGGAAGCAGTGATTAAACATGTGCTAGAGCTTTTCACTTGTAAAACAGAGAGATAAAAATTGGTTTTGAGAGGTGGTTGTCTTTGTCAACGACTGGCAATGGGGTTCTTACTATCTTCCATACAAAAATGAAGCAAGTTTTTGAGAGATATTGGCACTTTTGTGCTCTTTTATAAAGCTTGGCACTCCTCCCCACCTTTTTTCCTTTCTCAAACCATGGCTAACCGATTCCATCGGGTGCCCACCAACATTCACATTCCATGGAGGAGTGCCTTTTTTTCTTTCTTTTTACTTTTTTTTCTTTTTGGAATAAGCAATATGGAAGATAGCAAATCCGACCACTACGTCCCCATGAGCTGAAAACAGTGTCACAAAACGAGAAGTGTTTTGAAGGTTTTTTTGAAAGGTAGCACATGAAAATTTACTTGGAATGGCTTGCAAATACCATGCATAGGAATTTATAGTGGACACAATGGCAAACTTGGTTTTTGGGAGTTGGATGCGCGAGTAGAGCTCATACTCAGTACAAAATGAGGGCTAGCAAAAGACTGGGAGCGACCAACTAAGAGAGCAATAACGGCCATAATCATGCAAAGCGACAAAGCAACATTAAAAGAAGCATAAGATGGCATCAAAAGTCAAAAACTAAATGATCATAGAGGCTATAGGCGACTTATTTTGTAGTCAACATGGTGTAAGCATGTGCCAAGTCAACCCAAATAAAGCATCGAAGGAGAAAACCAAAATAATGCTTCCAAACGATAAAAACAACGCATGATTTTTTCAAAGGCTCATTAAGCAATCTCAGTTATTTGAGACAAGTCATGCTACAGCAAAACCACTAAGCATACTATCAAAAAGACATCAAGCATGACATGAAAAAGCCTAAGCCGCAGTCTACACAAGCTCCTTCTTGTACCACTTTTTTGCATAAAGCTTTTTCTCTTTTCCAACACCATTTGAAATTTTTATAAACACCTCTTTTGATGAAAACCAATAAAGACCAGAGGCAAAAATACACCTTGATGAAAAGATATGACAAGGTCTGAACGCAAATCAAGGCGAAAACGAAAACCAAAAGCAGTAGCAGAAAAAGAAGAACACTCGATTTTTAATAAGAGTGAAAACTAGAGCGTTCTTGGCAAATGAAAACGAGTACATCTCCTCCAAAGGAAATTTGATGTGATCTAACCATTTATTGCAGCAAACAAAACAAAACTAACTAAGAAAACTAAAACAACTGACGCTCCAAGAAAAACACATAGTGCATGAAGCAATAAAAATATAGTGTTTTGAAAGGTGACCTGATTTTTGCCGATGAAGAAGGGGTGCCTCGGGGGCATCCCCAAGCTTTGACGCTTGTACTTCTTGGATATTTCTTGGGGTGCTGGGCATCCCCAAGCTTGAGCTTTTTTCCATTCTTCAACTCATCTCATCATTCTCCAATCCCTACACTTGAAAACTTCCTTCATACAAAACTAAACACAATTCTATTAGCAACATTAGTGTAAGCATAACATTGAATCAACCCTTTTTGCTTCAGGTTTCAACCTAAAAACCACCACATATATAGCACATACTGCTGTAGCAACTTCCCAAAAAGTTCCATGATCAAAAGAACTCAAAAGAAAGCGATAAAGCGGCAAACACAAATATTGGCAGAAATCTGTCAAAACAGAACAGCTGACAAAGGTCGAATTTTTTAGGGGTTTTCTGCTGCTCAAATCAAAAAGTGTTCAACTAATGAAAGTTTGGATATAACCTGGGGCATATGCACAAGAAATCTCAGGTCCAAAAGATATACATAGAATTTATACGAATTTGTACGGTGCAGCACCGAAAACAGTTTCAGGACAGCAACATCCCCAAATCTTTACCTCACTCAAATTAGAGGCTTCTCTTGGCACAAAAACGAAATAAAAAGGATAAGGAGCGGTTATTACAGTAGTAATAACTTCCAAGACTCAAATAAAAGAAAAAGTACTGAAAATAAACAATGGGTTATCTCCCAAGAGTGCTTTTCTTTAACGCCTTTGAGCAAGGCGCAGTAATTTGCAAAGATGCTCATGTGGGCGCCATATAAGAGCTTGAGGCAAAGGCGCCATATAGGAACTTAAAGACATAGAGAGCATCAAAAAGCAAGTGTGAAAGATATTTAAATCTGAACCACTTCCTATGCATAGGAATCTTGTAAGAAAATAAATCAACGAGGCACATAGTAGCAAGCATGGATAGATAAAATAAGTGCCACTTCAAGATTTGCAACATAAAGAGGGGAAACTTAATATTGTTGAGATCCATCAAACCATGTTTCCCTCTCTCATAATAACTTTCAGTAGCATCATGAATAGAACTAACAATATAACTATCACATTAAGCTTCCCTATCATGAGCCACATACATAAAAGAATTAATACTCACCACAGGAACAATAGTAGTAGGAGCAGATTCAACAGAATAATTATTCTCATCACCATAATCATCATAAATAGGAGGCATATTGTAATCATAACTAATTTTATCCTCAATAGTAGGTGAACTGAAAATATTATACTCATCATCATAGCCATCATAAACTAGAGGTTTAGTATCATCACAAGCTAAAGAACAGCTATTTCGCAAAGCATATTCTTCAAACATATCATCATAAGAAGGAACATCACAAATGGGAGATAAAATATTATCAGAACAAACTTTCTCCACTAAAGCTGGGGAACTAAAAATTTCATGCTTAACAAAACCAGCTTCCCCAAGCTTAGACTTTTCTATAGCATTAGTAATAACAGTGTTCGAAACATTCATACTAACAACACTATTAGCATACAAATTAAGCTCCAAAGGTTTTTCAATTTTCTCTTCAAACACTTCATATCTAAACTCAGGAAAAAGACTACAGAACTCTTTGTTTTCCATTAAGCCTAACTAGTGAAAATAAAAACAAGAAACAAAAAGATGTAATTGCAGAATCTAAAGGAAATAACTCCGAGCACCCACTAGCAACTAAAAGACTTAATAGCCAAAGAATGTGAGTACCTTTTACCTTACCTCCCCGGCAACGGCGCCAGAAAAGAGCTTGATGTCTACGCACTTCTATTCTTGTAGACACTTGTTGGGCCTCCAAGTGCAGAGGTTTGTAGAACAACAGCAAGTTTCCCTTAAGTGGATCACCCAAGGTTTATCGAACTCAGGGAGGTTAGAGGTCAAAGCTATCCCTCTCAAACAACCCTGCAATTACGATACAGAAAGTCTCTTGTGTCCCCAACACACCCAATACACTTGTCAGATGTATATGTGCACTAGTTCGGCGAAGAGATAGTGAAATACAAGTGGTATAGATGATTATAAGTAGCAAACGTGATGTGAAATAAATATCGCTGCGAGCAAACAAGTAACAAAATAGCAAGTAAATGGTGTGCAATGCTTGGAAACAAGGCCTAGGGATCATACTTTCACTAGTGGACACACTCCCAACAATATAACATAATTGAACAAATAAACAACTTCTCTCCACTATGGTACTCTGAATTACTCTCCTATTGAACAACACTAATCATTGCGTAGTGGCTACAGAAGCACCCCTTAAATTTCATCAAGTACTTGACAAACACCACTCATAGAGATATCCAAATCAGATCACAACTCAAGATAGATATTATTGCAACTTAGACCAAGTACTAACACGGTGCACACACTGTCAACATTACACCATGAAAGGAGGAATAGATCACTTCAATACTATCATAGTAATAATTATTCTCATAATCCATAAGAGATCACAATCGTAACCTAGACCAAGTACCACCATGATGCACGCACTGTCACCGTTACACCATGGCAGGAGGAATAGATTACTTTAATAACACCACTAGAGTACACATAATATCTGAATAATAACATCTACTTGTTCAACATGATATAAAGCTCACGATCACATAAAGATCACATCATGCGAGAGAGAGGTGAACCACATAGCTACCGGTAGAGCCCTCAGCCCCGGGGATGAACTACTCCCTCCTCATCATAGGAGACAGCAAGGTTGATGGAGATGGCGGTGAGGTCGATGGAGACGGCGATGGAGACCGATGGAGATGGCTCTGGGGGCACTTCCCCATCCCGGCAGGGTGCCGGAACAGAGACTTCTGTCCCCCAAAATTCCTCGGTGGTGGAGCTGCGGAACTGTTCTGGAAATTTCGCCCACTCCCCTAGGGTTTTCCGTCCCGAGGCTTCTTATAGGCGAAGGGGCGATGTCAGGGGTGGCCCCAGGCCTCCTCACACTAGGGTGGCGCGGCCAGGGCCAGGGCCGCGCCAGCCCTGTGTGAGGGTGGCCTGTGGCCCTTCTCCTTCCTCTCTTCGGATGTCTGGATGCTCCCGGGAAAAATAAGACTTCTGGCTTTGGTTTCGTCCAATTCCGAGAATATTTCCTGTGTATCACTTCTGAAACACAAAAACAGCAGAAAACAGGGAACTGTCATTGTGGCATCTTGTCAATAGGTTAGTTCCGGAAATCGCATAAAAACGCCACGAAGTGTAACGAAACACAACACAAATGATGTAAAAACAAGCATGGAGCATCAAAAATTATAGATACGTTTGAGACGTATCATGCATGTCTAGCTCTTTTGAGCAAAGTAATTTGCAAATTGTAGAGATCTATTTTTTCTTGGTACCATAATATTTCTTGATTGATTATGGGTATATTTGGAATACTTATGTATTTGAGAACTCTGCATCTAAACCACAATGTGTATTGCCCAATTATCGTGCATATTGTTATAAATTTGACTAAAATATGTCTAAAGATATTTTTTTGTCCCGTGGCAACGCACGGGCATTCAACTAGTATAGCACTAAAACAAACTTGCAAACTCACAAAATTTATTCCGAAGCCTCCTCTGTAGCATCTTAGAGTCTAGAGACAATTAATAAACAAAACAAGTTATACACTTAATTCATAAAAAATTATATGTACATAATTAAATGTAAGAGATGTAAAACGTGTAACTATTAGCTCACATTTTACAATTTCCCTTCTTGATCTTTTCACTTTCTTAAAGGGATCAATCACATCGTGCTCAGTAAAAGTGGAAAACATATCTTTCTCAACAAAGCAAATGAGACAACCACTCATGAATTGATAGCCTATTTTATTCCACAATACATTTTTTATTAATATTCATTGCTGAGAAGCATCTTTCCATTAATGTTGTGGCAACTGGTTCGCTTGAGTAGTTGATAGACCAATGGAAAATATACATGCTTATTTGTGTCCACCAGTGATTTAGCAAGATCATGATGTCATTCGATCACCAAATCTTTCATCTGCCCTCACATTGTCAATATATATGCTAAGATGGTAACGAAGAGCAACCAATTGCATTGGATCAAAATCATATGGATAAAACTAAGCTAACTTCAATAAGCTCACCAAATTAAAAGCAGCAAATGCTTCCTTTGGATCAAAATAGGCCATGTGAATAAGCAATGCAGAATTTACCTCATTAAAATGGTCGTCAAACATGACCAACCTTTAACTACAAAGGCGTCATTTCCAGATTGGCACTAAATGGATAGAAGTATTAGTACAATTCATTGTCTGCCTAAAAGTTCCTACATCACCATCTGATCTTTTTTACTTTTTAGACTAAAAGGGCTCTTGCCCCGGTTCCATTTCAAAGAAAAGAAACCACCGAGTGTTACAACAAGTTCTGTTAAACGGAAGGTAGTTCAGCAAAGGTAAAGACAACAAAAGTAAGCAGCTGCTGGAAACAAAAGCAGGCACTAAAACAAAGAGCTAGGCTCTCTAAACACGCTCCAGCAAACCACAACACCAGGTGATTCCACAGACCGCAGCTTTCCAACAGCTTCAGGTGACCACATGGATGACATCTCCCTGCACCGGGTGGGCTTTGAGATACTCCAGGGAGGCTCGGCCGCCATGCCCCAAAGAGGAAGCGAGTGTTCTCCAGGTCGCCGTCCAGTTGAAGTCGCCGCAGGTCATGGGCTGGGTAGTGGTAGACGACTTCTGAGGAGCATCAGCAGATAGTCCAAGAACTGGCTGCTTTTTCCCCCTTCCAGCTCCTTGAATGGTCCTTTCCATTCTTTTATGAATGATAGCACCAGGCGCCAGACCTGTTTTATATTAATCCAAGAAGTCTTATTAAAGACCAAGTTATTTCTATTGATCCACAAACCCCAAAGAGTTGCAGAGGTGACTAGATTGAAATGGAGAAACTTTTTATTACACAGCCATTTAGAAGCAATTGATTCAAAGTTATCAATTTTGCAATCAAAAACTTTTTCCACAATTGTCCAAATTTGTCTAGCCACTATACACTCAAACATATGATGTTTGACAGTTTCCAGTTCCTTACACATTTCACATTCAAGAGGTTTCACCATACCTCTATTTCTAAGATTATCCCTAGTCATGATTTTATTTTGAGAAAACAACCACAAAAAGACTTGGATTCTGGGTGGAATTTTCAATTTCCACACAGAAGGCAGATAAATGGGTTGAATCCATCTAAAATTAACTAAGGCATACATGGAACTCGAAGAATAAATCCCATTTGTTTCATATTGCCACATGAGCTGGTCATTTTCATCAGTAAATGAGATTGTCTTAGCAATTTCTATTAGCTCAAGCCAATTGATCATCATTTCATCCGAAAAAATCCTTCTAAAAGTACCTCTAATTTGCTCCCCATCCCAGAGATCCCTAATGGTCTGGGTTTGTTGATTAGAAACAATGTAAATGTCCCAGAATTGGGTAGCTAAAGGGGAATTACCAAACCCGATGTCTTCCCAAAATTTAATACTCCTACCATCACCTACTTTCCATTTGTAACCAACAGAAACAGCCCTGGAAGCCCACATAACACCCTTCCAAAAAGTGGATGGTTGAATGTCATGACAGGAAAGAATATTAGGATTCTTAGTATTATATTTAGCATCTATCACTCTCCTCCAGAGAGCCCCTTCCCCTTGAATATATCTTTTAATCCAAGATCCTATTAAACACAGATTCAGGTCCTGAAGGTTTGGAATTCCCATACCTCCATATTCCTTTTTAAAGCACACAGAAGGCCAGTTAGCAAGATGAATCTTGTGGTTTCCTTCTTCATCATTCCACAAGAAGTTAGCTAATTGGGTATCTAACAAACTAAGGGCCCACTTAGGGAATTTAAAAAAGGATAACAGATATATAGGAATGCTAGAGAGATAGGCTTGGATAAGCACCCTCTTAGCAGCTAATGACAGTAATCTACCTCTCCATCCAGTAATTCTTCTCAGAATACCTTCAATAAGAGGCTGCAAATCTTCTCTTCTAAGCCTATCAAAATGCAAAGGAATGCCTAAGTATTTAACAGGGAAAGCACCCTCTTTACATTGAAAGATCTGAATGAAAGGAAGAAGCTCCCCTGGTTCTATGTTTATAGGAATTAACTCACTTTTATGAAAATTAATCCTCATCCCAGAGATTTGTTCAAAACAAGTTAAAATCCACTTTAAGTTCAAAGCAACTTGTGGATCATTTTCTAAGAATAGCAAAGTGTCATCTGCATATTGCAGACTGACAACCCCACCTGGAATAAAATTGGGGCAAAGACCTCTAATCAGCCCACAATTTGTCCCTTTAACTAGCATCCTAGAGAACACATCTACTACATAGTTGAATAGCAAAGGAGCAATGGGATCTCCCTGCCTAAGTCCTTTACCAGTTAGAAAAAAATCACTCTCTACATCATTAACTTTGACTCCTACAGAGCCACCTAAAGTAATTTGCTTAATCATTCTGATAAAAACTAGGCTAAAACCCCTAAGCTGTAAGACTTCAAAGAGGAAATCTAGATTGACTTTGTCATAAGCTTTCTCATAATCTATTTTAAAAACTAACCCCTGCTCTTTCTTCCTGTGAACCTCATGAATAATTTCATGAGCCGTAACAACACTCTCTAGAATGTATCTACCCCTAATGAAAGCAGATTGGTGATAAGAGATCAATCTATTAATAATTCTAGCTAATCTATTAGTAAGGACCTTAGTGAAAATTTTAAAAGAACAGTTCAACAAACTAATAGGTCTGAATTTTTCATTGATCTTGCCTCATTTTCTTTTGGAATAAGAGTAATCATGGCAAAATTCAGTCTATACAAGTCTAAATTATCACTATACCAGTCATTAAACATATCAATTAAATATCCCTTAACTATATCCCAATAGGTTTGATAAAACATAAAGGAAAGACCATCTGGTCCAGGGGCACCATCAGCATACGAGACAAACACTGCCTCTTTGACCTCTTCTTCAGTAAAAACACCACCCAGGATTTCATTTTCAGCTACACTAACTTTTTCCTCCTCAGAGAAAAAGTCAGGCTTAAGTCTAATATCAGGTCTAGGTTCGAGACAAAAGAGATCCTTATAATAATCTATAGGCATCTTAAGCATCTCTTTATTGTCGTGAACTGGGCCATCAGGGCCATCTAGCACTTGAATCATTTTCTTTCTCCTTCTCTGATTAGCTACTGCATGAAAATAAGCAGTATTCCTATCACCCTCAGCTACCCACCTTTCCCTAGATCTTAGCTTAGCTTTTGTTTCCTCCATGATCCAAAAGCTATTCAAATCTCTAAGGATAAAGTCTAATCTAAACTTCTCCTCAGCAGAAAGAATTTGAGTCTCAGATTTAATATCCAAAAGATCATATTCTTCCATGAGTTCTCTCTTCTGTTTCCTAATAGCAGCCTCCTAGTTGGCACTCCAACCTTTAGCAAGGCTTCTAAACTTCCTAACCTTAGCTTGCCATCTATCCAAAGCAGAAGAATTGTTGCTCTCAAAAGACCAAGCCTTTGCTACTAGGTCTTTAAACTCAGGATTAGCTAACCACCACTTTTCAAATTTGAAACCTCCTTTTTTAGGCCTATGGGATTCCCCAGACTCCCAAATAATGGGTGTATGGTCACTCCCAATTCTAGCTAAAACCCTTGCAGTGGACAAAGGGAAAGCATCATCAAAATTAGTTGTACAAAAGATTCTATCAAGTTTACACATCACCTGGTCATCTTGATTATTACCCCAAGTATAAGCTATCCCTGCTAAGCCTATTTCCAGGAGAGCCCACATTTCTACCCAAGTGTTAAACTTATCTACCCATCTATAATCTATATTCAAATTATTCTTATCCTTAGAAGATCTAATCAAATTAAAATCACCTCCTATCATAGCAGGGCCATCCCAGTTAAGGAAAAGTTCATGGAGTTCAGAAATAAACTCCTGTTTCCTTTCCTCATAGGCAGAGCCATACACTGTAGTGATTCTACAAACATTTTCGCTAATTTTATTTTTAAGAACAACACTAACAGAGAAAGTTTTAATTTCCCAAGCTATAACTTCAAACAAATCACCATTAACTCCTACTAGAATACCACCTGCAGAACCTACAACAGATAAATGATTCCAGATAAAATTCCTATTTCCTAGCAGTTTTTTCAGAAAGGAGTTACTAAACTGCTCTTTTTTAGTTTCTTGGAAACCAATATAATCAAGATGTAAAGGCACCAAATTATCATCTATGAATTTCTGTCTACCAGGGGCAGAAATTCCCCTACAATTCCAGAAGCAGCAAATCATTGCAACTTTTTCCTGGGGTGCTTGCCCCGAGATTTTCTAACTACTTCAGTCCAAAACTCATCCAGATCCTCTTGCTCATCTTTATCAGAAAGAGGCATACTAGAGGAGGAACTAGAAGACTTTGTCTGAGTATCTATTTCTACAAAATCCTCAGTAATAGAAATACCAACTTTATCAGCTCTATCATCTAATTCATGAATAGGTAAAACTGTAAAAGGATTAGAACACATTATACCTTTCATTTTTGGGATATCCAGGTTAGTCTTCCTCTTCCTCTCCTCAGCTTTCTCCATGATGTTCTTTGACCTATCAATTGTGGAACTCTGTCTAACTGCTTGAACAGGCCCCCACTTCTGTTTCTTCTCCTTGTGAATCATTGAGAGTGCAAGCTTAGCAGCAGGATCTTCAAAGTCAGGCATGATGTTGTCAGGCAGAGATAATTCAGCTTCCACAGCATCTTCCAGCTTCCACAGGATCTTTTTTACTTTATCACAAAGCGATCCATAATCTAGAAAATCAATAAAAAAACAGACATGATTTTTAAACTAGATTGATTAGTGATAACTCTACAAAAAATTGATATGTGACCATGCCCTAGAAGTGCAGTTATGGGTGATTACCTAAACTGGGCAGAGCCAGAGAGCGGATGCAATTTCCCTCAGCGTCGGCGGGCAATGTTGTCGGATCGACAGATTGTAGAGAGTTCACCGGCCACCAGTCTGCGTCGCGATCAACGATCCTGCAGAGCTGCGCCGAGGAATTGGGGCATTTTTTATGGTGCGGCGCTAGGGAATTGGAGGCCACGCTCGGGCTGTGCCTAGATGGCTCGATGTGCAGGAACTAGCGATTGGAGTTAAGGCCTCAATCTCTCATGTAATCACGTCTGGACCTTGGGCCATCTTTAGTATTCTGATTTTCACGTACTTTATCTTAATTAGCTGGCTATTATAAGGGCTTAATCTTTGTTTAACTGGGCTGAGTCGTTGAGGTTGGGGTCACTCGGTCTTTTGGGCTGGGGTCAGAGATAGGATTTACGTACACTCCTTTCCAGGATCGTCGGCAATCGTTGGTGTCAGCTGAACCCATCAGTACAACGTGAGATTCGCCCCCGGTGATACATTGCAAACGTATCTATATTTTTATGCTTCATGCTTGTTTTACACTAATTGTTTTATGTTTTGTTTACACTTCCTGACGTTTTTATGCATTTTCTGGAACTAACCTATTAACAAGATGCCACAGTGCCAGTTCCTGTTTCTGCTGTTTTTGTATTTTAGAAAAGTTACACGAGAAATATTCTCGAAATTGGACGAAACGAAAGCCAAAGTTCCTATTTCGCTGACACGAAGACGGGGTCCAAAGGAGAGACGGAGAAGGGCCAGGAGGCGGCCGCTCCATAGGGTGGCGCGGGTCACCCCCTGGCCGCACCACCAGGTGGTGTGTGCCCCTCGGCCGCCCTCTGATATCGCCCTTCCGCCTATAAATTCACTTCATCGGGAAAATCCTAGGGGCCCGAACATCTATCCACAAAAAGTACTGTAAGCCGCCGCCGTCGTCGATCCAAGTTGGGGAGGGTCCAGAAGCTCTTCCCGGGACCCTGCCGAAGAGGGGAATCATCACCGGAGGCCTTCTTCATCGCCATGCCTGCCTCCGGAGTGATGCGTGAGTAGTCCACCCCTGGACCATGGGTCCATAGCAGTAGCTAGATGGTTGTCTTCTCCTCCATGCGCATCATGTCTAGATCTTGTGAGCTGCCTATCATGATCAAGATTATCTTTATGTATTTTTACATGTTGTGTTTGTTGGGATCCGATGAATATTGAGTACTATGTCAAGGTGATTGTTGATTTATCATGTCTACGTTATTTGTGATCTTGCATGCTCTCCGTTGTTAGTAGATACTTTGGCCAATTAGATGCTAGTGACTTTAAGAGGGAGTATTTATGCTCGATAGTGGGTTCATGCCTCTAGTAATCCGGGAGAGTGACAATAACTTCTAAGGTAGTAGATGTGTTGTTGATACTAGGGAGAAAACAACAATCTTTTGTTCAAGGATAATTGTATTGTTTACATTACACATTTTGCTTAAGGCAATAATCTGTTGCTTGCAACTTAATACCCAAGGGTTGTTCAGATGATATCCTGTGGGTGGATTATTAGTCATAGATGCAGTTAGATTACGGTCTATGTATTATATTGTAATTCCCAAATGAATCGCATAGTGATCTTCATGACATGTACATGCATTGTTATACATTCTTTATTTTGTCAATTGCCCAACTGTAATTTGTTTACCCAGCATGTTATATCTTTATGGAGAGACACCTCTAGTGAACTGTGGACCCCAATCCATTATTTTACATTTCTATTACCATCAACTGCAAACACTGTTTACTTTCCACAAGTATTATTTTACTTCACCGCAAACAAACATCTCTTTCCACACTATACGTCTAATCCTTTGTTTTCAGCAAACCAGTGAGATTGACAACCTCACTGTAAGTTGGGGCAAATTAGTTTGGTTGTGTTGTGTGAAGGTTCCACGTTGCTGCTGGCGCCGAGGCTCCTCGTCAACCACGCACCAGACTGTTTTCAAGCGCCTTGCCAAAGTCAGCTAGCAACAACCTTCAGAAGTGGTTTCTTTCTCCTACTAGTCGATTAAACTTTGGTTTCGTACTGATGTTCTCATCATACCTTCCTCTTGGGGTTTCCCAATGGGTCCTTTGAGACATCACTAGGTTGTTTCGGGAGCAGCCCATGAGTGAAGCGATGCGTGCGTGCGCGGGTGAGCGGAGAGTATGAGGTCCTACAATGTACGGCTCGTCCCCTCGTCAGAGCGAAGCTGTCATGAACCCTGAGGAAAATTGACACCTTTTTAAAAAACTGCAAAGGCCCCAAAGGGCCTCAAACTGCTTTAATAAATAGCAGTGAGGTTACATTTTACATAAGAAGCCCTAGCAAATAAGGAAATTATATATAAACTCATGTCTTTTGCAGAAAGGACCCTAAGCATAATCTAGAAAAAGCAATATGGTCCTCCTTCACCGCCACAACACACAGGACCGTCGCAATGGCCTTCTCCGATTTTGGGGATACAACCGGGAAGAAGATGAGTGCCACTGGAAGGCGTCGCATGCGTCGATTGTAGCCACCTGAAGGCCATCAGGGCAGCGACCAAACATGGGCCACTGAGATTTTTATTTAAGGATGTTTCCCGCTTTTGTGTGTTTTGGTATTGATGACAACTTGTTTAAAGGACTAATGTGTGTGTGCTCAAGTTTGATAGGTATAGTCTTTTTGGCACAAGACTTCTTGGTGCTCTAACTGACAAAAGCAGTTTCAGTTAACCAATAGTACCGATTAGGTCACCAGTGATACGTCTCAAACGTATCTATAATTTTTGATGCTCCATGCTTGTTTATACACCATTTGCTTAGTGTTTTGTTACACTTCGTGGCATTTTTATGCATTTTTCGGAACTAACCTATTAACAAGATGCCGCAGTGCCAGTTCCCTATTTTCTGCTGTTCTTGTGTTTCAGAAAAGTTACACAGGAAATATTCTTGGAATTGGATGAAACAAAAGCCGAACCTCCTAATATTTACCGAAGCTTCCAGAAGTCCGAAGAGGAGACGGAGGGGGGGGCCACGGGCCGGCCACACCATGGGGCAGCGCAGCCAACCCCAGGCCCGCGCCCCCTATGGGTGAGGCCACCTGGCCCCATGATACGTCTCCAACGTATCCATAATTTTTGATGTTCCATGCTTGTTTTTACACCATTTGCCTAATGTTTCGTTACACTTCGTGGCATTTTTATTCGATTTCCGGAACTAACCTATTGACAAGATGCCACAGTGCCAGTTCCCTGTTTTCTGCTATTTTTGTGTTTCAGAAGTGATACACAGGAAATATTCTCGGAATTGGACGAAACAAGTTCCTGAAGTCTTATTTTACCCGGAAGCTTCCAGAGATCCGAAGAGGAGTAGGAGAGGGGCCACCAGGGCCCCACACACATGGCTGGCGCGGCCCAGGCCCTGGCCGCGCTGCCATGGTGTGAGGGGGCCTGGGGCCACCTCTGACATCGCCCCTTCGCCTATAAGAAGCCTCGGGACGGAAAACCCTAGGGGATTCGGCAAATTTTCAGAAAGAGTTCCGCAGTTCCGCCGCCGCCATCGACGAATTTCGGGGGACAGAAGTCTCTGTTCCGGAACCCTGCCGGGACGGGGAAGTGCCCCCGGAGCCATCTCCATCGGTCTCCATCGCCGTCTCTGCCGTCTCCATCGACCTCACCGCCATCTCCATCAACCTTGCTGTCTCCTATGATGAGGAGGGAGTATTTCATCCCCGGGGCTAAGGGCTCTACCGGTAGCTATGTGGTTCACCTCTCTCTCCCATGATGTGATCTTTATGTGATCGTGAGCTTTGTATCATGTTGAACAAGTAGATGTTATTATTCAGATGTTATGTGCACTCTAGTGGTGATTGTTAATGTAATCTATTCCTCCTGCCTTGGTGTAACGGTGATAGTGCGTGCATCATGGTGGTACTTGGTTTAGGCTATGATTGTGATCTCTTGTGGATTATGAGAATAATTATTGCTATGATAGTTTGAGTGATCTATTCCTCCTTTCATGGTGTAATGGTGACAGTGTGTGCACCGTGTTAGTACTTGGTCTAAGTTGCAATGATATCTGTCTTGAGTTGTGATCTGATTTGGATATCTCTATGAGTGGTGTTTGTCAAGTACTTGATGAACTTTAAGGGGTGCTTCTGTAGCCACTACGCAATGATTAGTGTTATTCAATAGGAGAGTAATTCAGAGTACTATAGTGAAGAGAAGTTGTTTACTTGTTCAATTATGTTATATTGTTGGGAGTGTGTCCACTAGTGAAAGTATGATCCCTAGGCCTTGTTTCCAAGCATTGCACACCGTTTATTTGCTATTTTGTTACTTGTTTGCTCGCAGCGATATTTATTTCACATCACGTTTGCTACTTATAATCATCTATACCACTTGTATTTCACTATCTCTTCGCCGAACTAGTGCACCTATACATCTGACAAGTGTATTGGGTGTGTTGGGGACACAAGAGACTTTCTGTATCGTAATTGCAGGGTTGTTTGAGAGGGATAGCTTTGACCTCTAACCTCCCTGAGTTCGATAAACCTTGGGTGATCCACTTAAGGGAAACTTGCTGCTGTTCTACAAACCTCTGCACTTGGAGGCCCAACAAGTGTCTACAAGAATAGAAGTGCGTAGACATCAAGCTCTTTTCTGGCGCCGTTGCCGGGGAGGTAAGGTAAAAGGTACTCGCATCCTCCTGTGTGAGTGCTCGGAGTTATTTCCTTTAGATTCTGCAATTATATCTTTTTGTTTCTTGTTTTTATTTTCACTAGTTAGGCTTAATGGAAAACAAAGAGTTCTTTAGTCTTTTTCCTGATTTTAGATTTGAAGAGAAAATTGAAAATCCTTTGGAGCTTATTTCACATAGCAATGTTATCAGTACGAATGCTTTGAATACCGTTAATGCTAATGCTATAGAAAAGTCTAAGCTTGGGGAAGCTGGTTTTGTTAAGTATGATATTTTTAGTCCCCCAGCTTTAGTGGAGAAGGTCTGTTCTGATAATATTTTATCTCCCATATGTGATGTTTCTAGTGATGCTTGTGCTCCTCATCCTTTTAAAATACCTGCGAAGATTGTTGAACATATTAGGGATAACTGCTATTTAGGAGATGGAACTGTCCATCCTGGTGATCATCTGCGCTTTATACATGAATTATGCGAGTTGTTCCAGTGTGCAGGTATTTCGATGAACCAAGTTAAGAAGAAGCTATTTTCTTTATCACTGAAAGGCAGAGCTGAGGAGTGGTATCGACTGCTCCAAGATGGTCCATCTATTGAGTGGGAGGAAATTGTACCTCTCTTTTATTCTAAATTCTATCCTCCAAGTGAGATTCATAAAGATCGTAATCAAATATACAATTTTTGGCCTCATGATGGAGAAAGCATTGCCCAAGCGTGGGGAAGATTGAAGTTACTAATGCATAAATGTCCTATTCATGATCTTCCCCGTAATATTGTTATTAATAACTTTTATGCTAGGCTTTCAGGATATTACAAGGACTATCTAGATGCATGCTTTGATGGGTCTTTCACAAGCAAGGATGCCGACACCAAGTGGGATCTGCTTGAAACAATTCAAAACAATATTGAAGGTTGGGATAGCGACAAAGGTAAAGGATCAGGTATGAATTACGAGTTTGATTGCATTAAGTCTTTCGCTGAAACTGCTGATTTTCAAGATCTTAGTGCTAAGTATGGTCTTGATCCTCAAATTATGGTTGATTGCTTTAAAGCCTTTGCTTCCCATATGAATGTTCCTAAAGGAAATGGGGACGTGTATCATGAACCTTTTAAGGATACTTGCATAGAAAGTGATATTGTTGTTGATGATTGCAATAAACATGCTCAAACTTCTAAAAGTCATATTTCTTATAAGCATGTTAATTTTTGTGGAGTACATAGACCTTGTGAACAGAGTTACAACAAGGAAGATTATTGTGTCCACCATGCAAATGAAGAAACCCGAATGTGGTACAAGGATATAGGCGAGATAGGTAAAAAGGTTTGTGAGCTTTATCCTTTTCTTTGTAAACATTGCGATGACATAGGTCATTTTAATTTCCAATGCTCAAGCCCTAATAGTTACTCTTCTAGTACCTTAAGTTTGTATTGTGATGACAAGATTACTCCCAATCAGCATGATGAGCTCGCTTTGTTCTTGGCGTGTGACGAGATATCTAGAAAGATTGCTTTGATAGATATGAATGATGTTGATATTAATAGCACCCTTCGTGGTTGTCGTCTCCATTGTGCTAAAGATTGCCTTGCAAATACTTACATTCAAAATCTTATAAAACTTGATATTTTGCCAAGCTATGACAGGACTGATAGATGTTTTTATCTTATTAATAGAGAGGAGGAATCCTCCAAAGTTTCTTCTGTTGTTTCTGTCAGCAAACCAGATTATGTGGAGAGGATGCCTTTCCCTCCTAAAGAATATGTGGAGAAGATGCCCTTCAAGTCTCTCCCTCCTAAAGGAGAGAGTAAGAAGAGTATGAAGAAGAAGAGGATTAAGAGGCGAGAGGACACGATATCTTCCCCTAAGCGTTATGATCCTGCTATAGATTATGATAATTCTGATTGGGATGATGTTCCTATGCCTATTACTTATGTTAGTGAGCATGATTGGGAAAAGCACTCTACTTTCGATATTGAAAATCTTTTTGGTACCAATTCTAAGGTTAATAATTGTTGTACCATTAGTGCTATCCATATTCCTTCTTATGATGATATGTTTGATGAATATGTTTTGCGACATAGTAGTTCTCCATCTCTTGATGATACTAAGCCTCTAGTTTATGATGATGAGTATAATGTTTTCAGTTCACCTACTTTTGAGGAGAAAATTAGTTATGATTACAATATGCCTCCTGTCTTTGATGATTATGGTGATGAGAATAATTATTCTGTTGAATCTGCTCCTACTACTATTGTTCATGTGGGGAGTATTAATTCTTTTATGCATGTGGCTCATGATAGGGATGCTTTATGTGATAGTTATATTCATGATGCTACTGAAAGTTATTATGAGAGAGGGAAACATGGTTTGATGGATCTCAACAATATTGAGTTTCCCCTCTTTATGTTGCAATTGTTGAAGTTGTACTTGTCTTGCCTTCCTATGCTTTTTGCTTTGCGCTTTTATGACTTGTCTCTTTTCAAGACTATTTTTCATAGGAAGTGGTTTAGATTTAAATGTGTTCCATACTTGCTTTTTGATGCTCTCTATTGCTTTAATTTACTATATGGCGCCTTTGCCTCAAGCTCTTATATGGCGCCCACATGAGCATCTTTGCAAATTACTGCGCCTAGCTCAAAGGCGTTAAAGAAAAGCACTCTTGGGAGATAACCCATTGTTTATTTTCAGTACTTTTTCTTTTATTTGAGTCTTGGAAGTCATTACTACTGTAATGACCGCTCCTTATCTTGTTTATTTCGTTTTTGTGCCAAGAGAAGCCTCTAATTTGAGTGAGGTAAAGATTTGGGGATGTTGCTGTCCTGAAACAGTTTTCGGTGCTGCACCGTAAAAATTCGTGAAAATTCTCTGTATATCTTTTGGACCTGCGATTTCTTGTGCATATGCCCCAGGTTATATCCAAACTTTCATTAGTTTAACACTTTTTGATTTGAGCAACAGAAAACCCCTCAAAAATTCGGCCTTTGTCAGCTGTTCAGTTTTGACAGATTTCTGCCAATATTCGTGTTTGCCACTTTATCGCTTTATTTTGAGTTCTTTTTATCATGGAACTTTTGGGGAAGTTTCTACAGTAGTATATGCTTAATATGTGGTTGTTTTAGGTTGAAACCTGAAGCAAAAAGGGTTGATTCAATGTTATGCTTAAACTAATGTTGCTAATAGATTTGTGTTTAGTTTTGTATGAAGGAAGTTTTCAAGTGTAGGGATTGGAGAATGATGAGATGAGTTGAAGAATGGACAAAAGCTCAAGCTTGGGGATGCCCATGCATCACCCCAAGAAATATCCAAGAAGTACAAGTGTCAAAGCTTGGGGATGCCCCCGAGGCACCCCTTCTTCATCGGCAAAAATCAGGTCACCTTTCAAGACACTATATTTTTATTGCTTCATGCACTATGTGTTTTTCTTGGAGCGTCAGTTGTTTTAGTTTTCTTAGTTGGTTTAGTTTTGTTTGCTTCAATAAATGGTTAGATCACATCATGTTTCTTTTGGAGGAGATGAACTCGCTTTTCGTTTGCCAAGAACACTCTAGTTTTCACTCTTATCGTTCAATGAGTGTTCTCTTTTTCTGCTACTGCGTTTAGCTTGCATTTTTCGCCTTGATTTTTGTTCAGATCTTGTTTTATCTTTTCATCAAGGTGTATTTTGACCTCTGGTCCATGTTAGTTTTCATCAAAAGAGTTGGATTTAAAAAGTTCGAATGGTGTTAGAAAAGAGAAAAAGCTTTATGCAAAAAAAGTGGTACAAGAAGGAGCTTGTGTAGACTGCGGCCTAGGCTTTTGCATGTCATGCTTGATGTCTTTTTGATAGTATGCTTAGTGGTTTTGCTGTAGCATGACTTGTCTCAAATGACTGAGATTGCTTAATGAGCCTTTGAAAAAATCATGCGTTGTTTTTATTATTTGGAAGCATTATTTTGGTTTTCTCCTTGATGCTTTATTTGGGTTGACTTGGCGCATGCTCACACATGTTAGACTCTTACAAAGTCGCCTATAGCCTCTATGATCATTTAGTTTTTGACTTTTGATGCCATCTTATTCTTCTTTTAATGACGCTTTGTCGCTTTGCATGATTATGGCCATTATTGCTCTCTTAGTTGGTCGCTCCCAGTCTTTTGCTAGCCCTCGTTTTGTACTGAGTATGAGCTCTACTCGTGCATCCAACTCCCAAAAACCAAGTTTGCCATTGTGTCCACTATAAATTCCTATGCATGGTATTTGTAAGCCATTCAAAGTAAATTTTCATGTGCTACCTTTCAAAAAAACCTTCAAAACACTTCTCGTTTTGTGACACTGTTTTCAGCTCATGGGGACGTAATGGTCGGATTTGCTATCTTCCATATTGCTTATTCCAAAAAAAGAGAAAAAAAAGAAAAGAAAAAAGGCACTCCTCCATGGAATGTGAATGTTGGTGGGCACCCGATGGAATCGGTTAGCCATGGTTTGAGAAAGGAAAAAAAAGGTGGGGAGGAGTGCCAAGCTTTATAAAAGAGCACAAAAGTGCCAATCTCTCTCGCAAAAAACTTGCTCCATTTTTGTATGGAAGATAGTAAGAACCCCATTGCCAGTCGTTGACAAAGACAACCACCTCTCAAAACCAATTTTTATCTCTCTGTTTTACAAATGAAAAGCTCTAGCACATGTTTAATCACTGCTTCCCTCTGCGAAGGGCCTTTCTTTTACTTCTATGTTGAGTCACCACCTTCTATCTTTATGCACCATTAAGAGAGCATAGTTGTCATTCTTAGTATAATGTGCATTGTCCCAAAGTTTTCATTGATTGATTCATGATCATGGTTTCACTTGTTCTCAAATTATTTGTATCTAGTCGCCCTCTTAAACTTGAAGGTGTCCTATGCATTTATGTTTTGCTCTCTATGAAGGACAAGCTGAAAACCATTTGCATGTTTTTCCTTATGATTTGAACACACGTTTGACTTTCATTGTTTCATTTTCATGATCTTTTGTTTGTGTTCATTTTCATGTTATAACATGGTTGGTAAGTTTTTATTGTCAAAGATTATATCTTTCATGCCCATGTTTTAAGTTCTTATGATCCCAGCTCACAATGCTTACATTTATGATCAAGATTGTGTAGGTGCATGTCACCTCAAAAATTATTTCTTTTGTTATCACTTACCTACTCGAGGATGAGCAGGAGTTAAGCTTGGGGATGCTGATACGTCTCCAACGTATCCATAATTTTTGATGCTCCATGCTTGTTTTTACACCATTTGCCTAATGTTTCGTTACACTTCGTGGCATTTTTATGCGATTTCCGGAACTAACCTATTGACAAGATGCCACCGTGCCAGTTCCCTGTTTTCTGCTATTTTTGTGTTTCAGAAGTGATACACAGGAAATATTCTCGGAATTGGACGAAACAAGTTCCTGAAGTCTTATTTTACCCGGAAGCTTCCAGAGATCCGAAGAGGAGTAGGAGAGGGGCCACCAGGGCCCCACACACATGGCTGGCGCGGCCCAGGCCCTGGCCGCGCCGCCATGGTGTGAGGGGGCCTGGGGCCACCTCTGACATCGCCCCTTCGCCTATAAGAAGCCTCGGGATGGAAAACCCTAGGGGATTCGGCAAATTTCCAGAAAGAGTTCCGCAGTTCCGCCGCCGTCGACGAATTTCGGGGGACAGAAGTCTCTGTTCAGGCACCCTGCCGGGACGGGGAAGTGCCCCCGGAGCCATCTCCATCGGTCTCCATCGCCGTCTCCGCCATCTCCATCGACCTCACCGCCATCTCCATCAACCTTGCTGTCTCCTATGATGAGGAGGGAGTAGTTCATCCCCGGGGCTAAGGGCTCTACCGGTAGCTATGTGGTTCACCTCTCTCTCCCATGATGTGATCTTTATGTGATCGTGAGCTTTGTATCATGTTGAACAAGTAGATGTTATTATTCAGATGTTATGTGTACTCTAGTGGTGATTGTTAAAGTAATCTATTCCTCCTGCCTTGGTGTAATGGTGACAGTGCGTGCATCATGGTGGTACTTGGTTTAGGCTATGATTGTGATCTCTTGTGGATTATGAGAATAATTATTGCTATGATAGTTTGAGTGATCTATTCCTCCTTTCATGGTGTAATGGTGACAGTGTGTGCACCGTGTTAGTACTTGGTCTAAGTTGCAATGATATCTGTCTTGAGTTGTGATCTGATTTGGATATCTCTATGAGTGGTGTTTGTCAAGTACTTGATGAACTTTAAGGGGTGCTTCTGTAGCCACTACGCAATGATTAGTGTTATTCAATAGGAGAGTAATTCAGAGTACTATAGTGAAGAGAAGTTGTTTACTTGTTCAATTATGTTATATTGTTGGGAGTGTGTCCACTAGTGAAAGTATGATCCCTAGGCCTTGTTTCCAAGCATTGCACACCGTTTATTTGCTATTTTGTTACTTGTTTGCTCGCAGCGATATTTATTTCACATCACGTTTGCTACTTATAATCATCTATACCACTTGTATTTCACTATCTCTTCGCCGAACTAGTGCACCTATACATCTGACAAGTGTATTGGGTGTGTTGGGGACACAAGAGACTTTCTGTATCGTAATTGCAGGGTTGTTTGAGAGGGATAGCTTTGACCTCTAACCTCCCTGAGTTCGATAAACCTTGGGTGATCCACTTAAGGGAAACTTGCTGCTGTTCTACAAACCTCTGCACTTGGAGGCCCAATAAGTGTCTACAAGAATAGAAGTGCGTAGACATCACCCCACTCCCGACGATGCCCCTTCGCCTATAAAGACCCCTCGTCGGGAAAAACCTAAGGGACGGATCACTTTTTCTAGAAACATACTGCAAGCCGCCGCCGTCGTCGAATCGAGATCGGGAGGATCCAGGAGCTCTTCCCAGCACCCTGTCGGAGAGGGGAATCCCTGCCGGAGGCCTTCTCCACCACCATGGTCACCTCCGGAGTGATGTGTGAGTAGTCTACCTTGGACTACGGGTCCATAGCAGTAGCTAGATGGTTGTCTTCTCCACCATATGCTTCATTTTTAGATCTTGTGAGCTGCCCTACATGATCAAGATCATCTTTATGTAATCATACATGTTGTGTTTGTTGGGATCCGATGAGTATTGGTACTATGTTATGTTGATGTGCTGAATTATTTATCTTATGTTATCTCTATGTTGTTTATGATCTTGCATGCTTTCCGTTGCTAGTAGCTATCTTGGCTGAGTAGATGCTAGTAACTCCAAGAGGGAGTATTTATGCTCGATAGTTGGGTTCATGCCTATATTTAATCTGGGGGAGTGACAATTTCCTCTAAGGTTGTAGATATGTTGTTGCCACTAGGGAGAAAACAACATTCTTGTGTCTAAGGACATATGCTTTGTTTACATTATGCACTTTGCTTAATGCGATTATCTGTTGTTTGCAACGTAATACTCAAAGGGTGTTCGGATGATATCCCCGTGAGTGGATTGTTAGTCATAGATGTAGTTGGATTACGGTCTATGTATTTTGTCATAATGCCCAGAGTAAGCCTCATAGTGATCCTCGTGATGTATGTACGTTATCTTTACTCTATCAATTGCCCAACTGTAATTTATTTACCCAGCATGCTTTATTTATCTTATGGAGAGGCACCACTAGTGAACTATGGACCCCGAT
The DNA here is from genome assembly GCA_007115705.1 of Dactylis glomerata. Lineage (NCBI taxonomy): Eukaryota > Viridiplantae > Streptophyta > Magnoliopsida > Poales > Poaceae > Dactylis > Dactylis glomerata. Next base: position 55,338 of record QXEO01000267.1, read on the forward strand.
CTAATTTCCTTTACATTGTTACACCGTTTTACTTTACTCGCACTGTTTACTTTACTTGCAAACTATTATCCTTTTACCACTCGATACGCTCATACCTTTATTTACCGCAAACCGGTGAGACTGACAACCTCATCGTAAGTTGGGAGCAAAGTATTTGTTTGTGTTGTGTGCAGGTTTCGTGTTGCTGCTAGGTGAAGATACACCAACAAGTTGTCTGGCGCTGTTGGGGTTTCACTAAGCTAGCAAGCATCACCTTCTTAAGTTTGGCTTTCTCCTACTGGATTGATTACCTTGGTTTCACAACTGAGGGAAGACTTGCTGCTGTGCTCATCATACCTTTTCTTGGGGTTCCCAACTAGTCGATTATTTACATCATCAACACCGCACCATCAAGCAAGTTTTCTGGCGCTGTTGCCGAGGAGAAAGAAGACTTCTGCAAGGGGAGTCTCGCACGCACAATCTTTTACTTTGTTTATTGTTTTGCTTTATTTTATTTTTGCTTGCATCTTTTTATCAAAAATACAAAAAAATTAGTTTCTTTATAGTTGCTTTTATTTACTTACTTTTAGTTTTGCTAGAATGGGTACCCCTGAAAACACCAAGTTGTGTGACTTTACTAGCACCAAAAACAATGATTTTATCTGCACTCCTATTGCGCCACCTGCTCCTGAGGCAAATTTTTATGAGATCAAACCTGCTTTGATAAATCTTGTTATGAAAGAGCATTTTTCTGGTGCCAGTTCTGATGATGTTGCAGCTCATCTCAACGATTTTGTTGAGCTATGTGAGATGCAAAAGTATAAGGATGTAGATGTTAATATTATTAAGCTTAAGTTGTTTCCTTTCTCTTTAAGAGGAAGAGCTAAGGATTGGTTGCTATCTTTGCCTAGAAATAGTATTAATTCTTGGGATAAGTGTAAGGATGCTTTTATTGGAAAATAATATCCTCCTGCTAAGATTATAGCTTTGCGTAGTGATATCATGAAGTTTAGATAGTTTGATAATGAACATGTTGCTCAAGCTTGGGAAAGAATGAAATCTATGATAAAGAATTGCCCTACTCATGGACTGACTACTTGGATGATTGTCCAAACTTTTTATGCAGGACTGAATTTTTCTTCGAGAAATCTATTGGATTCAGTTGCTGGAGGCACTTTTATGTCCCTTACCTTGGGCGCCGCAACAAAGCTTCTTGACAACATGATGGTAAATTATTCTGAATGGCACACCGAGAGAGCTCCACGAGGTAAGAAGGTAAATTCTGTTGAGGAACCCTCTTCCTTGAGTGATAAGATTGATGCTATTATGCTTATGCGTTCTAATGATAGAGCTCATGTTGATCCTAATAATGTTCCTTTGCCCTCTTTGGTTGCTCAAGAAGAGCATGTTGATGTAAACTTCATTAAAAACAATAATTTCAACAACAATGCTTATAGGAACAATTTTGCTAGCAACAATTATAGGCCGTATCCTTCTACCAATGGTAATGGTTATGGAAACTCTTATGGTAATTCCTCCAACAACACTAGGGGCGCACCCTCTGAGCTTGAAGTCATGCTCAAGGACTTCATCGGTAAGCAAACTTCTTTTAACAAGTCTGTTGAGGAAAAGTTAGGCAAAATTGATATTCTTGCTTCTAAAGTTGATAGCCTTGCTCTTGATGTTGAACTTCTGAAACTAAAAGTGTTACCTAATGATGTGAAGGAAAACAATACTTTTGCTTCTACTAATGCTATCCAAGTTAAAATTGATGAAAATGTTAGGATGTTAGCAGAATTGCATGCCAGGTGGGAAAGAGAAGATGAGATGGCTAGTAAGATGAAGGTATGTACTATTATTACCTCTAATGATGTTGTTCCAAACGCTAGCAATCCTCTTACTTTGATTGGTGTAGAGAAAACTCCCACTCCTTGTGTTAAAAAGCACAAAACTGCAAAAAAAAATTCTCAAAAGAGTGCTGAAATTTTTCGGAGTGTAGGAGATGATAGCTCTATTTCTTTTAATGATTTTGATGTTGATGGCTGCAATATATCTAAGGTTATTTTTTTCTTGTAAAAGCTTGCTTTGAGTCCTAATGCTAGTTCTTGGAATATTGCTTTTATAAATCATATTACCAATGCTCTCATGAAAATTAGGGATGAAAAGTTGAAGCAAAAAGCTTCTATTCCCAAGAAGTTAGAAGATGGTTGGGAGCCCATCATTGATATGCATGTTAATGGTTTTGATTGCCATGCTTTATGTGATCTAGGTGCTAGTATTTCTGTAATGCCTAGAAAGATTTATGACATGCTTGGTTTACCACCGCTTGAAAAGTGTTATTATGATGTTCATATAGCTGATGTTGCTAAGAAGAAACCTTTGGGAATGATTAATAATGTTCTTATTATGGTTAACAATAACCTTGTTCCCGTTGATTTTCTTGTTATGGATGTTGAATGCAATGCTTCATGTCCTATTATTTTGGGAAGACCTTTTCTTCGAACTGTAGGTGCCATCATTGATATGAAGGAAGACACTATCAAATATCAATTCCCACTCAAGAAAGGTATGGAACACTTTCCTAGAAGGAGGAAGAAATTACTTTTTGACTCTATTCTTAGAGCAAATTATAAACTTGATGCTTCATCATTTGATATTACTTGATTCACACTTTCTGCGCCTAGCTCAAAGACGTTAAAGAAAAGCACTCTTGGGAGATAACCCATTGTTTTCTTTTCAGTTATTTTTCTTTTATTTGAGTCTTGGAAGTTATTAATACTGTAATAACCGCTCCTTATCCTTTTTTATTTCGTTGTTGTGCCAAGAGAAACCTCTAATTTGGGTGAGGTAAGATTTGGGGAAGTTGCTGTCCTGAAACAGATTTTGGTGCTGCATCGTAAAAATTCGTGAAAATTCTCAGAATATCTTTTTGACCTGCGATTTCTTGTGCATATGCCCCAGGTTATATCCAAACTTTCATTAGTTTTACACTTTTTGATTTGAGCAACAGAAAACCCTCGAAAAAATCGACCTTTGTCAGCTGTTCTATTTTGACAGATTTCTGCCACTATTTGTGTTTGCCTCTCGATCGCTTTCTTTTTGAGTTCTTTTGATCACAAAACTTTTGGGGAAGTTGCTACAGTAGTATATGCTTTATATGTGGTGGTTTTGGTTTGAAACCTGAACCAAAAAGGGTTGATTCATTATTATGTTTATGCTAACGTTGCTAATAGAACTGTGTTGAATTTTGTATGAAGGAAGTTTTCAAGTGTAGGGATTGGAGAATGATGAGATTAGATGAAGAATGGACAAAAGCTCAAGCTTGGGGATGTCCATGTCACCCCAAGAAATATCCAAGAGGTACAAGTGTCAAAGCTTGGGGATGCCCCCGAGACACCCCTTCTTCATCGGCAAAAATCAGGTCACCTTTCAAAACACTATATTTTTATTGCTTCATGCACTATGCGTTTTTCTTGGAGCGTCTTTACTTTTGCTTTAAGTTTTCTTTTGTTTTGTTTGCTTCAATAAATGGTTGGACCCCAACAAATTTCTTTTGGAGAACATTACTTGCTTTTCATTTGCCAAGAACACTCCGTTTTTCACTCTTATCGTTCAACGAGTGTTCTCTTTTTCTAGAACTGCGTTTAGCTTTCATTTTTTGCCTTGATTTTTATTCAGATCTTGTTTTATCTTTGCATCAAGGTGTATTTGGACCTCTGGTCTATGTTGGTATTCATCAAAAGAGTTATTTCAAAAAGGTTTGAATGGTGTTGGAAAAGAAAAAAGTTTCATGCAAAAAGTGGTACAAAAAGGAGCTTGTTTAGACTGCGGCTTAGACTTTTTCATGCCTTGCTTGATGTCGTTTTGATAGTATGCTTAGTGGTTTTGCTGTAGCATGACTTGTCGCAAATGACTGAGATTGCTTAATGAGCCTTTGAAAAAATCATGCGTTGTTTTTATTATTTGGAAGCATTAATTTGGTTTTCTCCTTGATGCTTTATTTGGGTTGACTTGGCGCATGCTTACAACATGTTTGACTTATAAAAAGTCGCCATAAGCCTCTATGATCATTTAGTTTTTGACTTTTGATGCCATTTTATGCTTCTCTTAATGATCTTTTGTCGCTATGCATGATTATGACCGTTATTGCTCTTTTAGTTGATCGCTCCCAGTCTTTTGCTAGCCCTCATTTTGTACTGAGTATGAGCTCTACTCGTGCATCCAACTCCCAAAAATCAAGTTATTCCAATGTGTCCACCATACATACCTATTAGCAATTTGCTATTCCAAAGTACATTTGACTTGCTTTTATCTATCCTTCAAATTAAACTCTTTTGGTGTTATGCGAAAATTGGTTAGTAAAGCTCTCACGAACCTGATGGCACACTTTACTTTTCTTGTTTTTAATAATTTTGACATTGTGGCTCTTTTATGTTGACGTTATGCTTGCAAGTTGTAAGTTGGAAATGAGCCAAACCATGCCGTCATGGGGTAAGCTTTCAACATTGCACTTCTTTTATTTGAGTTGATATCGTGATCTTTTGTTTATGGATACTCGCGATGTGAAATAAGTTGGGAATCTTGCGGGATCATGGAGTTTGTATACGTGTTAGAGAAACGCCTGGGCCGCCAATCTAAGCCATGCATAATTCATGGTGGAAATTTACAGCATGCCCATAGTGGACATTCGACAACGCATCTCAAAATAAAAAGCTATACCAATGGTAAATAAAAGAGATGTCGAGGTGTTCATTGTCTGTTTGTCCTGTCATTTTGATATGGGCTTGTTCCATGTCATCGGGCACGGAGGTACCCCATTGGCGGTTCTCGATGATACATGTATACTTACAATGACAAGAGCTTGCTTGGGACTCTAAGTCGAGTAGCATGAGGTTTGGGTATTCGTACTTCACGGGATACGAGATTTTCAACTTATAATTTGTCAAGCATATGCTCATAAACGTTCTTGCATTTACCTTAACCATTCAAGATGCCTATGATGGGGCAATGAGAGCTCAAAGCTAGTAAGTACCATAATGTTTTGAAGGTTTATAAAACTTGCAATCCCTGCTTCCCTCTGCGAAGGGCCTTTCTTTTACTTTTATGTTGAGTCGCCACCTTCTACCTTTATGCACCGTCTAAGAGAGCATAGTTGCCATTCTGAGTTTAATGTGCATTGTCCCAAAGTTATCATTGATTGATTCATGACTGTGGTTTCACTTGTTCTTAAATTATTTGTATCTAGTCGCCCTTTTAAACTTGAAGGTGTCCTATGCATTTATGTTTTGCTATTCCATGAAGGACAAGCTGAAAACCATTTGCTATGTTTTTCCATATGATTTGAACACATGTTTGACTTTTATTATTTCATTTTTCATGATCTTTCGTTTGTGTTTCGTTTCATGTTATAACATGGTTACTAAGTTTATTCTATCAAGATTATGTCTTTCATGCCCATGTTTTAAGTTCTTTTGATCCTAGAACTCAATGCTTACTTAGATGATCAAGATTGTGATGGTGCATGTCACCTCAAAAATTATTCTTTTGTTATCACTTACCTACTCGAGGACGAGCATGAGTTAAGCTTGGGGATACTTGATACGTCTCAAACGTATCTATAATTTTTGATGCTCCATGCTTATTTATACACCATTTGCTTAGTGTTTTGTTACACTTCGTGGCGTTTTTATGCATTTTCCGGAACTAACCTATTAACAAGATGCCACAATGCCAGTTCCATGTTTTCTACTATTTTTGTGTTTTAGAAAGTTACACAGGAAATATTCTCGGAATTGGACGAAACAAAAGCCGAACCTCCTAATATTTACCGAAGCTTCCAGAAGTCCAAAGAGGAGACGGAGGGGGGCCACGGGCCGGCCACACCATGAGGCGGCGCGGCCAGCCCCTGGCCCGCGCCCCCTATGGATGAGGCCACCTGGCCCCACTCCTGATGACGCCCTTTCGCCTATAAAGACCCCTCGTCGGTAAAAACCTAAGGGACGGATCGCTTTTCCTAGAAACATACTGCAAGCCACCGCCGTTGTCAAATCGAGATCGGGAGGATCCATGAGCTCTTCCCGGCACCCAGCCGGAGAGGGGAATCCCTGCCGGAGGCCTTCTCCACCACCATGGTCGCCTCCGGAGTGATGTGTGAGTAGTCTATGTTGGACTACGGGTCCATAGCAGTAGCTAGATGGTTGTCTTCTCCACCATGTGCTTCATGTTTAGATCTTGTGAGCTGCCCTACATGATCAAGATCATCTTTATGTAATCATACATGTTGTGTTTGTTGGGATCCGATGAGTATTGGTACTATGTTATGTTGATGTGCTGAATTATTTATCTTATGTTATCTCTATGTTGTTTATGATCTTGCATGCTTTCCGTTGCTAGTAGCTATCTTGGCCGAGTAGATGCTAGTAACTCCAAGAGGGAGTATTTATGCTCGATAGTTGGGTCCATGCCTCTATTTAATCTGGGGGGTGACAGTTTCCTCTAAGGTTGTAGATGTGCTGTTGCCACTAGGGAGAAAACAACATTCTTGTGTCTAAGGACATTTGCTTTGTTTACATTACACACTTTGTTTAATGCGATTATTTGTTGTTTGCAACTTAATACTCAAAGGGTGTTCGGATGATATCCCCGTGAGTGGATTGTTAGTCATAGATGTAGTTGGATTACGGTCTATGTATTTTGTCGTAATGCCCAGAGTAAGCCTCATAGTGATCCTCGTGATGTATGTACGTTATCTTTACTCTATCAATTGCCCAACTGTAATTTGTTTACCCAGCATGCTTTATTTATCTTATGGAGAGACACCACTAGTGAACTGTGGACCCCGGTCCAATTGCCTTTATATTGTTACACCGTTTTACTTTACTTGCACTGTTTACTTTACTTTTAAACTATTATGCTTTTACCACTTGATACACTCATACCTTTGTTTACAGCAAACTGGTGAGATTGACAACCTCATCATAAGTTGGGAGCAAAGTATTTGTTTGTGTTGTATGCAGGTTTCACGTTGCTGCTAGGTGAAGATACACCAACAAGTTGTCTGGCGCCGTTGGGGTGTCACTAAGCTAGCAAGCATCACCTTCTTAAGTTTGGCTTTCTCCTACTGGATTGATTACCTTGGTTTCACAACTGAGGGAAGACTTGCTGATGTGCTCATCATACCTTCTCTTGGGGTTCCCAACTGGTCGGTTATTTACATCATCAACACCGCACCATCAACCAGTCAGGGAAGCGGTACTCCTAGTGACCTCCAGTGTACAAGTGGTCGCGGTAGTGCCGCTGTACTTCCGCTCCTCTTCAGGAGCAGTAGTACCAAGGTCATTATAGGACCACTACCGCTTAACCCCTAGATTGCTTGCAGATGGCTATTTACCGAAAGTGCCGCATTGCAATTTTGTATTACAAGGTTCAAGTGAAGCGGTACTACCAGTCAGCAAAGTTCTGTCAGCTTTGTTGAAGCATCTGAATTCAGTTAAGCGGTACTACCGCTTGGAGGAGAGTACTACTAGGTAGCTTTCAGCATGTAATGGTTTCATTGTGAAGGGGTATAAAAGGAGGGTCTTCTTCCCCAAGGAAGTTACCTCAACTTTTATCTCTCCCCTCCATTGTTCAAGAGCTCAAGCTTTGTAGATCTCTCTGCCTAGCCACTCAAATCACTCCATACTTAGAGAATTGGAAGAGAAGCCCTATCTACAATCCCACCAAAGGAATTTTGATTTTCCCCCACTATGTCCTCCGTGGAACTTGCTTTGTGAAAAAGAGGTCATCCTGAAGCTTGCTTTGTCTAAAAGCTTCGTGGTCATCGTTGGGAGCCTCAAATTGAGTTGTGGAATTGTGCTCCAACCTTTGTGTAAAGGTTTTGGTCGTCACCTTCAAGACCACCACTTGGTGGAGTGTGAGCTCGCCTCCATGGCTTGCTCACCGGAGAAACAAGGTGAGCCTTTATGTTGTTGGTGGACTTCGTGTCACCTGTCCAACATAGACGTACTTCCTAACAAGGAAGGAGCAACAGGATATACATCCTCGTGTCTCCATTGCAGTTATCTCATGCCTTTACCTTCACTTCTATCATTATTTAGCTTGCTTGTTGTATCTTGTCATTTTGGTTTGCTCACCTAGTTGCAAATCTAGCAAACCTACCTTTTTTCAAGTCTTAATTTGAAAAAGTAATAAAAAAGTGTTAGTCACATACTCACCCCCTCTAGTCAGCCATATCGATCCTTTCAATTCTCCTTGTCGTTGCAGCTTCAGCTATTCCTTGTCTCCATCTTGTTCCTCCCCAAGATCGAGTGTGGCCTCTACACCCATTAGCACCTTGCTCACAGGGTAAGAGCGTAGCACACATCTGTATGAAAAAAACACGACCAAAGTCGATACAAAAGACCTTATTTAAGGGGTGTTGACACATATCTCCTTCCTCGCCATCACATCCGACCGATAAAGCTGCTTGAAAGGACCAAGAACCGCCGGAACACCCTAGATCTGGTCCCTGAGATCTAGGACTCTACTCCTAGACAATGGCATAAAACCCAAGAACAACTACTCCAGGCAGAAGAACGGGGACATACGATCTAAAGCTAATACTGCTAGAAGTATGTACATCGACTCACCGTGTTATACTCCTTTCACCACGCCCGTTGGCATCACCGTCGGGAGGGAAAGAGTAGCAAGTCGGCCTCTCTTTCTCGACTCTCGACTAGAGCGGTGGGAGGAGCACGGGAGGCTTCAAGAGAGTCTAGTTGTTGGGATGGAATCCCTTAAAAAATAGATACACGGAACACATCCGTTCTTCTGTAACACCTCTGTTCTTCTTTAGCTACCAGACATGCCACATTTAAGTGGAAGGTGCCATCTCCTTCTCGCCAACACCATCTTCCTCACTATAGAATGGTAGGGGCAGAAGTTGTTCATTGTTACTGTTTTACTTTTTGTGTTTAGTCTTTGTTGCATTGGTGCTATTTAAGCACTAGATTCCCGGAGGAGGAAGACAGAGGACCTGATCATGTTCTGGAATAGATGCAGGGTCCTTTTTGCATATTTACAAGGCTTGTCTATAATTTTAATTTTGTTCTAGGCCTTTCTGTAATGTTGCACCAACGAAGAGGAATGGAAGCAGTTTGACTGGGTGCGTTCGCACCCGTCACCGTTATTTTTTTTGCCGTACTCTCTAATGTGTGAACAGCTTAGAGGCATTGCAACTGCGACGTTGGGATGAACTTGTCCAGGACTCAGAGGAGCTATTCGGCGATGCGGCAAAGGGAGTATAACTACGCTGCCCCAATGCGTACACAAACTTTTCGCACATACGCGTCTAGTAGTAATCATGTGGTTTATAATTGGAGCAATGCGCTGTAGAAAATTTCTACAATGCTACAAAGCCGATGCCGTCGAAATTAAGATTCAGGTCGTTTACACATGGTGATAGGTTGTGTTATTGCCCAGTTTAGCTTGACAGTAGCTTGGCTCTGAACTGTATTGGGTATGTACGGGTGCAAAGTGCGAACTTCTGTGCAATTCCTCGGGCGAACAAGCAGCTGACAATGCCACCGTCAATATAACTGTGCAAAGAAACAGAATTGTCACTCCCACTCCGTCAGTATCTTAATGTCACTCTCAAGTCCAGTTATTTTGCCACCTCCATCTGAAATTGCACGAGTTTCTCCTTCCACAAGCTGTTGTCCAGGCACCTCTCATAGAAAGTTGCCTCGCCGTCCAATTTTACAGCTATGGCAGCCATGCTTCGTGTCCCATATCGCGCCTGAAAAAGAGGGAGATTTCCAGCATCCCGTTGCATGGTAGAATAGCCAAAACAGGGAATCAAGCAATTTAATCGGTTCCAGGATAGGCCCAGCATTTGCCCAGCAATCCACATCAACCATGAGAAGTGATTTTTGCACAGAACAACATGAAGCGAGTAGAATCATACATATTTACCTGTCCCTTCTCTATGTCAATGAATATAGAGCTTAATTGGTATTCCCATTCAGGATCGATGCCAGTATCAGGCAGTGCAGATCGGTCAGCCTTGACGGTGTCCGTCATCAGTTCTTCAACCATCTTCTTCAAAGAGAGTTCTGCATCATCATGAACTGCAAGAAATTTGTTGAAACTCTGTCCTAAGTGCAGCGCCTGTATGGTGAGAAATGAAGTGCATGAGTAAACTAGTCCAAGACTTGTCTGAATTCATATAATTAGAAGAAATTGGGACAATTTGGTTATTTATACTACTTTCAGATAACAATAGAAATAATTCTGAATAGACGTGTGAATTTCCTCATATTTGCCCTTACAGAGTATATGAGAAATGGCGGATACAATCTGGTTATGACAAGATGAAACTTTCACACCATATAAGCATTCCAAAACTTAAAAAATTCACAACAAATAAAAATTATGCAATTTAATTGACCACATTATTCACTCTAACGCATAGATTAGTTATTCAGCTGCACAAGAATTTCTGAATTGTTTTTGAAGGATACAAGAATATCAGATTGTAGAGACTAGAACAGACATGGCATATGAAAAGGTCAGCTGCAAAAAAAATATACTAAATTTCAGTTCCTACTTTCCTGGTTTATCCTAATTGAAAATAAGGCCAGAAATCATGGATTCTTAACGTAACTAAACAGCTCGTCAGTATCCATGGACAAAGTAACAAAACAATCAATTGATTTATTTTTTGGGTCAAATTTTAGCAGTAAAATAACAAAACTGGCCCAGCAAGCAGCTATCACAAATTGGAAGAAAGATGAATGGCAACTTGCATAGAAGAGAGATGGAGCATTAAACGAGGCTATGACAATTTTAAGGTTAAAGCCACACAAGTGTGGTCTAATTGCTTGCACAAGGCATCTGAATCTCGGAGTATCTTCCAACTTCCATCACAGAGATATACAAGACCTACCCGGAAAAGGAAAATAAATCACACTCCTAATCATGTGTATTGTACTATTGCTGTTACTAACCTTTGGCCAAGGGGAATCAATAGCAGCATTAGAAAGCACATGGCAACCAGGGGAAACTAGTTGAACCACAGGAGCACCATTGGGTTTATTAGAAATGTAAACCATGGTTCCTGAATGCACATCGGCCAATATAAGATTAAAACCATTGTACTGATCTGCTTCCTTTGCAATTTCTGTTGCATACTCCAATGGATCCTGCCTGCCCTATATTAGTTCATAGTGAAACAAAGATAGTAAAAACAAGTCATGGATTCCTGAAAAGCAGTAATCAAGAAGGCTTATAATGCATGTTGAAGGAGGAAGATTGCACAAAATGTAGTGTAACCTTACATGCGGAAGCAAGTCAAATGGGCCGTTCACTTGCAAATTCAGCAAGTCAGTTACCAGCAGAAAAATCTCCTAAGCTGAGTACAAAACATCTGACACAACCATGCCTTGAAAAAACCCCTATTTCCAGACGGGTCTATTCGTACCCTGTTGTAGGGATGTGTTTTCTCTACTGCCAAAAATGCCTTGACATCTTAACAAACATACATGTCCGTACGAACAAATAAGGCACAATTTTGCTTTTACAGTTTTATTATTATCAAGGAAATTTTGCTTTACACTTGTGGGCACACATGCTTATTCGGTTGGAGCATATGCAAAGCAGGATCACAAAATTACTCTAAGCTTAGCATCACAGCGTGCAAGAAATTGTTCTGAAACTGAAGGGAACTGACAGGGTTGCACCTGGAGAAACCTGACGGGAAGCTCTCCTCTGGACCTCACCCCGAGCCGAGGGGTGGGCTCCCGGACGTTGGTCAGGAAGGCCAGCTTCCCGGCCTTGGTGCACCCAAGCCACGTGCCCCCGCCTAGCTCGTCCTTGCCCCCGAGGATCTCCTCCCCCGCGGCGGTCCACCATTCCACCGGCCGCGTCGGCCTTCGCACAACACGCGCGCAAACGGCTCAGAGATACAGAAAGATCGGAGCAAGAATTGTAGAGGTGGATCTGGGCTACGGGGCGGGGGAGGAGGCGCGCACCTGGAGTGGTACTCGTCGCGGTTGAAGAGGAGGAGCAGGCCGTACGCCGGGTGAGACTGCCACGCCCAGGCCGCGATGCACATAGCCGGTGGAGGGGGCTCGGGTCGGCGGCGATGGCGAAGAGGGATCCGGAGATCGTCGCGACGCCGGGTGCGCTCTGTGACCGCGGCGCCCGTCGGCAGGTAGAGCACGATGACGAGTTGAGGACGGGCCGGACGGCGACCGGCAAGGTGGTGTACTTGCCGAAAGCTCCCCGCAGAAGTGCGAATTTATGTTGCTAGTGGGAAGACGGGCTTGCAGAAGCTCTCCTGACCGTTGATGTGATTAACGAGGGGACCAGATCGCGATCACGTTCGCCCCCGACGATGCCATCCCAGCGCCGTCCTCTGGCTCTTCAGCTGCGCCGAGGCGCCACATCCATCTCACGAGCCTGTGGAGGTGAAGCGTGACCGGCTGGACGCCGGATTCGTGCGACGGGCGGATGGACGCGGGACTCGTGCAGCGGTCCAGATGTTGGGAATCCGAATCGAACTGGGCTGCCTCGTACCTTGGATTAGATATATAACGACGGGCAATCCCCTGAAAGAGAATAAAAAAAGAAGGACGGACAAAGAGGAAGAAGGTCTAGGCCTCTCGGCGGTTCATCTTATCGCCGGCGGCGATCTCCTTCCTGAACCACCCGCCCTCTCCCTGACTCTCTCCACCTACAGGTAAGGCCGGACGATTCCCCTTTTGTTCCGGCACCTGATTGACCCCCTCCACTCCCCGTTTGGAATCTATCTCTAATTCTGTATACATGTCCTGATTCCTGAATGACAGATCTTTTTTTTAGGAGCCGAGAGGCTGTTTTTTTTTTTTTTTTGAGATAAGAGCAAAAATATATTAAGCTAGCAAGCCGCCTCATTAAAAACCTTCCAGTCCCCTTAGGTACCCTGGTAAGGAAAAGAGTGCGTCTGAAACTTGCTGCTTCAATCACAGTTCAGTTACATCGTCTATGAGACTACTCAGGAGAAAGCTAGGGGGATCATCGTCCCAAGTACAAGTGATCTTATCTCTATAACTCTCTCTAGCTAAAACATGAGCAACTCTATTAGCATCTCTCGGACAATGGCGAAAATTGATACCATCTATCAAAGAAGCTAGGTCGACACAATCCGCAAAGATAGCCGACGGTTCTGTCCACCACGTCTCCTGACCCGTGCAAGCTTGAATTGTCTCCAACGAGTCCGCTTCTGCAATTACTTGTGAACACCCTTTGGAAACTACAAGCGAGAGACCCTCCTTCATAGCAAGAGCTTCTGCCATAGCTGCCGACGACACATGCGGGAGAAATTTGCAAGATGCAGCAATAAGCTGGCCTTGATAGTCACGGAGGACTGCACCCACAGCACCCGTATACGAGTCAGCATAAAATGATCCATCCACGTTTACCTTCACCTGCCGAGGCTGCGGTCTCACCCATATAGAGCTGGGCGCCTCCCTAGCTTGGCTTGCTGCTTTGGCGTAGTTTGCCACCATAGCGAGAATCGACAATTTGCATCGTCTCAACGGAGGGACATCCTCATTATGCGTACGCCTTCTTCTAATCCACCATATGTACCAAGCCACGGTGGAAACCACCTCCTTCAGGCCTAGGTCAAAACCGGGTAGGACATTAGAATTGCTTTTCAGAATTTGTTCAAGCACAACAGAGCCCGACTGGTTTGTTGAAGTAAAAACATCAATGAGATTCTGAAGGCCAAAAGATTCCCAAAGATCGGCTGCTGTAGGACACTGAAATAACATATGAAGAATATCTTCTGGATCCTGTTGGCAGATTGGACAAGCGCTTATAGTGCCAACGTGTCTACTAGCAAGAATTCCTTTCAAAGGGAGAATACCGTGTAATGCTCGCCAAACAAATTTTTTAATTTTACTTGGGAGCTTCAGCTGCCATAAGATCTTCCAAACCGGGTTTGTGGCAGAAGACCCAGGGAGAGGGAGATGATCCAAGGGGTTCCCAAACTGGTGTCGCCACTGCGCATGGTAGCCAGACCTGACAGTATACCTCCCATGCTTCGATAAATTCCACGCTATGAAGTCTTCAAAACCTCGATTGTGCAGCGGAATCTGCAAGATTCTCCCAACATCAAGGGGGCTAAATAAACTTGACAACATAACAAGGTCCCATTGTTCTGTAACCGGGTCGATCAGTTCACTAACCCTCGTGAAAACTGCAGAACCTCTCGGAGTAGTAATTTTCCTATCCGGGCTAGAAGGAATCCACGGATCTTGCCAAATATCAATCTTTTCGCCAGTACCAATCCTCCACACATATCCTCTCTTGAACGTAGCTAAACCAGCGATGATGCTTTGCCAAGTAAAAGAGGAGCCATTCTTAGTACCCGCCTTAAGAATATCACCATGGGGGAAGTATTTTGCTCTCAAGACTTTCGCACAAAGAGATTCAGGTTCATTGATCATTCTCCAAACCTGCTTCGCCAACATAGCTAAATTGAAAGAATGGAAATCGCGGAAGCCCATACCTCCTTCCCTTTTAGGGTAGCAAAGTTTCCACCATGCATACCAGTGCATTTTGTTACTATTTGCATCGTCACCCCACCAAAATTTTGAAATTGCATCCATCATCTTTTTACAAACTCCTTTGGGGATTAGGAAAACAGACATCGCATAAACCGGAATAGCTTGAGCAACTGCCTTAAGGAGAATTTCCTTGCCTCCAATGGAGAGTAGTTTCTCTTTCCAGCCATTTATCCTCTGAATAATTCTCTCGATGAAGTGCTCAAAGCAATCACTCCGATCCGCACCCACAAGAGCCGGAAGGCCCAAATATTTATCAGATAGGGCTTCATTGTCAATATGGAGAACTTCACAAATCTCAGCTCTTAGAAGTACATTAGTATTCGGAGAGAAGAAAATACTTGACTTTGAAAGGCTTACCAATTGGCCCGAATTCGCACAATAAGTGTCCAGAACACGCTGTAAGGAGGTCGCATTGTTCATATCCGCTTTCATGAGTATAAGGGAATCATCAGCAAAAAGGAGATGTGAGACTGATGGTGCATTTCTGCACACCCTTACCCCATCGATGCCACCGACCTCTTCTTCATACAACAGTAAACTAGACAACCCCTCTGCACAAAGAAGGAACAAGTACGGAGAGAGGGGATCCCCCTGACGAAGACCTCGAGTTGGAACAAACATGTCGGTCTCCTCAGAATTGAACCTTATTTTGTATCTTACAGAGCAAACACAAGCCATCATTAAGCCAATCCATCTTTCAGCAAAACCTAACTTCCGCATCATATTTTCCAGAAACAGCAATTCCACTCGATCATAAGCTTTGTGCATATCCAATTTAACTGCACACGTCCCATTAGAACCAGATCTTTTATTCTTTATTGCATGAATACTTTCATACGCCACTAGCACATTGTCCGTAATAAGCCTCCCAGGGACGAAGGCACTTTGCATGGGTGAAATAACCTCCGGTAGAATCTCCTTAAGACGGCCAGCTAGTAATTTTGATATGATCTTACAAATAACATTACATAGACTGATGGGACGAAATTGAGTAACCAATTCAGGAACATCCGTCTTTGGGATCAAGACCACCGTAGTGTCATTCCAGCCATCGGGAATTGTACTTGAGTTCAGAGCATGCAAAACTTCTTTTGTGATTTCATCACCACAGATATTCCAGAACTTTTTATAAAATACCGCGTGAAGACCATCTGGACCTGGAGCTTTAAAATCACCAATACTAAAAGCCGCCTTTTTAACATCTTCCGGCGTAAAAGGAGCGAGAAGTTTCTCGTTCATCTCATAAGATATACGCGGTTGGACCTTGTTCATCATAGCCGGATCAAGGCTAGCCACCTCAGACATGAAGAGGTTAGAAAAATAATCAAGAATAACAGGTTTGAGCATTTCCGTACCTTCAACCCAATCACCGTTATTGTTCTTGAGCTTCGAAATAAAATTCTTTTTCCGTCTTGCAGATGCAAAATTATGAAAGAAACTTGTATTGCGGTCACCTTGCCTCAGCCAGTTGGCACGGGAACGTTGCATCCAGTGAATTTCTTGTTGCTCAAGTAACAAATCAACTAGGGCTGCCATCTCTTTGGCCACGATTTCGTTTTCGTCATTCATAGGACCTCGCATCGCTTGTTCAAGATCACGCTGAACCTTCTGGAGCCTAACTTTTGGTTTCTGTAAAATATTAGCGTCCCAGATATGCAGCTCTTCATGGAGCTTTCCAAGCTTTGCGAGAATACCGTCCGAGTTTGGTGACGCCGAAACAGACTCCCATGTTTGTTGAACTTTCTCTCTAAAACCCTCCTCTTGTAGCCATCTAGCCTCAAACCGTTTAACCTTAGACCTGCTTGATACCTGACCAGCTTGCATATCAGTGTCAAGCAGAATCGGCCGGTGATCAGATTTGATATACTCCAGGTGTTGAATACCAGCAGCCGGGTGCATAGTCATCCAGGGGCCGTTAGCAACCCCTCTATCTAATCTTTCCCGAATACGACCTCGCTTCCAGGTAAAGATATCACCAGTAAAACCCAGATCTTCCAAGCCACAGTCCATCAAAGCGTCTCGGAAGGCCTCCATGCATCCTTGCGGTCTTGCATTGCCTCCCTCCTTCTCATGTGAAAATAAAATTTCATTAAAATCTCCAATAATCAACCATGGAAGAGAGTTGTTCTGGTTCAGCTCTCTAATTTTTTCCCACGTTCTGAATTTATCTTGCCACCTAGGTTCTCCGTAGATACCCGTGAGCCTCCAAATCTTGTCAACACTTTCTATTATTCGCACATCTATATACTTAGGTGCAGAAAATATAAGTTCCACCTTTATTTCTTTTCTCCAGAACATAATAAGACCTCCACTTCTACCGTTACTCGGGTTAACAATCTGACTATCCATTTTCAATCTTCTCCTCAGACAATCCGCCGGATAAGAATCCAAATGAGTCTCTGAAAGAAATAGCAAATCAGGGTTTTTTTGCCTTCGAAGATTCGAAAGCGCACGAACTGTCGGGTCATTGGCCAGACCCTGACAGTTCAAACTGAGGATTTTCATTGCGCCCGGACAGGCTCCTCATGAGAGCCCGCCGATCCGAGTGAAGGGGAGTCAGCTCCAGCCTTCTTAGTTCGCTTCGATCTATCAGATAATTTAGCTAGATTTCCCTCCTCGAGCTGAGAGGGTAGCCCATCAGAACCCATATCCTGCATGTTCTCTTCCTCATTTTTATTTTCAGAATTTACGCTATCAGGGATCACATCCATAAGTAGTCGCCGTTTTGCACCAGTTTCACCGCTGATCTCATTATGATCAATCTCCATGTCCTTTCCTTTAGCTGGACTAGTTCCAGTATCCTGTAGTTCATCCTCCTCTTTCCCACCGTCAGGCTTATAAGGCAGGGCATTAAACCTCCAACTCACAGGTGCTGCACCTCTTCCACCAGGGTCTCTTCCACGCCCCATGCCAGACTGATCTCTTCCTCTCCCAAAGCGACCCCCTCTAGGTCCCTGGCCACCACGTCCGAACCAAGTAGACCACTCAGCTTTAAGCCAATCACCCCACTTCAAGGTGTTTTCATCATGTTCTCCGGAGCCACACTCGAGGTGAGTATGTCCCAGGAATCCACAGGCACCACAAAATTTAGGAAATTTTTCATACTTCAGATGATAAAACTCTCGCTGTCCTCTAACAAATCGAGCAAGAACCTTCCGCACATCTATTTTGACTTGAACTCTGACAAAATTGTTCACACCAGGTATAACAGTTTCAACAGATTCAACTTTGCCTACCTTCTTCTCCATCAGATTTTTGATAAGTGCATGGTCCCTATACCCAATCGGTAGTTTGTGTATCTGAACCTTGGCAGAAAAGTGATTCAGATCAATTGAATCTGTCGCGGATAGACCATCGTACGGTTCAATTATAACAGCGTTTTGTCTAAAGAGCCACGGTCCTCCATCCTTGATTTTCAGCCAATCCCCCATACAGAAACATTGGATAGTGAAAAGATTTTGTTCAAGCGCAGTAATTTTCACCTCTTTTGCCGGACTCCACGCAATGCGCATGTGTTGCTCGAAAGTCTGAGGGCTGAAGAAGTTGTTTGTATGAACTCTGGCGATAGCCAGCCACTTGATTCCTTCCGACGGAATATCGGAGTCTTCAAAGACGAGATCATCGATCTCACCCTCCTCAATCCCGAGGCGCTTGAGCATGTCGTCTAGAGCTTCAGAATTCTTTGATCCCGATCCCTCCGCCTACTGAGCGGAACTTGAGTTTTGATCTGACATGGCGGCTCCCAACGGATCGCCGAAACCCTAAGTCGCCAACCAAGAAAACTAGCCCACAAGATCACCAGCGCAACCCGGAGGCAAGGAAGATATGCTACTCGTCACCGATCGCCACGGAACTCTACTCCAGAACGGATCCGGAGGTAGAGGAAAACCAAAACCCTAGTCGCCCCGAGGACGGCTAGGTCTCTCTTTTTTATGTTTAGCACACTGCCCTAGGAGCCGAGAGGCTGTTGGTGTCCATGTCGCCGGTCTTCGATCCATCCTCACCGACTTGTTACGGTGAATTTTGCATGTATGTACATATAAACACCGCATCGTATTTAGGCCCAACATGCATCTTTCATGTTGCACTCATGCGTATATTGATTGATCTGATTGTATACAACAAGATAGCCCCTCGATCAAGCATAATTGTTTGTCAAGGCCATGTCCTAACAAAACAAAACAACACACTGCATGTTAAACACCCAACAAATTGGCTGGTGCACTACCTGAAGACCTTATTTGGGGAAACACTGCTGATCTTCTAATTTGCTCAGACTGCTTCATATGCATCTGTCATTACAGTTGTAGTGTTCACAAATTATTTTGTCATCGTGCAGTAACGACTTTGCAAGACTCAAGGACTGTGATCCCGCAACTCAAGAAGCATTCCAGCAGTTTTGTGATTCTTGGATTGCTTCCGCCAACCACCAGATCAGCCTCAGGCCCAAGTCGCCATCCCCTGAGGAGCTGGAAAAACGCAAAGAAGCTCGTCGTCGCAAGGGCTTGCTCATAGCGCTTGCCACATATGCCAAGCGAAACAATATGCAGGCCAGTCTAAAATAGCATTACTCAAAATATATATATTCCCTGCATTTTGTTTAGCAACAATTTTATTGTGTGTTTCCAGCTGCTGTAGAACTAGAATGCTGGGGTGGATTATACTTACATGTGCCGTCTATATTTCAGCTTGCTGAGTTTGAATTCGTTGAGGAAAAAGAGAGGAATCTAGTTGATGGACGCATGGGAGGATATGTACACTCCAACTTTGTGGTGAAAGGTCTAGATGGCGCACAAACTCTGTTCTTTGCTGAGATACATCCTGATTGCCGCAAGGAGGAGGATGTTTTTCTCTGCACTCCTCTAGAAGTGGACGACTCTGGTAAGGCGGCAACTATCTGGCCAGAATTTTCATGATTTGTTTTGTCAGCATTTGCTTAACTTCTTTTTCTTTCATCAAGGTCATTGTTTCGGGTGTACTAAGCGAGCAAAGAAGCTTAGGCACCCGACATGTGGTGGCTACTTGGGTGGACTAGAGGATGTGATTTTTTATCACGTGGAGGAGGATAGTGATGATGAGTATTTCATGTAATGGAGAGTCTATCTAGCCAACAGACAGCCACAAACTATGTTAAATCCTGTTTAAAAAGCAAGCTATGTTGCTTTTGTAACGAGATGCTGTGGGACTAAAGGCATGTAATATAGTGTGGATCGTGCTTGTGACCATTTCTATCTTGATTGATTGTTGACCATTTCTATCTTGATAGATTGTTGTAATAATATGTTACTCGCTGTGAGGAAAAGGGTGATTATTATCGACTTCCCTACCGAGATACCAAGTTGGTATTACAGAGTTGTATTACTAACGAGTGAAGGGCTGTAGATGTAGTAGTAGTATGAGAGACACATTCAGGGTTGAAGACCATATGAAGCCCGCGTATTTTTTGACAAATCTAACCTTTCTTAGAAACTAATCCTTCATTTTGTATTTTGATTGGCGCCGAACGTCTATATAAGACTATGCAATCATCTAATGTGGCCATGGCGCCGAACATGCCTTGTAGAATGAAGCCAAATGCATTTGATACGTGGCTTACCCAATAGTTCAAGCCGAAGCCAAACAGAACGATGCTTAATTAGGGCATGTACAATGGTAGAGAAGACATGTCTTCTCTTAGCCCTCCATATCATCTATCAAAAAAACTAAATATGACTTGTACAATGCATTGTCTCTTATTATCATCTCTAACAATTAATGTGAAATAGCTATTTTTAGTAAGAAATTAATTGGCTAAGGGAAGGCAAATGGTACAATGCATGAAATAACCTTCTCTTATTATCTAAGAGATCATCCCTTAGCTAAGAGAAGGTAACTTTCCCTTTCTTATTTCTCTCTCCTCCAACTAAGCAAAAATCCTATATAGCACCTCTAAGAGAAGGCTGACGTCACCCCATTGTATGTGCCCTTAGATCCGAAGTACTAAACCTAAAGCATGTTTTGCTTGTTTGGCGTCGACCGCTACGCAGCATTTTCAAGGCACCCAAAACTAAGTACCGCGCGCACAGGATACAGTCGCGCGCAGGATATAGCACCGGCAAGCCGAATTACAAGCAAATTTAGATATATTCAAACTAGATTTAAACTACATTCAAACTAGATAGCACTACTTTCAAACTAAAATAAACCGAACGGCGCCCCCGATCTACTTGTCGGAGAGATCATCGGAAAAATCATCGGCGTTGTCGGTGTCCTCCTCGGTGGTGAGCCACATGTCGTTCCACTGTTCGTCGTCAGAGGGGATCGTCGATGGGCTATCGAGCTGTGCTATGATGAACCTCTTCCTCCTACTCTTCTCTGCCCTCGCCGCCCTCCTCGCCCTCTTCTCCGCCGCCCTGTGCGCCTAGAAGGAGAGCTCATAGTCGACGTCGCCCACGTAGAGGCGGCGCCACTCCTCCCTCCGGCACTCGTCCACCTCGGTGATGGAGAGCCAGACATACGCGCTCTCGTGGCAGCGCTGATCCGCCTGTGTATGGATGACCGGCGGCGGCGCGAGGAACTCCGCCTCCTCGCGGGGCTCTATCTCGGGGAAGTTCAGCGTGCCGTGGCCGCGGCCGGACCTCCACGCACGTGAAGCTGCATGCACGCCGTAGAGACCGGCGACAGTTGGAATCGGCGAGGGAGGCCAGCGACGACGTGAATCGGCAGCGGCCGGGAAGGAGATGGGGAAAGTTGAAAGGTGATTGGGCAGCGTGCAAAGTGGATAAGAATGCCGTGCGCTGTTTTGCACGAGTGATATAGCGCGGGGCAATTTTTTGATGCGTGCGGTAAAACGGATTGGGCACGCGTCGTTTTCCTGTTTTGCACGAGCGCGCGTGGGGTGATTATTTAGAGCGCGACGCCTTTCCGCCTCAAAAAACAGTTTTTTTTGGCGCATGTGTTTTTTTCCAGAGATGCTCTAATGTTGCTTTTTTTTTTGGTACGGGCATGTTTTTCTGGAGATGCTCAAATGTCTAGTTTTTAAGCATAGCTAATGTGATATTTTTTGCTAATAAAGTGCTTTCAAGATGGAATGCTCGGTCATAGTACACACCTACGTATGAGGTTACCATAATCAGACACGGTTCGTGCCTTGCTTGCATGTAAAACAGGGAAACTATACATCGGCGCGAGGAGAAATGGTGCTGAGCTGTCGTATCTCATCGCCAGGAAAGGACTCTCCAAGGTGATCATCTTCGGCGCCAGGCACCATGGCGCCGAACATGGTCATATTGGATGGATTGCATTAGTCTTGGATAGATGTTCGGCGCAATTGAAATACAACCGAGCTAAGCAAGTTCGGCTCCGTTCTCTTTGGCGCCGACCTAAAGGGTCAGATTTAGATATAGTTTTAAAAAGAGTCAGATGTGGGATTAGTTTCTAAAAAAGGCTATGTCAAAAAATATGAAGCCCGCATTTAGGTAGCTCGCATGAAACTAGACCAGGCCCTAGGGCTGCAATTCTAGTCCAATTGAATGCCCACAAGCGCCTTTTAGGTTAGGCTAATGCGCCGTTTGCACCCAATTCCAGCTATGGCGGAGTGCAAAGGAACACATTCAGCATCCGTGGGGAACAAGCTGGAGACACGGCGCCCCTCCTGGAACACGCCTTAGCAGCTCACTCTTCCATGTCACTCCGAGTTGTCGCGACCATCAACCTCGCCACGGACGGTGATGTTATCGCTGACACGACCTGGATTCTTCACCATTCAACTCTGAAATATGTTTAATGCACCCGCTCGGGTGTATTCTAAAAAAAAAAAATCAACTCTGAAATATATGAAATAACACTAAGTACATCAACTGCAGCTCTACCTACTAGTACATATTGAAGCCGTGATTCTCAAAAGAAAAGAACTTCTAGAGCCGCAGTGGGTTGGCAATTTGTTTTTTTGAACCTCAAGTTGCTCGCAATTTATTTTTAATACAACACAAGTACAAAATAGCACACTTTATTCTATTATACCTAAGGGAAATAACCCATAATTTGGTTTGCCGGCGTCGTATTATGCGGCGCCCGGCCGCCAGTGATAATTTTAGACGTCTAAAATTGCTTGACATCCAGAACCTACTAAAACGGCGCTCCGACCCCCAGGCGGCACAGGGGCGACTCCCGTCCGCCGCCGCTCGAGGGCTCTTGGTCAGCTCGCGCCGCCGCTGCCGCTGGCTCCTGCCGCGGTGGCGGCGGGCCCCGCTGCCTAAGGTCGCAGGGGAGGTTACCTCTTCTCTCCGGGAGTTGTGGCCGCTGGAGGCCGGCAGATGCAGTGGGGAGCAGCGGCCGGAGCTCACAGCGAGTGGAAGCCGGGGCGGCCGCCCCGGAGCTCGGTCGGCTCCTCTTCCTCGTGGAAGTACGATGGCTGATGAGTGGAGGCAGCGGCGGCGGACCTGGGCTCGGCGGATCTGGGGATCCAACGCCCAGATCTTGCGGTGGCGGCGGATGTTCGGGCGGAGGCCAGGCTGGAACACGACCTCGCTTTGGTTCGAGGTGCGGCTGGTGGTCTGCTCTGGGCCATTACGGGTCTGGGCATGCTGACCTCCACGGTGCTCCGCCCAGGTTCAGCGGGGTTTGTGGCGCGTTTCTCCCTCGAGCACAAGGTCATGAAGGATGCCGGGGCGGCAGCCCCGGGGGTGCTGTCGGTGGTTTCTCCGACGAGGTTTGTGTTCGCATTGGCCGTGGCAGGAGGTGCTGCAGCAGGTGCATCACAAAGGTGGAGCTTGGCGGATGTCGACTGAGACATGGTTTGTTTGCATGCTACGTGCGCCGGCGATCTAGAGCCTCTGGTGCTGCTGATCTGCCCGGACATTCACCCCTTGGTGTGGGAGTTGAGGAGCTCTAGGCGAATGCCTTGCCTGGCCTTTGGACAGCGCCGACAGCGGCGGCGCCATGGCGTCGTTTTCCTTCTTGAAGGCGTTGTCGAAGATCTCCGGTTCTCACCCTCGTGGGGTTGTGGCTCTCCGGGAGAAATCCCTAGCTTCGGATTACCGAAGCGGGCGTTGGCGTCGGATACGTCGCTACCTCCTTGGAGGCATCGCCTTGGAGGGTCCATATGTGGCTGCTTGCTCGTGTTTCTCATGTCGACGGTGTGGTGGATGTCGGGGTGGCGGCCCCGAGAGGTTGTGTTTGTATGCCGAGGCGGCGGCCTCGGGGAGCATCGTGGGTGGTAGCCTAAGAGGTAGGGCTGTCAGTCGTCATGACATGGGTGGCAGTGCTGTGCCGCTTGTGCGGCGGTCTTGTCGGCTCGGTCAACGCGTCCCAGAGGTGACGGTTGGACTTTTATGTCGGGGCGGCGGCCCCGAATGAGTTGGTGTGATGGCCGTGGTCTGCAACCGGTTGCCCTGTGTAGCTTGGGCTACGGGTTGATGGCTGTGCGGCGTTGCAGCTCGAGAGCGAGCGGTGGTATGTCGGGGCGGCGGCCCCGGAAGGTGGTGGTATTGGTTATTTGCGCAGGGCGCTTCGGAGCAGTGGAAAGTCGGAGCGGCGGCTTCGAGAGTTCGACAACTTTGAGGGTGTTTGACCTTGTGTCGTGTGGGCGATGAGGTGACTCTCGACGTTGGTCGGCAACATGTCGAACACCACTTTGGGAGCATGGGTTTGCGGATGTTGGCTTCTTCACCTTTGTTTAAAGTGTCCCGTGTTTGCTCCTCCCATAGCAGCGCGACTTCTTCTCTTTGGCAATGGTGTGAGGTCTGCTAGTTTGGTGGTGCGGGTCACCGTTGGTTGTGTTTGTTTGGTTGGCTTTCTTCTTGTGGTCTTCGATGTGTGGTCGGCGGGTGTGGGCATGGCCCTCTGGTGTTCGGGTGGGTTTGGCCCCGTTTGTATCGGTTTTTTGCCCGGTTTTCCGTTAATTAACTGGGCACCTTCTTCTTAATTAATGAATAAGGCAAAGCTTTTGCCTTCGTTTCAAAAAAAAAAAAAAACGGCGCTCCAAATATTTTTTACAGCAATGCGCATTAGCGCCGTGGTTGAAGATGCTCTAACAGTCTAGGCCTCTAGCCTAGTTGCCTGGCCATATTTCTTGGCAAGCTTCGGCTGAAAGTTACACGGATTAGATAGTGAGGAGTGTCAATCACTTGTAGTCTGTGATGCGCACCGCTACAGATGCAATGCCGATCCTATCACAGTTGTAGTTCTGAGTAGCACGCATTGATCTTTTTGGCACTGTCGACCGAAAAATGGGCAAGAGGCTATTGGCGTGTGCTTTGTCCCGTCCGATGTTGCGCCTTCACTCGGTGCCAATAATTTACGAGTAAAATACATGGTTAATCACTGAATTTGAGTCGTCTACTCGCCACAGTCACCGTACAATAAAATACTTAACTTTGTTGAAATATTGGGCCATTTCATATGAGCCCATAGTAGATTTCAGAAATTCCTAGAAATCTCAAAGCCCATGTGTGTAAGCCCATTTGGAATGCAGCCCAAGTTTTTGGCTGCACAAAGGCAAGGGGTGGGAGCTAAGTTTAGTCCCACATGGGAAGTTGGGAGAGATGTAGACCAACATATAAGGTGGGGTGTTGCACCACTTGGTAAGTGAGTGAGAAGAGAAGTGCCACACGCGCGCTCCTCCTCCTCCTCGCTCGCTCGTCTCGTCTCGTCTCGACTCGACACGTCACGACGCGCGCGCGCCGCGGTTTGCGGAATTGAGCCTCGGAGCCGTGCGTCCGCGCCTATATAAACTCTTGCCCACGCCGTACACACCTGAAACCGATCTAGGGTTTTACCACCTCTCGCTGCTTGCGCCGCCTCCGTAGTCTACTCCATCCCGAGCGCCGGCGTGCACCGGCGAACGGGAGAGCAGGTCTCCGGAACCACTCGCCTTTGCGATCCTGTACGGGAGAGGGCGAATTAGGTTTTTGGGAAGCGCTCTGCGCGACTGCTCAAGCTCTTCATCACGGGTCGTCTTCCATCCAAGTCGGGCGGTGCTGCCTACCGCCGTCTGCTTCGACCGGTCTTCTCCAACGTTGTCATCAACAACGTTACTGCTACGACTACATCTGCAAGCGAACGGTACGTGCGGTCTACTGCTGTTCGTCTGTTCATCATGTTCTGCGAGTACATGTTTAGCTACTGCCTGTTTCCGTTCATCTTGTTGTTTAGTACATCTAGTATGTTCGAGTTACATGTGGTAGTAGCTGCTATTGTCATGTTTAATATTCTGGAATTAATAATGGAAATTGTGCCTAATTATCCAACAATCCAAAAACCTAATTGTAGGCAATTTCCTGAATTATCAATGGCTGGTTTTACCGATGCACTGAGGCCGGATAAATTTACCGGTGTGCACTTTAAGAGGTGGCAGTACAAAGCTGAGCTTTGGCTGACCACGATGAAAGTGTTCCAGATTAGTAAAGGCAAACCTGAAGGAACTATGTCTAACGATGATCAGAAAAAGTTCGAGGAAGCCAATACTATCTTTGTGGGATGCATTCTGAGCATTCTTGCTGACCGTCTGTGTGATGTGTTTATGCACATAAAAGACGGGAAAGAGCTCTGGGACGCACTGGACGCCAAGTTTGGTGCTGCAGATGCTGACAGTGAACTGTACATCATGGAGAGCTTTCATGATTTTAAGATGACTAAGGACCTTCCTGTGGTTCAACAAGCTCATGAGATACAGTGCATTGCCAAAGAGCTCGAACTCCTTAAGTGTGCCTTACCCGACAAGTTTGTGGCGGGTTGCATTATTGCTAAGTTGCCCCCTTCATGGAGGAACTTCGCCACATCTCTCAAACACAAGAGACAGGAGATATCAGTTGAAAATCTGATAGCGTCCCTTGATGTTGAGGAGAAGGCTCGTGCTAAGGACACTACTGAGAAAGGAGAGGGTCATGCTAGTGCTAACTTTGTCCAGCAGAAAGGCAAATCCTCAGGCAAGAATAAAGGGAACTTCAAGCCCTCTTTCAACAAGCCTGTAAAGACTACAACCTTCAAGAAGAAGAAGCCGAACAGGGACAGGAGTGATCTAACTTGTTTCATTTGTGGAGAGCCCGGCCACTTTTCCAAGGACTGCCCAGAACGCGCAGACCGCAGAGGGAAAAGGGCCAAGAGTGTCAACGTCGTGACTGCTAGCAATACTGATGGGTATGGTAATCTATTTACTGTTCTTTCGGTATTTCAATCTCCCTCTTGGTGGATTGATACGGGTGCTAACGTTCATGTGTGTGCTGACATCTCTATGTTCACTTCTTACCAGGCCGCACGGGATTCCTCCGTCCTAATGGGCAATGGGTCACATGCCTCTGTTCGTGGTGTTGGCACGGTAGATCTGAAGTTCACTTCGGGGAAGATCGTGCAGCTGAGGAACGTGCAGCATGTCCCTTCTATGAACAAGAATCTTGTTAGCGGTTCCCTTCTCTGCAGAGATGGGTTTAAGGTTGTGTTAGAGTCGAATAAGGTAGTCGTTTCCAAGCATGGACAATTTATTGGAAAAGGCTATGAGTGCGGAGGCTTGTTCCGCTTTTCACTTTCAGATTTCTGTAATAAATCCGTGAACCATATTTGTGGCGGTGTTAATGATGATACCAGTGTTTGGCATTCTCGTTTATGTCACATTAATTTTGGTTTGATGTCTCGGTTATCCAGCATGAGTTTAATTCCGAAATTCACTATTGCCAAAGGTTCTAAGTGCCATAGTTGTGTGCAATCGAAGCAACCTCGTAAGCCTCATACGGCGGCCGAGGAGAGAAACTTGGCACCTCTAGAACTCATACATTCTGATCTATGCGAGATGAATGGTGTGTTGACAAAAGGTGAAAAGAGATATTTCATGACATTGATTGATGATGCGACTAGATTTTGCTATGTTTACTTGTTGCGAACTAAAGATGAAGCTTTAGACTACTTTAAAATTTATAAGGCTGAAGTTGAAAATCAACTAGAGAGAAAGATCAAGCGTCTTAGGTCGGATCGTGGTGGAGAGTATTTTCCTAAAATCTTTGACGAATTCTATGAGGAACACGGTATTATTCATGAGAGGACGCCTCCCTACTCGCCCCAATCCAATGGGGTGGCCGAGAGGAAAAACCGCACTCTGTCTGACTTGGTGAATTCCATGCTCGACACTGCTGGTTTATCAAAGGCATGGTGGGGGGAGGCTTTGTTGACTGCATGTCATGTCCTGAATAGAGTTCCTAACAAGAATAAAGATAAAACCCCTTATGAGGAGTGGGTTGGGAGAAAGCCATCACTTTCGTATTTGCGCACTTGGGGATGCTTGGCGAAGGTCAACATTCCCATCCCAAAGAAACGCAAACTCGGACCAAAGACTGTGGACTGCATCTTTCTAGGTTATGCTCAGCGGAGCATTGGCTATAGATTTTTAGTAGTTAAATCCGAGGTACCTGATATGCATGTTGACACTATAATGGAATCTCGTGATGCAACATTTTTTGAGAATATGTTTCCTATGAAAGATATGCATAGCACTGCTAGATTTTCTTCTGAGATAATTCCTGAATCTAGTGCATCTGACGATTATTTTGAGCAACCACATGAGAACGTTTTTGAGAACGTTCATGAGAAGGATGACAATGAAGCTCCTACAAGGAGCAAGAGACAGAGGACTGCAAAGTCCTTTGGTGATGATTTCATTGTGTACCTTGTGGATGATACTCCCAAATCCATTGCTGAGGCATATGCATCATCAGATGCAGATGATTGGAAAGAAGCTGTCCAGAATGAGATGGACTCGATTCTTTCTAATGGAACATGGGAATTATCAGAGCGCCCCCATGGCTGTAAGCCTGTGGGCTGCAAGTGGGTGTTCAAGAAGAAGCTAAGGCCTGATGGTACTATTGAGAAGTACAAGGCGAGACTTGTAGTGAAAGGCTACACACAGAGAGAAGGCGAAGATTACTTTGATACCTATTCACCTGTCGCAAGACTAACCACCATTCGAGTACTACTTTCCATGGCTGCCTCCTATGGTCTTATCGTTCATCAAATGGACGTAAAGACAGCTTTCCTCAATGGAGAGTTGGAAGAGGAAATCTATATGGATCAGCCTGATGGATTTGTGGTAAAAGGTGAAGAGACAAAGGTGTGCAAGTTGCTAAAATCTTTATATGGCCTGAAACAAGCACCTAAGCAATGGCATGAGAAGTTTGACAGAACTTTAACTTCTGTTGGCTTTGTCGTTAATGAGGCTGACAAGTGCGTTTACTATCGCCATGGTGGGGGCGAAGGTGTTATATTGTGTTTGTACGTTGATGATATTCTCATCTTTGGTACAAACATGTAAGTAATACATGAGGTCAAGTCTTTCTTGTCAAAGTGCTTTGATATGAAAGATCTGGGAGAAGCTGATGTGATCCTGAACATCAAGCTAAATAAGAACGAGAGTGGGATTACTTTATCGCAATCCCACTATGTTGAGAAGATCTTGAGCCGGTTTGGCTTTATTGATGGCAAGTCTTCTCCAACACCTTATGATCCCAGTGTGATATTGCGTAAGAACAAGAACGAACCAACAGATCAACTGAGGTATTCTCAGATCATTGGTTCACTCATGTACTTAGCGAGCGCGACAAGACCTGACATCTCTTTTGCTGTGAGCAAGTTGAGTAGGTTCGTGTCAAACCCGGGTATTGATCATTGGCATGCACTTGAAAGGGTCATGCGCTATCTATGTGGTACAATGAGTTACGGGATTCACTATTCAGGGCACCCTGCTGTGCTTGAAGGATATAGTGACGCAAATTGGATCTCTGATGTAGATGATATCAAAGCCACTAGTGGGTATGTGTTTACCTTTGGAGGTGGCGCCGTATCATGGAGATCATGTAGGCAAACCATATTGACGAGGTCAACTATGGAAGCAGAACTTACTGCTTTAGACACAGCCACTGTAGAGTCAGAATGGCTGCGTGAGCTCTTGATGGACTTGCCGGTGGTTGAAAAAACCTGTGCCGGCCATCCTCTTGAATTGTGACAACCAAACAGTTATTGTCAAAGTGAACAATTCTAAGGATAACGCGAAGTCATCAAGACACGTTAAAAGACGTTTGAAGTCTGTCAGGAAATTGCGAAACTCCGGAGTAATAACTGTTACGTATATTCAAACAGACAAAAACCTGGCAGATCCCTTTACTAAGGGGCTATCACGCAATGTGATAGATAGTGCATCGAGGGAGATGGGTTTGAGACCCATAGATGTTATGCCATAGCGGTAACCCAACCTTTGTGATCGGAGATCCCGTGAATTAGGACCTGGGAAAACAAGCTAGTGGTTTAACTGAGGAGAGTATTCTGTAACCCTCTCTAAGTGAAGATGCAAAACTCTCAAAATCTGTAAGGCAGGTTGGCAACATGCCTTAATGTGTTTCTGTTGGCTATGATTAGCAAAGATGCTGTCCTACAGAGCATTCTTGAAAGAACACACCTATATGAGTCTGACTGTTAAACGTCGCAGTCTATGAGATTTGGGTGATCTCTAGTAAACTCATGAATAGACCATGGAGTACGACGCATATGCTCCAACCCGCGGGGTAGGCTACTGGCAGCCATGTACTGGTTATGACTTTGAGTGAAATCTTGACGCACAAAACTTGCAATTCAAGGCGTAGTCCATTGTTCAAGTTGCTGATAGACGTAGCTTAAGGTTCTAGGCGGAAGTTCAACTTAACAGTCTCTGCTGAAACACTGGTATATAAACAAGTAGTGAGGTTTGGCAAATCTCTAAATGGGCATTTGAGATCTGGTGGGGGATTGTTGAAATATTGGGCCATTTCATATGAGCCCATAGTAGATTTCAGAAATTCCTAGAAATCTCAAAGCCCATGTGTGTAAGCCCATTTGGAATGCAGCCCAAGTTTTTGGCTGCACAAAGGCAAGGGGTGGGAGCTAAGTTTAGTCCCACATGGGAAGTTGGGAGAGATGTAGACCAACATATAAGGTGGGGTGTTGCACCACTTGGTAAGTGAGTGAGAAGAGAAGTGCCACACGCGCGCTCCTCCTCCTCCTCCTCGCTCGCTCGTCTCGACTCGACTCGACTCGACTCGACACGTCACGACGCGCGCGCGCCGCGGTTTGCGGAATTGAGCCTCGGAGCCGAGCTTATCTTTTTGCTGCACAGGAAAACCGAACGTTTGACCGAGTCCTTGACGGACGCGTCACAGCTAGCCAGTTCGGGTCGCTCCCGGATCGTGGGCTACTGTAACCGACTCGGACGTGCGACGTGGGCGTGGCCCACGTTGCCTAGGGTTTTTCCGCTGTGCGTCCGCGCCTATATAAACTCTTGCCTGGCTACACGCCGTACACACCTGAAACCGATCTAGGGTTTTACCACCTCTCGCTGCTTGCGCCGCCTCCGTAGTCTACTCCATCCCGAGCGCCGGCGTGCACCGGCGAACGGGAGAGCAGGTCTCCGGAACCACTCGCCTTTGCGATCCTGTACGGGAGAGGGCGAATTAGGTTTTTGGGAAGCGCTCTGCGCGACTGCTCAAGCTTTTCATCACGGGTCGTCTTCCATCCAAGTCGGGCGGTGCTGCCTACCGCCGTCTTCATCGCCGTCTGCTTCGACCGGTCTTCTCCAACGTTGTCATCAACAACGTTACTGCTACGACTACATCTGCAAGCGAACGGTACGTGCGGTCTACTGCTGTTCGTCTGTTCATCATGTTCTGCGAGTACATGTTTAGCTACTGCCTGTTTCCGTTCATCTTGTTGTTTAGTACATCTAGTATGTTCGAGTTACATGTGGTAGTAGCTGCTATTGTCATGTTTAATATTCTGGAATTAATAATGGAAATTGTGCCTAATTATCCAACAAACTTACGGTCATTGAATACACATTAGAGGTTCATCTACGGTCACTCATCGCGGTAGAGCTTCGTATTTGCCTATGTGGCATGTCGTGGACCCCATCTGTCAGTCTTCTACTATATGCAGAGACTTTTTTATAGTTAGAAAATAGAAAAGGGCTAAATTGCAAAGTTGAGTAAACAAATAAGGATCTAAAAAAAGAAAAAGAAAAAAGGGCATGCGACCGAGCACCATCGCTTCCATCGGCCTCCCACCTCTGCCATCACCGCCGCCGCTAGGGGGCGAGCGGCCCTGCTGCTAGCTCGCGCGGCGGTGGGCAACCGCAGTCCCCGAGCTCGCGCTCTCGATGGTCGGAGCTGTCCCCGAGCTCGCGACGGCCCAACGTGCCTCCCAGGCCATCTCTAGGACGGAGTGACGACGCTCCTTTCCTCCCTCACGCTTCTCCTCGAAGACCGTCGCCAGGAGCCTCCTATAGCAGGCGGATCGCATGGATGCGCCAGTCAATTCGGGCCATTGCTGTTCCTTCCAATCGAGGGCGTGACCTATGGGTTGCCGTCGGCGCTGGCGCATTGGCGTGGTGGGAAGGCGCTTGCCGCACCTGAAGGGCGGAAGGACGGGACACACGGCCAGCTCGCGTACGTGCCTTCGGCCGGCCGAGCCAAGCTGCTGTCGACGGTCGATTCGAGCTGGCACGCGCAGCAGCCGGGGAGGGGCAGGGCGCCGCCAGTAGGCAGATGCAGGGGAGGGGAGGTCTACGCCTGCACTGCCGGCCGGGCATATGCAGGGGAGCGAAGGGCTGCGGCTGCGCCACCGGTCGGGCATATGCAGGGGAGCAGAGGGGAGGGCTGCGCCTGCGCCTTTTACCTTTTTTATTTTTTAATGTGGAGAATAGAGGAAGGACCTTAGTGGAGAAGAAAAGAAATATTTTGGAGATATTTGTGAAATAAAATTTAGCTAGGACCTGACAGATGGGTCCTACTCGGTGCCACCTCAGCAAATACGAAGCTATACAGGCTACGGTGACCTCCAATAAAACACTGAATATATTTGACGACCGTAAATTACGTATTGCTAGTACGATGACCATGACGAGTAAGCAATGACCAACCACGTATTTTACTCATAATTTACCTCCTCCACAGGCTAAAACCGACCTGTGGCGTCGCTGCTGTGGCTGCCACGCCACCTGTAAGCTCCGCCCGGGTTCTCTCCTGCATGTCTCGTGCGCTTTATGCTCAAAAAATGCAGGTGACCCACTGAGACTGAGATAGTGATGTGACCACACACACCAGGTGACCCACGCCCCAGTTTTCCGCGTGTGACCGAGCACCCAAACGGTCAGAAGAAGGGGAGACCACGGGTCCGTTGGGGCTTGAGAAGGGGGGAGAGAGAGCGTCACTGACAGAAAGCTTGCAGGTTTCATACGGAAATTTCAGCGCATCTTCATTGCAATTTCTTTTTTTTTGAGGTAAAGACATTCATTCATTCAAGATAGAAACATTTACAACGTCACGATTACAAATATCACTTATAACACTAGGAATTGGGGCTAGCCAAACCGCACTGCTACTAGTACGCTTGGCTAGGCTAGCAAGTTCATGGGCAGATTCATTATGACTTCTGGGAACTTTTGAGAAGCCACAATCAGGAAACAATCTTCTCAGAGTGTCAATGTTTCTGTAGATGTGCCAGTTTGGTCCCAAAGTAGCTCTTTTGCTGTTCAGAATGTTCACAACCCCAGCGTTGTCTGACTCCACAATCCCAGGCATCAGGTTACAATGGCTGGCTAGGTTCAGGCCAGCCCATACTGCCGTAGCCTCAGCTTCTTCTACATCAGCGCAATTTTTAAGTACATAGCTGGCAGCAGCAACCGTTTCGCCTAGATGATTTCTGAACACGACACCTGCCGTCGTACCTCCTGTTTCTTTGCAAAATGCAGCGTCTACATTCATCTTTAGCTTGCTTATTCCAGGAGGAATCCAGGTCGCCTTCGTATTGTTCATGTTCCTGTTGTTATCAAGAGATAATAAAACATCAGTCTTGACAGCCGAATTAGTTAGATGGTTTTCCAAAGGAGGACCAGTAGACCGGCTATCGCCAGGGTCTTGAAGAAAATTATCATAACGAGTCAGGAAGGCCGCCGATCTCGCAATGGTTTCCTGTCCCTTTCCATGGACGATGTCGTTTCGCAGATGCCAAGATCTCCATAAGAGCATTAACACCTTGCTCCTCTCAGATTGGCTCAAATTCAACAACAGGTTTTGAAGCCATTCCGGACCTGAGTAAACGAAGATATTCTCAGGTGGAAGCGACCAATGTTTCCTCATTTCATATCTGAGAGCTCTCGCTTTAGTACAGTTGACACTGGCGTGGAAGCTGTCTTCTTCCTCTCTCCCGCAAATGTTGCACATACCATCCCTTTCTAGAGACCTTCTCATTTTATTTCTCTTTGTAGCTAGATTATCTCGGGCCACCCTCCAACCAAAATTTTTTACTTTCTTTGGTACGTTAGCATTCCAGAACATATTCCAAACATTTCTAGTGTTATCCACCGAATGGCTATTTCCAGGAATCCATCTAGTTCCTTGACTTAGGTTATAAGCCAGCCTATACGCACTTTTCACTGAGAAAATACCAGATTTCTCATAGTGCCAGGCAACGAAATCGTCACAGGGGTTTGAGGGGAGTTTCTGTTTCAGAATCCACTCAGCATCATATCTGTAGCAATTTCTCCTCCAGGCTTTCCCTCGGAATCGAAATTCTCCTCGACGCTACGGGTGGAACTCGACCGGCTCTCCCCCCTTCTGAATTTTTGCGCGAGTGAAATGCTAGAAAAGATCACCTGCGAAAATTTTTGTTAAAAAAGACCCCTTACGAGTGGCGGCATCCCTGGCCAGGCGACACGTGGCACGTGCTGCCTGGGCCAGTGCCGGCAGGCCCCTGCCGCCGTTGCCATTGGCGGCACCCTGGCATGCGATAGACGCAGGTGACGTGGCACACCATGCCGCCATCACCATTGGCGGCACCCTGGCATGCCGCCATCACCATTGGCGGCACCCTGGCATGCGATATTCATTTTCACTTGCTTCAAGCATAGTACTGTATAGCATAGTACTGTATGACGTCACCTTGCCGGCAACGAGGATGGCGGCAGGGCCCACCCGGCCGACTGGAGACTACGTGCCGGCAACGGCAACGGCGGCAGGGGCCTGCCGGCACTGGCCCAGGCGGCACGTGCCACGTGTCGCCTGGCCAGGGGGTGCCGCCACTCGTAGGGGGTCTTTTTTGACAAAAATTTTCGCAGGTGGTCTTTTCTAGCATTTTACTCGCGCAGGTGGTCTCATGTGTCAAAAATTCCCCCCTTCTCAGTTCCAACACACCAATCGAGCAATGTTTTGCACTGCATGGAAAATTAAAAAACCGTGAGGATAGAACGACGAACACACGAATACAGATTTCAGAATTCAGACACATCTGGTCCTTGTTGCCTAGATAATGTTGGAATCCATGTCGATCTACCAGCCCAGAAACGGGAGGCTTCCGAATATGGGCTGCGAGGGAGTGCACATTTTGTTGCGAGAAACCCACATTGCATCTACAGCATCCAAAAATCCGTGGCGGCATCAATCAGGCGGTAGAGCGGCAGGCAGCCCGTACCGCTGCCCTCATTTCGCCGTCGACATTTTGGGAAATACTACTACCAGCAAAAAACCCTTCAAGTTCCCCAACCAATCTCAGCTATCCCCCCACCCCTAACCCCTCCCCTCCCCTCCCCTCCCCATGGACGCCGCCGCCGCCGCCGTCTCCACCCTCTCCGCGCTCGCCGTCTTCGTCAGCACCGTCCACAACGGTCACACCCCTCGCCCTTCTCTCCCCCCTCCTACCGGCGCACGGCGTCGGTCAATCTGACTGACGCGCTTTCTGCCCCCGCCCATGCAGGTTCCGTGAGGAGCGCGCACGGGTACAGGGTCGTCGGGCGGCGCGAGTGGGAGCGCTGGGTGGAGCGGGAGTTCGCCTTCTCCCCCACCGCCTGCCGCGAGGTCCCGCTCCCCGTCGGGGCGCCGCGGATACTCCCCACGGACTGGCGCGGCAGGCCCGTCTACCGCGAGGGCCAGCTCGTGGGGCCCTGGCGCTGCATCCTCGCCTTCGATTCCGTCGCCGGGATCGCCCCGCCGCCCACGCTGCCGCCCCTGCTCTCTCCCTCCGGGTACGTACCGTCACCCACAGCTCAAATGTCCGCAGGATTTCCGATTTCCTCCCTCCCGCAGCTCGCAGCTGTTTCTCCCCCCAAAGAAACTCGCTGGCTGATTGCGATTGGGTACTCACAGCTTAGTTTCTTTGTTTTTGTCAGCAATGCCAGGTTGATCTGCTGTGTGCCTTCACTGTACAACGACCTGCTGAAGCTGTTCCCGTTTCAGAAATTGCAAAAGGTCCCGGAGCTCGTTCTGTCTGATTCAGTTAAGCAGAAGACACCCGTGGATACCAAGGATGGTATTTCTAAGAAGGTTCATACTCAAGTCATCAAGTGTGATTCAGATAAGCAAAAGACCCCTGTGGATACAAAGGATGTTATTTCTAAGAAGGTTAACACTGAAGTCATACATTCTGATTCGGTCGAGCTGAAGACCCCTTTGGATACAAAGGATATAGTTTCTAAGAAGGTTAACACTGAACCCATTCAGTGCGATTCAGATGGGCCAAAGACCCCTTTGGATAGGAAGGATACAGTTTTTAAGAAGGTTCACACTGAACGCGTTCAGTGTGATTCAGAGGAGCAGAAGATCCATTTGGATACAAAGGATGCAATTTCTACCAAGGTTGAACAGCCAGGGTCTGATTCTGATGGGCATCCCCGATCTGGTGAAGGTGAGATTCCGTCTCTTTCATTGTGATGTTTTGGAAATTCCATCTGTAAACTGGAATCTGACACTCGTGCAGCAGGTTTTAGTGTTCTTATTAGTGTGAGGTAAATGTTCAACCAGGATTTTAGGTGTGGGCCAAGGCAATTTGAGAGGGAGGTCTTTTACATAGTGACTAGGGGAATGTGCTAGAGTCTAGAAGAGAGTTGACAATATGCCATATAAATTTTATTTAAGACATATGCATCCTATCCTCCTACTATGACAGAGCTAGCTAGCTACCTCCTCCTAAAAAACAAAAAACAAATGGGCCAGCTCCTTATTAATCTACCTGTTTGTTATATTTGTAAAACAACAGAAATAAAAGATTTATCAATCAAAGAAGAATGGCTGGAATTTGAAGAAATTGAGAAGCTGTGATTGAAGTGTCTTGATTACCTTCCAAAAATAAGAATCCTTATATATTCCAGTATGAAATCATCACAGAACAAATAAACCAAAGAGAGTGAAAAAAATGAACATATGATTTATAAGGAATTGGCTAAAGAAAATAGAATCTATGATTACAGATCCATTTTTACATAAAGTATTACTTCAAATGTAGATCAGAATCTGACACTCGTGCAAGAGGTTTTAGCATTGCCGTTAGTCTGGGGTGAAGGTTCAACCAGGGGTTTAGGTGTGGGCCAAGCCAAATTGATAGAGAGGTCTTTATATAGTGGCAAGGAGAAGTTATTCTAGTGGAGAGTTAGAAATATGACATGAATTTTGTTTAAGACATACGCGTCCTATCCTCTATAATGGTTTAGCTGCCTCTTAAAAAAACAGAAACAAATATGCCATCTCCTGATTAATCTATCTTTTTATATTCTTTAACCGATAGAAAAACAACGCCTGAGATTTATCAACAAAGAAAAATGGTCGAGGTTTCAAGAAATTGAGAAGCCACGATTGAAGAGTCCTGGTGACCTTCCAAAAATAAGAATCCTTATTGGATTCTAGTACAAAATCATCACAGAACAAATAGATCAAAGAAAAAAAGAATTGAACATAGGGTTTATATGGAATTGGCTAATCAAAATAGAATCTATGATTACAACTCCATTTTACATAAAGATTTACTCCAAAGCATACAAAATACTAAACTTAGCATGTTCCAAAAAATTTAGATGCATGCTTTGATGTAGTTCATCGTTCTGGACATGATCTGATTATGGAGCTCATGGAACCAATCGGAGATTTAGAGTAATAAGGGCTGCCAGTGTATCCTGCCACTAGGACATGCGACAATACCAGCATGCAGAGGTGTCACAATGGAGGCGAGACGATCATAATAGGGGTCACATGGACCGAATTCATGAGCTTCCGATGCATGCAAACGAAGAGTAGAGCAGAAAGGGAGATATCGAGAATATTCCCAAAAGAAAAAAAGAAGCCATGGTGTTACCAAATTGCTAGCTAAATCATGAAATAATGAATGATCAAGGCAAGATCAACAAGATGCGCGGAAAGGGTTAACTTCACCTATAGCATCTTAATGTATGTTTCAATCCATGGTATGCACTTATCCAACAAAGTTATATCTTACTTATTCATATTCATGTAGCCATATGCATCTTCTAGAGAAACCACGTTCATATAAATGGGAGCATCTAGTTTAAACTTTTCATAGGCGGAACCTTTCCCCTAAAAAGGGATAAAACTCATTTGGAGCATTACCTTAATTTTTTTTAAACCTAGTGTGAATAAAGGCTAGAGTGAGATATCATAACCCAACCCCTGACAGATTAATACTCCCTCCATTCCATATTAGTTGTCACTGATACAGTATGCTTAGTCTATTTCTATGGAAAAGAGGGAGTAGATTATGCAGTATTAATAAGTCTGTTCTCTCTCTTAAGCTAACGAACACGGAAAGTGCTACAATATATGGTGGACTTGACAATTTCTAACCTCACAATATTTTGTGTCAGCGTTGAAACCTTATCTTCTTGTTTGCAAATGTCTTAAACCGCAGATACCTTCCTTGCAACTTACTCTAAATATCCTTTTTACAGAATGGGTTGCTAAAAAAGTGTCAGTTAATGTTTTGCATGAAGTCGCACCTGATTGACAGAATCATGCCTGGGGCGCTTCTTTGGTAAATGTCTGGCAACTGGGCTTAGTGTCCTGTTGCTACACCAGCCCCCTTCAGACCATGTGGGTTGTAATCGCCTTTTTGGAGGCGTGTAAAAATGTTTTTTCAATAAATGCATCGAGACATAAGCTTTGTGCTTTCTAAAAAAAAGAGGTTTGTGTTAAGTAAAAAATGTACCTTCTTGTTTGTTAGGCTACTTATTTTTGGCAATTCTTGATGTTATGCAGAACTGGTAATCACCTTTGAACTATAGAAATGGACTCATGGAATCTTATTAACTGTAACTAAAACAATACAATGGAATGACTTAGTGTTGCTCTTCATGGAACTTCTCCTTTGAATGTTCTTGTGTTGCTTACGTTGTTCTTTCGTTGCATTTCTCTGTTGCTTGTCATTTTTTTGCAGTATGCTGATCTTAATCTCCATATGACCACTGCAGAATTTCCAACACCAGTTCAGAAGCAGAGAAGAGCCCAGCGGGAGTATATAGCTAGCCTTACTCTAGGTGACATAGCTCAGTACTTCCATCTTCCAATCAGAGAAGCATCTAGGACTCTGCGGATCGGACTAAGCATACTGAAGAAGAAATGCCGGCAATATGGGATACCTCGCTGGCCTCACCGGAAAATCAAGTCTCTTGATTCACTAATTCAAGATCTTGAGGTAAATATGAAAGCACTATCGGTTCGTCTTTCACTTATCACCAGGGAATATATTAGCTGTAGTCCGCCACAGTGTGACATTGCGCTGACCTGTTGAGACTAACACAACTAATACTTTATCACTTCTACAGTATGTTATTAACGACACAGAAAAGGATGGCGCGGAGGAGGAGGAGGAGGAGCACATGCAGAAGGAAGAGGAGAAGGATGATGCGATCCGGTCGCTCGCTAAGCGGAAGAGGATGCTGGAGACTGAGATGGCGACCATCCACCAGAGTCCTACGCTGGACCTGATGACTGAAACCAAGCAGTTCAGGCAGTTTGTTTTCAAGAGGAGATACAAAGCTAAGCATCTGGTGGACGAGTAGCTTCTCTTTCATTCTTTAGACTAAACATTCAGATCGCATGTCATGTGTAACTAGTAGAGAACTCCTTGGACAGCAGGAAAGCTGATGCCGGCGTAGTGACATAGACATCAGAGATGGCCAAAGCTATCCGCGGTTAACTTAGGCGTAGTGTCGGCAGATGATAGCTGAGGCATGTTGTACCAGCAGTGTCCGAACTATGTGCTTAGCTCCTCTTCGCAGTTCGTAAACCTGTTGTGAAATAATGGTGGTGCCTGTGCTCATGTGTTTACTTACGTTTTGCTTTGTGTCTGCTATGGCCAACTAACTGAAACTGAGTCTGAACATGACGAGGAAGCTGTCCCTGGAGGTCCACTGGCAAGTTCAGAGCAATACATGAAAAGTCTGGTAATTTCAGTTAAAAATGTTTGGATACTAAAAGCCCTGAATATGCAGTTAAATGAATCGGGAGGCCGTTGAGAGGGCGTCACTGAACAAGCAGGTCGATTCATACAGCACAATCGGGTAGGAAAATGAACAGCAGAGTTTTACTGCCTTTTCCCGTCCATATACTTTGACTATGTTTCCACAAACCATCCTGATGCTTCTTGTGAACCTGTTCTGGGATGATCATCGTGATTCGTGAGTAACCTTTGCTGTTTTTGCACTCAATTATAGCAAAAATAAAAAAGGTAGTAGGTATTATCTCTGCTC
Source organism: Dactylis glomerata (assembly GCA_007115705.1). NCBI lineage: Eukaryota > Viridiplantae > Streptophyta > Magnoliopsida > Poales > Poaceae > Dactylis > Dactylis glomerata. Next base: position 95,421 of record QXEO01000267.1, read on the forward strand.
CTGGTGCTAGCCGACGAGTGCCGCTGGAATCCACGTCACTGCAGCCCCAGAAACGGAAGGCCTGTATGAGCTGTGACCTCACCTTTGCTGAGAGAAATTGATCCAGCTAATCTTGTTTGAATCGTAGCATCACGCGGGCAGCACAACCTTGCCCTTTGTCGCCGCCCACTTCATTTCTTTCTTTCGCCGGTGCGCGCCGCCGTATCCCTTCTTCCCCCCGTCCGCGCTTGGAAGTAAAAATCCCCTTTTTCAAGTTGGAATCCCGGCCAACCAATCTCAGCTCTCCCCTCCCCCACAGATTCACCCCATGGACGCCGCCGCCGCCGCCTTCTCCACCCTCTCCGCGCTCGCCGTCTTCGCCAGCACGGTCCACCACGGTCGCGCCGCCTGACCCTTCTTCCTCTCCTTCTCCTGGCGGCGCACGACGGACGTGTGCGTGTACGGTTATTTATCTGTTTCGTGTGTGCAGGTGCGGTGAGGAGCGTGCACGGGTACAAGGTCGTCGGGAAGGGAGGGAGGGGCGGGTGGGAGCGGTGGGTGGAGAGGGAGTACGCCTTCTACCCGACCTGGTGCCGCGAGGTCCCCGTCCCCGTCGCCGCGCCGCGGATACTCCCGGCGGAGTGGCGCGGCCGGCCGGCGTACCGCGAGGGGCAGATCGTGGGGGCCTGGCGCTGCATCCTGGCCTTCGATTCCGTCACCGGCGTCAAGCCGCCGCCCACGCCGCCCCCGGTGCTCTGCCCCTTCAGGTACGTACATCCAGTCATCCACGCTGAGCCCAAACGCCACAAAGCAAATCGTGAATCCTGAACTGTTTCCGTCCCAACAACCGTCTTCCTGGCTGATTGCGATCGATGAGCGCTGAAAGCCTCTGTTTTTTTTTTGTCCTGTCAGGAATCCCCTGCTGGTGTGTGTGCCTTCCCTGTACAACGACCTGCAGAAGGTGTTTCAGTTTCAGAATTTCGAAAAGGTCCCGGAGCTCGTCCAGTGCGATTCGGATGAGAAATCGGCCCGTTCTGATGCAAAGGATAAAACTTCTGATGAGGTTGATGAGTCAGGGTCTGATGAGGATGAGGATCCTCAATCTGATGAAGGTGATTGCGTATCTTCCATTATGATCTGGAAATCTTTACAATTAAAATTAGATTGTGTCTACAAGGTTTAAATACAGAAAAGTAAACCAGGCCACAGCCAAATCCAGAGCAGGAAAATACAGTAGAATATAATAGGCAAACTGAGAAAATGTTGGGAAGTCAGGAATGTTGCTATTGTTTAAGACCAGTGCATCCTATCCTCCTAACATGAAGTATTATGTGGATAGATCACATGCTGAATAGAAAAAGAAATAGGCTGTGATAGACCATTAGCATAACAGTTCTTCAGGACTGATAAACTTAATAAGATGATTCTTGCTAAGCTTAGTTGTAAGTCCATGAAATGCATTGTACTATTTAGATTTTCTCATATCGCGTGCTTTTTAACACTAATTTCACTATGTTGTTATATACATATTCAGATCACTAGTTTATCTTAGAAAAACTAAGTTTATATAAATGGGAACATATAATTTAAAGTTTACACAACTGACTTGGGCCTTTATTTCATTATTTATTAGAAATAAACTGTATAAAAGACCACAGTAGGATATCATAACCCATAAGGTAATGCAATGAAATTTGGCATAGATTCTGAACCCTACCTTACTGTTTGCAAAAAGTCTCAAAGCGCAGATATCTTCCTTTTTGATAACTGAATAGAATGTAAAAGAGAGAGAGAGATTTGCATTTATTGAAACATGATTTTTTTGTGCGTGAGAATATTTGTGGTGATTATCTATGCCATGCAGAATTCGGAATAACATTTGAACTATTATTATATGGAATCATGACTTCTGAATAACTGTAATTAAAAAGGACACGGTGGAATACTGTTGCTCTTCATGAACTGCTTGCCTGTCTTTTGTTTGTTGCCTACTTCGTACTTTACCTGCTAGCAACTTCAATATGAATAATTTTAATCATTTTGGAACTGATGTACCTTATGAAGTTTTATGCCTGCTGCATTTCCTTGTTGCTTTTCATTTCCTCTTCAGTATGCTGACTCCATTCTCTGTATAACAAAAACTTCCAGCACCTGTTCAGAGACAGCGAAGAGCCAACCGCAAGCACATAGCTAGCATTACTCTAGCTGACATAGCTCAGTACTTCCATCTTCCAATCAGAGAAGCATCCAGGACTCTGAAGATCGGAGTCAGCATACTGAAGAGGAAGTGCCGGCAATACGGGATACCCCGCTGGCCTCACCGTAAAATCAAGTCACTAGATTCGCTGATTAATGATCTCGAGGTACATCTGGCAGCACCCTATTTTCTTCTTCAGTCGAACACATCTAAATTTCGTCTCTGTGCATAAACATTGGCTGTAGTCTTACATGGTGCTGACCTGCTGACACCAACCAAAACACATGCATTCTCCCTTTTACAGTATGTGATCGACGACACAGAAAGAGATGATGTGCAGCAGGAGAAGCACAAGAAGAAGGAGGAAGAGAAGCAGGACGCGATCCGAGCGCTCGCTAAGCGGAAGAGGTTGCTGGAGACTGAGAAGGAGACCATCCAGCAGAAGCCTGCCTTGGACCTGATGGCTGAGACCAAACTCTTCAGGGAGGACGTTTTCAAGAGGAGATACAGAGCTAAGAGTGTTGTCACGAATGATAGCTCCTATCTTCTTTCTGAGACTGACGTTGATCCGGCATGTGATGTGTGACCAACTGTTGTAGAGAATTCCTTGAACAGCAGGACGCTGATTGTTTAATAGGAGTAGTGACATATATCGAAGATGGCCAAAGCTGTCTGGTTAACTGAGCCATGTTGTACCACCAATGTCTCGAACTATGCTTATCTCCTCTTCGGGTTGTGTTCTAATGGTGGTGCTGGTGCTTATCTGCAGTCTGAAGATTCACCATTTGCTGCCAGTTCCTGTCCCCTGTTGTTTCCTGAGACCTCTTTTCTTATTATATGTCTGATGATCCCCTGTTGTGTAGCTGAAGCCTGAAGCCTGAAGGCTGCCCGTGCCCCAAATTCCGACATGAATTTGTGAGCTATGCTCTTTTTACCCACAAAAGTAACATTTGCTACTAATGGACCATTAGTAATGGTGTTGGATCGAAACCGACAGAGCAGTGTGTTCACCTGCTAAGTCATGTGCGGTATCTTTCATCCGCAAAATATGGTTTAATCGGTCGTAGAAAGGTCTATGCAGATGGAGTGGTTAGCTATACCATGGGCAATCGATCGTCATGCTAAAACCAAAAATGAAGCTAAAGCTTTCGCAAGACATCGATCGCATCATGATCTATCTACTGCTTAAATTCTTGCTCCGTAGAACACGCCAGAAACTGAAAGACCCGAGCTGGAAGAGACAAAACTCCAAGATTGCTGCAGCAGATTTTTTAAACATGTTTTCTTAGATTTCCTTAGTGTTTTTCGATCTGATATTTTAGTGAATTTCTTATACGCGGCAGCAGGTCCTCTTTATTTAACCCACAGAGGCATCTGGCGCAAGGGTTTTCGAGCCTTGAAGGTCTCCGCGTCCATGGAGAGCTGGCGCGTTAAAATGCCGAGGAAATACGACACCGCAGAGGCACCGCACAAATCCACCCGTTCAGATCGCTCCCTCACGGTAACGGCATGCGCGACTTCTGCACGGGTCAGCGAGGAGGACGCATGCGCATGCATCACGTTCCCTGCATCTGCATGTCTCACACCCGTCGATCAACGTTGTACCGTAGAATTAGCCAAATTCTATCGCTTCAACCATTTTACTGCTATGCTAGCTCGTGAGTCACTAGGCTCGCAGATGTCCAAAAAAAAGGTAATCATTTGTTAAAACAAAAGATCTTGTGCAGCACAATTTTCCGGACATGTATTGTAGCTTAACCCGCATAAAGTCATTTTACTGTATTCACAAAGAACATGATTTATCGTATTTTTTCGGAGGTAAGGTTCAACCTCATACCCAAAAGATATGTCGGAGAAATTTAGATTATAAAATACTACTACCTCCGACCTATATTACTTATCTAGACATTCAAATATGCCTAGATATGTCCATAGTACATTTTAGATACTAAGTTAGCTTTTAAAACATCTTATGATTTGAAGGACACGCATAAGGCTCGATCAATTGAGAAATACCATAGCCCTCGATTGATCGATCGACAATTTTTTTTTCATCAAATTCAACGGGCCCTCAGTATTTTCTAGGCTATTTTAACTAGGCTTTCTTACAAAAGGGAACAAAAAATGCACTTACAATTCTTTGAAAATATATATGTAATTACACATCCACATGCAACTGTGCATCTACAAAAGAAAAAATACATAAATTTTTTCCGGTGCATAAAATTACATGTACATGTGAAGATTCATTCAAATTGCACACATATATGCAATTGCACACATATGTGCAATTATGCATATATGCGCAAACAAACATACACAAAAATGTTAAGAGTTTCCAATTGCACACGCATGCACAATATATTTGCGCAATTATGCACCAACAAACAATTGCACATAAAAACGTGTAGCTCACACACATATATGCAGTTGCACACAAGAAAAAAGTTATAACAAAGTGTAAGTTAAGCAGATGGAAAAATAGTATGTAAAAAACACACGAAAATATCCAAGCTAAAAAAGGGCAACTAAAGGCAAAAATAAAATAAAAGATCTAACAGCTACTCCCTCTGATCTATATTAAGTGTCACTGATTTAGTATAATGTTATACTAAATCAGCGACACTTAATATGGATAGGAGGGAGTAGAGCACAAAAAATCCTACTATCAGCACAAAAGTATATGTCTAATGCCAAAACAAAAAAGTCCAGCATAAGCTGATTCTTCTCATTAACAAAAGAAAACAATTAGCGATCCAATTGATTGAGCTCTAAGTTATTCCTCGGTTAGTCGAGAACTAGCCACGCCACGGGGTAATCTGAAACATAGCTAGTATGTGAAACTAGGCAGGCAGGACTAAACAAATTTCAAGGAGCAGGACGATTATCCGTGTGTGTCGCAGGTCACGACTCACAAAGCCGTGTGTTAGTTGGTCTGATGTAAATCGGAGCAGCGCTCGTTCAAAAAAAAAAAAGTCGAAGCAGCGCACCGCGTAGAGAAAAGGCAATCACGGTTCACGCGCGACAGGATACGGCAGCCACGCTAAATTAGCGGACGTCATGCCCGGGGACTTGGAAATTCAGTTGTCAAGTCAAACGGATGCGAACACGACACGTATCAGGTTCATCAGCGTGGTCAACGCTCATAGCAGATATAATAATCTTGGCGCAGATCGACTAGAATACGGCAATCACATCCGTCCGATCTCGAGGGCTTTTTACCAAATAATCATCGATATAAAATGGTGCTTTTACCGCTTTTTTGCTTGCTTTGTCAAAGCCTTGAACTTTAGCTGCCGGAAATCCAATGAGCTTGAGGCTAAGTGTCCAGACCTGGGTCCCAGAGTTAAGTTAACCCAAAGAAGAACGATCGATGGCGACATTGACATACTACGTGATTTCTTATCGTCAACTAGTGGAGGTAGGCTTCCGTAATCCATGGCCGACGGTAGTCATCGATCTGGTCCAAGATTAACTAAGCTTGAGATCTCTGTCATGATCCTGTAAACAGATTTTGTTACCGTGTCAGGTTAGGTCCGGCGCCGGCCGGCCGGCTTGCCGTCAATGATGCGTAGAGCTGAAAAACATGTGCAGTACTGTTGCTGGTCGCGGTCGATCGAGTCCGCGGCAGAAGATCATAGTATCACGCCAGTTCTTTGGCGTATGACTTGCACGACTTACATGTAAGGATATCTTTTAAACTGGCCGATCTAAAAGGATAGTGTGTGTCCGATTGTGTTCGACTGTGTTCGACTGGAGGATCGGCCTAGCGGAACAACGTAAACGGACTGAGGTGTTTGAAGCTATCTGTGCGCACATATTTGGTCTTTATTTTGGTATAAAAAATGTAGTGTCCTGAACAGCCTGCGCCTCCGACTACGCGTCCTTCTTGTCCACCCAGACGCAGGAGGCAAAGGCATAAAAAGGCAATTCACCACCCCGCGTCCAGTTTTCCCTTCCACTCGCCCTCGCCCCTGCACCCTTCCTTTCCACTCGCCGGTGCCGTCGTTGCTAGCCGCGTCCTCCCACCTCCGCACCTATAGCCTGCTGTGAACCTCTGCCAGTCGTCCACTTCACCACCATCCGTGAGTGGCTCGGGTGAGTGCTCATTCCTAACCTCACGCAACCTGTTCGACCATTTGCCAACAGAACCGCGGTGATAGACAACATCTCAAACGAGGACATGGCCTCCATTGTGAGCGTAAAAAAATAGTTCTTCTACAAGCATTTCATCAAAGAATCGTCGGGCTCGGATTCGGACTATGACTTCAACTTGATGCTAGCTGTGACAAGTGTCCTTCACGAGGTCGCCGAGATGTAGCTGCCCCAATGGAAGGGGTCTGTGTCCGCCGAGCCAAAAATCTGGACCGCAACTGAAGGAGTGTGTATCGGACCTATTTCCACCTAGCTTAATGTTCAGCGACTACTTCCATCCGGAAATGGCGTTGTGGAACTATTTCTGGCGCCGCTTTTGGATGTCGAGAAATTTGTTCGGCACTATAATTGTAGGAGTGTGTTATCATAACCCATTCTTCCAATGCAAGCCAAGTGCCACAGGTAAACTTAGCTTCTCTTCTTACCAAAAGTGCTTAGCTGCTATTCGCATGTTTTCTTATAGAGTTGTCGGTGATCTGGTTGATGAGTACATGTGCATGAGCGAGTTAACATGCGTTGACTCAATATACATTTAAGGTGTTCGACACTATAGATTTGTGAGAGCCAAATATGGAGAACACTAAATGACTATTGTCCATTGATCAACAAAAAGAGGGGGTTTCCCGGTATGGTTGGAAGCATAGATTGTATATATTGGGAGTGAAAAAATTGTCCATTCGCATGACAAGGGTAGTACTCAGGACATATTGAGGGTTTCACGGTCATACTTGAGGTTGTCGCTAGCCAAGATCTATGGATTTGGCATGCTGCTTTTAGCATAGCAGGGTCTCATAATAATATCAACGTGCCTTCGTGGACATGTTTTGTGGGTTTGTAAGACTTCTATTAACTTCTTCTTAATCAATGAAAAGGCAAATCTTTTGCCACATTTCAAAAAAAAAAACATGTTTTTATATCTGCGGACAGATCCAAACGGACTAAAGACCCGTTAAAGATGCCCCAAATCTTGCCGTGATTCTAGTTCGAATCTTCAAATTTAAACTAAAAACTATGCTTGGAGTTTCCAGCCTGCCCGATTGTCTTGTCTCAGCACATGTTGCCCGACTGTTTGGAGCACAAAACTAAGCATCACGCACGTACGCCATCTATTTCGGAGCTGATCCGCACACGTTCACGTAGCGGGAATTTCTCAGCGTGTCTCCGGATCTCTGACAGGCCAGCGTGTCCGGTCCAGTTAAATTGTCCAGCGGGCGAGATGCTTCCACCTGTGAACCGTGACCCGCCCGCCATGGCCGTCGCCCTCTCCGAGATCGCTCTCCCCTGCAACTTGCCCGGAAGAACATCAAGGAAATCGACGTAACGGGGCCATGACGGTTAAGGGGGAGCGAGCGACGACTCGGACGAGCACCCCCGTTTGACCTGCCTGAAGTAAACGCGCGCGCTATTTTCTATTTCTGATGTGCGCTTTATTCGGCCAAAGAAGAACACGGAGCGGCGTATCAAAACTCCTATGGTGGGTGACACCGTGGCGCGCCCTTTAGCACTGAAAGCGCAAACAAAATCCCCAAGACGACAGCGCCACCATCCTTTCCGTCGGGAAGGTCTTCCATAACGCGTAGGCCTCGGCTTCCGCACGAGGCGAGCGAGGCCTTTTTATATCTGAGCTGCAGGAGGCATCTTCTTGCCGTAGCAGTCTGGAGAGATAGACAGGGAAGGGGAATAAACTGAAGCGTCGATCCACTGAGCTTCGTGCCGTTGCTTCCATGGGGAACTGCTTCGGCTCCGAGGAGGCCGAGCTGGCGGAGGTCGAGAAGGCGCCGGGCCAGCTCCGCGGGCATGGGCAGCCACAAGGTATCATCCCGGTTCCATTTTAATCTGATGTTTGTTCTTGGCACAGTCAGTCGCTCGATTGCTCGCTTCAGATTTGCTCGTTTGATTCCGCGACTCACTGAGAAATTTCTTGTCCGCAGCGGCAACCACAGCAGCCCGCAGCTCGCCTGCCATGGCAGCGCCGTCCAGCGCCCAAGTCGTCGCCAGGAGGACCCCGGGCTCGTCGTCCATGAGCAGCTTCACCACCAGGAGCACGAGCTGCAGCACGTCGGTGGCCGGCGGCGGGGAGGCGGACGAGTCCGGCACGATCCTGGAGGCGCCGAACCTGCGCATCTTCACGTTCGCGGAGCTCAAGGCGGCGACCCGGAACTTCAAGCCGGACAGCCTGCTGGGGGAGGGCGGGTTCGGGCAGGTGTACAAGGGGTGGGTGGACGAGAAGACCATGAACCCCGTCCGCAGCGGCACCGGCATGGTCATCGCCGTCAAGAAGCTCAGCCAGGAGAGCCTGCAGGGCCTACAGGAATGGCAGGTAACACCACCACTCAACTGGATTAAGCTGTGTCGTTAGCAGCAGCCTGTTTCCGTCGAGCTGATCCGAAAGGATATACTGTACTCCACTAGCACGAGCTTAAAGAATCGGCTAGCTGCATCAATAATTGCGGCCGTGTGTAAACTTGCCAGTTCCATACCGGCCGGGCTCGCGTTCACTTCACGTGGCCAGACCATCGTTTTCAGATGTTCATACCAATGTGAACTTGAAAAATTCGCTGGCCTGGCTCTGTCGAAAGCTCCTCAAGCGTGCAGGACACATAGATTAGCTGTAGTACTGTTCTACAGGTTGGTGCCGTCCTGGCCTTGTTTCTGCATCGTATATTCTCGCTGAAATGTCAGCTGAGCGTATGAGACAGAAATGTGCGCGCCGGCCGATCATTATCTGCTGTTACAATTAGGTCGTAGCTGGCGTGTTTCCATCTTCAGCTGAGCTAACCCCTGACGTAAATTTTGCAGTCGGAGGTGAACTTTCTGGGGAGGATATCGCACCCGAACCTGGTGCGGCTGCTGGGGTACTGCGTGGAGAACAGGGACCTCCTCCTCGTCTACGAGTTCATGGCCAAGGGCAGCCTCGAGAACCACCTCTTCAGAAGTGAGTATACTCCTGGCTGAATTTTCTCTGCTTTTTCGTGTCCTTTTTTCTGTCGGTTTCTGTGCAACTTCACTCGCCTTTGATTTGATGTCGATCGGGTTGACCCTTTCTGACAATGATCTTGGATTGTGTATGCCATAGTAAGTGTGATGGGATGGTCTACTCGCATAAAACAAAACTGATGCCGTGGTCATCACTGTAGAGATTATTGCATCAATCTGGCCAGCTAGTAGTATAGAGACCTGGCCAGGTGTGGGCCCTGGGCTTGAAAAGCCCGGTCCCACCACGCTGATTAGTACCAGCCAGGCCCAAAGCCTACTTGTCCCACTAGCATTTGAACCTTCTGAAAAATAAGGAGTTTGAACTTCTAAGCAAGATCATCATAGCCGTTTATTATAATAGGCTCCTCTGTTCCCCATAAAGACAATTCTAGCTCTGTCTTCAAGTCAAAGTTCTTCAGGTTTCAATTAAAAATTTAAACTATGCTAGTATCAACCATATCAAATTTATATGCTATGAATATACATTGATTTTGGGATGAGTCTAACCAAAGACTGGTGTAGTAGATCTTAATATATACTCCCTCCGTTTCAAAATATAAGATGTTTTAGGTTTGTGAAGCAAATGTATCTAGACATGTTTTAGTGTGTATATTCGAGTGAACCTACACACTGAAAGATGTCTAAATACATTTGCTTAACAAAGCTAAAATATCTTATATTTTGAAACGGAAGGAGTATGTTTCTATAGACTTGGTCAGGCTGAAGAAAAGTTTGACTTAAGGCAAAACTAAAACTTCCGTTAATTCAGAACAGATGGTGCAATGTCTGTTGTTGGGGGGAATGGATAGTGATTTTCTGTTTCACTTAGCTGGTGATGTTGTGTTGTCCTCCACAAATTGGGGCAGTGATAGAAAAAAATTCGTTATTCTTATTTTTTTATAATGATGCATTTTCCTGGAGTTAGGGTACATCGACTAGAAATATGTATGCCAAAACATTTAACCCAAGTAAACTTTAGGGTTTCCAATAAGTCATGGCACTTGCAATAAAAATTTATACTCTGAAACTTCCAACATTTAGCTAAATGTTTTATATTATCTTTTTATGAAATGAGTGAAAAACTTGTAGTGTCATCAACATGAGTGGTCCACCTGATTTTGTTTTTTTTTCCAAAAAAATGCCATTGTTTTTTTTAAATCACATCAGCTAGTTTTTGGTGAGTAAAGTATGCAAAAATATACATCTTACTATGGTCAATTGGAAATGCGCATGTTGAGTTGATACCAACAGAGTATAATGAAGAGGTGAAATAATGTGAATTAACAACAAAAATGATAATCCAGACATGATTACATATGAAATCAGTCGTCAAAATCGTGTTTCTATGTTTTCGAAAACGAGGCGCGTAGTATTGGGTATAAACTTACCTTTTGTGATTCTTGTAGAAATGAGAAAAATGTGCAATCTATGGTAACCTAGACTACAACTTGCTCATTGTTCATAAATTTGCACAATCACTTTATATGAAATTTACATGGATAACTTCGTATCCAACACCGACATCCATGATCTTCACTTAGTTTTAGAAGGGGTTTATATGCAGCCATGTTCTGAACTTGTGATAGTTCGGTCCCCAGAACTAACAAGGCTTTCCTTGCAATCAGAGAGCGGCTCCGTCCAACCCATCTCCTGGGGCATGCGGCTACGGATCGCCATTGACGCCGCACGCGGCCTCGCCTTCCTGCATTCGTCGGAGAAGCACGTCATCTACCGAGACTTCAAGGCCTCCAACATCCTCCTCGATACGGTATGATCTTCTCGCAGGTCGCAAATCGCACAATCAAAGTTCACCTAGCAGTCGATTAATCGTGCGTCTCCTCTCTCTCTCGCCATGTGCAGCACTACAACGGCAAGCTCTCCGACTTCGGGCTGGCGAAGAACGGGCCGACCGGCGGCGACAGCCACATCACGACCCGCGTGATGGGCACCTACGGCTACGCGGCGCCGGAGTACGTGGCGACGGGCCACCTGTACGTGAAGAGCGACGTGTACGGGTTCGGCGTGGTGCTCCTGGAGATGCTGACGGGGCTGCGCGCCCTGGACACGACGCGGCCGGCGCCGCAGCTGAACCTGGTGGACTGGGCGAAGCCGATGCTGGCGGACCGCCGGAAGCTGGCCCGGCTCGTGGACCCGCGCCTGGAGGGGCAGTACCCGTCCAAGGCCGCCCTGCGTGCCGCGCAGCTCACGCTGAGCTGCCTCGCCGGCGACCCCAAGAACCGGCCCTCCATGGCCGAGGTGGTGGTGGTCCTGGAGGAGATCGAGCGGATGCGGCCGCGGCACCGGCGCGCCTCGCCGGAGCAGGACGGCGGCAGCGTCGCGTCGCCTCGGACCGCCGGGCGGAGCGTGCACTCCGGGAGCAGGTCCCACCAGCAGTCGCCGCGGCCGAGGTCCGGGGCGGATTCCGGCGCGCGGAGCAGCCACCAGTCTCCTCGGGTCAGATGACGAGGCCTGGAGTGGAAATGCAGAGTCCGATCTTAGCGCAGCGCCAGGTTTTTCGGCCCAGTTTTGCTTTTCTTGGGCTTCTCCTGGCGGGTCGCTGTTGGACGCGAAAGGCCACGAGCTGTAAAGTGCAAAGTGAGGGTTTTGGGACGAGCGTGATTGAAATCAGATGGCCCAAATGTTGCAGGTTGCTCCTTCCCGTTCCCGTGCTGACAGGCTTCTTCTTTTTTTTAAACTCGGAAGCAACCTTTATTATTACCACTCAATAACGGTTACATCGTCCACACGTTGTGGATAAAGAAACGGAGGCGGATCATCAAACCAACAAGAATTCTCCCTATCTTCTACAGATTTAGCTATTACATCTGCCGCTTGATTCATCTCCCTTGGACAATGGTGTACCCTTGCCGCATCAAAGCCTGCCAAGATTGATCGGCATTCGTCGATAAAAGCCAACCCCACTGTCCGGTTCTGCTCAGAGTTTATAAAAGCTTCTGCAACCCCAAGAGCATCGGTTTCAACATACAAACGGTTACAGCCAATCCGTTCCGCCAGACGGAGCCCATCGCGAACAGCTTGTGCCTCCGCCGTTGCAACATCAATCACCCCCTCGATTGGTATTCTGCAGGCTGTCAGAATTAGAAACTGACCCGCTGAGTCACGGATTATGCATCCCGTGCTTGCCCTTCGGGTATCCATGTTTACAGTTGCATCTGTGTTTAGCTTCACAAAACCTGCTAGGGGTTTAGTCCACCCGTGTTGATAGTATTCGATTCCAGCACTGACACACACCGTAGGAGTCCTTCCTTTCGGCCAAAATGTAATTTACAAGCAGCCGTTGCTCTTTCGGTTTAATTTCCTTTTTTCTGAAGGAGTCTCCCTTTTTTTTTGGAACAGTGGTGGGGGTCGCGACTCGCAAAGGACTCCTAGATAGGCCTTAATATGACATCGCTCGGTATATTTTTACAACAAAGACCTTGAAAATAAAAAAAATTATAGAACTATCCTAAAACTTCACAAGAGGACCCTAAAAACAAATACGAAAAGACGACCAGTCATTGCTCCTCTCCACTGCATGCCATACTCCATCCTCGGGAGCTGTTAGCATAAATCCACGATATTTAGGCGCTCAATTATGAAAAATTGCAGGTTTATGTTTAAATCGCAACATGTCCTAGGTCTTTGGCAGATTTTCTTTTTGCAATGTTCACTAAAACGAAATTGACAACGAATTGATACTCAAACTGACAGTGGGACCTGTTTTCGAAGCTGACGTGGCTTGGACCCACCTGTCAGCCAGTTAAAAAAAATGAAAAAAATCCTCTTTGACTATGCTGTCGCTCCCATCCATCCCCATCCCGTTGACCATGCTACGTGGCCACCACCGCCCCCCTCTCTGGCGAGTTGCGGCACATGAACACCCCGCCATCTTGAAGAAGCACAGCAAGGGCCGCCGAGCCGCCTCCTCCCGTCGCCACCACCGCCGGAGTTTTGCTGCATTTTGACGAAGAGGTGCTGAACGTATAACATGCAGGTACGCTTCCGATACAAAGTCTGAACTGTGAATGCACATTGCACAACCGTACCTGTTTGGTACTCGATGCTACTAGTTCTAGTGTGCATGTGTCAGTCGGTCGTTCCGATCCCGACTCGCGAGGTCGCTCGAGAGTGCGTACTGAAGCAGCTGGCGGTATGGTTGGGACCGATCAAATTCGATCTCGCCGCTTAAAAAAACCCGGACCCATGCATGTAGAGGCCACATTGATATTTTGTCCGCGCGCTCTTCAAAGGGGATGGCCGATCGCCCCGGTTCATCCTCTGAACATTCCCGCGTCTACACGCGAATGTACAGTACAGTATTGTCATCACATACTGCTGCGCCCACGCGGCCCTGTCTCGCGGCGCAGAGATTTCATATGCAAACGAAAACAGAGAGGCTATGCTGTGGTATGATCAGCTGATCACTCTGTGTTTTCCAGAATTCACACTTAAGATATGATTTCTCCTCTGGACAGATGGCTGGAAATTAATGCCGTTGGCAGCGCTGGTGGTGTCGCATCCGCTTGATTGTCGGACAGGTTTAGGTGGACATGACTGATGACTCTCCACTGATCGATTTGCGATGCAACTGGAGTATCTGTCTGTCTGTCTACACGTATACGGTTGCAGCTGCACCGATTAATTGGAGCTCGATCGGGGGTTGCGGAAACGCATGGAGGGCACGGGAACTTGGAGCCGCCCGATCGAGCGCCACGGTGAGCGCGTTCGCAACACATGTCAGATCGAAGAGACAACCAGAGCTCAGCTGCATCGATCCTGCATGGCTGCAACCTGGCTGATAGCTGTCTGTCGATCCAAACTCGGACCAGCCTCTTCCTCCCGAGTAGGAGTAGGAGTAGTCCCGTTCTGGTTTGCGTTTCGTTCCACCGAGCACTCGCCACTCGGATACCATGTCTGCCCCATGACCCACGGACGCGCATAAGCTCGCTAGTTAGCTCAGGCCGCATAGCGCGTAGTAAGCGTTCCTACTTTGTAGTTGTATAGGTGCATCGTCTCGATCGTTTTTAATTGTTTTCTTTGTTACGTGTGATTCTTATCTTTGTTACTCACTATTGATACAAAATGAAGAGAATAAATGTAATTGTTTTTGCACATGCAAAACGACTAAAGTAAACATGCATGTATATGTAAGGAAGTCTAGTTTATTTTACATGCATACCTTCTTCAATATACTAAATATGTCTATCATGGTGAAATTCATGTTAATTTCTATACCTTTTAAGATTCCTTGCGTAACATTCATATCTAATGATACTAGAAGAATACCCCGCGCGTTGCAGCGGTAATTTCTATAAAAAAATACTATATATAACACGCATGAAATGTGAAGTTGTATATTTTAATCTAAAGATTCAATTGGTCACAATATTCTAGGGCTAAATTTAATTGAAGGGAAATTATTGTGTATTTGCAAACAAAAAATGGTGATGTGATTAATTGTATAGCTTAAAAGAATTAATGAGGTGGATATGTTGCATGCAAACATATCCTATAATTAATTAACTAATATTAGTAAGATGATATGGACAATTGATTGGCTAATATAGTGGATGATGTGGATAACTTGCATGTTGAGATAAATAACTTAAATGACCTCTTAGTGGGGTTTTATTTTATAAGAAGTATAGATTGGAGATTACACTCTGTCCGAGGTCATTAGGGGTGGGCAAAGGATGACATCATGGTAAACCATGGAAACCCCAAGTGCTGAGGAGAGCTAGTTTTGACCCATTCGACAACTTCCCGTCTGCAACCAACCACGTCAGGTCGACTCAGGGAGGAACGGCAGCGGCGGCGCGCCGTCGACACGGTCTGGAGGTTGAAGATGAATGGCTTCTCAAGGATCTTGTTGTAATTTTCATTTTACTTGGGGTGCTTTGTACTGTTCGATGTTTCTTTTGACGCCAGAGTCCTATTCGCAAAAAATAAAAGAAGAGCTAGTTCACTTCCTTTCGGAAATCCAATCTTCATTTTCAGTTTAGTACAAAAGGTTGAACTAGCCCGAAACCGTTTGAACCGTGACACCGTATTTGTCCACCCTTAGAGCTCACGTTTCATGTGATCTAATACATTGTTTTATTAGTTTGTTTTTCGAAAAAAGTTGGGAGTATTTTATGGAAGATTACGTGGCGATGGCATTGCACACGTCCCCCGTACTGATGTACTACTGCTGGGTTTAATTCGATGAACTAGTTGAGCTAGTTGGAGATCGAGATGAGATGCGTGAGCCCTACATGAATTATTTGAAGTATTCAACGCAAACGAAGAAAAAACGGTTGAAGTCACACGTATCTTATTGAACTAGTTGAAGCACGTGCTGTCATTTCGGTGTTGGTTTGGTGAGGTTAATTAGATCGTACATTCACATAACGCGATCGATACAGCACAGCCCGTTTGTAAATGCGCGACAAGAAAGTTTACTTACTCGGCAGGCACGGACCGTACACGTACTCCGCTCGCGCCAGTTCGTCATGATTTTCGGCAGACTGTGCAGATCTCTCGCGCGCGCATAAATGGCGCACAGTCGAACGGACAGGGAACCGTTGAGTCCAGCGGCACACGGCAGCTACGATCTGTCCACCCACACGCATAATATAATATGGACCACCGAAGCAAGCCACTGAACACTGTTACGTACGTGCTCCCGTAGTTTTCAGCTCGCCGGTCGCCGTCAAGCCAGGTACTCCTATTAGTTTAGAGCATCTCCAGCCGTTTGAGTCCCCCACGGCCGAATCTGACGGTAATTCTCGCCGGATTGGACGAAAATCAGGTGTGGGGAGCGCCGAACTTCCAGCCGGCGCCCCAGCTATACGGCCGGAAATTGGCGTTTTTGACTTATTTTTACAAATAGACGTTCCAGTTCGGCGAATTTCATACAGTTTGCCAACATTCGGCTCAAATAAACATCAGTTCAGCGAATCTCATACAGTTAAACAAAACAAGCAAATAAATTGACAAGCTTTCAAACAAATCAAATGGAAACTAGTGGGTGTTGCCTCGAAACCTCCATATGTGCTCCACCAAATCAATAGGAGTCGTAGTCTCGAAGGGCATAGACAATTTTTAGGAAAAGCTTCCGGCTCATCCTGAAACGACGCCTAAAAATAGTCTCACCGTGCAATGGATTGTCGGCGAAGTAGTCGGCGTAGAGTATGCAGTAGCCCTCCATTCGCTGCCTCGGCTTGCACTTCTTGCGACCTGGTGCCGACCCACCACGGCGACCGGTGGCCACCTCCGTGTACAAGCCCGACAAGCAAGCTAAAATAAGCATATGCTCCTCGTCTTGGGCGGCGGCTGCCATCTCTTCTTCAAACATCTCGGCGAACATCTGCTCTTCCTCGTCGTCGGATTCCATTTTCGGCCAAGCAAATGGACGAAAACCTGCCGGGCGTGTCGACGAGGCGCGACGGGAGGAGTTCCCCGACGGCGGAATATGGCCAGACGGCACGCCGGACGGCGGAATATAGGCTGGTGGGGGCAGGTGGGAGGAGGGACGACGAAGTTTAGGCAACCGGCCGGCGGATTGGCGAGGGGTGGTGTCGGCGGCGACAGAGCAACGACGGGAGGGAGAGGGGGATTTGCGTCCAAATTATAGGGTTTGCGCGTTCTCTCGCCGACAGAGCGGGCCCGTTTCCGCTTTTCTCTCGTCCGGAGTCCCCGAGCGCGCCCCGGGGGACCGGGGTTGGCCTGGGCTCGCCGGATGGATTTAGGCCCAAATCCGGGGGAAAACGAGAAACCGGGGGCGCGACTAGACCGAATACCGTCGTCCGGATGTAAAAAACGGCCGTCGGGGGCCAAGTCGGGGGACGGCGATGGCTGGAGATGCTCTTACGGCCGCGATCGATCGATCACAGCGGGCGGAGGCCTTGACGGGGAAATTTAATTACTGGCTGCTTCGTGTTCGTGCCCGTCTCCACGGCTCTCTCTGGCCGCTATACTGCTGTACAGATCGAGGTAGAAAACCGTCCAAGTCGGGGGAGTCAATGCGGGTTACAACGTGACGGCGAGGCTTGGCCGTCGCAGTATGTATACATAGTACGGAGGTTCGGAGACTGCGAGGAATGGGATCGTGATCGCCTTTGAAGTTTGACATGCACGTCCCTGCGACTTTCGTTGCTACGCACAGTGACACGGTACCGGAAAATGTCGAGATCGGGAAATTGAAAGAGCTAAGAGCTCCTCCGTCGATCTGGCAACTGCTAGCGGTTAAGCTCACGGCTTGACGGAGTGCTAGAGCATCCCCAGCCGTCTCCAAGGGCCTCAAAACGATATATGAGGTGTTGAATACTAATATAGCGATCAATCATGTCTTTAATAATTGGAATTCGAATGGTGGAAGACGTTTTTTCATCCGGTGCACCTAGACCAAACCTAACGCATGGGAGGCGAGGGGGGGCACCGATAGTGGCTGAAAAGTAAGTGAGCCACGGCTATCGATGAGAGACAAACACTAGTGGAAAACGGGTCTAATATTTTAGGGCATTAGTCCCGGTTGTACTATGAACCGGGACTGATGCTCTGGGCCCCACTGCTTTTTCGGCTGTAGGACCCCAGAACCCATTAGTTCCGGTTCGTTTTGAATCTTTAGTCCCGGTTCTTAATACGAACCGGGACTAAAGGCTCTGGGGTCGAATCCGACCGTTGCCAGGCTCATTAGTCCCGGCTGGTAATACCAACCGGGACTAAAGACCCAGCCTTTAGTCCCGGTTGGTATTACCAACCGGGACTAATGAGTTTTCCTTCTTCCTCCCCGAGACTAAATCTCCTTCTTCCTCCCCGAGCCAGCCACTCCCCCTCTCCACTCTCCAAGTGTTCTTCATGCAACAAGCTAGCTCGAGTTCATCCTCTTGACCACCATTTTTTGTCACAAATTGGTGTCCCCACTTCAATCTAAGTGGACTAAAAGGTGAGGAACTTTGTGCTTTTGTCTTTCATTGGTAATTTAGCTCATTTAATGCTCTAGAAGTAGAGAGATTTGTGAATTTTTTATGGGAGCAATTATTTAGATGTTCATTTGATTATGTGTAAAAGTAGATGAAGATAGAGGTAGAAATAGAGGTAGAGATAGAGATATAGATAGAAATATAAAATAGAAAATTAAAATAAAGATAGAGAGATAGAGATAGAGATAGAATTAAAAATAAAAATAAAAATAAAAATAGAAGTAGACATAGACATAGACATAGAAATAGAAATAGAGATAGAGATAGAAATAGAAAATAGAAATAGCGATAGAAATAGAGATAGAAATAGAAATTGAGATAGAAATCTGATAAAACTTCGAAGATGCCATAGGGCGTGAGCACCAACGACATCTTTGACAAGCTCCGCCACGGGAGATTTCCCAACCATTTACCTAACACTGTTAGAGGAGATGGAGTCTTTCACGGGCTTGCAGGGAAATTTTTCCGAGGCGGAGCTTCCGAAGATGCCATAGGGCGTGAGCACTGATGTCTACGCACGCGTCTGTTCTTGTAGACAGTGTTGGGCCTCCAAGTGCAGAGGTTTGTAGAACAGCAGCAAGTTTCCCTTAAGTGGATCACCCAAGGTTTATCGAACTCAAGGAGGAAGAGGTTAAAGCTATCCCTCTCAAGCAACCCTGCAATTACGATACAGAAAGTCTCTTGTGTCCCCAACACACCCAATACACTTGTCAGATGTATAGGTGCACTAGTTCGGTGAAGAGATAGTGAAATACAAGTGGTATAGATAATTATAAGTAGTAAATGCAATCTGGAATAAAAATGGCAGCAAGCAAACATGTAACAAAACAGTAAGTAAACGGTGTGCAAAGCTTGGAAACAAGGCCTAGGGATCATACTTTCACTAGTGGACACACTCCCAATAAATATAACATAATTGAACAAATAAATAACTTCTCTTCACTATGGTACTCTGAATTACTCTCCTATTGAACAACACTAATCATTGCGTAGGGCTACGAAGCACTCCTTAAAGTTCATCAAGTACTTGACAAACACCACTCATAGAGATATCCAAATCAAATCACAACTCAAGATAGATATTATTGCAACTTAGACCAAGTACTAACACGGTGCACACACAGTCCACATTACACCATGAAAGGAGGAATAGATCACTTCAATACTATCATAGTGATAATTATTCTCATAATCCATAAAAGATCACAATCGTAGCCTAGACCAAGTACCACCATGATGCATGCACTGTCACCGTTACATCATGGAAGGAGAAATAGATTACTTTAATAACACACTAGAGTACACATAATGAAGAAGAGTAACATCTACTTATTCAACATGATACAAAGCTCACGATCACATAAAGATCACATCATGGGAGAGAGAGGTGAACCACATAGCTACCGGTAGAGCCCTCAGCCTCGGGGATGAACTACTCCCTCCTCATCATAGGAGACAGCAAGGTTGATGGAGATGGCGGTGAGGTCGATGGAGATGGCGGAGACGGCGATGGAGACCGATGGAGATGGCTCCGGGGGCACTTCCCCGTCCCGGCAGGGTGCCGGAACACAGACTTCTGTCCCCCGAAATTCGTCGGTGGCGGCGGCGGAGCTACGGAACTGTTCTAGAAATTTCGCCGAATCCCTTAGGGTTTTCCGTCCCGAGGCTTTATATAGGCGAAGGGGCGTCGTCAGGAGTGGCCCCAGGCCTCCTCACACCTAGGCAGCGCGGCCAGGGCCTGGGCCGCGCCAGCCTAGTGTGAGGCTGGCATGTGGCCCCTCTCCTTCGCCTCTTCGGATCTCTGGAAGCTTCCAGGCAAAATAAGACTTCAGGAACTTGTTCCGTCCAATTCCGAGAATATTTCCTGTGTATCACTTCTGAAACACAAAAACAGCAGAAAATAGGGAACTGGCACTGTGGCGACTTGTTAATAGGTTAGTTCCGGAAAATGCATAAAAGTGTCACGAAGTGTAATGAAACACAAGGCAAATGGTGTAAAAACAAGCATGGAGCATCAAAAATTATAGATACGTTTGAGATGTATCAGCATCCCCAAGCTTAACTCCTGCTCGTCCTCGAGTAGGTAAGTGATAACAAAAGAATAATTTTTGAGGTGACATGCACCTACACAATCTTGATCATCTATGTAAGCATTGTGAGCTGGGATCAAAAGAACTTAAAACATGGGCATGAAAGATATAATCTTGACAATATAAACTTAGCAACCATGTTATAACATAAAAATGAACACAAACAAAAGATCATGAAAATGAAACAATGAAAGTCAAACGTGTGTTCAAATTATAAGGAAAAACATACAAATGGTTTTCAGCTTGTCCCTCATGGAATAGCAAAACATAAATGCATAGGACACCTTCAAGTTTAAGAGGGTGACTAGATACAAGTAATTTAAGAACAAGTGACACCAACATCATGAATCAATCAATGAAAACTTTGGGACAATGCACATTATACTCAGAATGACAACTATGCTCTCTTAATGGTGCATAAAGGTAGAAGGTGGTGACTCAACATAAAAGTAAAAGAAAGGCCCTTCGCAGAGGGAAGCAGTGATTAAACATGTGCTAGAGCTTTTCATTTGTAAAACAGAGAGATAAAAATTGGTTTTGAGAGGTGGTTGTCTTTGTCAACGACTGGCAATGGGGTTCTTACTATCTTCCATACAAAAATGAAGCAAGTTTTTGAGAGAGAGAGATTGGCACTTCTGTACTCTTTTATAAAGCTTGGCACTCCTCCCCACCTTTTTTCCTTTCTCAAACCATGGCTAACCGATTCATCGGGTGCCCACCAACATTCACATACCATGGAGGAGTGCCTTTTTTCTTTCTTTTTTTCTCTATTTTTTTTTTCTTTTTGGAATAAGCAATATGGAAGATAGCAAATCCGACCACTACGTCCCCATGAGCCGAAAACAGTGTCACAAAATGAGAAGTATTTTGAAGGTTTTTTGAAAGGTAGCACATGAAAATTTAATTTGGAATGGCTTACAAATACCATGCATAGGAATTTATAGTGGACACAATGGCAAACTTGGTTTTTAGGAGTTGGATGCACGAGTAGAGCTCATACTCAGTACAAGGCGAGGGCTAGCAAAAGACTGGGAGCGACCAACTAAAAGAGCAATAACGGCCATAATCATGCAAAGCGACAAAGCACCATTAAAAGAAGCATAAGATGGCATCAAAAGTCAAAAACTAAATGATCATAGAGGCTATTGGCGACTTTGTAAGAGTCTAACATGTGTGAGCATGCGCCAAGTCAACCCAAATAAAGCATCAAAGGAGAAAACCAAAATAATGCTTCCAAACGATAAAAACAACGCATGAATTTTTCAAAGGCTCATTAAGCAATCTCAGTTATTTGAGACAAGTTATGCTACAGCAAAACCACTAAGCATACTATCAAAAAGTCATCAAGCACGACATGCAAAAGCCTAGGCCACAGTCTACACAAGCTCCTTCTTGTACCACTTTTTGCATGGAACTTTTTCTCTTTTCCAACACCATTCAAACCTTTTTGAGGAAACTCTTTTGAGGAAAACCAACATATACTAGAGGTCCAAATACACCTTGATGCAAAGATAAAACAATATCTGAACAAAAATCAAGGCGAAAATCGAAAGCTAAACGCAGTAGCAGAAAAAAAGAACACTCGTTGAAACAATAAGAGTGAAAAACGGAGTGTTCTTGGCAAATAAAAAGCGGAATAAGTCTCTCTCCAAAACAACATGATGTGATCAAACCATTTATTGCAGCAAACTAAACTAAACTAATAATGAAAATAAAAACAACTGACGCTCCAAGAAAAACGCATAGTGCATGAAGCAATAAAAATATAGTGTCTTGAAAGGTGACCTGATTTTTGCCGATGAAGAAGGGGGTGCCTCGGGGGCATCCCCAAGCTTTGACGCTTGTACTTCTTGGATATTTCTTGGGGTGCATGGGCATCCCCAAGCTTGAGCTTTTGTCCATTCTTCAACTCATCTCATCATTCTCCAATCCCTACACTTGAAAACTTCCTTCATACAAAACTAAACACAATTCTATTAGCAACATTAGTGTAAGCATAACTTTGAATCAACCCTTTTTGCTTCAGGTTTCAACCTAAAACCACCACATATTAAGCATATACTACTGTAGTAACTTCCCCAAAAGTTCCGTAATCAAAAGAACTCAAAAAGAAAGCGATAAAGCGGCAAACACAAATATTGGCAGAAATCTGTCAAAACAGAACAACTGACAAAGGTCGAATTTTTAGAGGGTTTTCTGTTGCTCAAATAAAAAAGTGTTCAACTAATGAAAGTTTGGATACAACATGGGGCATATGCACAAGAAATCGCAGGTCCAAAAGATATACAGAGAATTTTCACGAATTTTTACGGTGCAGCACCGAAAACTGTTTCAGGACAGCAACATCCCCAAATCTTAGCTCACTCAAATTAGAGGCTTCTCTTGGCACAGCAACGAAATAAAAAGGATAAGGAGCGGTTATAATAGTAGTAATAACTTCCAAGACTCAAATAAAAGAAAAATTACTGAAAGTAAAAACATTGGGTTATCTCCCAAGAGTGCTTTTCTTTAACGCCTTTGAGCTAGGCGCAGTAATTTGCAAAGATGCTCATGTGGGCGCCATATAAGAGCTTGAGGCAAAGGCGCCATATAGGAACTTAAAGCAATAGAGAGCATCAAAAAGCAGATATGAAAGACATTTATATCTGAACCACTTCCTATGCATAGGAATCTTGTAAGAAAATAAATCAACGAGGCACATAGTAGCAAGCATGGATAGATAAAACAAGTGCCACTTCAAGATTTGCAACATAAAGAGGGGAAACTTAATATTGTTGAGATCCATCAAACCATGTTTCCCTCTCTCATAATAACTTTCAGTAGCATCATGAATAGAACTAACAATATAACTATCACATAAAGCATCCTTATCATGAGCCACATGCATAAAAGAATTAATACTCACCACAGGAACAATAGTAGTAGGAGCAGATTCAACAGAATAATTATTCTCATCACCATAATCATCATAAATAGGAGGCATATTGTAATCATAACTAATTTTATCCTCAATAGTAGGTGAACTGAAAATATTATACTCATCATCATAGCCATCATAAACTAGAGGTTTAGTATCATCACAAGCTAGAGAGCAACTATTTCGCAAAGCATATTCTTCAAACATATCATCATAAGAAGGAACATCACATATGGGAGATAAAATATCATCAGAGCAAATTTTCTCCACTAAAGCTGGGGAACTAAAAATATCATGCTTAACAAAACCAGCTTCCCCAAGCTTAGACTTTTCTATAGCATTAGCAATAACGGTGTTTAAAGCATTCATACTAACATCACTATTAGCATGCAAATTAAGCTCCAAAGGTTTTTCAATTTTCTCTTCAAACACTTCATATCTAAACTCGGGAAAAAAGACTATTGAACTCTTTGTTTTCCATTAAGCCTAACTAGTGAAAATAAAAACAAGAAACAAAAAGATGTAATTGCAGAATCTAAAGAAAATAACTCCGAGCACTCACACAGGAGGATGCGAGTACCTTTTACCTTACCTCCCCGGCAACGGCGCCAGAAAAGAGCTTGATATCTACGCACGCGTCTGTTCTTGTAGACAGTGTTGGGACTCCAAGTGCAGAGGTTTGTAGAACAGCAGCAAGTTTCCCTTAAGTGGATCACCCAAGGTTTATCGAACTCAGGGAGGAAGAGGTCAAAGCTATCCCTCTCAAGCAACCCTGCAATTACGATACAGAAAGTCTCTTGTGTCCCCAACACACCCAATACACTTGTCAGATGTATAGGTGCACTAGTTCGGTGAAGAGATAGTAAAATACAAGTGGTATAGATAATTATAAGTAGTAAATGCAATCTGGAATAAAAATGGCAGCAAGCAAATATGTAACAAAACAGCAAGTAAATGGTGTGCAAAGCTTGGAAACAAGGCCTAGGGATCATACTTTCACTAGTGGACACACTCCCAACAAATATAACATAATTGAACAAATAAATAACTTCTCTTCACTATGGTACTCTGAATTACTCTCCTATTGAACAACACTAATCATTGCGTAGGGCTACGAAGCACTCCTTAAAGTTCATCAAGTACTTGACAAACACCACTCATAGAGATATCCAAATCAAATCACAACTCAAGATAGATATTATTGCAACTTAGACCAAGTACTAACACGGTGCACACACTGTCAACATTACACCATGAAAGGAGGAATAGATCACTTCAATACTATCATAGTGACAATTATTCTCATAATCCATAAAAGATCACAATCGTAGCCTAGACCAAGTACCACCATGATGCACGCACTGTCACCGTTACATCATGGCAGGAGGAATAGATTACTTTAATAACACACTAGAGTACACATAATGAAGAAGAGTAACATCTACTTATTCAACATGATACAAAGCTTGCGATCACATAAAGATGACATCATGGGTGACAAGGGTATAGTTAATAGAGCCCGTTAGTTGAGTACCCCTGAGGCCCGTTAAGCTAGGCCCAATTGTAATAATAGTCGAGATACGAGTTCTTACCGTATGTTGATATTGTAATCTGTATCGGACCCTACCCGATCCTCGAGACCTGGCCACCTATATATAGGGGCCAGGAGGGGACAGTGTAGGGCAGATTGAAAGCAAGCCAGGTTGAACACCCAAGTTTACTTTTGATATACACTTATTTCGACCAACCTTTACCTTTGAGTTCATCCGACTCCCTATTCCCCCGATCCTAAGTCCTTCATCTAGGACATTTGTCGAGTTAACCCTCGTCAATTGGCGCCGACCGTGGGGAACTTGGGCGTTGGAATCATGAATTCGATGGCTTTTTCGCTTTTAGCCAACATCAGTACAGAAGTTGACGAAAATCAAGAGATGGAGTTGACAATCGAAAGTTTAAGCATCCTCATCGGGCCATCGGGCTCATCTCGCCTCTCAGATCCGACAAAACAAGATTCATCGGCAAGTGAGCCCAAAACAGTAGCAATGATGGAATATTCTGACGGCTCTTCCAGCGAGGCAAACTCGCCGGTCAGCTTAGAAGAAGTGCAAAAAGGAAAGATCGCAGAAGACACCGAAGCAAGGGAAAAGCTCGACGCAGGGGTCCAACTTGACGATCTCATGATCTGCCTCGACGATATCTCAGACAAATCAACAGACACATGGAAGATAGGGTTAGAGCTTTCTGAAGATGGCGACTCGATCTTCTCAAGCTTCAATAGTAACATCGGCAAACAATGCCAGGTGCTCGCCATTGTGGGAGACAACTCAGAAGAATTCGATGAAAACAACAATCCAGTGCTAAACCCAGCAAATATCGATAGAGGAGCAAATCACCTAGCAGAAGGGCAAACAGCAGAATCCCTCACAACCAGGGAAAAAATTCGACTATCAGTCGACGAATGGAGGATAATAAGAGAAGCCGTAGAACACGGCACGCCAATACCATCAAATTCCAGCAAAGACATGCTTTTGGGGTATCATTATGCCCTAAGGCAGCAGGCAAAGCAATTAGCAAAGGAGAAAATAGAGATACAGAGAAGAAAAGACTCAGCCATTGCAGCTAGCAACGCTGCTCGTAAAGCGCGAAGCGATGCATCATATAATAACCTCGAGTACTCCGACAGGCAAAGCATTTCCAAAAACCTCGACTCATCCTTCTTACCGGTCGACGAACAAGGAAACATCGTACCAAAAACTCCTGAAGCAGCATTAGTGGTAGCTCAAGCTTATCTGCTCACAACTCGACCAAGCCCGGGGGATCCTAGAGAACATATGCACAGAGCAGCATTGAACGGACTAAACATGGTGGGCCACAAGCTATCAGCAAAAGGAGAGGAAGCACACCACCATAAGGAAACGCACAAGCCAAGATCGCCCCGCCTTCACAACAGTCCTCGGCGCAGAAGCAGCAATCAACGATCTCAATCGCCATCACCAAAACAACACGGAGGAACCCGAAGATCCCGATCCCCAAATGAAAAACGCGACTATGAAGACGACGAAAAAGAGATGGGGGCATTGTGCTTTACCCACAGGGTTCGCACCACTCTAGTTCCCAAGGGATTCAAGTTACCTCATGATCAGCAAAAGTACGATGGATCACAGGAACCACAATCATGGCTCTCAGATTATCTACAAGCAGTACAAATATTAGGAGGAACCAAAGAAACAGCAATGCAAAGTTTGCAACTACACCTCACCGGCGCAGCAAGGTCATGGTTGAGCAAACTAGAGAAGGAAACTATTGGAAGCTGGGAAGACCTCACAAAGCAATTTACAAGCAACTTCAGGTCGACATACAAGCGGCCAGCATCAATAGAAGAAGTCAAAGCGTGTGTGCAACAACGCGACGAAACACTACGGGCATACATCCAAAGATGGAGTCTTATAAAAAATTCAGCAGTCAAAGTTTCAGACGAAAGAGCAATAGATGCGTTCATCATTGGATTAAGGCGAAGAGACCTAGTCGAAGAAATGGGTAGAATCAAGCCAAAAACAGTGTCAGACCTCATGGACGTAGCAAACAGATTTGCAGATGGAGAAGACGCATGCAACAACAAGCGGACGCGATCCCCAGAGGACGATAGAAGAAATAGATATGGAAGTCAAAGGAGACGGTCCCGAAATTACGACAACTACGGCTCCCATAGCCAAGTCGCCGCAGGATACAAAGACAACAGCTATCAAGGAAGTGATCGCAGAAGCTCGGGATATCGAAGCTACGGAAAAGAGGACTATAAAAAGTTTCCCACGAGAGAACCCAGAGAGTACAACCCATCGCCAGAAGACATGCTCAACGGACCCTGTCATATACACTTAGCGTTCGTCGATGGGAAGCGAGTATCAAGGCACGCAATGAAAGATTGCACAACATTCTTAAAACTACAAGAGGCAGCACTAAACAAGCAAACCGAAGCAAGGCGACAAGGATTTGAAGGAATCAACAATCCTCCGACAAAACAGCAAGGAAACAACGGAGCTCCTCAAGGACAAGACCAGCAAAACCAGGGACACGATGACGACGAAGGGTACGTTCCATCAAAAGGACACATCACAGCGACGATACAACCTGTGCCCAAATCGAACAAAGAAGAAAAGAGTATCAATCGACAAGTCAACCTAGCAGTCATTTCACCTCCAGCCACAACGGAGTATCTGCACTGGTCAGAACAACCAATCGAGTTCAACAGAGAAGATCACCCTATAACAGTACCTCGGCTAGGAAATGCGCCTTTGGTACTCAAAGCTCAAATCAGCGCATATGATATCGACAGAATATTCATGGACGCAGGAAGTGGAATTAATCTGATATACGCAAAAACACTCAGAGCAATGCATATATCATTAGAATTCCTGAAGCCAACAGATTGTTCCTTCCACGGAATCGTACCAGGAAGTGCTAATTACACACTGGGTCGAATAGCACTCAATGTTTGCTTCGGCAACCGACAAAACTACAGAAGAGAAAAGCTGGACTTCGAAGTCATGGACTGGCCATCTCAGTATCACGCGATCCTCGGGCGACCCGTGTTTTCACGATTCATGGCAGTGCCTCACTATACATATTTGGTACTTAAAATGCCAGGACCAAGAGGAATAGTTACAGTAAAAGGAAGTTTTGAAGTTTCAGATCTCTGCGACAGGGAGTTCCACAAGATGGCGCAAAACTTTGGTATGACAGCCAACTATGCAGAGAAGGCAAAAAACATGACTACAGAAGGCTTCAAGCTACTCGAAGGACGCGTTGCGGAGCCCGAGATGAAGAAACCACGAGTAGGAGCATCAGGAGAAGACAAAGATACAGAAGAAGAAGAGAAAGCCATGATGGCATAAGCATCAAAAAAACAATAAAGTAGAGTAGAAGAATAAGGTTGTAAAAGCCACGAGTTATACCAAGGGCAATGCCCTCTAGATCCAGAACACATGTCATAGGCCGGATCTCTTGGGTCACCCCGTGTATCTTACA
This sequence comes from Dactylis glomerata, assembly GCA_007115705.1. Classification (NCBI taxonomy): domain Eukaryota; kingdom Viridiplantae; phylum Streptophyta; class Magnoliopsida; order Poales; family Poaceae; genus Dactylis; species Dactylis glomerata. The sequence continues at coordinate 123,723 of QXEO01000267.1, forward strand.
TTACAAGTATAATAAAGACAAAACGTTCCTCATATTCGAGTTTATGAGTCTTTCAAAGGGAAAATGCGGCAAACGCACGAATCATACAATAACGCTTTGAGGACAAATTTTCGACATAAAGTCGCGAAATAAGACACTCTCGCGTTCCACATATACAAAAGATATTACAATAATGGGTTATCAGAATCATCTATGCCTAAGGGATCTAAATAGTGGTACTCATGAAAAAATGCAGCATCCGCTTCTAGCAGCCTAGCCACGAGCCTTTGAGCAGGTTGCAGCGTGTTCTCCATATGTACTCGAAGGCTAGCTCCACCTGGAGCCAAACTCGGGGACATAGAGCTATAATTAAGCCTCGGGTGCCACTTGCGTATCCACCCGAGAGCAAAATTGGCACCTGCCACTAAGTTCAACTCTATCAATCTATGAATACGGTGGCTGGATCTGAAAGTATCAAGAAGAAGCGGGAAAGTTGCAGGCAGAGGATTGCGAGGAAGCATAACAGAGTGCATAGTTATGAGAGCCCATCGGCAACCATCAACTGACTCGCTAATATGTTGGGCACGGTCCTGAAGTAGTACAATGGCACTCCGATGTCGAGGATCAGACCACAAAGTCTCAAAGCCCGCCGACATTCTCTCTAAAGCTGCATTTTGCTCGGTAACCCGACGATCTTCAGCAGCGAAATCCAGACAAGTGCCTATGATGGCAAAGGATGTCACAAAAACAGCAGTGAAGAAATAGGAAAAAGAGAAGTCGAAAGAAAACTTACATCGCAACATCTCGCAGGCAGACTTGACAATGCCAAGAATAAAAGATTCGCATTCTTCATTATGGACAATCTTCGCCGTCAAACTAGAAACCTTTTCATTAAGAGAAGATATCTGCTTCAGATAGCCACAAGCTTTACTAGCTTTGCTCACAGCCATCTGTGCTTGACATTTAGCCAAAGTCAGGCGAGACTCAAGATCAGCAATCCTTGAAGAGTACTCTGCGCACTGATTACATTGGCTAGGAGGCGACGAAATCGTCGAACCGAACGTGCGGGCAGCGGAAGGAGTAGGTCCGCCAGTCAAAGGATCATTGATATGCATCGACTGGAAGTCAAAAGAAAAGAAAGAAGAAACATTTCAGAGAGACAGCACAAGACTTCATAAGAAGGAAATATATTTACATAAGTGCAAAACCCTTTGACTAAGATTCTCGGGTTGCATGCGACTACAAGTTTTTACATTCAAAAGGATAAATAGAAAACTACAAGAAAGCCGAGTCTACGCCACCTCAGCATTTTGCTCCATGGCAGAAGAAGGCATGATAAATTCCTCGCCAACAGTCGACGGAGGCGCAGGATCTTCCGCCGCTGGAGGAGGCGTAGCAGATGTCGCGGAGGCCGCTGAAGGAGAAATAATCGCCACCAGCGCAGGCGCCAACTTCTTCGCCTTCTCGAAGAAAGCCTTCATCTCATCGCGGGTGCGGCCATGGGAAGAGGTCACCTTCTCTCAGTCGAAGTCCGCACCATGGGCAAGAGAAAGTGCAATAGCACCCTCAGCACCACGCTTCAGAGAAAGCCCCTTAAGCTGGAGGGTGGGGTCTTCAGTTGTATCGAAAGCCTTGGCAAGCTTGCCCAAGTTGTCCTTCGAAACTTCTGCCTTCTTCTTCGGCCACAACCCGATGAACAGCCGTGACAGAACGCAGCTAACTAACTCAAAAGTCTCCTGGATAGATATCCAGTTTGCCTCGAGTAGGTTAACCGCAGTCATCAGAGGATCATCATCCGGTTGCAGGGATGACGAAGATACCCCGGTAAATCCTGCACAATAAAAGAAGATAGAAGAGAAAAGGAAAGGAAAGTGTCAACAAGTACAACAGTGCAACAGAAGTCGAAATAGAAGACAAGGCAAAGTACTTACCTTCAGCAGCAGTGGACATTGTGCGAAGATGCTCTGCCACGGCTTGCTCTTGCTGAGCATGCTCCTTGTTGGCATCAGCTAAAGCTTTTTCAGCTTTCTTCGCCTTACCAAGCGTAGATTTCTGCGACTTCTCAGCGTTTGCTTTAGCAGCGGCCGCAACATCATAAGCCTTCTGCGAAGCACTGAGCTCCGCCTCCAGCGATGCAATTCGAGCATTGGCTGTTGCTAGAGCAGCTACAGAAGAAGACGAAAGGTAGTCAGATAAACAACAAAGGATAAGCACAGAAGGAAAGTAATGACTGAACGTCAAAAGTGTACCTTCGGAAGCTTTTGCAACCTTTAGGTACTCAGCACATTCAGTGCCCAAGGCGACGAATCTTTGCAACAATGCCTGGGAAAAAGGGCGTATAAGAACATAAATGAATACAAAGAGAGCAAGTCAACAGAAGTTACTTACATCACTGGGAGAAATCGTCGATGCATGGGCCTCAAGAAAAATGTCGGTGTCTTTTGCCTTCTTCGAGCGTTTGAGGTTTCGAGTTACAGGAATCTTCTTGACAGAAGCCCTGGTAACCCTCGGTGCAACTTCTTGCTCGACAGGCTCATCAGCAGTCACAGGTGAAGTCGAAGGAGCAGCTGTAGCATCTTTTGGAGGCTCCTCATCATCTCTACAAAAATAAAACAAATTATGTATAACACGACAGAAACAAAGGCAAAAGCGGTGCAATTGAAGAACTCGAATAAAGCACTTACGATGCCAGGAGGTCGAAGTATTCCATATCTCCTGTAAGAACAGGGGCTTTATCAGCCGCTGCGCAACTCGAAGAAGCAAATTCGTCGACACGCTTCCTCTTCTTGTCGACACCAGCATCTTCAGCAAACACGGGAGGAGGCGATGTCGATGAGCTAGTTTCCTCTTCTGATTCTTCGGCATCATCTCCGTCCTGATCCTCGTCAGCCTCGGGGGCTTCAGATACAGACGAGGCCAGATCAGCCAGAAGGGGCCCTGCCTCTGGAAGAGGAGGGTGCAAAACAAGGAATTGGTGATCCTGCATGTAAATAAGTCAGCAGAGTACAAGGGCAAAGAACAACACAAGTCGAAGCAAACAAAATTCGACAACAAGTGAACACAAAGATACGTACCTCGGGTAGGGGGTGCACGGAGTCAAAATAGTCAGCGGTCAAATCAGCAACCGCATGATCCTTGGTGAGCTTGGTGAGGCTCCTGACTCGCTTGTCGACATCTTTTTTCTCTATCAAATCTTCGGAGACGCGAGTAGGATCTTCCAAACCAGAGAAACTCCAAAGCTTGGTAAGGCGGTGCTGCATGGGTTGAACTCGACGTTGCACAAAGAACGCCATGAGTTGAATACCCGACAAAGCTCCTCCTTGGCCTCCTTTCAAAGCTTGAATGCGAGATAGAAGAGGAAGAACTTGTGCTATTTCCGCATCTGAGGGAAGCGCATCCCATGACGCCAATTTCTTCACTTCCTTGGAGGCTTCGAAAGGGGCTAAACCATATTGGTCTTCAGGAAAGGCTTTGCGATCTTGGATATAGAACCATTTGGTTCTCCACCCCTGAACAGATGCGGCAAAGGAAAATTCGAGGTACTGCGCCTCAGGGCGCACAGAGACAACGGCTCCGCCCAATTCAGGCTTTCTAGCCAGAGCAACATTGGGGCGAAGTCGAAAGATTGACCTCCAGAGAAGAAAGTGGGGCTCAATGCCCAAGAATGACTCGCAGAGAGTCACGAAACAAGTAATATGAAGAAGGGAGTTCGGTGTGAGCTGGTGAAGCTGCACACCGTAAACAAAGAGAAGCCCACGGAGAAACTCGTGGGCAGGAAGAGAAAGGCCGCGGAGGAGGAAGGCAAGGAACATTACCCGATAACCGCTCGGGGGCTCCGGAATCCGCTCAGTGCTTGGAAACTTGATGGAATCCTGGGTAGAGATGAGGCCGTCCTTCCTGGCCTTCTCCACCTCCTTCTTCGTGATGGCGGAGCGCACTCAACTGGTGGCAGAAGAGGTCTTGGTCATGGTGTTCGTGATGGCTAGGTGTTTCACGCGCATCTAAGCGCGATGCGCTTGGGGGCTATGCACGAGAGGAGGAGGAAGAAGAGATCAGCAATGAAGGCGGCGGAGAGAACGAACAGGTAAACAGTAAAATCCCCCACTACGCCCCTTATATACCTTCTGGGAGAAGGATCGTGGGCTAAGACATGGCGCAAGGAGCGGAAACGGCAGCCCACTAATGGTCAAAAATTGTGAAAATTACAGTGCTGCCCATAAAACGGTTCGCACTCATACAGAGTGATGTACTCATTGACGTCATAAAGAAGATGATATAAGAAAGAAGAAGGATGGCGCCGACAAGTGCAAAATCTATAGACAAGATTATATATGAAGGATTTTCGATTATAGCCTTGGGGGCTACTACTTTCAAAAATATTGAATGCAACTTTTAACTGGAGTGATGGTCGCGTATTCGACGATAGGATATCATTAAAATATTTCGAGTTGAAGTATGATGGACTACCCTATATTTTGAGCCTATACTCGAAAAAGTCTTTTTCGACTATAGCCTCGGGGGCTACTCCCATCGGGAGCGCTGAGCGTGCACCCGACGATATTTTTTGGTAAAGCATTAGAGTATGAGAAATGCAGGAGTATTACTCCCATCGGGAGCGAGTTTTATGGTTGTTAAAACCCGAGTATTTTCAGTCAAAATTTGACTGCGACATGAGATTCTCGAGTTGCGTTATCACAACGCAACTCGAATGCCGTGACTTGTCATAAAGGTAAGACCCCGGGATCCGTCCTGTGTAGCCTGGTATATGCACATGGATGCGCTCTGCTAGTATGTATCCGTGTCTATGATGCGAAGAAAATCCTGGTGGACGCACTAGGTACCCTGAGAATCACTGGGATTCACTCTTTGTAAGTCCTAAATGCGGCAAAAAAGTGGGTTTGACCGGTATCCCGAATTCAAGTCCAAGGGGATTGAATTTGAAGTAGGTGACAAGTATCTGTTCAGGCAGTTAACTAACCTCTTGATCCGTCAGAGTTGTCGGGCTTGTTCATCAAAACCCCTTGCGAAAAATTATCATGGAAATAAGTCGAAAGACCAAGTCGAAGATTCGAAGATATGAAGAAGTCGAAGAATTGATCAAGTCGAAGATTTGAAGATTAGAGATTCAACCTGAATCTGCAATTCTGGTAGAATCTCAGGGACAACTGACAAGGGTACAGTTAATAGAGCCTGTTAGTTGAGTACCCCTGAGGCCCGTTAAGCTAGGCCCAATTGTAATAATAGTCGAGATACGAGTTCTTACCGTATATCGATATTGTAATCTGTATCGGACCCTACCCGATCCTCGAGACCTGGCCACCTATATATAGGGGCCAGGAGGGGACGGTGTAGGTCAGATTGAAAGCAAGCCAGGTTGAACACCCAAGTTTACTTTCGATATACACTTATTTCGACCAACCTTTACCTTCGAGTTCATCCGACGCCCTATTCCCCCAATCCTAAGTCCTTCATCTAGGACATTTGTCGAGTTAACCCTCGTCAATGGGAGAGAGAGGTGAACCACATAGCTACCGGTAGAGCCCTTAGCCCCGGGGATGAACTACTCCCTCCTCATCATAGGAGACAGCAAGGTTGATGGAGATAGCGGTGAGGTCGATGGAGACGGCGGAGACGGCGATGGAGACCGATGGAGATGGCTCCGGGGGCACTTCCCCGTCCCGGCAGGGTGCCAGAACAGAGACTTCTGTCCCCCGAAATTCATCGGTGGTGGTGGCGGAGCTACGGAACTGTTCTGGAAATTTCGCTAACTCCCTTAGGGTTTTCCGTCCTGAGGCTTTATATAGGCGAAGGGGCGTCGTCAGGAGTGGCCCCAGGCCTCCTCACACCTAGGCGGTGCGGCCAGGGCCTGGGCCACGCTGGCCTAGTGTGAGGCTGTCCTGTGGCCCCTCTCCTTTGCCTCTTCGGATCTCTGGAAGCTTCCGGGCAAAATAAGACTTCAGGAACTTGTTTCGTCCAATTCCGAGAATATTTCCTGTGTATCACTTCTGAAACACAAAAACAGCAGAAAACAGGGAACTGGCACTGTGGTGACTTGTTAATAGGTTAGTTCCGAAAAATGCATAAAAGTGCCACGAAGTGTAACGAAACACAAGGCAAATGGTGTAAAAACAAGCATGGAGCATCAAAAATTATAGATACGTTTGAGACGTATCAAGCACCAACGACATCTTCGAGAAGCTCCGTCACGGGAGATTTCCCAACCCTTTACCCAACATTGTTAGAGGAGATGGAGTCTTTCACGGGCTTGCAGGGAAATTTTTCCGAGGCGGAGCTTCCGAAGATGCCGTAGGGCGTGAGCACCAATGACATCTTCGAGAAGCTCCGCCACGGGAGATTTCCCAACCCTTTCCTCCATCCATAGGGATGAAACTCTCCCTGCCTTCTAGGTTGGCTTGTTGAGCTGCTTGCCATGGCGTATCAATGCTCCTTTTATAGGCACGGCGCCGCTTCTACTTTGTCTTGTTCCTCCGACAGGGGCGTCGTGCGCTACATGCTTTATCTCATCGAGCAGTGCATCCACCCACGCGTCCTTATCCTGCCGACAGCTTTAGTCTTGGTTGCACCCACCAGTCGGGACTAAAGGTTACCCACACGTCCTTATCCCACCGATAGTTTTGTTATATTTGATTTGCGTTTGATATATACTTATATAATGCAGATGAGCCGAGCATGGATGTACGCCGATCGACGCTCTAGAGATTTCATTAAAAGCGTGCATTCTTTTCTCAATGTGGCTGAGGCAACCAAGTGGAATGGTTTTATGTGTTGTCCATGCGGTGTTTGTCGAAATGAGAAGGATTACCCCTCCACGAAGACCCTTCACATCCACCTATTCCGGTTCGGTTTCATGTCCGGCTATAATTGTTGGACCAAGCATGGAGAGAGAGGGGTTATGATGGAAGACAACGATGAAGAAGAGAATGATGATAACTATCCTGAGTTCCCTGAAACCACCGATACCACAATGGAAGATAATGAAGAAGAAGAAGAAGGTGAAGAACGAGCATCAGATGTGCCCGCTGATGATCTTGGTCAGGTAATTGTTGATGCACAGATTGACTGTGAAAGTGAAAAGGAGAGGAAGAAGTTGGAACGCATGTTAGATGATCATAAAAAGAATTTATACCCAAATTGCGAAGACGGCCAGAAAAAGCTAGGAAGCATGCTGGAATTGCTGCAATGGAAAGCAGAGAGTGGTTTATCTGACAAGGGATTAGAAAAGTTGCTGAAAATTATGAAGAAGATGCTTCCAAAGGATAACGAATTGCCCGCCAGTACGTATGAAGCAAAGAAGATTGTCTGCCCTCTAGGATTGGAGGTGCAGAAGATACATGCATGCATTAATGACTGTATTCTCTACCGCGGTGAGTACGAGAATTTGAATGCATGCCCGGTGTGCAGTGTATTTCGGTATAAGATCAGGCGAGATGACCCTGGTGATGTTGAGGGCGAGCGCCCCAGGAAGAGGGTTCCTGCCAAGGTGATGTGGTATGCACCTATAATACCACGGTTGAAACGTTTGTTCAGAAACAAAGAGCATGCCAAGTTGTTGAGGTGGCACAAAGAAGACCGTAAGAGTGATGAGATGTTGAGACACCCCACTGATGGGTCGCAGTGGAGAAAAATCGACAGAGATTTCCCGAAGTTTACGGAAGACGCACGGAACTTGAGGTCTAAGTACAGATGGCATGAATCCTTTTGGGGAGCAGAGCTGCAGTCATAGCACCTGGCCCGTGACTCTATGTATCTATAACCTTCCTCCTTGGTTGTGCATGAAGCAAAAGTTTATTATGATGCCAGTGCTTATCCAAGGCCCGAAGCAACCCGGCAATGACATTGATGTGTATCTAAGGCCATTAGTTGATGAACTTTTACAGCTGTGGCAGACTGAAGGTGTTCGTGTGTGGGATGAGTACAAACAAGAGGAATTTGATCTACGAGCGTTGCTGTTCGTGACAATCAATGATTGGCCTGCTCTTAGTAACCTTTGAAAGAGCATTTGCCCCATGTGTGGTTTTGGTAATTAATGACAATCCCTATGGACTAATGTTTGCATCGAGTTATATTTGTAGGACTTGCCCGTAGACAACGCTTGAGCCATATGTTGGTTTCAAGGTTGTAAGAAGATGCAAATAAAGAAGTTCATGTGATGATCAAGGGAGTTGAGCCTATAGAAGACATCATCATTATGAAGGAAGAAGATGAAGTCCAATGTTGATCAAGTCGAAGCGCAAGTTCAAGATAGGCATATAGAAGATATCATTTGCTTGAAGCTCGGTGTCCATTTGGTGTTAATGGACATGTGAAGATATTTCTACTAGTGTCTCTCCCATAGTGAAGTATGGGGGAGCAATCCGCAAGACTTCACCGAGCAAGCGCAATCAAGAAAAGTAGTCCAACTTGAGAAGATCAAGATCGTCACTATCTAGCTCAAGTGGAAGGCGCAAGGCAAAGGTATGATCTTGATAGGGTTTCTTTCTTACCGGTCTCATAGTGTTTAGGAGACCGGGTTTTAGGATCGATAGCCGTACTATCAAGAGGGGCTCTCGAGTGAGTAACTTATTCATATTGTTCGGAGAGAGCTCAAACCTTTGCATACTTGGCATTATCTTTCTTGGTTCTTATTTGGCTTTTATCCATGTGATGTTCTAGAGCTTGTGGTTATTTCCATGACAAGCTCTAGCTCATCAAAAACGGATTTCGTATGGAACTCTAATTACGTTTTTAGTGTTTGGAGGTTTTACCGGTTCATCTTTATAGCTAAGTCAAACCTTTTATCATTTGGTTTCATCCTCCTTTGTTGGACTATGATGTTTCTATGGATGATGGTGTAGAGCTCATCGTGGTGATTCCAACGAGCCCAAGATCATCGAAAACGGAGTCCGGATGCAAAAGTTATCGCTGTTTTCGTGTTGCTCGCTTTTCTTGGGCGGATTATCCGGCCCAGTTTTGGAAATATCCGGCCGAAATATCTGGCCTCAAATCTGAGTGACGCGCGCCTCGCCTTTTTCTGGTCCTTAGCCGTTTTTAGGGGTGGCCGGAATATCCGGCCCAGTTTTGGAAATATCCGGCCGAAATATCCGGCCCCAAATCTGAACGACGCGCGCGAAGTCCTTAGCAGTTTTTCGAGGGGGGGGGGAATATCCGGTCCAAACTTGGACCAGAATATCCGGTCCCTGCAGTACTGCAACGGCTACAATCCCGGGAGGGGTATAAATACCCCTCCCCTTCTTCAAGCTTGGGTTAGCTCGTTTTCCCCTCTCTCTCCCTCCATTGTTGACCTTGGAAAGCTTGCCCATCTCTCAATTCCTCCCATGATTCTTGCATATCTTTGAGGGAAAAGAGAGAGGAGATCTAGATCTATATTTCCACCAATCACTTCCTCCTCTTTGTGAGGGGAACCCATTGGATCTAGATCTTGGAGTTCTTTGTGGATTTCTTCCTTTGTTCTTCCTCTCATATCCCTCCATAGCATTTGTTGCTTTGGTAGGATTTGGGAGAGAAGGACTTGAGCACTTCGTGTGTTCTTGCCATTGCATTTGGTGCATCGGTTTGAGTTCTCCTCGGAGATTCGGTAGTGAAAGTTCGTTGAGCTTTTTACTCTTGGGTTCTTGGAACCCTAGACGGCTTAGTGGTTACTTGGGGACCTCCAATTAAGTTGTGGAGATCTTCCCAAGCTTTGTGGTGCCTCCATGGCAATTACTTGGGGACCTCCAATTAAGTTGTGGAGATCTTCCCAAGCTTTGTGGTGCCTCAGTGACGATTCTTGGGAGCCTCCAATTGAGTTGTGGAGATTGCCCCAAGCTTGTACGGGTTCGGTGACCGCCCTCAAGTGTCCCATAGTGGTCGGGTCTTCCATCTTGGTGGGAGGGCTCGAGGAGATTACGGTGAGCCTCCGTGGCGTTTGGGGAGCCTTGTGCCTCCACACCGCTCCAACGGAGATTAGCACTCGCAAGGGTGTGAACTTCGGGATACATCATTGTCTCCGCGTCCCTCGGTTATTTCTATACCCGAGCTCCTTTACTTATGCAATTTACTTTGTGATAGCCTTCGTGCTTGAAGTTATATATATCTTGCTATCTCATAGTTGCTTATCTTGTCTAGCATAAGTTGTTGGTGCACATAGGTGAACCTAGTTTGTTTAGGTTTTGTATGCTTGGCAAATTAAACATTAGTTTTATTCCGCATTTTTCAAGCCACTCGTAAAAGTTTTAAATCGCCTATTCACCCCCCCTCTAGGCGACATCCTTGTACTTTCATTTGGTATCAGAGCAAGGTCTCTCATTTTAGGGCTTCACCGCCTTGAGAGTAAAGATGTCGGCTAGGGGATTAGTGCACAATGACACCTTTATATTTGATGGCACTAATTATGATATATGGAAAATTTGCATGCTTAATCATTTTCGTGATATGGACCCAAATATAGAGAGAATTCTAGATATGGGTTTCTCTCCTCCTAAGGATTCCCAAAGTCTATCTTTAGAGGAGAAGAGAAACTCTTATCTTAATTCTCGAGCTACTAATGTGCTTGTTGATTTTGTGAGCAATGCAGTTATTCTTGCAATCATGCCTTTCCGTAGCGCTCATGAGTTTTGGACAAAGATTCAAGACAAATATGACATGTCCAACAAGATTGAGGATGATTGTATTCCCTCCACTTCCGGTCGTGATGAACTCTCTTCCACTTCACCAAAGTGTAGCAAGACACAAGGTAACTCTATGGTGAATGGTGATGGAAATTGCAATGTTGATAGTAAGCTTACTTGTGATGATCATTCATCTCTATCTCATTGCCATGCTTCATCTTTGGACTTAAACACTTCTAGCACCATAAATGCTTTACATGCTTGTGTTGATAGTCCTTGCATATCATGTGTATGCTCCTTGAACATATCTCATAATGATATGCTTACTTCGTCTTGTTGCCATGATATAAATGCCTCTAGTTCCTCTAGTTGTTGTGTGTCTAACAATGTAGAGGAAACCGGAAATTCTATTGGCCAAGACATGATCTCGCTTGGTGCTTCAAGTATTTATTCATCATCATCAATTGCTTCCCACATTTGCCTTATGGCTAGGTCTTCAAAGGTAACTCCTTCTTTGGAACCCAATATATCTAGTGATGATGAAAATGAGGATAATGAAGAAGAATATGATGATCTTGCTTCTTTATTTGAGAAGAGTGAAATGTTTTTTCATGCTATTCGTAAGAATAAAATTGCTTGCTCTTACTTCTATAAGATTTTGGCTATTGCCACTGAGAGCAATAAAATTATTGAGGAGCATGAGAATACCATTTTTAAAATGCAAGGTCATGCCCGTGATTACGCGGATGAGATTGCGGATCTAAAAGAAGCTCTAGAAGAAGAACAAACCACCAAGGAATCTCTTAAGGAGACCTTTACTTTAGAATTATCTAAAATAAAGAAATCCTATGATAGAACTCTTGTGGTGGCAAATGATTTTGAAACTAAATATGAAGAGCTTGTAGTTACTTATGCTAACCTCCTTGAGAATGTTGTGCTTCTTAAAAATGACTCTAGGGTCATTTCGTGTGAGCCCATCATTCCCACCGAGTCGCATGAGCAACTTAAAGCTTCAAATTCAAATGAGCTTACTAAATTGTCTTCTCCGCTTTCCATTAGTGATGATGCTTGTGCTACTAACTCTACTTCTTGTGAAGCATCCATCTTGAAGGAGAATGTTGAGCTAAGGGCTCAACTTGATTTGCTAACTAGCAAATATGGGAAATTGGAAGAAAATCATGGAAAGCTCTCTAGCTCCCATGAGGATCTTCTAGCTTCCCATGATAGGCTAAAATTAGCTCATGAGGCTATTATGTCAAAGGTAACATCTAGTGAGCCTCATGTGGACATTTGCACTACTTCTCAAAATGCCATATTGCCTTGTGCTAGTCCTAGTAATTCATCCACTCATAACATTGCTACATATTGTGATGAATTACTTTCCTTTCCTTGTTGCTCTAACAATGAAGCTTCTACTTCCTCTAGTACTTGTGTTGTTACTAACCATGTAGAGGAAATCGAAGAGCTCAAGGCCCAAGTCTCTTCTTTGAAGAAAGACTTGGTAAAGAGTCATGAAGGGAAATCCAAACTCGACAATATGTTGAGTGTGCAAAAATCCCCCAATGACAAGAGTGGACTTGGGTTTATCTCCAACAACAACAAGAAGTCCACGGTTAACAAGAAGAAGAAGGGCCAAGGACAAGTCAAAGATCCGGCCAAGATTGTTTGCTTCAAGTGCAAAATTGAAGGGCACCATGTTAGATCTTGCCCTTTGAAGAAGAAGGCATTAGTTGAGAAGCAACAAGGGAAGCGGCCTCAAGTTCAAGGGCACGCTCAACCTCGAGTTGAAGAAATGCCACTTCCCAAGAAGAATCAAGCTAATGCTCCCATTGCGGAGAAATCAAGTGAGAAGAAGGTGAAGAAAAGAACTTGCTACATATGCCGTGAGAAGGGTCACCTTTCTTCTTCATGCACTATGGGTAACTCATCCAACCCTATCATAATTGATGATGCTTATTCCCTTTGCAAGGATAAGGTTGGCAATGTGTTTGCCAAATTTGTTGGTACTCCATGTGGTGTCAAGAAAAGAACCATTTGGGTGGCCAAGCCTATTGTGACTAACCTCTTAGGACCCAACTTAGTTGGGGACCATCACACCAAAACTTGATCAATAGGTGTTTGTTGGAGGGCATTGGAGACTTGGCTATATCATGAAGAATTAAGGGATCTTCATCAATATATTGTCTCAAGTCAAGTCAATTGGATTATCTTGTTTATATCATATATCCAATGTTCCTCTTTGCGGTAACATGTACTCAACTTATCTACATTGAAAGTTACTCGCCCCTTTTGCATGTGTTGGTTGTGTTCCATTACATGTGTTGGTATATGTTGTGCTACCTACTTGTTTTATTTTGATTAATCAAGTATGTACTTGTGGGTTTGCATACCATGTATGTGTGTTTGTGTTTGAGCCTTATTGCATCTTCGTTTATATTATTTGGCTTTTTTAGAGACTAATGGACTATCCATTTTGGGGGAGTGATATGCTTTGGCACTTCACAATCCTAAATATGTGTGCACATGAGGAATACCCCTTAGTGTTTATATTTTAAATTATCTAGTCTCTATGTGGTATGTCATGCTCATGAGAAATTCAAATTCTATAATGTCCATTAATCATCTCATGTTGGATTTTATTTGCCTCTTGTGAAAATAAATGCTTTATCACATTATGGGGGAGAAATATGCTTTGTGCATACTACAAACCAATAAAATGTGTATATTTGAGGTTGTGTCACATAGTGTTGATATTGCAAATTATCTTTCTTCTTTGTGACATGTTTGCTCAAACAAGTTTCAATTTGCCAAATTGTTTTATTGCTCTTGTTTTGGATCCTATTTGTGAGATACATTCTTGGTAGGGTTTTCCTAAAATGTCGAATTCTATATCAAAGTTGGAAAACCATTTGCTTCAAGTTATCCTAATCATTGCTTTGCGTGATTGTTTAACTATTTGAGTCTATCAAGAATATCTTCTTTAGCATGGTGTTTAATTCTTATCCTTTTCATATGCTTCTTGTTGTGAAGATGATCTTGGATTTATGTGTAAAATACCACCGGGAAATTAATAACTCCAAATACCTCTTGTCCTTGGACAATTGGTACTTTATCATGTGGTATATATATTGATCATCTTTTTATTGGCTATTGCTTTTAATTACCTTATCTCTTGCCAAGGAATGTATTTGTTTTAAATTCCCATTGTCTTTCTTAACTCTTGTGATTCTATTTGATTTTGTTGAACTTGTTTTGTGTTATTCTTAATGTAGGTTGAGATGATGATCCCATTTGTGTGCATTTTGTATTTAAATGCAAAATCATAAATAATGCACTAATCTTGGGGGAGCTCTCCTATATTTTCTATAACATACTCTTGCGGCTTATTTCAATTGGTATTGGTTATTGTTGGAAGACAAATCTTTTTGTTTTTGGTACTTAGTGTGCCATCATAAAAGAGTGGAGAGTTTGGTTTGTTTGTTGGAACCTTGCTCTCTTTGGGAGAATGGTTATCTCTTTTCTTGATTTTGCTCTATATTCTTAAAATGAGATAAGTCATTGGGCATGTGTGTTTTAGTGATCCTTTATGCTCATTGGTGTTTGCTTTGTTCACTTGGTGGACTTTGGAGTCAATCTTGTGTTGAGTTGATTCTTTGATATAATTTGGACAACCTTTAGTTCTTCACACCTTTGTGTGACTTCTTGGTCTTCTTGGTGTTTTTTTCCAAATTGTATCTCTTTTGGCTCTTGAATGTCTTGTGCATGCATATTTACTAAATGTATACTCTATGGCATGCTTTGCTTTCTTTGATCCAATATATAGGGTAAACTCCAATAAATCCTAAATCGGCTAAGAAGTGCATGAAATTCAAGTTATATGCACATATTTATGTGGAGCTTGTCCTATATATTGTAGTGTCTCTAACTACTTCGGACCCAATGAGTTTGGGGACCATATTGTACTTGAATTTGTTTTAGGTACATGGGAGATATTTTGGTGCTTGTCTCAATAATAAGCATGAAGCGGTGACTAGTTGATAATTTGTGGCAAGCTAGGATTATTGAAGAACTCCTATCTACTACATCCTTCCAATGGTATCTCGGTAACAAGTATCTTATTCATGCATACTTTTCTAGCATCTAACCTTGTGTGGGTCATTTCATGGCATGAAAATCTTTATTTGCAAAGATCTTAATGAAACCTCTCTATTGAAAATATGAGTAATTTGAGATGAGTGCATATTTTGGGGAATATATAAAATCATGCTCATGATTCACCCTTCCCAAATATGTCTATCTAGCAATTTTATTGCATATCAATTCCTCAAGTTCCTCACATGTGCAATATTGATGAAAGTGCAAATTTAGTTCTTTCTTTTGGTATACTTATTCGTGATACTTGTTGCTTTTCTCAAAACATCCCAACTATATTCTTTCCCTTGTTGATATTTGTGATGTCTTTGACATGTTTGTGGTTGAAGTTCTTCAATATGCAATAAGATAAATTGAACCTTTGGCCATACTTTAAAAGTAAAAATATCATTGGTATATTGCATGAACTTGTTTGGATATCATGTTCTATTCTTTGTATCTATTTTATGTGTACATGTTTCTTTGTGATAATTATCTTTGTGATGTTGTCTACTTAGAAACCTATACACATGAGAGATGATATCTCCTTATTTGATATCTTTTTAAACCTTGTGTGTTGGGATGGAATGCTAAGCAATATCATTCATTGAGGACTATGTGGATGCTCTATGTACATCTTTGTACTAGTCTTATAATATGCTTTGTCATTCCTATCACACATTCCTTTGGTTGAGCCGTTTAATATGTTGGTTCCTTATTTGTTGCTCAACCATTTTCTTGATGCAAGTGTTAAGCTTGATTTCTTTTCTATGGTCTCTTGCTAATGGTTCCTTTTAAATGGTATTGAGGGAGTGAGGATTCCATGTTGTGCAAATTGTATTCAAATGCAAACATTCTATCTTGTGCATGTACCTTGGGGAGCTTCCTCATTTCATTTTAAAGCACCATTTTGTGGTTATTATAGTATTTGATGTCACTTGGTATCATTATGTTTTGAATAATATCGAGGGAGTGATGATTCCATGTTTGTGCACCTTATACTTTAATTCAGATAGAATATGTTGTGCACAAACCTTGGGGAGCTTCTTCATATTATTTAGAGCATTGTTTTGGTCTTCTCATAATATCTTTATTTGATTCGCTATTTGGATCTTTTGATTGCTATCTTCATTTGTTGGAAGTTTAACCATCATGTCATCCTATTTTGTTTGCAATCTTTGATCCTCAATATAGTTTGATTTCCTCCAAGTTCTTGTCCTTGAATTTGTGCATGTGTTTTCACCTTTTTTGTGTCATGCACACCTTGAGGAGGAACTCTCACTATATTGGCCTTCTAAGCCTTTCCACCCATTTTGGCAATGGATGCCAATGGGGGAGAAGTTTCGAGGATTTAAAAGAAATTGGGTTTCACGTTTTTGTTTTGTTCTTAAGCATTTGCCTTGCATGCTTTGCATGGTTGAGTATATATAGTGGAAACTCCACCAACAACATTGGTTGGCAATATATGCAATGAAATTCAAGTTCATTCACACGTACATAGATTGTGGGGGAGTTTGCTCTATATATGATGGTTCTACTAACATCACATACTTTTGTAGTATTTGATGTTAGTGTAACCATCTTAGTCCTTTAAATTCATTATATAAACCCTCTCAAAGAGATTGTCATCAATTACCAAAATGGGGGAGATTGAAAGAGCATTTGCCCCCATGTGTGGTTTTGGTAATTAATGACAATCCCTATGGACTAATGTTTGCATCGAGTTATATTTGTAGGACTTGCCCGTAGACAATGCTTGAGCCATATGTTGGTTTCAAGGTTGTAAGAAGATGCAAATAAAGAAGTTCATGTGATGATCAAGGGAGTTGAGCCTATAGAAGACATCATCATTATGAAGGAAGAAGATGAAGTCCAATGTTGATCAAGTCGAAGCGCAAGTTCAAGATAGGCATATAGAAGATATCATTTGCTTGAAGCTCGGTGTCCATTTGGTGTTAATGGACATGTGAAGATATTTCTACTAGTGTCTCTCCCATAGTGAAGTATGGGGGAGCAATCCGCAAGACTTCACCGAGCAAGCGCAATCAAGAAAAGTAGTCCAACTTGAGAAGATCAAGATCGTCACTATCTAGCTCAAGTGGAAGGCGCAAGGCAAAGGTATGATCTTGATAGGGTTTCTTTCTTACCGGTCTCATAGTGTTTGGGAGACCGGGTTTTAGGATCGATAGCCGTTCTATCAAGAGGGGCTCTCGAGTGAGTAACTTATTCGTATTGTTCGGAGAGAGCTCAAACCTTTGCATACTTGGCATTATCTTTCTTGGTTCTTATTTGGCTTTTATCCATGTGATGTTCTAGAGCTTGTGGTTATTTCCATGACAAGCTCTAGCTCATCAAAAACGGATTTCGTATGGAACTCTAATTGTGTTTTTAGTGTTTGGAGGTTTTACCAGTTCATCTTTATAGCTAAGTCAAACTTTTTATCATTTGGTTTCATCCTCCTTTGTTGGACTATGATGTTTCTATGGATGATGGTGTAGAGCTCATCGTGGTGATTCCAACGAGCCCAAGATCATCAAAAACGAAGTCCGGATGCAAAAGTTATCGCTGTTTTCGTGTTGCTCGCTTTTCTTGGGCGGATTATCCGGCCCAGTTTTGGAAATATCCGGCCTCAAATCTGAGTGACGCGCGCCTCGCCTTTTTCTGGTCCTTAGCCGTTTTTAGGGGTGGCCGGAATATCCGGCCCAGTTTTGGAAATATCCGGCCGAAATATCCGGCCCCAAATCTGAACGACGCGCGCGAAGTCCTTAGCAGTTTTTCGAGGGGGGGGGGGGAATATCCGGTCCAAACTTGGACCGGAATATCCGGTCCCTGCAGTACTGCAACGGCTACAATCCCGGGAGGGGTATAAATACCCCTCCCCTTCTTCAAGCTTGGGTTAGCTCGTTTTCCCCTCTCTCTCCCTCCATTGTTGACCTTGGAAAGCTTGCCCATCTCTCAATTCCTCCCATGATTCTTGCATATCTTTGAGGGAAAAGAGAGAGGAGATCTAGATCTATATTTCCACCAATCACTTCCTCCTCTTTGTGAGGGGAACCCATTGGATCTAGATCTTGGAGTTCTTTGTGGATTTCTTCCTTTGTTCTTCCTCTCATATCCCTCCATAGCATTTGTTGCTTTGGTAGGATTTGGGAGAGAAGGACTTGAGCACTTCGTGTGTTCTTGCCATTGCATTTGGTGCATCGGTTTGAGTTCTCCTCAGAGATTCGGTAGTGAAAGTTCGTTGAGCTTTTTACTCTTGGGTTCTTGGAACCCTAGACGGCTTAGTGGCTTAGTGGTTACTTGGGGACCTCCAATTAAGTTGTGGAGATCTTCCCAAGCTTTGTGGTGCCTCCGTGGCAATTACTTGGGGACCTCCAATTAAGTTGTGGAGATCTTCCCAAGCTTTGTGGTGCCTCAGTGGCGATTCTTGGGAGCCTCCAATTGAGTTGTGGAGATTGCCCCAAGATTGTACGGGTTCGGTGACCGCCCTCAAGTGTCCCATAGTGGTCGGGTCTTCCATCTTGGTGGGAGGGCTCGAGGAGATTACGGTGAGCCTCCGTGGCGTTTGGGGAGCCTTGTGCCTCCACACCGCTCCAACGAAGATTAACACTCGCAAGGGTGTGAACTTCGGGATACATCATTGTCTCCGCGTCCCTCGGTTATTTCTATACCCGAGCTCCTTTACTTATGCAATTTACTTTGTGATAGCCTTCGTGCTTGAAGTTATATATATCTTGCTATCTCATAGTTGCTTATCTTGTCTAGCATAAGTTGTTGGTGCACATAGGTGAACCTAGTTTGTTTAGGTTTTGTATGCTTGGCAAATTAAACATTAGTTTTATTCCGCATTTTTCAAGCCACTCGTAAAAGTTTTAAATCGCCTACTCACCCCCCCTCTAGGCGACATCCTTGTACTTTCAACCTTTCAGGACAGACAAACAAGGGATACAATGCATGCACGCACTGTTTAGGTGAGATCGATAGTATATATTTGGATAAAAGTAAGAAGGTGGTGTATCTCGGGCATCGTCGATTTCTTTCGCCCAAACATCAATTGAAGAAAAAAGGCAAGCATTTCAACGGCGAGGCAGAAGTCCGGGGCAAACCTAAACGCCATACTGGTGATGATATATTTGATATGGTCAAAGATTTAAAAGTAATCTTTGGAAAGGGTCCTGGCAGTCTGTCTGTTCCGAATGACGCTAGCGGACATGCACCCATGTGGAAGAAGAAATCTATATTTTGGGAGCTTGAGTATTGGAAATTCCTAGAGGTCCGCTCTGCAATCGACGTGATGCACATGACGAAGAATGTTTGCGTGAACCTACTAGGCTTCTTGGGCTTGTATGGGAAGACAAAAGGTACACCGGAAGCACGTGAGGACCAACACCGTATGAAAAGAAGAGACGGCATGCATCCGGAGGATTCTAAGGGTCCTGCGAGCTACGCTCTTACCAAAGAAGAGAAGGAAATCTTTTTTGAATGCCTAAGCAGTATCAAGGTCCCATCTGGATTCTCGTCAAATATAAAGGGAATAATAAATATGGCAGAAAAAAAATCCAAAACCTAAAGTCTCATGACTGCCACATGCTTATGACATAATTGCTTCCGGTTGCACTGAGGGGGATTCTACCGGAAAATGTTCGAGTACCGATTGTGAAGCTATGTGCATTCCTCAATGCAATTTTGCAGAAGGTAATCAATCCAGAAGATCTATAACGGTTACAGAATGATGTGGCCCAATGTCTTGTCAGCTTCGAGTTGGTGTTCCCACCGTCCTTCTTCAATATTATGACGCATCTCTTAGTTCACCTAGTCGAAGAGATTACCATTCTCGGTCTAGTATTTCTGCACAATATGTTCCCCTTTGAGAGGTTCATGGGAGTCTTAAAGAAATATGTGCATAACCGTGCTAGGCCAGAAGGAAGCATCTCCAAGGACTATCTAACAGAGGAGGTCATTGAGTTTTGTGTTGACTTTGTTCCTGACCTGAACCCGATTGGTCTTCCTCAATCGCGGCATAAGGGGAGACTGAGTGGAAAAGACACGCTAGGAATGAAATCAGCATACTGTATGGACGGACATTCTTTGAGTGAAGCACACTACACAGTTTTACGAAATTCCACGTTGGTGGAGCCGTATATGGAGCGACACAAGAATATTGTACGCTCGGAAAACCCGGGGCAGTCTGACTCCTGGATTACAAAGTTGCACATGGCGACTTTTGGTGGTTGGTTGCAAACACTTCTCATAAATGATGCCACTGTTGGATATGAGCTGTCCATGTTGGCCAAGAAACCATCTTCAACTATATTGACTTTCCAGGGTTATGAGATAAATGGGAATATATTTTACATGATCGCCCAAGATAAAAAAAGCACCAATCAAAACAGTGGTGTTCGCTTTGATGCAGTACACAACAATGGGACAAAGGACACATATTATGGTTACTTAGAGGAGATATGGGAACTTGATTATGGACCGTCTTTTAAGGTCCCTTTGTTTCGGTGCAAATGGGTCAAGCTGACAGGAGGCGGGGTAGTTGTAGACCAAAAGTACGGCATGACAACAGTGGATATCAACAATCTTGCGTACATGGACGAATCATTTGTCCTAGCCAACGATGTCGCTCAGGTTTTCTATGTGAAAGACATGTCTACAAAACCGAGAAAAAGAAAAGATAAGAAAACGAATACATCACATGATGAGCCAAAGCGACACATTGTTCTCTCAGGGAAAAGAATCATCGTGGGAGTGGAGGACAAGACAGATATGTCAGAAGATTATAACAAGTTTGATGAAATTCCGCCCTTCAGAGTGAACACTGACCCAACCATCCTCTTAAATAAAGAAGATACTCCATGGTTACGGTGCAGAAGGAAACCCCAACACTAGATGGGGATGTTGGTGATGTGTAATAATGTATTAAACCTTTTATGTAAATATATGATTTTGGGTTAGTTATTCAAATTCGAACACTTTTTATATTCCAAGTTTTGTCACATTCAGAAGTATGCAAAAAGAATATTAATCAATATAGTTTTAATTGAAAATTGCAAAATAGTTAATTGTTTGAATAGTTAGAATAATTGATTTTGAAAATAGAAAATAGTTTTGAATTAGTTATTCAATTTCAAACACTTTTCATATTCATAGTTTTATCAAATTCTAAAATATGCAAAAAGAATATTAATCAATATTGTTTTAATTGAAAATGGCGAAATAGTTAATTAGTTTGAGTAGTTAGAATAATTGATTTTGAAAATAGAAAATAGTTTTGAATTAGTTATTCAATTTCAAACACTTTTCATATTTATAGTTTTATCAAATTCTAAAATATGCAAAAAGAATATTAATCAATATTGTTTTAATTGAAAATGGCAAAATAGTTAATTGTTTGAATAGTTAGAATAATTACTTTGAAAATAGAAAATAGTTTTAAATTAGTTATTAAATTTCAACGCTTTTCATATTTAAAGTTTTGTCAGATTCTAAAATATACAGAAGTTATTCAAATTGAAATTCAAATTTCATATTCAAATGAAATCTGAAAAAATATAAGGCCTTGGCACGTATTTATTATCCCTTTAGTCCCGGTTGGTTTCACCAACCGGGACTAAAGGTCGGGGGCTCGGGCGTGAACCGCCCAAATATCTTTAGTCCTGGTTGAAGCCACCAACCGGGACTAAAGACCCTTTAGTCCCGGTTGGTGGCTTCAACCGGGACTAAAGACCCCCCCTTTAGTCCCAGTTGAAGCCACCAACCGGAACTAAAAGGGTGAGGGTATATAAGCCGCGCCGCCCATCTTCTTCCCCCAACACTTAGCAGTTTCCGGCCGCGGAGGAGATCGAGCTCGAACGTTGCGGTCGCCCGAATCCGTCGACCGCCGCCGCCGCCGGACGTCCCTGCACGAGCGCCGCCGCCGACCGCATCGCCCCCGAGCCCGACCGCCGCCCGTGCCGCGCGCGCGCCCGTGCCCGAGCCGCCGCGCGCCCGAGCCCGCGCCGCCCGTGCCGCCCCCTGTAGCAACGCCGGCCACCCCTGCCCTGCAGCAACGCCGGCCACCCCTGCCCTGCAGCAACGCCGGCCACCCCTGCCCTGCAGTAGCGCCGCCCAGCCCTGCCCTGCAGCAACGCCGGCCGCCCACCCCTGCCCCTGCAGCTAGCAACGCCGGCCGCCCCCTGCTATAAGGTAAAAAAAATTAGAATTTATTAATTTAGTACTTAGAAAATAGTAATAGAAATGTAGATATATAGATATATAGAAACGTAAAAAATGTAGATATATAGAAAATAGTAATAGAAATGTAGATATATAGATATATAGAAAATAGTAATAGAATTTATTAATTTAATACTTAGATATATAGATATATAGATATATAGAAAATAGTAATAGAACTGTAGATATATAGAAAATAGTAATAGAATTTATTAATTTAATACTTAGATATATAGATATGTTAAAAATGAATAGTAATAGAAATGCTATTTATGGTTAGAAATGCTATTTATGTTAGATATATAGATATAATAGAAATGAATAGTAATAGAAATGCTATTTATGTTAGATATATATATATGTTAAAAATGAATAGTAATAGAAATGCTATATAGATTTTATTTAGGTTAGATTTTATTAGAAATAGAAATGCTATTAGAAATAGAAATGTTAGTAATAGGAATTTATTTGAAATAGAGTTAGAATTAGAAAATGCAATAGTTAGAAAATACTAATCGTTAGAAAATGCAATAATAGTTACAAAATGCAAATTTAGGGTTAGAAAAATTGTTAGCAATATAGTTACAAAAAATAATAGATATAGAGTTAGAAATAGTAGTTAGTAATAGAAATTGTTAGTAATATTGTTAGTAATAGAAATAGTAATATAAAAATATAGTAATGTTGTTGATCTATATCTATCTGTTGTATATTGTTTACTCGATGTATTAATCTATGTTATGGATTTCAGTTATGGATTTCGGCGCCGGGAGAGAAGGTGAGGACGAGATGTTGAATATTATAGGAGAGGGTATCGGTGGAGAAGGAGACGGCTCAGAATTTTTAAACGAGTCGGGTGAGGAAATGGAGGAGGAGCAGCCGCATGAATCAGAAACAAATGATGATTGCGAGGACGGCTCACAAGGGACTGGACGTACCTTAACGCGGTCCGGCGAGGTATACATATGTTAAGCCTCTATTCATGAATCAGTAGATGACGATGCATTATGTGGTATATATATTAACGAGTGTTTTCTTCTTTTAGACCTCTGAATCTTCTAGAAAGAAGCGAGGTCCGGCCAAATGGCTGGCATCCAATCAGCATTACACGATTGGACGTCTCTCAAATGAAGGCGAACCGTTGGAACCCAAGAGTATCGCAAATGCGTTCACATATCAATGTGGATGTCTTGTCAGGGACATGGTGCCAATAAGCATTCAATATTGGTATAAGCCCAAGGTGGCAAAGGGAGAGCCAGAAGAGGCAGAGGCAGAAGAGGGTGGAGCAGTCAATTATGTCACCAAGGTCTTGAAAGACAGACTTTGGGAATCCCTCATTCCACATTTCAATCTGCCGGTCACCGAGTCCCTGGAAGACGCAGAGAAACAGAAGGAGAAAATCAGGGAGTGAGCTCTCAAGAAGATGGCTGCACAGTTCAATAACCACAAGAAGAGGTTATGGAACGCCTATGTCAACACCGATCGACAAGCTCCAGAATTTACTGGCCCCAATGAGAACCCGCGGGATCACTGGGACGCATTTGTGGAGTACAAGGAGTCCGAACTGGGTAAGCTAAGGAGTAAGAAAAATCAGTTAAATACCGTGAAAAAGAAATATCACCATACGTTGGGTCCAGGTGGCTACAAAAGGGCCGAGCCTAAGTGGGATATGCAAGAGGCCGCCCTACGAGAAAAAGGCATCGAACCAGAAACAGAACAATGGCCCAGAAGGTCAAGAAATTGGGCACTTGCGCATGGGGCTGTCTATGATGAGAGAACAGGGAAATTAGTCGAAAAGAAGAAACAAATTGCTGAACCCCTGGGAGAACTTGTCAAGACAATCGCCGAGGTTCAAGAGGGGACGTTCAAGCCGAACAGAGAGAACAACGAGCTGACAAAGGCCCTCAGGAACAAAGAACACACAGGATGAACACGGGGTCTGGGTTCTGCCATTCCGTGGAGGTCTGGGTTCGCCGAAGAGAGCCAGACTTATAGAAGCCGAGAGAGAGCGAAGAAGCGAAAGGCGCAGGAGGAGGCCACACGGATAGAGAGCATAGAAAGGCAACAGGCTGAGCTGAGAGAGTTGTATTTACTGCAGCAGAAGGCACTGGAGGAATTAAAGTCGCAAGGGGCAACTCAGCATCAGCAACAACTAGAACATGCATCAGGCGACCGATCTCAGCGGAGAAGCAGCGTGGCTTCCACGGAGGTACCGATGGATCGCTACCCCGTGGATGATATCACCAAGAAGACAAGTTGTGAGATGCATGTTCCCATGAAGAACATATCGATGAAGGTGGCGGTTGGCTATGTGTTACCATCTGGACCTGGACAAACCTGGCATGGCCGTGAGATTTGAGCAGGCTATGCTCGTGTTGGGGTGGATGCAATTGAAAGGGGGTATGAGTCCCTCGATCTTAACGTCGCTGGACCTAAAGAGGAGGCAACACTTGGAGAAGTATTAAGTGGTGTCATTCTTTGGGATAAGAAACACATTGTGTTTCCAGGCTCGGCGCCAAGGCGGCCACCCTCTCCTCCGAGTCCTCGCAATTCACCACCTCCCGACGACGACAGGGACGACTACCATACCCCGAGTCCACATCGATCTCCGCCTCAATGTCAGCCGCCTCTGCCACCTCCGCCGCCTCTGCCCACTCGTAAGTCCCAGAGTTATGGCAAGTCCGCTGATATGTCCACTAGCAATGTCTCTCCGAAGAAACGGGCCAAGAAAGTTAAGGCGGTGCCGCCTCCTCCTGTCGAGAAGACTGCTGAAGAAATTGAGACAGAGGACAGAGCCAAAGTGAAAAGAAAGCTCGCAGCGCTACGCCTGACCCCTACCCCAAAGCAGGTATATACTTTGAAACAGAAGGAGTGGGCCTTTGATATGCTTACCCAATCTTTGCAATATGAATTGCGTAAGCCAGATGACTACAAGCGTTGTTTGGATAAGGAGGTAGATGCAAAAAAAGAAGCTAATAAGACAAGCGCAACTGCAAGAGGGAAAAGAGACGTTGCCCAGCTTGGAGCACAGACCAAAAAATTGATCTCCCCGCTAAAGGTCTTTGCTAGTGATGCTGGTAGGAGTGTTGCTCAACCCAATCCCGCCGACTTTGCTGCTGAAGCTGGTTTGACTCTTTCTCAATTGATACATGAAGATATCCCAAAGGCGCCTATAGCACGGCAATATGAAAAGGGGAAGAGTCGGGTCCCACCTAAGATTGAAATAAATTTACCAACACAAATGCGAAAATTGCATAAGTGGTACCTGCAAGCCGCAAAGGGCACGCAATAATTTCTCCTTATGAAAATCACACGGGACCATTTCTTAGGTGAAGACTTGGTGCATATTGAGTTTGATGAATTCTTTCAGCTATTCAATCAAGACGCGCTCAACAAATCTCTCGTCAGTGCCTATGTTCTGTAAGTGATTCATTATTTCTATAAGTCTCTAGCTCAACTCGTTCTTTGCATGTAATTATCCTCACTACGCTGTTTATTATGCAGAATGAAGAGTATGCAATGTAAGAAAAGGAATGACTTCCAACTTAGATTCATTGATCCAAATCGAGTTAACGCAATGATGGTACAGAACAAACGCAAGGAGATGGAGGATATCTTGCTAGAGTTCTTACTTACGCAGGAATATAGATCTAGAATACTGTTTCCGTACAACTTCAGGTGAGTGTTACTATCTTATACACAATTACTTTTCCTTACTCGTTGTTATAAGTGTAATTGATGAGTTATTAACTTATATAATTAAACTTGCACGCAGTTACCATTGGATTTTGCTAAAGATTGAACCTGACTATGAAAAGGTTAAAATCTTTGACTCGTTGAATAAACAACTTAATGAATACCAAAGCATCATTGATATGATGGATAGGTAATTTCAATCATTACGGCATTATATCGGTCTCTTTCGTTCATCTATAACTCATCTATTCATTTTGTTTGCTCGACAGTGTTTGGAAACAGTTTATATGCATAGCAAAAGGTGAATGGAAAAATGAGCTGGTTTACCGTTCGATCGAGGTAAGTCGTACGAGCTAGGTCCACACATCCCTTTAATTCTAGTTTCAAATACCATTAAGTATATCAATCTTGATATGTCACTGACTAAAATCTATTCTCGTAAAGTGTGCGAGGCAGCCATCGGGGACTATTTTATGTGCATACTACGCTTGCGAGAACCTTCATGCGGAGGTCACTGAAGGAATTGATTTTCAAACAGTAAGTAAATAATATACTGACAAATTCATTTATTGCCATCAATTTTGTTATGATGATTTATATTCATATTGATCTTCTTCTTCGTAGTTCGAAGCAAAGCGGAATCGGCTCTCACCGACTGAACGCATAGTAGGAATTCAAGAGGAAATAGCCGGATTTCTGCTTGATCATGTCATTAACCCAAAGGGTGAATTTCATGTCAGTTTCGATTAGACAATGTGTGTAATTAAACACAAGTCGTGATCTTATGTGTGTGAACAAGTTGTATATATACTTGTATGTATATGCTCGGCGGACAAAATATATTATATATGTATCGTCTTGTATATTATGTTGTAATGTTGTATGAATATGTATATAAGAAAACTTGTTTGAAATGAATCAAAAAATTGAATAGAGCAAGATACATGATAAACCCTAAACCCTAACAAACAATTTAAATGCAGAAAAATAAGGAGAAAGCAAAGGCTGCCACGTGTGGGCTAACACGAACCGGGACTAAAGGTCCTACGCCCACGAGCGCCTGGCCCCTGCCACGTGGTAAGCCTTTAGTCCCGGTTCGTATAGCAACCGAGACTAATGATAGGGCTCTAGTCCCGGTTGGTTAGTCCCGGTTGCGCAACCGGGACTGAAGCCCGTTACCAACCGGGACTGATGCCCTGTTTTCCACTAGTGAAAGTATTATTTTCAAACATTTTGCCCGCCTACCCCGTACGTCCATCATAGTGCACCGCCACCAGATCGCCGCTGTCCCACCCTGTCGCTGCCATGCTAGAAGAAAGGCCATGTCACAGCGTCGATATCCCCGACATTCCTCGTTGCGCCGGTCCCGTTTCGTCGTCATCTGCCTGCCACCGGGCAGTCTCAAGTTCACGTCGCCGCCACCTTGCAGGCGGGGTGTTTGGCTATTTGCCTAAGTCATGCAGGCCATGGATTAATACGATGAGGTGATGTTCGCCACTCTGATGGAGGAGGAAGCCGTTGTTGCCGCTGATGACGACAAGCAAACCTGTTGTCATTTCATTTAGAATTTATTTTCCAACTCAATATAATATTATTTAGGTTCCTTACCCAGTGTGTCTCAATATCGAAGGACCCCGCAGATCGAAGAACATATCAGGCTCTTTTTTTGGGTACTAACTATGCACATGTCGAATGAAGAGTCCATGGTATGGCCATCATAAAAGTAAAATTAGTCGGTATTAATACTTTTCAGATGCCGCCTCATATGTGTACGAAATAGTTGTTCTTTTTTGTAGTATGTTCCTTGCTATGTCGGACAACAGCCTGTTGCACGATGAAAATCAAGAATCCAAATGGCTCTATATCACCTTGAGCTTGAAAAATTAGAGCTAACTACACTCATATCGGGTGAACACTAGGAAGATCTTATATGTCACTACAATATAGAGTATGATGATCTAATTGTTGTGAATTTGGATGGTGACAAAGAATTCTTCAGGGCTACTGTAATTGATAAAGACAACTAACAAAAGAATGTTACCAATGAGCCAAGTTATAATATATAGACTATCTAGCTATTTCTATTCTCACATGTATGCTGACACCTATATATTCTATGTTATTAACTTTTACTGTACACGAGGTGGGTTCAAATCAATGGGATTCTACATTCGCTTGCAAAACAAGATAACTGAATAAGGATTTCTGTTTGCTGTAGTGGGTTTATCTACAATTATAAGCTAATAATATACTTTGATGTCAAATGAAACTATGGTGCCGTAGTTTCTTGCCGAATTTGCAGGAATTGTCTAAACCTCCTACAATGTAGCTGTTTCCTAAACAGAATGCTAGCGTTGTTGATTTCGCGAGAAGCCACTATAACCGTATCGGAGGTCTTATCGTTCATGAGCTAATGAAGAATAACACTGGACATAAAACACTTGTAAGTAAAAAGCGAAATTAACAAACTCAAATATATTACTTTCACATATGCAGTTTCTGTATATGGCACTAATATAACTTCCATCAAAATCGCGAAGGATTAGAACTAGTTTTCATCAACACTTCAGCATCCCCTCTTCAGGTCGACTCTCCTTGATGGTATCAGGTAATCGTGCCTATTCAAAATGGTCCGAAGATCGAAAAGGCAGATTAGTCCTGGAGAAGGAAAGCCGGAATAAATTTGCTCTCTAAGTGGTTTTTTTAGATCAGATCAGTCATCCTTTTCCGCTTAACAATATTCAATGGTCATATTGGTATTAAATTTCAGGAATGGTGATAACTAGTACTTACAAGTAGTTAGATGCATGTCTACAAAAGACCTAGTGTATGTCTATCCTCTATCTACAATACTTTATTTGGGTATGAAGATCACATACTGCATTGGAATTGTAAATTACAGTTTGGTGTTCAATTAATATATTTGGTCATACATGTGCTCTGAACAACAATCTAAAACTCTAGGTTAGCTAGTAGCGAAATCGAGAACCCAGAAATGATGAAAAACTCTGAACGCTCCGGGTAATCTGACTATGAAATCGGAAGCCCAGAATAGACATAAAAACTCCCACCCATAAATTTCTAAGAGGCGGGTGGTTTTTCTCGCCGGCTATATGTTCTAGAAGCTGGTCAAATGACAACCCGGCTCCACAATGATCGGACTGTACGACTGTAACCGTAGAGCCTGCAATTACAGAGTCGGCGTGTGTATTTGCAAGTCTCTTCCGACATATCCGGCTTTTATTTTCAACCATCTACGAAAACCGTATTTCCATATCCGTCCGATAATAAAAACCTTCTGAGAACCTTTGATCAGAGAAGGTTTGTGAAACCGGCTTGGAAAAGTGTATTATTAGTTGTATGGGAGAACCGTCGTTGGCCTATATACCAAAATCGGCTGAGACTGTTGGTTCTGTACTAATGATTTGATGATGCTATCTTCTCTCCTGGTGTGCTTTAAGCTCGATTTGCTATCGTCCGGTACCCCGCTCTTACCTGCTCGGAAGCTATGATGTGGAAGGCTGTAAATGCATGTGTAATCATGCACAATATGATCATTGAGAGCGAGCGAGGCCTTCCAGTACTTAACAATGAACGATATCACTTGTAGGGTCTTACGGATTTTGATCAGCAAGTGTATGTA
Organism: Dactylis glomerata; assembly: GCA_007115705.1. Lineage (NCBI taxonomy): Eukaryota > Viridiplantae > Streptophyta > Magnoliopsida > Poales > Poaceae > Dactylis > Dactylis glomerata. Next base: position 153,000 of record QXEO01000267.1, read on the forward strand.
TCATTTGATGTTTTCCTTGGCAGGCGTCAAGAAACAAGACGCAAATACTCATAACCAACCGCAAAACGATCTGCCGGAGCATTTGCGGACGCTAAAAAAATGCCTAGTTTTATTTTACTGTTTGTATGGATCAAAACTATGTTTATTATTTGTGTGGATGCTTGATCAAAACTATGCTTTATTTTTTATATGGATCAAAATTATATTTTATTATCTGTACGAAAAAAGGCCTTCCACCGGACGCCGTATGGGGACGATGGGAGATGCTCTCGCGCGGCCTTCCTCTTTTTTTTTTTGCGAGGTAAAGAAACTATATTAAATGTTCACAGTGGTACAATCTCTGTCTAGAACTGTAGCGATTTCAGGAGGAAAATCACACAGCCAGACCTGGGTGCGACCTTGCACCCTTCCTAACTTTGCTAGTTCGTGGCTAACATGATTAATGTCTCTGCTAATTTTGACTAGCCTGCTGTCCCTTACACTAAGGAGCTCACGGATTACATTGATCTTGAAGGCATGAGCAGAAATGTTTGGCTCCGTGCCATTGATTATGTCAACTGCATCCGCACAATCCGACTCCACCACGAGCTGCAACGTCGACCACTGCTGGCTCAGTTGTAGTCCTTCTTCGATCGCCATGAGTTCCGCCTCCAGCGCATCCTGACACTGATGCACCTGGCGGCAAGCGGCAAGGATAACATCCCCGGTACAGCTTCGCAGGATCATGCCAATGCCCGCATTGCCTTTCCCGGAGAATGATCCATCGACGTTGAGCTTGGCCATGCTCATATCAGGGGGCTTCCACTTCATCCGCACCCTGTCACTGACATCTGCCCTGCCTCCAATCTTCTTAAACCCCATTGACTCATCAATGACCATTTTTCCTTTAACTATATCTGCAGTGGGAAATTGTTTGATTAGCAAGAGGGAATTGAGGTAGCTTACCAAGAACCGTCGAGAACCTCCGATACTTGGGCATGGTTTATCATGCGTTAGTTCATTGTGGGCATGCCAAATTCTCCAGAGTATCATTAGCACCATAGCTCGTTGTTGTTCAGGTATCATATGTAGGAGCTGTATCAACCAGTTATACCCTGAGGGCCGTAGACGCTCAGCAACAGGGAGACCCCAGACATCAGACATAGCCCGCCACAGGTCCCGTGCGTGAGGGCACCGCATAAATGTGTGGATGGTGTCCTCGTCCTCCTGCCCACAGATCTGGCATAGGCTTGTCGTCGCCATCCCGCGACGTTGCATGTTCTTCTGCGTAGCCAGGGCGTTCCTACTAATCTTCCAGGCACAGATTTTGACCTTTGCTGGCACTGGGCATTTCCAAATGAGATCCCAGCTTGGGCTTGCACCATCCGGTCGAGCACTCGTGGCACCTCGGTCTTGTTTCAGCATCTCCTCAAACAACGCCATACGATATGCACTTCTGACAGTAAACATGCCCTTTTTCTCTGGGAACCAGGAGACAAAATCAGTTTCATTTCTCCTGGATGGCGTGATTTGTAGTATTTCGGCAATGTCATCTTCCTCAAAATACTCCTGCAAACGTTGGACGTGCCAAGTACCATCAGGCATAAGAAAGTCAGATACCCATCTATAGCGACAATGGCGTCGCGGAGGTCTTGGAACGTGGCACGAATCCCGGGGAATCCAAGGATCCCGCCATGCTCTTATCCTTGCACCATTGCCAACTCGCCAAATCACTCATTTCTTCAACAATTCAAGGCTATACTCAATCGCATGCCAGGTGGACGATCCGTTGCCAGAAAAGACCGTATCTAACAGGAAACCATTAGGGTAATACCGTGCTTTCAGAATCTGGGCACAAAGGGTGTCAGGGTATTGAACTAATCTCCAGGCCTGTCTTGCGAGTAACGCCTGATTAAAAATTCTCATATCCCTGAAACCCACACCTCCATGACTCTTCGGTCTTAGCATGATGTCCCAAGCCACCCAATGCGTCTTCCTTCGCCCATTCTCTGCCCCCACCAATATCTGCGAATCATCTTTGTTAGTTCATCACACAGGCCAAGGGGAAGTTTGAACACACTCATGACATAAACCGGAATGGCCTGGGCAATGGATTTTATAAGAACTTCTTTTGCAGCCTGGGATTTATGGTCATCGTCCCACTCCACTAGGCACTTAGCCAATCTAGCCTGGAGGCTTTCAAATTTACCTCTGTCCATTCTTCCTTCAGGTGTAGGCAGCCCAAGGTATTTTGTTTCAAAAGTTTCTTGTTCAATCTGTAACACCCTCTTAACGCTTGCACGCTGATCAGGGGGGCATGCCTTCCCAAACAAGACCGAGCACTTACTTGGATTAATTAACTGGCCTGTACTGGAGGCATATTTATCCAGAACTTGCTTGACACGTAAAGCTTGATCCTCACGCGCTTTGAAGAATAGAAGACTATCATCCGCAAAAAGAAGATGGGACACGCCTGGTGCACTCCGGCACACTTTCAGGGGATCAATAGTTCACGCGCGGCCTTCCTCAGAGGAGAAAATTGCAAAAACCCACCAGATTAGGGGTTAGGGCTTCAAAAAACCACCAGATTTGAGGAAAATTTCAAAAACCCACCAGTTTCCACGTTGACAGTGGCAATGGGCGCTGACCGGTCAGATTAGGACGTTTGACGTGTTTTATGACAGGGCGGGCCCACCTGTCGGGCGGACGTGGCAGCGTTGGCACACGCCGCTCGGGACGGCCGTTATGACAAGCATGGCCCACCTCGACTGACATGCCTGGCCCACCACTTGGTCGCATTAGGGTCCTCTCCGCAGCCGTTGACCGTTGTCACTCTTCTCTCCCCTCTCCCCAGACTCGAACCCTAGCCATGGCGTCAGCGGCGTCGGCTTTAGAAGGTGGCGGCGGCGTTGGCGCTCCCGGCGCCGGAGACGGAGGCAGCGACGGCGGCGGTGGCAGCGGCGGCGGAATTCCAAGCTGGTGTGGAGGAGGGTGTCGGGTCCCCTCAGTTCGCGACGACGGCGAGATCTGCGGGAGCTCGAACCCTGCCGCCACGCCGTACTCTCTGTTCCCGCAGGCTGCGGCAGTGGCTGCCAAGATCTGGAAGGCGAATCCAACCCAGTTAGCTCGGTTCACCACTTCCCTCGGCGGAGTCGAGTAAGATGATACTTCCGCCATCTCTGCAATCTGTGCTCACATTTTGCTGCAAAGCTAGATATTTTGTAGCAAGAACTGCAATTTAGTGCATGAACTGAATTTTAGATGAATTGTACTCATATTTGTAGCTTGGACGATGATGTGTGGGACGTTCGCTTCCATTTTGAGGGCCGTGATAATTTGGAGAGGCAGCTAGGAGAATCAGACATTACATACATGAATCTGTTAGCTATGATAGAGCTAGAGGGATATGGAATAACTGATTCTATGTACCATGTCAAGGAAAAGGGTAAGGGGTTTGCTGGTATGGAGTTGATAGATGGAATGGCCAAGGTTTTGCAGATGGTGGAGAGATGTCAGTTAGAAAAATGTATTTCATTGGTAGTTGTTAGGGGAAATAATAAACCTGATGCTGCAATGAACACAGATTATGAGGATCAAGTAATTATTTTAGATATTGGAGACCCCATGATTTTTTCAGTAGATGATTTAGGTGTGCTTTGCCCTAGTCAACCAACTGTAGATGTAAATGATGTGGTTTGCTTGGACACTCAGCACAGCCAGCATGTTGGCCACAATAAAGAAATTATTGCTGTAGAAGATGGTGCTGTTTCTTGACACAAGAAGGCAATAGCATGCTGGATGATATTGAAGAATCTGAATTTGAAGGAAGCATGATAGAGGAGGAAGAGGATGAGCAAATGTCTGAGAGAGGGGAATTTGCAAGTGAAGAGTATGATGCACAGTTTACTGAAGAGAAGATTGGTTTGAGCCAGAAGTTACAGGACTTGAAGAAGAGAAGGCAAGGATTAGATGAACATTGTGAAGGTGATACAGATGTAGAAGACTTATTTTGTGAATCAGATGACTCTGACTGCATGGTAGGTGTTGAGCCAGAGGTAGAGCCAGAACAAGGCTATAGGAACAGAAAAAGACTGAACCAAGTGAAGAAAGGCCCAACTGAAAGAACACATTTCAGTGCTGAGAGTTCTACACCAGATTGCTATGTGCCTTCTTCTGATTCTGGTTCAGATGGTGACATAAAAGCAGAGGATGATGATGCAGCTGAGTTAATGTCTTGGGTACTGCCAAATGGAAGGAAGAGCAGAGCCAAGAAGAGGAAGCCAAGGATTTGGTATGATGAGAAGAGGTTGCAGCCAGAAGATCAACTGTGCCTGAAGATGTGCTTCACTGATGTTTACCAGTTCAGGCTTGCAGTTCAGAATTTGCACATTGCACAACTGAGGAACTACCACCTGCACAGGAATAATCCTGATAGAGTAATTGTAGAGTGCTCAGAAAGGGAAGAGCGGGGATGTGAATTCTACATGGTTGGCTCTGTCATTGGGCATGAGAAGACATTTTGCTTGAGGAAGATGAACTTGAAGCACACATGTGCTACTGCTGGTGAAGCTTGCAAGGTTACTGGTAAATGGGTTGCCAAGCAGTGTGAGCAGAGCATGAGAATTGACCCCAGGACCAGTGTTGATACTGTAATGGAAAATGCAAAAGAGAAATATGGTGTTGAGGTAGGAAAGGTGATGGCTTACAGAGCAAGGAAGAAAGCTTTGCAAGTTGTGCTAGGTGATCAGGTTAAACAGTACACTAGGCTAAGAGATTACTTGCAGACTGTAATTGACACCAACCCAGGCAGCAGGTGCATTGTGACAACAAATGTTGTTGCTGAGCATCCTAGCCCTAATCCAAGGTTCCATGGCATGTTCATATGTCTAAATGGATCAAAAGATGGGTTTCTAAATGGCTGCAGACCATTTATTGGTAATATACTTAACATTTATCATGCTTTTCTTGTAATTGTATTGTACAGCTTTGCCCTAACACTCCTTGTACCACTGCTTGTAGGCTTGGATGGATGCTTTGTTAAGCTAACCACAGGACAACAGATCCTTGCAGCCACTAGAAGAGATGGAAACAACAACATTTATCCAATAGCTTTTGGACTTGTGGACAGAGAAGATACTGCTAGTTGCTGTTGGTTTCTAACACAGCTGAAGCTTGCAATTGGTGGAGAAGAGGGAAAATTTGGAAAGTACACAATAATATCTGACAGGCAGAAGGTAACCTTTGTTAGTGCATGTTTTTCATGTTCTGTGATGAATGCTTACCATGTTGCTGTGATGAATGCTTGTTAGTGCAATTGCTACACAGGATTAGTAACAGATATGTTCTTGAACTTCCAATAGGGTCTGCTTAAGGCTGTTAGTCAAGTCTTCCCAAACTGTCCTCAAAGATATTGTGTTAGACACATTTATGCCAACTTCCAGATAGCTGGCTTCAGAGGTGAAGAACTGAAGAAGTACTTGTATGCTGCTAGCTACTCCTGCACAAGGCACTACTTTGATGTTGCAATGCAGAACTTGAAAGAGGAATCAGAGCAAGCTTGGCAGTGGCTAAGCAAGATCCCAATAGAGTGCTGGGCAAGGCATGCTATGGACAGCAATTGCAAGACTAACCTTGTGGTTAACAACCTCAGTGAAGGTTTTAACAGGATGATTTTGGATGTGAGAGGAAAGCCAGTGGTGACTATGTTTGAAGGCATCAGATCCAAACTAATGGTTAGACATGAAGAGAAAAGAAGTGGAGCAGCAAGTGCAAGGTGGGATATCACTCCTACCTACTATGAGATTCTGGAGGAGAACAAGAAATACTCCAGAAACTACAAATCCATGAAGTCAGCTGGAAATCTCTGGCAAGTGAGCAGAGGTGTTGAAAGCAGTTATGTTGTTAACTTGGATGCAAGGACATGTGGATGTAGGAGGTGTGACATGTCAGGAATTCCCTGCAGCCATGCTATTTCAGCCATTTACAAGTCAAAGCAGCAGCCTGAAGATTTTGTTCATGACTTCTTCAAAAAACCAATGTACTTGGCTGCTTACACTCCTCCCATTTATCCTGTACCTAGTCAAGATCAGTGGACAAAGACATACACATAGGACATAGACCCACCTGTCTTTAAAATTGAGAAGGGTAGGGCATAGACCAAGAGGAGGAAAGGCCAATTTGAAGTGCCACAACCTAGGGACACCTCTAGGATGGCTACCATAACATGTAGCAACTGCGGCTTGCAGGGCCATAGGTATACCAACTGCTCACAGCCATTGCTTCCACACCTTCATACCAGGAAGAATCAACACAAGGTACAATCTTGCTTACATGGTTGCTGACATGCTTTGCTTACAATGTTGCTGACATGCTTGCTTGCATTCTTGCTTACAATCTTGCTTGCTGAACAAAATCTTGCATGCTTGCTTACAATCTTGCTTACATGCTTGCTGACATTCTTGCTCTGGTTCTTTGTAGTCAAACAGACAAGATGGCAACAACTCCACACCTCAACCTTCTGCACCACAGCAACCTCCAAGAGCTGCTCCACAGCAACCACCAAGAGCTGCTCCACAACAACCTCCAAGAGCTGCTTCCAAGCTACCTACAAGAACTACTTCCAAGCTACCTCCAAGACCTGCTTCCCAGCAACCTCCACAGCAACCTCCAGAGACATCTGCAAGCAATGCATCCAGAAAGAGGAAGTCTACCCGCTTCACTGCTCCCAGGCAGGCTGCAGGACCATCCCTTGCATCTACAAGGAAAAAGAGGACTAGGGAGCAATCTTCCAGGCTTAAAGGGTACCTTAATGCCAGCAGAATTGATGAGAGGACTGTGGAGGAGATGAAGGAGTTGATCTAGTTTGCATCATTTCATTTGTGCAACCTGTAAGACTATGCTGAGACTAAGTGTGTAAGACTATGTTTGAGACTATGTGTGTAAGACTATGTTTGAGACTATGTGTGTAAGCCTTTGCTTGAGACTATGTGTGTAAGACTTTGCTTGAGACTATGTGTTAGACTTTTTTATAAAAATGTGCAAGACTATGTGTTATGAACTATGTTTGTGTGGATGTACCAATATTATGCTAGGGTTCATGCTATTATTATTGCTAGGGTTGTCGAGAAGTGTCGACGCCTCTCGACAACCCTACCATTTAACCCTAAAATATTGATGCTAGGGTTGTCGAGTGGCGTCGACGCTTCTCTGCAACCCTACCATTTAACCCTAAAATATTGATGCTAGGGTTGTCGAGTGGCGTCAACGCTTCTCGACAACCCTACCATTTGACCCTAAAATATTGATGCTAGGGTTGTCGAGTGGCGTCGATGCTTCTCTGCAACCCTACCATTTAACCCTAAAATATTGATGCTAGGGTTGTCAAGTGGCGTCGACGCTTCTCGACAACCCTACCATTTGACACTAAAATATTGATGCTAGGGTTGTCGAGTGGCGTCGACGCTTCTCTGCAACCCTACCATTTAACCCTAAAATATTGATGCTAGGGTTGTCGAGTGGCGTCGACACTTCTCGACAACCCTACCATTTGACCCTAAAATATTGATGCTAGGGTTGTTGAGTGGCGTCGACGCTTCTCGACAACCCTACCATTTGACCCTAAAATATTGATGCTAGGGTTGTCGAGTGGCGTCGACGCTTCACGACAACCTTACCATTTAACTCAAAAGATTGACATGACCTAATCCACCAGTCATCAACCATCAACTTTAGCATCATTTCACACAAATCAGTCATCAACAATCAACTTCAGCATCATTTCACACAAATCAGTCATCAACCATCAACTTTAGCATCATTGAACACAAATCAATAATAGAAATCACAGGACACAACAACATCCATTCTACACGACCTTAGACAAATGCCAAATGGTTCACTGACATAACAAAATACATGGTTCAATGGACAGAAGCTACATAGTTCAACATAACACAAATGCCACATGATCAGCACCTTAATGCCATGGGTGTTAGATTGTTGCCAGATGTAAACTAGATTATTGACTCTAGTGCAAGTGGGAGACTGTTGGAATTATGCCCTAGAGGCAATAATAAAGATGTTATTATTATAATTCTTGTTCATGATAATGTTTATATTCCATGCTAGAATTGTATTAAGCGGAAACTTTAATACTTGTGTGGTTTATGAACAACACCGTGTCCCTAGTACGCCTCTATGGACTAGCTCATTGATTAATGATGGTTAAGGTTTCCTAACCATAGACATGAGTTGTCAATTAATAATGAGATCATATCATTAGGAGAATGATATGATGGACAGACCCAAATAAAGCAGAGCAATTAGATCGTGTCATCGTGTTCATCTTTGCGAAGCTTTTCCTATGTCATGTATTGTATTCCTTAGACCATGAGATAATACAACTCCCTAGTATCGGAAGAAAGCTTTGAAGTCATCAAACGTCATCCTATGTGAGGGTGATAATAAAGGTGTCTCTCAGGTGATCGGAAAGTACTTGTTGGGTTGTATGTATCGAGATGGAATTTGTCCCTCCCAAGTCGGAGAGATATACTTCGGGCCCACTCGGTAGTCGATATCAACACCGCTTGCAAGCATGTGGTTAAGGAGTTAATCACAAAGTGATATCGGATTACGGAACGAGTAAAGTACTTGCTGTGAACGAGATTGAACTAGGTATGGCGATACCGACGATCAAATCTCGGGCGAGTAAAATATCGTGTGACGAAGGGAATACATATACGGGATTAATTGAATCCTGACATCGTGGTTCATTCGATATGATCATCGATGAATATGTGGGAGTCAATATGGGTTTCCAGATCCCGCTGTTGATTATTGATAGAAGATCATGTCTACATATTCTCGAACCCGTAGGGTCACACACTTAACGTGTATCGATGCTAGGATAGATTGGATAATTGGTTTATGAGTTTTAGTTCGGAGTCTCGGATGAGATCCAGGACGTCACGAGAGGTTCCGGAATGGTCCGGAGAATAAGATTCATATAAAGGAAAGCAGTTTTTGGATTCCGGAAAGGTTTCGGAGTTTATCGGTATTGTACCGGAAGGTTCTAGAAGGTTCCGGAGTGGGACCAACGTGGGCCCACTTGACGGAGGCCTGCGTGGGCCTAAGGGGAAGTGCCCTGGCCGCCCTGGGCCAGGCGCACAAGGCCCCTAAGGCCCAGCTGGCCAGCCCAAGGGGAAACCCTAAGGGAGTCTTCAAAGAAGGAAGGGGGGGAAACTTGCCCCCCACTCTTCCTACTCCAAGTCGGCGCCCTAGGGTTTGGGGAGAGGCCAAGCTGGCCGGCCACCCCTCTATATATAGGGGGCAAGGGCGCAGCCCTCTCTACCCCTTGACCCAAACCCTAGCCGCCAACTGCTGCCCTCCCTCTCTCTCTCTCTCGCGACTGCACGTAGGCGAAGCCCTGCTGCAGAAACTCTCCACCATAAGCACCACGCCGTCGTGCTGCTGATCCAATCTATCTCTCCACCATACTTGCTGGACCAAGGAAGGAGGAGACGTCGCTGCACCGCACGTGTGCAACTCTCGGAGGCGCCGCCACTTGCGGCGTAGGATCGGATCGGATCGCGAGGAGGAGACGGCGAGTACGACTACGTCAACCACGTTCTATTGAACGTTTCCGCTGTGCGAATCTTCAAGGGTATGAAGATCTCATCTACCTCTCTCGTTGATTACATCTCCTAGATTAGATCTTGGCTTTCTTGTTCGCATCCGTAGGAAATTTTTTGATTTACTATGCTGCGAAACCCTTCAGTGGTATCAGAGCTAGATCTATGCGTAGATGTGTTTCACGAGTAGAACGCAACATGCTTGTTGCGGGCGTTGATGTTTTCTATTGCAAACCTCTTGTTATGTATTTCTTATGGCGCGGTATAGTGAGATCGAAGCGGTCCAGGCCAACTTTACGCGACCGCGTTCGCGAGACCGGCTCCGCACTTGACGTGTGGCTTGTTCCACACATGCGGCTGGTGGATGCCAGTTTCTCTCACTATAGTAGTCATGGGACTTACATCGGATGTTAGCAACCATAATATCACCGTTGTGGCTTTTCGTAGGTAAGAATCGTTCTTAGCTTGCTACTCCCATAAGCCACGTAAAACATGCAACAACAAAGTAGAGGCGTCTAACTTGTTTTTGCAGGGAGTGTTTTGTGATATGGTATGGCCCAAGACATGATGAGTATGAATTGAGTTGTATGCAATGATCATGTTTTGTAATCTTTCACGACTTGCATGTCGATGAGTTCACAACCGGCAGGAGCCATATGGTTGTCTTTATAATTATGTATGACCTGCGTGTCAACTTCTTATACGCCATGTAATAGCTTTACTTTATCGCTAAGTAGTTAGCAATAGTTGTAGTTGCTATTTGTGGTGGAGGCAATCATGGTGGAGTGATGGAGATCATGCCGGCGCGCACAAGATGGAGATCATGGCGCGGAGATTGGCTATACCATGTCACATAAAATTATATGCATGTGATGTTTATCCTTTTATGTATCTTATTATGCTTAGATCGCGACGGTAGCATTATAAGATGATTCCTCACTTAAAGATCAAGATAAAATTGTGTTCTCCCCTCGTATGCGCCGTTGCGAAAGATCGTCGTTTTCAAGCACCTCGTGATGATCGGGTGCTATAAACTCTACGTTCACATACAACGGGTGCAAGCCAGTTTTGCACACGCGGAAAATACTTGGTTTTGACTTGACGAGCCTAGCATGTACAGACATGGCCTCGGAACACATGAACCGAAAGGTTAATCATGAGTCATATGAATGATATGATCGACACTGAGTTGTCCACCATTGAAACCACATCTCTTCTCGTGAAGATCGGATTAGGTGTGGTGAATTTGGATCGTGTTCACTAAACAACTTGAGGGATGTTGAATTTAGTGGGAGTTCATCTAGTAATTTGATTAAGTTGAACTAGTTATCATGAACATAGTCTAAAATTGTACTTGCAATGTTGTAGATCAAATGGCTAAGTCCAACTTCAACTTCAACGTGTTTGCTGAGAAAGAAAAGCTTAAGAACAATGGGTCTAACTTCACCAACTGGTTCCGCAATCTGAGAATCATACTCGCTGGCGGACAAAAAGCCTATGTACTTGACAAAGCGCTAGGTGACACCCCTGCTGCAACTGCGAAAACTGAAGAACTTGCTGACTTCAATGCTCGTAGAGATGATTGTGATGTGATTATGAGTACCATGCTGTTTTCTATGGAACCGGAACTTCAAAATCGTTTTGAGAAGTACCGCGGGCCTTATGAGATACTTGAGGAACTGAAAACCATGTTTCAGACTCAAGCCCGTTCTGAGAGATATGAGATCTCTGAGAAGTTCTTTAACTGCAAGATGGAGGAAGGGAGTTCCGTTAGTGAGCACGCCATTAAGATGTCGGGCTACACTCAACGCCTTGAGCAACTGGACTGCAAGATTCCAGAGGAGCTCAAGATTGACAGAGTTCTGCAATCACTCCCTCCTAGCTACAAAGGTTTTGTAGTTACTCATAATCAAATTGGTTCCACTGATACGATCACTGAGCTCTTCGCAAAGCTGAAAGCTGCAGAGGTGGATATCAAGAAAGACAATCATGTGTTGATGGTTAACAAGACCACTAGCTTTAAGAAAGCTAAGGGTGCAAAGAAATCCTTCAAGAAAGGCAGCGGCAAGCGCGTTGCTCCTGTTGAGAAGAAGCTCAAGTCTGGACCTAAGCCGGACACTGAGTGCTTCTATTGCAAGGTCAAGGGTCACTGGAAGCGAAACTGTCCAAAGTACTTAGCGGACAAGAAGGCTGGCACCATCAAAGGTATATTTGATATACATGTTATTGATGTCTACCTTACTAGCGCTCGTTGTAGTGCCTGGGTATATGATACTGGTTCAGTTGCTAATATTTGTAACTCGAAACAGGAGCTACGGAATAGACGGCGGCTAGCAAGGGATGAGGTGACGATGCGCGTTGGCAATGGATCAAAAGTTGATGTGATGGCCGTCGGCACGCTCTCCTTAGTTTTACCTTCGGGATTAGTTTTAAACCTTAATAAGTGTTATTATGTGCCTGCGTTGAGCATGAACATTATATCTGGATCGTGTTTATTGCAAGACGGTTATTCATTTAAATCTGAGAATAATGGTTGTTCTATTTATATGAATAACATCTTTTATGGTCATGCACCTATTGTGAATGGTTTATTTCTTCTGAATCTCGAAAGCAATGAAACACACATCCATAACATTGAGGCTAAAAGATGCAAAGTAGATAGTGATAATCCAACTTATTTGTGGCACTGTCGTCTAGGTCATATTGGTGTAAAACGCATGAAGAAACTCCATTCTGATGGACTTTTAGAGTCTCTTGATTTTGAATCATTTGACACGTGCGAACCATGCCTCATGGGCAAGATGATCAAAACCCCGTTCTCCGGAATAATGGAGCGAGCAACGGACTTATTGGAAATCATACATACCGATGTGTGCGGACCAATGAGTATTTCGACGCGTGGTGGATATCGCTATTTTCTCACTTTTACTGATGACTTAAGTAGATATGGGTATATCTATTTAATGAAACATAAATCTGAAACGTTTGAAAAGTTCAAAGAATTTCAGAACGAAGTGGAAAACCATCGTAACAGGAAAATTAAATTTCTGCGATCTGATCGTGGAGGTGAGTATTTGAGTTATGATTTTCTCACGCATCTTAAAGCAAGCGGAATCGTATTGCAACTCACGCCACCCGGAACACCACAGCGCAATGGTGTGTCTGAACGCCGGAATCGAACTCTATTAGATATGGTGCGATCAATGATGTCTCTTACAGATTTGCCGTTATCATTTTGGGGTTATGCATTAGAAACCGCTGCATTCACTTTAAATAGGGCACCATCTAAATCCGTTGAGACGACACCGTATGAACTATGGTTTGGTGCTAAACCTAAGTTGTCGTTTCTTAAAGTTTGGGGATGCGAAGCTTACGTCAAGAAGTTGATGCCGGACAAGCTCGAACCCAAAGCGGAGAAATGTGTCTTCATAGGATACCCTAAGGAAACGATTGGGTATACCTTCTACCACAGATCCGAAGGCAAAGTGTTTGTTGCTAAGAACGGATCCTTTCTTGAGAAGGAGTTTCTCTCGAAAGAAGTGAGTGGGAGGAAGGTAGAGCTAGACGAGGTTATTGAACCTTCTCTCGAGTTGGAGAGTAGCGCAGCACCCGAAATTGTTCCGGCGCCGCCTGCACCAACAAGAGAGGAAGCTAATGATAAAGATCATGAAACTTCGAACGATGCTACTACTGAACTTCGTAGGTCGACAAGGTCACGTGCCACTCCTGAATGGTACGGCAACCCTGTCTTAACCGTCTTGTTGTTAGACAACAGTGAACCTGCGAACTATGAGGAAGCGATGATGAGCCCAGACTCTGAGAAATGGCTAGAGGCCATGAAATCCGAATTGGGATCCATGAGCGAAAACCAAGTGTGGACTTTGGTGGACCCTCCTAGCGACCGTAAGGCCGTTGAGTGCAAATGGATTTTCAAGAAGAAAACGGACGCGGATGGTAATGTTACTGTCTATAAAGCTCGGCTTGTCGCAAAAGGTTTTCGGCAAGTTCAAGGTGTTGACTACGATGAGACTTTCTCTCCCGTAGCGATGTTTAAGTCCATTCGGATTTTATTAGCAATTGCTGCGTTTCATGATTATGAAATATGGCAGATGGATGTCAAGACTGCGTTCCTCAATGGCAACATTGATGAAGAGTTGTATATGATGCAGCCCGAAGGTTTTGTCGATTCTAAGGATGCTAATAAGGTGTGCAAACTTCAGCGTTCCATTTATGGACTGAAGCAAGCATCTCGGAGTTGGAACCTTCGTTTTGATCAAGTGATCAAGAGTTTTGGATTTGTTCCAAATTGCTACGAAGCTTGTATTTACAAGAAAGTGAGTGGGAGCTCGGTGACATTTTTAGTACTATATGTGGATGACATATTGATTATTGGAAATGACATCGGTATGCTTAACGATGTGAAGAGTTATTTGAATAAATGTTTTTCAATGAAAGACCTAGGGGAAGCTGCTTATATATTAGGCATCAAAATCTATAGAGATAGAGAAAGACGCCTAATAGCTTTAAGCCAAAGTACATACCTGGACAAGGTTCTGAAGAGGTTCAGAATGGATAAAGCAAAGAAAGGTTCATTGCCCATGTTGTCAGGTAAGATATTGAGCAAGGCTTAGTGTCCAGCTACGGTAAAAGATAGAGAAACTATGAGCAAAGTGCCATATGCCTCGGCCATAGGTTCTATCATGTATGCCATGCTGTGTACTAGACCGGATGTGTCCAATGCTCTTAGTTTGACGAGCAGATACCAAAGTGATCCAGGAGTGGAACACTGGACAGCCGTAAAGAACATCCTAAAGTATTTAAATAGGACCAAAGAAATGTTCTTGGTCTATGGAGGTGATGAGGAGCTCGTCGTAAAAGGTTACGTCGACGCTAGCTTCGACACCGACCCGGATGATTCTAAATCTCAGACAGGATACGTTTATATTTTGAATGGTGGAGCTGTGAGCTGGAGAAGCTGCAAGCAAAGCGTGATCGCGGGATCTACAACAGAAGCGGAATACATGGCTGCTTCAGAAGCATCAAGTGAAGGAGTTTGGATCAGAAACTTCATCACTGAGCTTGGTGTGGTTCCAAATGCCTTGGACCCACTGGAGATATTGTGCGACAACACTGGCGCCATAGCACTGGCTAAGGAACCAAGATATCATCCAAAAACCAAGCACATCAACCGCCGTTTCCATATAATTCGAGATTATATAGCAGATGGAGATCTGAAAATTAGCAAAGTACATACAAATCTGAATGTCGCAGATCCATTGACTAAACCTCTTCCACGAGCAAAACATGATCAGCACCTTAATGCCATGGGTGTTAGATTGTTGCCAGATGTAAACAAGATTATTGACTCTAGTGCAAGTGGGAGACTGTTGGAATTATGCCCTAGAGGCAATAATAAAGATGTTATTATTATAATTCTTGTTCATGATAATGTTTATATTCCATGCTAGAATTGTATTAAGCGGAAACTTTAATACTTGTGTGGTTTATGAACAACACCGTGTCCCTAGTACGCCTCTATGGACTAGCTCATTGATTAATGATGGTTAAGGTTTCCTAACCATAGACATGAGTTGTCAATTAATAATGAGATCATATCATTAGGAGAATGATATGATGGACAGACCCAAATAAAGCAGAGCAATTAGATCGTGTCATCGTGTTCATCTTTGCGAAGCTTTTCCTATGTCATGTATTATATTCCTTAGACCATGAGATAATACAACTCCCTAGTATCGGAAGAAAGCTTTGAAGTCATCAAACGTCATCCTATGTGAGGGTGATAATAAAGGTGTCTCTCAGGTGATCGGAAAGTACTTGTTGGGTTGTATGTATCGAGATGGAATTTGTCCCTCCCAAGTCGGAGAGATATACTTCGGGCCCACTCGGTAGTCGATATCAACACCGCTTGCAAGCATGTGGTTAAGGAGTTAATCACAAAGTGATATCGGATTACGGAACGAGTAAAGTACTTGCTGTGAACGAGATTGAACTAGGTATGGCGATACCGACGATCAAATCTCGGGCGAGTAAAATATCGTGTGACGAAGGGAATACATATACGGGATTAATTGAATCCTGACATCGTGGTTCATTCGATATGATCATCGATGAATATGTGGGAGTCAATATGGGTTTCCAGATCCCGCTGTTGATTATTGATAGAAGATCATGTCTACATATTCTCGAACCCGTAGGGTCACACACTTAACGTGTATCGATGCTAGGATAGATTGGATAATTGGTTTATGAGTTTTAGTTCGGAGTCTCGGATGAGATCCAGGACGTCACGAGAGGTTCCGGAATGGTCCGGAGAATAAGATTCATATAAAGGAAAGCAGTTTTTGGATTCCGGAAAGGTTTCGGAGTTTATCGGTATTGTACTGGAAGGTTCTAGAAGGTTCCGGAGTGGGACCAACGTGGGCCCACTTGACGGAGGCCTGCGTGGGCCTAAGGGGAAGTGCCCTGGCCGCCCTAGGCCAGGCGCACAAGGCCCCTAAGGCCCAGCCGGCCAGCCCAAGGGGAAACCCTAAGGGAGTCTTCAAAGAAGGAAGGGGGGAAACTTGCCCCCCACTCTTCCTACTCCAAGTCGGCGCCCTAGGGTTTGGGGAGAGGCCAAGCTGGCCGGCCACCCCTCTATATATAGGGGGCAAGGGCGCAGCCCTCTCTACCCCTTGACCCAAACCCTAGCCGCCAACTGCTGCCCTCCCTCTCTCTCTCTCTCTCTCTCGCGACTGCACGTAGGCGAAGCCCTGCTGCAGAAACTCTCCACCATAAGCACCACGCCGTCGTGCTGCTGATCCAATCTATCTCTCCACCATACTTGCTGGACCAAGGAAGGAGGAGACGTCGCTGCACCGCACGTGTGCAACTCTCGGAGGCGCCGCCACTTGCGGCGTAGGATCGGATCGGATCGCGAGGAGGAGACGGCGAGTACGACTACGTCAACCACGTTCTATTGAACGTTTCCGCTGTGCGAATCTTCAAGGGTATGAAGATCTCATCTACCTCTCTCGTTGATTACATCTCCTAGATTAGATCTTGGCTTTCTTGTTCGCATCCGTAGGAAATTTTTTGATTTACTATGCTGCGAAACCCTTCACACTCATCCATAATTTCTTTAATCTTCCTCAGCTTCACCTTGTTAGCATCATTTGCTGAGAACACCTCATAGAGTGCATACTCTACCTTCCTCTTGCCTTCCTTCAGTGTCTCCTTCTCCACTTCCCATGCATTCTTCTGCTCTTCCCATGCCTTCTTCTCCTCTTCCCATCCTTTCTTCTCCTCTTCCCATGCCTTCTGCCTCACCTTCAGGACATTAGCTTGAGAATGCTGAATCTGCTTCAACTCTGACACCTCCTTCTGCAGCAATTCCACAGCTTTCACTTCTTCTCCTTCAGTCTTGATCTTATGATAGTTCCTCTGCATCACAGCTCTCTCAGTTTCTTCTGAAAATTTCTTCACATCATCCAGTAAGCTAAAGTACTTCTCCTGCATGCTTTTCTTCTCTGCATACAACTGGTCCACCAGTCTTGCATTAACAATCCTCTCATCAACTCTCTGAGCATTGCACTCATGATACATGGACCACAACCTGTCCAGGGAGTTCTTCATTGTAACTGGCTAGTCACCATCTAGCCATGACACAAATCCACAATTTGCAACTTCCTACAAAAATTTAAAATGCATCTGACCAGTCAACAATAGTATCTGACCCATTCATGCAACACAGATGACTTACTGAAATCCTAATTCTGAACCTAAATGCATCTGTCAACTCACTGAACAGAGGAAGAAAATAACAGAGATGAATACTAAACAAATCGATCAAATGAACTTACGTTTTCCACTGAACACATGTAAAAACGGCGACCAGTGTTTGATCCTTCAAATGCCACGCATTTCCGTGGAAATCTGCGGTGGACACGACACACCTCTTCGCAGCCATCGGCATACCCATGAAATGTTGGGTCTTCACAAGTGTCCGGGCAGTAATCCATGTCGGTCAGGTCCTAATCGATCATGAAGTACAAAGAATTTCAGCTAAAGCTACAGAAATCAATGAAATCGAGCTGAATCCCAAATCGGAAACCCTAACCCTAAAAACAGAAATTGGGGAACAATTACTTACCCCTAGCACTTCATTGCTCCAGTTCGAGCCATCACCCCAGCTGGGCATCGCTCCCGGCGGCGGCGATGCACGCCGTGGGCAGCGCGGAGCAGGCAGGCGAAGGAATTTGATGCTCGCCAGATCGCCAGAGGAAGAAGAAAGGGAGAGCAGAGTGAGACCGGTCAACGGGTGCGGAGAGGAACCCGTGCCCTAATGCGACCAAGTGGTGGGTCAGCCATGTCAGGCGAGGTGGGCCAGGCTTGTCATAACGGCCGTCCTGAGCGGCGTGTGCCAACGCTGCCACGTCCGCCTGACAGGTGGGCCCGCCCTGTCATAAAACACGTCAAACGTCCTAATCTGACTGGTCAGCGCCCATTGCCATTGTCAACGTGGAAACTGGTGGGTTTTTGAAATTTTCCTCAAATCTGATGGTTTTCTGAAGCCCTAACCCCAAATGTGGTGGGTTTTTGCAATTTCCTCTCCACAGACGGACAATAACCTCCGTCCTGATTCAGAAGGCCCGTCCAATATGAACGCGGAGACAGAGAAGAGTGATCAGGCGCCGCGCCATGAATGCGCACCAAGGCGCTGTGAACTGTCTCTGCACCGTAGGTAAGTGTGAACTGATTGCACTTGCCCGCTATGGAGATCCACGGACGTCGACTGAATCACGCGCGTTTTGCCCTTATCTGCCTTTCCCGACCACGGTCTGGCCCCGGCGGGGTCTGACCCTGACGTGGTGTTGTTTTGCGCAAATGGAGACGATAATGAGCAAGCACTCGCGTTACGCGTGGGACAAGTGTCCGCTTACACAAGACCGGCCAGGCCGAGTGCATCGCCACTCGCTCCCCTCCACCATTGCAAGGGAGCCCTTTCTTGGTTGGTAAGAAAGCGATCGGCGCCCCCATGTAATCAGAGCCGATTGATTTTCAGGACGCAATCATCAGTGATACTAGCATGCACGATGATCGTGGAATTGGTTGACGTTTTTCGGGCTAAGCAGTGCGTAAGCAGGCAGGGAACGGGGATGCTACCGTTCCGTCGGTCGGGCCAGATTTGCAGGAACGAAAAGAACCTAGGCGCGTCACTCTGCTGAAGTATTAACGAAATGCACGCGCAGGATCAGTTTTCCTGGTATTAGGCAAACTGTTTCTGACCAATCAGTACGCGCGTCACACTTCTTGTCCGCAACCGCAAGTCCAGGTGCATTCAACATAAATATACTCTCTCTATCAGAGTACCCTTTTACCTTTTGGTCAAAATCAAACTTGTAGCATGTAAAAAAAAGAGATCAAACCCGGATATCCATTTCGGCTCACGGGAGCAAATGAACCTATTATTGAAAAACATATTTTAAAATGTCAAAAAAATTGGAACAAAAATTCTGTATGTACATCTTGACATATTATGTTTGTACACAAATTTTCAGAAGAAAAGAACATTTTTTATGTCCTATATAAAAAAGACAAATTTATGTATGAACATATCACTATTTACAGGACATATTTTTGTCTTTTTTACCGATGCCACATAAAATGTTCTTTGTTGTCAAAAACTTGTGTGCCAATATAGAATGTCCAGATCTACATGCTAAATTTATTTTTAGAATTTTTTGACATTTGAAATTGGTTTTTTTATGCATTTTCTATAATAGGTTCATATACACCTGAGAGCCAAAACACCTCCTCCGATCAAACCTCTATAGTTTGACTAAGTATGTACCAAAAGCATCAGCATCTACAATTCCAAATGCATACGCTATGAAACTACATACACTCTACGGATTCTAATACTAATACTGATTTCATAGTAGATGTGTTGATATCTACTCCCCAGCTTCATCTATAAATGTGCACTTTCACGTATTGTCCTAAGTCAAAGTTTGTAATATTTGACCAACTTTATATACTCCCTCTATCTCAAAATATGCTGCCCATAATTTTTAGCCAAAACTTATAAAGTTTGACCAAGTATATAGCAGAAAATATTGACATCCGCAATACTAAATGTATATAATATAAAAGTATATTTCATGATGATTCTAATAACATTGATTTTTTTATTGTAGAAGTTAATATATTTTGCTATATATTTGCTCAAACTTAACAAAGTTTAACTTTCACCAAAAATTATACGCAGCAACATTTTGGGCGGAGGGAGTAAAAGCATAGCAATATACATCATTTCAAATTGGTACATTATGGAACTAAATTTGAAGACAAATATAGTGATGCTACATTATTATCATAAATATTTCTATTTTTTCCTATAAAGTTGGTTAAAATAAAAAGAGTTTGACTTATGACATGATCTAGAAGTACATTTATTCATTGAAAGGAGGGTGTATTTCTATATGCAAAGTCAAAGTTACAGAATTTGACTTCAACAAAAGTTAAGATGTAGGGTAATTTAAAACATTGAGGGAGTACTCCTAGTGCATGGGCAGATATCATTAATTAATTTCAGAGTCTTTCTTAACTACCCACCCCTTCCATGTATAAAAGGCCAAATCTCAAAACTGGATTTCCCGCGAATACCAACCACTTTCCCTTCCCCAAGGAAGTTTAGCATTTTTTTCTTCGAGCACACACAGATGTGTCTGTCTTTGTATTCGAACAAAACATCAAGAAGATGTGCACTGGCAAAACCGAATAACCTCTAAAGTAACGAAAAACAAAAGAGAAGAACTATACATGAGCTTACACTCAGACATGACAATTGAAGCCATTTTCACCTTGTACTCCAATTGTCCTATTATCGCCAAACAAAACACATTTACTATACAAAATGGCAAAAATATGGTAAAAAACTATTTGTTTTTAAACGAATAAAAATTGTGACCAAACGAAGAGAAAACGAGTAAAATAAATTGCCTTGCAAGCACATTAGGTAGCCCGATGAGCGAAGGAATCAAGAGACTTTACTATCTCTCTTGTCACATGATTAAACCTAACTAATTATTTTCTTTTCCTTGGTATCTCTGTACTTTGGAAATGGCCTCTGTTCATGCAAGGAGGGAGTACTCTGTGGCAATATCAAACAAATGTGACCAAACGAAGAGCAAAAAATGCTGCAACAACCATGGCTTACAGAATGATCAAGCCCTTAATTTTCATGTAGAGTTATTATGGTGGTGTGTGTGTGTTTTGGGGTAGGGGCGGGGCACAAACAAGTGAACAATGAGATAGAAGAAAATGTAAACCTGATATATTGTGAAATAATCTCACTGAAGGGAGATAGATTGGGTGGATTCGAAACTGCCCAATCCGTTCAATTAATGTACTCGAAACCATGTAATCAGTGGAGACACACACGCACACACACAAATAGAGGGAGCGAGAGAGCTCTTTATTTGCCCATGTTCAAATAGCTCGGGGAAGCCCAACTTCCTTCTTATACTGATCAATGGAAGTTGTATTTCTAAGTAGCTTCAGTACAAACAAATATGCCAATTAGCGCCAAGATGCGTGGCTCGATGGGTGTACTCAATAACATGCAATGAATCTATTTGAATCACGCTGAGAGTTCAATCTTCTAGTTCCCCAATGCTCTCGGCCAAAATACAAATTAAGGTGAACACAAACATTAATTGTCATAATAGTTGATCATATAAATATACTCATACCCTCTAGCCTAGTCCTAGTTATGGTCCAACAGAAGCTTCTCACAGTTTCACCACCCATACAACTAGTTCCTATAGCACAACCACATAATTAATCATGAAAGAATGCAACCACGGAATACAAGCATGAACTACATGACCAGCAAAAGATGCTATCGAAGGATATTTGCCGTTGGACATAATTGCCTAGGAAAGTTTCTTTTTATATAGATCAACGAGAGATGTGGGCTTTTATGAAGAGCCAACAACTTCACCTTTGAGTTCACAAAACATCTTTATGTTAAAGAAAACTGGACTTGGCCTACTGCTGCTAGGTATTTTCAACCTCATTAGACTAGGTGGTGTTTACTAGCATTGTCATAATACTCGGTTGATAATTCTTCTATATCAGTAGGCACGTCTTTAATTCACTCTAGGATTTGCAGAATGTTAAACAAGGAAGGAATGTCATTGACTTTTATATTTTGTACTGAAATTTTATACTTTTATTCAAAAATATAGTAAACTAGTTGCATAAATAAATACATCTCATACTAATTTTTTATACTTTGGAAGAACTTGAAGTTAGTATGGTACATTCTTAACGAGTAATATTTTATGTTACTTATTTGGGATACTAATGCAATGTGTAGGAATGTTGTTAAATGTTAGTTATATGATGTTGTTTGGTACTCTCTATGTTCCTAAAAAGATGACGCATAAATTTCCTTCTTAAATCAATTTTCCCATTGCATGATATTCATAGTGTATATGTATTTATGGATAATATCTTGGAAGCATATGATCTATTAAATATCTTTTTTCCAGTGTATCTATTAAACTGAACCATTGACATGAAGCTTTTGGGCTCAAATGTGTCTTGCATGTTACAATGAATTTACTTGACACGTGTGCATGCTTCGTAGTCGATGCCGAGATAGCATCGCCTACCTACGGTCCACGATATCACTGCCGAGCGCCAAGCCCCTCTTTCTGCCATGCGCTTCCGCATCACCAGTCTACACCTTGCAAGGCGATAGGCACATCAACAACTTTTCGCATAACCAGACGCATGTGTACTTGTAGGCGATAGGCACATCATCAACAACTTGCAGGATACCTAACTACTCGATCGATGCAACTCAGCCGCCGCCTCTCCTGACCTAGCCTCCATCTCTCCTCCTACTCCACCATAGATTGGTTCCCCCTCCTTCGGCCGGCCCCGCCGGTGTCAGGAGGGGTGGGGAACCTGATCTATGAGTGGAGGTTTTGATAAAAGTAGTCTTTTTACAAGATTAGATTAGGGTTTAGTAGCCATCTTCTTGTGGCCTCTGTCAATGGAGATGGCATCATCGACAATAATTGATCTCCGACCCTTCGATCGACGACGAGATCTTCCTCCCGGCGTCAATGGTGGTGTTGGAAGATTAAACTCCTTTAGGTCTGGTCCTTCAGATCTTGCTTCGCCAGATCGATTTTGGATCTTTTCTCTTGGTTGCCGCGAGGAGAATTATCCTCGCAGTATTTGTCCCGGCGGCTACATCCTCGACAATGGTGATTCGTACCCTCGACTCCCCAGCGACGTCGATCAAGTTGTCCGGTTATTTTGCCCTGACATACTGGTGTTGGTACTCTTGCCGATGTGGATTGACTACTTCAATGGTTGCGCGCATGCACGTAGCCTTGGCATTGCGGCTCAAATTAAAATTATGGGAGAACCTCTATTGGTATTTACAGGTTTATGGTTTGGTATCTATCTTGGGCTGCATTTAGAAAAGTACAAGATTGTGTCATGGAAGAAGAAAGAATTTGAAGACCTCGAAGATTTGCTAGTTTCTTTTAGACTTTATTTTGTAATCGTCAAAGACAGCTCGTGTAACTCTACCATGTACTATTTGTTGCTATAAATATATGTGGTATTGATTTTCAAAAAAAAAAAACTTGCAGGATACAATGCGACCGTCTCCAAGGGCAGCTCCCATCTAGCCTGATCGTCATTTCTGATATCTACCTATATAATGCCTAACCGTTTCAGCCCCCTATTAGAGATGCCACGTAACAACTTTTATATCTACAGTAACCATTGTTGTTTTCTCCCTTAGATCCAATCTTTATGGCAGATATGCTAAGGGCACAGTCCTTGCTTTCAGCGCCTTTGATTTCTTGCATTGTGAGGCCATCATGTGCACAGATGAACAGTGTACATAAACAGTGTTTCAGGCCAACTTTTTACATTTTTTAAATAGTATTTCTTCATTTTTTGGTGGTAATTATTTTTAGGGTAATTTATCCATGGTGCACAACTTTCCGACGGTAATTTTTTGCGGTGCGTGAACAGTCACTCTCAGCTATAACTTCTCCGCAGCAAATCTATGCGATAGTTCTCCTGGGGTGATTACCTTCCGTCAATTCTCCGGCGATATTTAACTCTTCGATGGTAACTTTTCACCATTGCATGAATAGTCATTTACAACAGTAACTCATCAAAATTCTATAACGGTAATTTTTCACTGGTGCAGTAACTCATCGACTACAAGTTTTGACTGATAACGGTTATTTTTCAGTTGTGGTTTCCCAGTAGTAAATCTCCGCGACAATTTTCCGATGGTAATTACACTACGATAATTCTTTGACAATGCGTAACTCTCCGACGGTAATTTTTCACCAGTGCATGAATGGTCGTTTTCACAGGTAACTCACCGATTTGAATATGCATCGGCTCTTTTACCCAAGGAAAATACTACCGTGTTTTTGTATAGTACCATCAGGAAAATTATACTTACTCCACCGTTTGTTGTTTATTTTACCTAGGAAAATACTACTTCCTTCTTCTACGGTGTCTTATGAAAAATATACTTACTCCATCATCCACCACCTCTTTCAATGGGAGAAAATACTAACATCTTTTATAGCGACTTCAGAAACAAAATACTTTATCATCTGTCACCCTTTTAGTCATCAAAAAAATTACTACCTTCTCTATGGCATCTTCGGGAAAAGCTTGCTTTGCCGGCCGTCATCTTTCTCAACCAGGGACACACTGTCCTCGCTCCAGACACTGGAACTACAGTGTAGTGCTACTGGTATACTATCCTCTTTTTTCATTGGTCTACGATCACCCGGTGATTTTAATCCATAATATAATTTTTTTCATCGCCTCACGATCAGCTATAGGCGCTGGAAAAAGTTCCGAACCATGTTGCCACGGTCGGGCTTTTATCTTATTTGAACAGTGCTTCCATATCATCACTTATGCAGTAATTTAGCAACCCAAATATTATATTATTTCTATTGTGGTTGAACCAATTATCTAGCAACCAAGGAAGCGGCGTGTCGCCGCGCCAACCTTCCTAGTACTCACTGATGGATGTCATTTCTGATACTCACCGATGGATGTCGTTTCTGATACTCTCACCGATGGACGAAGGTACAAAATCAACTCGCTACATGGTCACAATGGTCTATGTATATACCAGCTGATCAGCCATCGCATCCTATACATGGTTTTTTTAATCATGGTTCAGCCACTCGGAAAAGAAAACATGCCAAATCACAGTGTTAGATTCAGAGCTTTTATGTGGCCGGGCTGAGCAAGAATGGTCAGCCTATGCTGTCTATGTATATCAGAATATAACGATCGGTCAATCAGGTGAACATATACACCCTTTCGTCTTATTCAGCTTTTCATTATTAAAAAATGTATGTGTTCCGCAGCTGTGTGTTTTGCTCTAACTAGGATTGTAGTTTGACCTTTCTTGTGTTATGTAGCAGGATTATAGGTATGGTGAACTGAAAACAATAGTAGATGAGGTGAGTTGTGTATATCACCTGTAGTACTTCGATATATATGCGCCCTATATATGTCGTTGTTCTGAAATACCTACCTTTATATTCACAATATCGATGTCTTGAGTATTTTATTTGTAGTATCATTTGTAATTTTAATTACTTTTTACACAAGATCATTCAGTATTGGGTTTATATTTAAAAAATATAAATAATAATTTCCGCTGCAACGCGTGGGGTATTCTTCTAGTATACACAACAGTGTACGGTGTGCCCTGTACTCAGGGTTGTGGACGAACGTGAATAACAAGCCGATTGTAATGGTCACTGTACAAGTACACGGAACGTGAATAACAAAACCCTACACCGCTACACGGAAAGTTCGAAACAACGAGTACAAGTGAGTAGGTTTCCAAGTTTTCACGTGACAGAGTTTTCCGGGGTGAAGACTGGAGTGATTGTTTGCCAGCCAGCCCACCCACCACCACCAGCAAATCCGCCAGCTAAGTCGCACTTACAGGTGGTTCCCACCATATCCTGCGCAGCACGGCTAACAAACCGCTGGTCCCTCGCGCCACTGATTCGCGGGCCCACCCTACGTCTACAGTGTTCCGGTACCAACATGTGGCGAGATCCAAAACCCTCGCACGCAGTGAAAAAAAAGAGAGGAGAGAGAAACACCGGCTGCAAAATTCCCTTTCATTTTCTTTTTAGTTGTTTCTTTCGGCGTGCGGTGGCGCCGCCCGCACTTCCATCGGCAGCTCGCCTCAGCTCGGAGTTTATTATATATCTCGGCCGTGCGGTCCGCTACGAAAAAAAGTCCAATCCTCCCCCAGCGGCACTGGACTGGGACCGTGTCCACCCTTCGTCCTCCCCTCCCACCTCCCCTCCCTTCCGGGGCATTGCGCGCCTCCGCCGCGAGGGATCGAGGAACGAGGGGAGATGGGACTCCTCGGGCGCCGGCGAGGCGGCCCCGGCGGCGCCGTCCTCGCCGCCGCCGCCGCTGCGGCTCTGATGCAGGTAGTGTCCCGCGCGCTCTCCACTGCCACCGTTTTAGTGTGTTTTCCGCGCGTGGTGTCGTCGTTGCCGCCGCCGCCGCGGGGCCAGCCCGTTTTAGCGCGCGGGTCTTCGATGTGCCTCGTGCTTCGGACCATTGGGTTCGGCGCTCTGTTCCTGCTTCGGGTTTGAGCGCTGCGGCTGCGGCCTATCGCTGCGCGGGCTTGCTAATCTCTGTTCCGTCCATGGCGTCGTTAGCGCGCGACTTGTTACCTCTAGTACCCTCCAGAGCGCGTAGTTTCCGCTACACTGGGGAGGCGCGATTTTCGTCTGTGTTTGGATATCGCTTCCTCAAATTTACCGCGCGCTTCTGTTTACCGTCGTTTTGTCGTTAGCCCGAGGTCCCCATGGGATGTTGATTTCGGTAACTGGGAGGGTTGGAAGCATCTGAGATTGGGAATTTGCCGCAGCACTGCATGTTCCTGACAGCGCGGTGTGTTTGGATTGGCGGTTATTCCTGGTTCTGCTACTGCGTTTTAGCAGTAGAAGCCGATTGGCTCCGTTTATACCGAGCTGTTTGTGTTCGGTGGGTTTTAGTTCAGTTTTGGGTTTCGTATTGTGGTAGTATGTTGCGATTGCGGCTCTGTTTGGAGTTTCGTTTTCTGTTTTCAGATTTTGTCTCCAAATGTGTGCTGTTTCCGTGTAGATTGGGGCTGGGTTTTTTTACTACTCACAATCAAGTATGCCACGCTTTCCCGAATTTCCGAATGTTTTCATACTTCTATTAGAAACGGGTTCTTATGTCCTACCGTTATAATTGAGTAGGACTGTCATATCTGTGAACAAATTTGCAAACAATTTTGTACGTGTTCGGACCATGTGGAGCTGTCAGTGTTTCATCTTCAAGTTACCGGATGCTTATGTCTCTGTTTGGCTTTACAGCTGCAAGGTCATGCATAATTTTGCTATTATTTCTAGCTCAGTTGAATTTTCACAGGCATTTCAACTTTTCATGTAGTATGTACTTTATGTATGAGAACTCAGATTCAGTACTGCTAAGTTTGCACTTCAATCTTTCATCTTCCTGCAGCTCACTCCTACTTGTTTAATCATTTTTCATGCTTCCATTAGAAACGTGTTCTTATGTACTACCGTTATAATTGAGTAGGACTGTCTCCTCTGTGAACAAATTTGCAAGCAATTTTGTACGAGTTCCGACCATGTGGAGCTGTCAGTGTTTCATCTCCAAGTAACCGGATGCTTATGGCTCTGTTTTCCTTTACAGCCAACTATGAACTTTGACTGTCAGAACTCAGATTCAATACCGCAAAGTTTGCACTTCAATCTTTCATCTTCCTGCAGCTCACTCCTATCTTGTTTTATCTGTTGTATTGCGTTAGCTAACATCTAGGTGTTGCTGCACGAGTCCTTGTACAGGCTTTGAACTTGGGCATGGAATTACCAAATTCATGCTGCAATAATTCGTAGATTGTTTCTGATTTCCGAGCCTTGGAATTTTATCTTTTAAAAAATCCTCCATAACTGTTGTGGTGGCTTCACATCACATTGGACTTTAGTTATTGTTTCTACACCTATATTGTGATATTGGTGGCTAGAAGATGCCAAAGGTGTGCTGACTTATCAGAAGTTGCTAGGTTGTTGTCTTTGTAGCACCTACATTTACCTGTTCAGGTGTGTTGTATTCATTTTATATATTCAAAGCTGCTGGACAAAATCAGGGTCATGTTGCACCCTGGAGGGGATGATAGAATAACAATGTTATGTAAGAAGCCCATTGTAAACATGTAGTGTGGTGTACTAGTGTTCATGCCTGTCGATTTGGTTGCACTCTTGATGTGACTCTTGTATTTTATAGTTCATATGGTCTGTCCATACTGCTATAACCTTAGTTCTCCATTCCATGATGCAGATAGCTCTTCTTGTGACTCCCATAGGCGCACAGGAATCCAATGGTACTTCAAGGTAATTTTTTAGGGCAATGTTTTTTTATTAAGAGGAACATTTGTTATATCATGTAAGAACTCAATAGATCTTGAAGATATTTATTATGTATTGATGGAGCCATTGGTGCTCATTTTTAGAAGGAGCAGTTGATGATAACTTTGTTGTGTTTGTTCTCTTAGGGTAGTACCTGCAGAAGGGTACTGTTCCATGTATGGCATTTGTGCACATCGAAGTGACGGGAAGGTCTTAAACTGTGTGAATTCAACAAAAGCTGTTAAGGTGTAAATACAAGCCTTGGTTGCTGTTAATTTTGAAAACATAGCAGGAGAACACTATCATGTTACTTTCTAGCATTGTTTTACAACAAGAAGCATAAATTTCTGCGCCTTCTTATTTTTGCATATTTTATTATTATTATTGCACCATTGTGGTCTACTTGTTTATCAAGTGCTGTTATTGCCTTTCCAGCCAGATACTTTGTTTTCCACGAAGATCCAGAGTCTGTGCCCCACTATCACTGGTGATGTCTGTTGTACAGTTGATCAGTTTGACACTTTACACCAACAAGTCCAACAGGTAACACCCCTGACCGCCTGAAAGGAATATGGACTGTTCTGAACTATCACATCGATGTGGTCACTCGCATCACATATTTATTTTAGAGATTAAGTGTTTTCATGCTGGAAATTTGATTAGTAAAGCACCTAATACACACGGATTGCACTTGCTCTGTAGCAAAATGTTTTTGGCATTGTACTCATATTAACCTGTATTGTTTTTCTCAAGCAAAGTTTAGCTAAATTTGTGACTAGCAAGCCATGAACCTGCTGAATATTTTGTTAGTTATGTGCTGCCTTTGTTTTTACATGATGTCTGTATTTACTAAATAAATCATATCTGCCTCGTTGCTACAGTAACTGATAACTGATGTAGGCCTGGGTGTCATCATGAATACTTTTCAGGAAGCAGTTCAATTTGACTTGTAGTGTCTTCCAACAAATTTCTAATTGCTGATTATCTGTTGTCCTTAGTTTTTCTTGTGTTATTCTTTTCTTACTATCTTGTGACACAGCTAAGTGGTCACATGATGATCTTCTTATTCCCTGTTGCATGCAAATTACAGATTATTGCCGTGCTTCCACAGACCATTGTTTAGTGCAAAATCGATATATTTAAGTCTTTTTCTAAGTTGACTACTTGATTATTTTTTCACATATCAAATAATGTACCCCCTCTGTCCCAAAATAAGTGACGCAAGTAGCATGTTATTTGCAATATCTCATTCTTCATTCTAAATGTCTTTGTTCAATTGAAAGAAATTTCAGTTTGTGGTATATATCAACTTTGGTTTTGCAGGCCATCCCATTTCTTGTTGGATGCCCGGCTTGCTTGAGGAATTTCTTGAATCTGTTCTGTGAAATGTCTTGTTCCCCAAACCAAAGTCTCTTCGTTAACGTGACTTCAGTAAAACAGGTCTATCTTGTCTGACCTTATCACCACAGTAGTATTTATGGTCTTTTTCCTCATGTGCATTCTCATGCAGTTTAAATATTTTATTAAAATTCTCATGTTCTAACAAGCTACTGGTATGTCTTTTCAGGTTAATAACACTACAACTGTTGATGGCATCGATTACTACATAACAAACAACTATGGTGAAGAGTTATATAGCTCTTGTAAGGAAGTTAAATTTGGCACTCTGAACACACGTGCAATGGATTTTCTTGGTGGGGGTGCTAAATCTTACAAAGGTAATCGATTAAACCCTTAGTTATTAAATTGCCAGTGGAGAGACTGAATAAATGCCACTACAAGTTATAGTTTGAGAAATGCTACTGTAATCACCGGGAACTATGCACTTTCTAGAATACCAGTAGCCTCAGTATGTTGCTAGTTTTAGTCCAAAATACCCTCAACTTCCTCTTAATCATCATCAGTGACCAACATCTGAGAAGCCATCGTTGGGTGTGAAGCACCGGAGCTTTGTTGAGTTCTGGGCACCATGGCTTGGCCTCTGCTACTTTTTTATCCCTATCATCATCAAGTTTGTCTCATGGCATATGCCAGTAGGCTGCATTGCGTCAGGCCGAACACCGACGACAACCAACATGTAACGACAAGTTACATCATCAGATGCATCCCATATGATCATCGTCAATAGCGAGAGGAAAGAAACAATGATTCAGGCTGTCCCATTTTATCACCTGGGCCATGACTATGGAGTAGTGTTTGTAGGAGGCAGCCCAAAATATGTGGTAACTGCCCAGCCAAAACTGAGATTGCATGCGATCTGCTGGCATCCCTCTTTGACTTAAGAAATTCTTGCAGGCAGGCTAAAGCATACTGAGCTAGCATTGCATTTGTTGATTGTGAAATTAAGGTTTTTTTGTTTCTCAGGCGACTGGGAAAACTATTTGTAAGTCAACGGTAACACATCTGATATAAACATTGAGATTCGTATAAGTACAAAAGGAGTACTTCTAAGTTGACTGACAAATAGTTGTCCCCGTTAAATTAAACTCAGGTTGCCTACAGGATTTGCTAGTAATTCTTTTCAATAGTAAGACAATGAAGATGAGGGTATTTGGTCTAAGATTAGCAACATGGGGCAATAGTATTTTAGGAAGATCTTCTGCATTTTTTCTCTTCAGAATCTCGATTCGGTATTATTAATTATTTTCTTGCCATCTGGATGTGCTATTGAGCTAGTTTTCTCAGTCGATAATTTCAAGATTTGGTAGTGACAGTGATAACATTTCAACTTGGTATTGTTAATTATTATGCTTTGCAATCTGGATCTGCTTTTGAGCTAGTTTTTCAGTTCTTAGTTTTAAGCTTTGGCAATGACAAGCTGGTAATATACTACTCCCTCCGACCACTATTAGTGGTCGGAGGGAGTGTGTAAATTTATGCATCCGTTCTTTGCAGTCCACCATGACTCGTTTATAATTATTGGCTTATATACTTGTTACTGCAGAGTGGTTGGCATTTATGGGGCGTCAGGCGAATCCTAATGAGCCTGGGTCACCTTATTTGATAACGTACCGACCTGATTTGAGTGACTCATCTGGGCTGAAGCCTCTAAATGCTACGGTTTATTCTTGTGGAGATCCATCTTTGGGCTGTTCATGTGGCGATTGTCCTTCTTCTTCAGTTTGCACAGGATCCTTGTTGCCTCAGTTGCAGACTGAAAGTTCCTGTTCAGTTAAAATGGGATCTTTGAAGGTAGCAGTATTTTTGTTCTCCATTATGAAAAGAAATGTAGGGCTGAATAATATACCATGCTTTTGGTTCCCTCATGCTCCCTAAAAGCTGTTATTTTGGCAAACTTGACCACTAATTTGTACTGGAATATATTTATGAAAGATAACAACATGGATACTTCTACCCACATTATTTGCAAGTATCTATTCTAACTCTTTTTATAGATTAAGTAACTCATGTTCCGAAAGTTTGATTCTATCCATGACTTAGGCAACTATGGGTGGTGTAGCAATCCACAGAGTTTGCAGTGCTACTTGCCCTAGTATATAAACAAAAACTGGCATCACTGATAGATAAGGAACATGGTTTCCCTGTTAATCGACCTGTCACCTGTCAGGTGGTCTTGGTTATATCAAACCAGCTATGTAAAATACATATATGATGCTAATTCCCCAAAAAATAATCTGCGATACCAGTTCTTGGAAAAACAGTTGGTATACTACTAGTGTTGTACTCCAGTAGTGATGATATGAATTAGATGCTTTTCTTGCGCACACCTGCACCAATTGCTTGTGACAAGTATAATATGGAGTAACATTCAAATCTAACAATGAAATGATTTACTATATCTTGATAGAATATACACCATCATCCTAGGTGCTAAGTATCTTAGTTTTTTCCATGCGCCTTGTGTAGAAGTTGATCTTATTTCTCTTAAATTAATATCTTAGGAGTACTGCAATCCTAAACTTTACATACTTAACTAGAGTATATACTTCCAAAATTTTCCAGCATAGTAATATTTTAGGTCATAGGTCATAAAGGTTCCTCTTTTCCATGTTGAGTTTCTTCTATCATTCTGTATGCTTAACTCTTATCATTTTGACATCTGCAGGCCAAATGCTTGGACTTCTCATTAGTGGTTGTGTACCTTGTGCTGCTATGCGCAATTATATTGTGGGCTTTATTTTACAGAACACGAGGAAGAACAGGCTTCCCCACACAAACAAAATCACCAAAGAATGCTGACGATAAGTTGCGTTCAAACAACAACGGCAATATTCCTGAAAACTCTGTTCAGGTTATTTTCTGCCAAATCATCTTCTGAGAGCCACAGCTTGCTTGATTAGATAGTGTATATGTTGGTTTCTTATAGCAGTTTTATCTAGTGTTTCAGTTTGTAAAATAACAATGATATGGTATAATAGTTTATTTTTATGGCATGTAATATTTGTTATTATTTTTGCAATTTAATGTGATTTTCTCGTGAATTTCTCTTAAATATCAGGTGTCCAGAGCTGCATCATCTTCTATTATCCAAACCTACATGTCAACTTTCTTTAGGTGGATTCTGTCTCCAGTTGTATTCATATAATTTTGTACAGTTGGTGTTTAGGCTTTGTCCTAATCTGTTCAAAGTATTGCAGGAGACATGGAATTTTTGTTACTAGACATCCTCTTCTTGTGTTATCTGTATCATTACTTGTCCCTATCCTATTATGCATTGGTCTTATTCATTTCAAGGTGGAAACACGACCAGAAAAGGTACTCAATTATGATCTTGTCATAGCAACAATTTGTGTACTCTTACTGAAATTCCATAATTGGCATAATGGAGGGGAGATTAAAATTCTTATAAGATTGACAACTATAATTAATATTCTGTCTATTTGATTTAATACTAATTAACTTAATTAGTTTGATGTAGGCACTAGCCATTCTCTTACAACTCATAGTATTCCTTAAAAGCCTGAAACATGGGAAAGATGGAAACACATGTACAATTTTATTAGTTACTCGTAGTTGTTCACTAAAATTAATCACAGCAAATAAAAGTGCAAATACATTGGTGTGCATGTTATAAAATTTCACTTTTGTGTTGGGTTAACCATATTTTAGTTAACTCAAACTTTTTGGGTGTTCTGTATTCTCTATGCTTATGGCCAGTTTCAGATAGCTTCTCATTTTACCTTGCAAAAAGTACATTAAAAATTAATCCTGCCAACGTAGTGAGTGAAGGTTCTATACTTGTTTTTGAATACTTACAGAAAATTGGTGTTACCAAGAAAAAAAAAAAGACCATAGAGAGCAAATTTGACAATGGAAGTCACATCTTTAGCAATCATTTCTGATGGGATTATCTCTGAGACTGTATTTGTGATGTGTGTGTAACAAACGTAGTACGGAGGCCTCGGCCCTTTTAAATGAATGGGTTTTGCTGAAAGAAGTCAGAACAGTGACAACCATGGTCCAAGGGTCATTTGAGACTTTTTTTCCGCTGTGTATTTACCACTTTCCAGTACAGAATACATACTTTTAAAAAAATATATACTTTTCAGAGATATCTGAATTATTTATTTTATTTTGCAGCTTTGGGTTAGTCCTGGAAGTCAGACTGCCAATGAAAAGCAATATTTTGACAGCCATCTTGCACCATTTTATCGGATTGAGCAGGTATTTCAAACTCCCCTGACTTTGTTTTTGTTCAACTAGGTGAATATTTGTCACAGCTTTGTATATCAATTAACCATGAGTTCTTGTGTTGATCTTCACCTCTTATCTGCCTTTCTTTGTCATGTCTTACATTTGAAGATGACTTGTGTAATGACATAACTTTTTTTTGTTAATTACTGTTGTATCTGCAGCTTGTATTAGCCACCTCTGCGTCTGACCAGCCTGAAGCTCCTTCAATAGTAAATGACAACAATCTGAAATTGCTATTTCAGATTCAGAAGAAGGTATTAAATCCACAGTTATGTAAAATTAACAGTGCAACTGCTTCACAGTTCTAATGTCTCTTTTTAATTGCAAAGATTGATGATCTACGTGCCAATTATTCTGGATCGACAGTATCCCTTGCTGACATCTGCCTAAAGCCACTCAGTACAGACTGTGCTACCCAAAGTGTTTTGCAGGTGATGATTTAGAAGTGTCTAGTATGTACCCTGTATACTTAAACTAATTTGCTCTCTCTGATCTGTATAATCTGGCTATTCTTATATTCTGTTAACTGTCTGTACATCTGTGCAATTACACTAAAATGATGGTTTCTGTTGCAGTATTTCCAGCTGGATCCTAAAAATTATGAGGATTTGGGTATAGAACATGCTAAATTTTGCTTTCAGGTAAATCTGTACTGTTGAAATCTCTTATGGGCCATTTTTTGTATGGCCTTTTTTCATTTCTATCCCAATATAGACCTTTTAAACTACTGATTAATTGTATCGTACTGAGCACTGCATATCAGGATACTGATTAGGTCTGTCAGATGGTTGTACCTAACCGCTTAAATATCCGCTGTATTGCAGCATTACAGTTCTGACGTGACATGTTTGAGCACTTTTCAATCACCTGTTGATCCTAGTACAGTATTAGGTGGTTTTCCAGGGAGCAATTTTACTGAGGTAAAATGCTGTACTTCTTAGTCAACACAGTATTTCACTCGTCATCCTACTTTTCTTGGTAACTTTCTATTGCTTGGCAGGCTTCTGCATTCGTGATAACATATCCTGTGAACAACAATGTTGAGAAAACAGGACAAGAAAATGAAAAGGCCATGGCTTGGGAAAGGGCATATATTAATCTTGTTAAGGTGCTAAACTTTCACCCAATTTTTAAGCTTATGTGTTCAGAATACACTTCACAGTAGAAGTTTTCCATCAGTTGATACCTTTTCTATACAAGTCAATCTCTAATATTTACTTTAGGGAGTGCCCACCACATAATTTATTACTTCCACGCTGCCCTTGTGTAAGGAACAAAAGAATACACTACCTCTGGTCTAAATTAGTTGTCGCAGGTTCAATGAACCTAGACATATTTTAGGCAATATTTTGCCTAGATCTGCGACAATTAATTTGTATCAGAGGGAGTACCTTTTTTGAGAATTATTAAGCTAGAGATATTTGCTCCAATGAAGCACACCAGAAAGGAGATGTAGTGCCGAAGGCATGGGACATGCACTGAATTATTTTCTTAACGTTGCTGTAAACACCTCCTAGCAGGTGTGTATCAAACCTGTATCTTTTTCAATGAAATAAAACGCAAAGAATCTCTTTGCGTTTTCTAAAAAAAAGCACACCATAGAGAAGATTGATTATGCATGGCTCTACATCCTGAGAAAATACGGCAGTGGGGAGCAACTTGGATAATGTGGATTAAGAGGGTTCAGATTCATATTCTCGGGAGATTACATCCGAACATTATTGTTTCAGTTCCTTTTCCCCTTCGTATAGACGACTCACCGGTCCTGTATAATGTCATTTGCATTTTATGCACAGCAGTGATTAAAATTGGGCACAACTGACTCTTTTCTGTTAGGATTAAAACTCACATAGTAGTATTTACTCTATTTTCGCTAGAGTTTGTAGCATTTGATCTAACTTCACAAGAAGGTGCATACCCTAGCGATTTATATATATCACCTGAACCAAAAATCACATGTAATGACTTTTGAGATTTTTTCACAGGAAGAAATACTGCCAATGGTATTAGCACAGAACCTTACATTGTCCTTTTCATCTGAGAGCTCTATCAAAGAAGAATTAAATAGAGAGAGCACTGCTGATGCAATTACAATAGTGGTAAATATATGATATATGCAAAGCATTTTTCCATTGTGAAAGATATCATGTTTGCCTAACCATTGTAATGTCTATTTGTGCCTTTAATTGAAACCAGATAAGCTATATTGTGATGTTCGCGTACATATCTTTCACACTTGGAGACCGTCCTTCTCGTTTGTCGTCATTATTTGTTTCATCAAAGGTACAGATATGATTATCAGTGATGGGAAGATATTGTATATGCTACTCCCGAGCCTCACAAATACTTTAATGTAATTCTGACAAATATGGGTCTGTGGGTACAGACCTACATGTCAATGACTCAGTCAGTTGCAAGTACATATGTTCGAAATCAGCAGTAGTAATACAAAGTTGTCAGACGTTTAATTTTGACAACTGATCACATTGAATTTTGAAGAGTTATCTATTCGTTTGGTACAAGTATTACTCCCCTGGCCACAAACTGACTCAACTTTCTCTAGATGCCGATGTATATCTACACATAAAATGCGTCTAGGTACATCTGTATCTAAACAAAACTGAGTCACTTATTTTGTGATAGAGGGAATATTACTTTTAAATATGGTGGGGCTGTCTTGTGTTATGCTCCATTTGACAAGATAAATCGCAGGTACTGCTTGGCTTATCTGGGGTTGTCCTGGTAATGCTTTCAGTTTTAGGATCAGTGGGATTCTTTAGCGCTATTGGACTGAAGTCGACTCTAATCATAATGGAAGTAATTCCATTTCTTGTGCTGGCCGTAAGTATTCTGTCCCAGCACAATAGTGGCTGATTTTCTCTTCGTTAATGCAATTTTTTTTTGATTAGCTGCATTAACAAAGGTGAAAAGAAATACGTTTATGTCCTACACATTTGATTTGTAACATAGCTTCTTCATGTTGATTATTGAATTATCTATGCCAAAAATTGGTTTTCCGTGAAACCAGCATCATGCTTAATCCTTGTCGAGAATTTGATGTTTAATATTATGAAGTTGATTTTGGCGCATGCTTTCCCACATATGTGAACACAGTTGATATCGATGTTGCATTGTCTCCCATTGAGTTTTTTGTTTTGTTGTTATGCAATATTTTCTTGTTGCATTTACCATATTAGTATTTTTTGAAAGATAGTTGGTGGTTGATTAATACTGCTCCTTCATTTGATCTGTACGGTTCTTATCACTCCGCAACTAAATGAAACTGACGGATGTGACTGGCTAGGTCGGTGTGGATAACATGTGTATCCTTGTGCATGCTGTCAAGCGCCAACCGGATGGTTTGGTATTGGAAGAACGTATAAGTAATGCATTGGTGGAAGTTGGGCCATCCATTACATTAGCCAGTTTGGCTGAAATTTTAGCCTTTTCTGTCAGTGCGATCAATCCAATGCCTGCCACCAGAGTATTTTCTATGTTTGCTGGTTGGTTTCCTTACATATCTTTGCTTGTATCCATGAGTGGCACTTCCTTTTGGAGTTTCTAATCCACTGTCTTGTGCAGCAATGGCAGTCCTTCTGGATTTCCTTCTCCAAGTGACAGCCTTCGTAGCCCTCATAGTATATGATTTTAGGAGGGCTGAAGATGGCAGGATTGATTGTGTTCCTTGTGCAAGACTTACATCGAGCACAGTTGCTGGTGATAGTAAGTGTCCAAATAATATTTCATGTTTGGTTTGCGAAGTGCTATAGCAGTAATTCGTACGTTTGGATATCTCTAATGTTTTCCCTTTTCAATGTCTTCTAAATTAAGATGGCGGCCACCAGGGGCTTCACTTTGTTGCACGATATATGAAGGTAAACGTTTTGACTTTTTACCAGAGCAAATCTTGTTCTTAAGTTAACCACGTTGTAGTTTCTCAAAATTTCCTGTAATATTTAATTATTCATTGATAACTTATAGTTCCTTTGTTTTCATGTAGGATGTTCATGGGCCAATTCTCGGTTACCGGGCAGTGAAGTTTATCGTGATTGTTGTATTTGTAGGATTTGCATTTGCAAGCATTGTAAGTGTTCATATGTTTTGCATGCGCAGCATCATGATTATTTCTATTCCTCAAGTTCTACCAAATGGTTTATGTCTGGTGAATGTATGATACAAGCCAAGTATATTTTTCATTGAAGATTTCTGATGGAAGGGTGATTATCAACTTAGAGTTCTGTCTGCATTTCTTATATTTTTTTGTGACCATCAATATGGATCAGCTATGCATTCACTACATTGGGGTAGTGTTTGTTCTTGTCTAGATGCATGTTGCAAGTCACTTACATTCTTGTTCGACTTTGTGCGCGCATGAGTGTGTGCATGTGTGATTGACAAATTTTATCTTAATGCTTACACGCAGTGCTTCTTTTGTCCTAATTAGGCAATGTCAACTAGACTGCAACCAGGACTGGAGCAGCAAATTGTTCTTCCACGAGATTCTTATTTACAGGTTTACTATCACTTGCCTTTTTATAGGGGACTTCCTGTTTCCTGTAGGATCATGCTCACTGTAATATTTACAGGGTTACTTTAACGACCTTGAGAAATACTTGAAAGTTGGACCTCCACTGTATTTTGTTGTGAAAGACTTCAATTACAGGTAACCAGTACTAACATTGTTCTGCAATTTCTTCTCTATGCTTTAAATACAAGAATGATGAAACCACAAGTTGTTATTAGGGTTGGCGCAAACCCGTAAAAATCGACAGCTCAAATTTGTACTAGCAGCGATAGTCTCTGCTCAATTTGGGATTGTTCGTTAGTTCGAAAAATATGCAGCTGAACAGTGCCTGGTTTTGAACGGTCTGAGGAAACCATCGTTGAACACCCCTACCTGTTGTACTTCAGAAAACAAAAAGCATGGCTGAATGTTCCTTGACGCATAGTTGTGCTTGCTTACCCTTTATGCACTACAATTCTTGTTTTCAGATTGTTCTGCATTAAACAATACTAGTTGATAAACAAACCCAAGTTTCTCATGTTTATGCATGAACTGTTACAGTTGCATGTTGCCTTTTGTAAGAGGCAATTTTGTTGAGCTCTTCTCAGTTGCATGCTTAACTCAAATAACTAATTTGATTTCTGATGTGCTACAATGTTTCCAGCTCTGCATCGGAAAATATTAATCAGATCTGTTCCATCAACCAGTGTAATTCGAGCTCTCTTCTGAATGAGGTATAAAATTGTTTCTCTCTCTTGGCAAAGTATTTTCCCCAGTAATATTTAGTATGAAATAATTGATTCGCTAGCTCCATTTAGTATTACAATACATTTCAAAGGTGGAGCTTCCTTACTATATACTCCCTCTGTACCGTCGATAGCGTCAAGTGGGCTGCCTACGAACCGTGCATGCCCGCATTGATTAAATGGGGATGGAGGGAGCAGCAGCTATTGGCTCCTGATTCAACTTGACTGATGCGATTTTGATAAGCATGTATGTTGATAACACTGCACTCCATTTAACATGGTTGTTGCTACGATGCAGATAGCAAGGCAATCTTTATCTCCTGAGACAAGTTATATAGCAAAACCTGCTGCTTCATGGCTTGATGACTTCCTAGTATGGATGTCTCCTGAAGCATTTGGATGCTGTCGAAAATTTGTTAATGGAAATTATTGCCCTCCAGATGACCAGGTCAGAACTTTTCCCTGTATCCTTCAGAAGTGCAACATACATACATTATTAGTGTTGCCTGGAAAACCAACCAAATTTTGTCGCAAGCAGTGCACATTTCCTTCTCTGGCAAAAAGAATTTTATAATATGATTTACTGGCCGTGAAAATATGATCTGGTTGCGTGTTTGTATTTTTTGCAAACTGACACTTGAATTTGTTCGTTGCAGCCTCCTTGCTGTAAAAAAGATTCAGGTTCATGCAGTCCAAATGGAGCATGCAATAATTGTACAACGGTAATACTATCTTTGAATTTTGATCTCCAGTAGTACTTCATATTAATAAATTTCAGATAACATGTCATTCCTTACTCTGTGTCCTATGTGTAATGAGTAAATAGTATTTCAGCCACATTTCACACATTAATACATACTCCCTCCGTTTCAAAATATAAGATGTTTTAGCTTTGTGAAGCAAATGCATCTAGACATCTTTTAGTGTGTAGGTTCACTCGAATATACACACTAAAACGTGTCTAGATACATTTGCTTCTCAAACCTAAAACATCTTATATTTTGAAACGGAGGGAGTACATATTAAGTAGAAGTGCAATATTTCTAGGCTAACTTATTATGCTTTTGTCTCAGTGTTTCCTACATTCAGACTTGCACAATGGGCGTCCATCCACAACACAGTTTAGAGAGAAACTTCCATGGTTCTTGGATGCACTTCCATCAAGTGACTGCTCTAAGGGGGGAAAAGGAGCTTATTCTACAAGTTTGGACCTCAGTGGTCTGTAGTATACTCCAACTCTTCACCATATTATCATGCTACATAACATGCCAAATAAATGTCATATATTTATAAATGTGAATGGATTCTAATCAATTTAAATATAACATGATTATCCACTAAACATACTTGCATTTAATCGATTGAAATCTTAACATTAAGCATCCACTAAGAATATGGCAACCCTGTTTCTTTGTCAGGTTTTGAAAATGGCATCATACAAGCCTCAGCGTTTCGCACATACCATACTCCCCTTAATAAACAGGTGACAGATAACATGCAGCCCATCATAAATTATCATTATATTTCTTTCAAACATGGTAAATTTAAGTAAAACTGATATTTTCTTCTTGTAGACTGACTACGTTAACTCAATGAGAGCTGCTCGGGACTTCAGTTCTCAAATGTCCAAGGATTTGCAGGTAATTTGCATGCAACCATCTTTTAGATGGGGATCATATTAAATTATTAATGTACCCATAAAACATACTGATTTCAAATGTACAGAAGTCGGAAAACTAGCTACAGAGTGTAACAACTAAGAGTTCAGTAAATAGTATCCACATATATATGTAAATATTAACAGTCAACTGTTAGAGAATAGAGACGCAAGTTTATGTGATCTTTGTACTTTTGTTGAAGGTTTATGACACAGCAACTGCTTTATATTTCATACTGATTATTCTTACCTTTCACTTGGATACTATGGCCTGACTATATTTCTAACAATCTTAAACACATCTTGGTTATGCAGCTGCAAATCTTCCCATATTCAGTGTTCTATATATTTTTTGAGCAATATCTCAGCGTATGGAAGACAGCTATCATGAATATATGTGTTTGCCTTGGTTAGTTACTCATAACATTCACAGTTTCTTAGATTTATGTGTATATTCTTATGATATAGTTCTAATAGGATCCCGTTTTCTATGTGTACCAGAGATACAGATAAGTATTATATTTTTCTCTCTTAGTATGAACTAGTAAGTGTGCACGTGCACGCACGTCTTTGAACATCGGACGATCACTTCGCTACTACAAAACAATCTATAAAAAAGTGAGACGCTATTGTTATCGTTCTCTTGCATAGAGACAATAATGTGAGTGCATAGAGAAAAATTACCAAGACCAATAGAACATATTATATATTTAGGAGCAATCAGAGAAATGCAAGAGCTGACCATTAGATTGAGTGAGATGAGGAGCACACATGAATCCCATTTCAACACTATTTTTGATCTATAAGGTTCATGCTTACAGTTTCCACACAGAGCCCGTTGGCCGTTGGTACAGAGTAGTTTACATGTACATAATAATGTGATTTCTTACAGCCAAAAACATCACAATGTCAAACCATGTAATATAGCAGCCCTAAAGAAACTATACTTACCGGAGGATGCACATCACCCCAGCTGGCTTTGCGTCCTCATCCATAATCGAGTCGAGAGAAGTGCTCAGCTTACAAAAAAGAGTCACGAGCAGTGCTTGTAGATCAATTGTTTGTTGATGAATTTAACGGCTGGAGAATAGAGCACGGATCCTTGCACCACCAGTCCGCTGCAGTGTCTTGCCTCCATTCGGCATCCTCACGCGACGATGGTCGGCCCGTCTGCTTCAAAGTTAAAACTACCGTCCATACACCTTATCCTCCACCCTCAGATTGATTCAGTAACTAAAAAGTAAAAAAGAAATATGAGATTCACGGGTTGGAGAACAAAAAGATCAGCGTGAGGCATGGATTGCAGAGTTAGATGGAACTCTGTATTGTTCCTAATGGCATCAAAAGTAGAATACGGAAAGAGATTGTGGAGAGGCTGGACTGAATCGCCTTTTTATCAGTATCCCATCATGAACTCTGAAGACCGGTCCTCCTCGGCTCACCACCATATCTGGATCGGGGCACGGGGCATGGCGCGGAGGTGGGAAGAGGATGCCTGCAGGTTCCAGCGACGGTGTGATGCACTGCACTCCCTGCCCCTCCCCGTCCCTCCTTACCCTTTTCTCAATCAACGCTCTGAGTATCAATTACCTTATTAAGCCAGACCCGACGGGAGAAAATTGGGGAGCATTCTTTGCGGTTTCAGTATTTGACGCCGTGCGATTAATAGGAGGAGTCTGTTTTATGGAGGGCACGAAGATAGTTAATTTGCTGCGTGATTTTGGGATCTAAAAATGGGGCTTGTTTAATTCTTTCAGGTCCACGCGGGTTTGAATTTGTGTTGAGTTGAGCTCAACATTGAAACGATCTAGACCGTTTGATCAAGGTTGTTTAAAGGCTGAGATCTTTTGTATCAAAACATGTTTGTGCCTTTATAAGTAGTAGAGATACACAGTATAGACATTTCCTGCTAAACCAGCTTAATTATTTTGATATGTTCCTGAGAACTAACTGGTGAATGTTGTTATGTAGAGCTAGGTCTATAGACGGCGGTTCCAATGGGTAATAAACCCTGCGGTATTAAGTTATTTTTCTGACAGATTGAGCTAATTTAGGGATAAAAGTTTGAATTAGGAATGATTTAGGGAATGTTTGCTTGTATGAGACCCTATGTCAGAGCTGTAATGCATCTATATAAGGGAGTGGTTCCATTCATTGAAGGTTGTGCAAGAAGTGCAATCTATTTTCCCCACCTACTAGTCTTCTCCTTTCCATGCACATGACTTTTTTTGTACCCACCCTACGATCACGGCAGCTGGCCACACTCACCATTATATCTACAACTATAACAAATATAATCGCGATGACCATTGAAGAAAATAATCACAACAAACATAAGTGTCTATTTACTTGTAGTGTTCCTTCATCTGACACAGTTCATTGTTCTGCAAACATTAACAGGTACAGTATTTATTGTTTGCTTCGTAGTCACCAGCAGGTCAGCAACATCTTTTAGAAACTAGGCATTATTTTTTCCAGATGCTCTTTAATTTGATATACTGTGATAATTCATTATCTCTTATCGGTTTCAGTTTATGGGCTTCAGCAATAATTTTAATTGTTCTGGCCATGATAGTCTTGGATTTGATGGTATGTATGACCCTCATCTGCCCAATATAAACACTAGTTTTGATTATATGTATTTGCAAATTTATAGCAAATAGATTCTCTAGTGAATATAACATATACGCCATCTGTTAAATACAAGTGGTTGTGAAGTAGAACCATGTCATGTTTGGTATGCCAACTAGCTTAATAACTAAATATGCATGACTTTGGTGAAAGCAGTTGTTCTAGTTAGATATGCATCAGTTAAACTGACTCTACGTAGTGGAATTGTGCTGAAGCAATAGAAACATCCATAAATGTAATGAAGGTTTCATGTTACCATGGTAGCATTATTGGCATGTTTTTTTTTATCATGTTTGTATATGTAAAGCTATTGTTTGACGTTAAGGAATTACAACACAATGATAATCCAGTAACAGTTATACTGTTGTTGTATCTTTTATGTATTTATTACAGTAGTTCTAGAAAGCCAATTTTCAATTTTCAATTGTTTTGTTATGATGTCATTATCTGTTAATAACATTTTCTTCCAAACTTTTGGCAGGGAGTGATGGCTGTCCTTGGAATTCAGCTCAATGCAATTTCTATAGTAAACCTTGTTATGTCAATAGGAATTGCTGTTGAATTCTGTGTTCACATCACACATGCCTTTATGGTAGGTGTTGTACACTTGGAAATGCCAGTTCCAACTCTTCCAGTTTAGCTGATTTCTGTGATTATTAGGATTAGAGCAGTATTAATGGAAATATCCGCCCCGCACCCTGCCCTGCATCCTGCCTACTCCTAGGCTCCTGGCCTCTTAGGAACTGCATGTGTTGTGCACTTGTACTAATTAACTTGGAAATTTGTTCTTCCCACCACTTCAAATATTTAGCCTTTATTTCCACTCATCTACAATGTACTTTGAACTTGGAAGTAGTTTTATTCTCTGTACAGTCTACATGACACTGGAGCAACAACGGCAGTCCATTTTTTCTGATACCCAAAACCATTTGTCCCAATAGTCAAAACCCATGGAAATAAGTTCTGACGTGTTTCTACTTCTTAGTATATTTTTTTCATGTATATATTGGCTTTTCTTTTCTCTATCATGCCTAAACCCTCGTATTCATTTCCAATTAACAGATA
Organism: Dactylis glomerata; assembly: GCA_007115705.1. Lineage (NCBI taxonomy): Eukaryota > Viridiplantae > Streptophyta > Magnoliopsida > Poales > Poaceae > Dactylis > Dactylis glomerata. The sequence goes on from QXEO01000267.1 coordinate 197,375, forward strand.
GGCATTGGGGATAGAGAAAACCGTGCTAGACAGGCTCTATCGACGATGGGTGCTTCTGTATTCAGGTCAGCCTCATTACTGTATATGTTGGGGCAATGTTACGTTGATTAGAAAATAGCGATAGCATTTGGATAAGGTTTTTGGAGCTTATCCTCAATTGTTTGAGTTATATGCGAGTATGCTTAGTGCTTTGGTAAGCACTTCCAGTTTCATTTGTGTGTGCATTATGCGTAAGAAAATTTCGTAATATTGCAAATAAACTTACTGAAGTCCAGTTGCAGTGTTTCTACATCTTTCCCATCTGGTTGTGGTGTTTATAATTTCGTATTATCTTGGTCTGACACTGTCTTTATTTGTCAGTGGAATCACCTTGACCAAACTTGTAGGAGTTATTGTCCTGCGGTTTGCGAAATCTGAAGTTTTTGTGGTATGTACATCTTGACCCTCGCGTCTCAGTTCCGTTCTTTGGAGTTTAGCGTGAAGCATCTTTGATTAATCCAAATGACTGCAGGTATATTACTTCCAAATGTACCTGGCGCTTGTCCTCATTGGCTTTCTGCATGGGCTTATCTTCCTACCGGTTAGCACTGCCATCTCTTAAATCGTCTCCACACATTCCCTTGAGGAGCTATCAGCCTAACCTATAATTGATTAATGTTTCAGGTTGTGTTGAGTCTGTGTGGCCCTCCTCAAAAGACCGTGAAACCGATCGAACAAAGTCAGACTCCGCCTTCAAACGAGCAAACTTGATAATCGCATAAGCATTTCAATGTACATATTACCAGGCGTAGGAGGAAAAGTGCAGTGTACATCTGTGATCTGTCTAGAGGCCGACGCAATCATTAGAGATGGTAGAAATAGGTTGTGCAGTAGTTAAGCTCAGTCTAGGGAACTGGTTTCATCTGTATTACCACGCGCAGAAGGAAGCGTGAGATGTCAACGTAGACCCCTGTAGCCATTGTATATTTTTTACGGTTAGTAGTCCATTTGTAGATGGTGGTTTGTATACGTTTCATGCGAGAATCCAGGTGCCCATGCCGTTTGGTGCCAGTTCGTTATTGTTTCGTCCTTTTGAGTTGGCTTGTTCTGTGCATTCTACATGGAGCGTGGGGAATAAGGGTAGGTATTTTGAGCAATGTTTCTAATTCAAAACTAAAAGCACTATTATTCTAGGAACGGAAGGAAGGACGCTTGCTTTGTGTTCAGTCGGAGCATCAAAGGTTGCCCATCAGATTCAACCTGCAGATTTACAAGACGTTATTGCGCGGAGGGCTTATCATCTCAGTCATTTATTTGCTTGAAATTTGACCGTACGGTCCCTGTGTGTCTCATCAAAAAAGGAATCTACAGTTATGTGTAAAAAGTGAAATGATTTTATATTTACCCGCCAGTACTCTTAAGAACACTCTACTCTTTAAGAACACTAAAGAACTCTATCGAAATATACAAGAACTTTATAGATTTATGTAGCAAAAAGTTTAAAAATAATTTTAAAAATATTCAATGTTAGACTTGTTTTGAAGAGTTCAACGTCAGTAACTAAGTCAAATATGTGAATGGAATTCAATTTGCATATATTATACGGAAGTAGAGCTTTATTTTAAGCTCTTAGTGTATTTGAAGAAAGAAATCTAATCTTGCATGCGCATGCTCTAAAGAGACTTTTGCCATCAGATTAAGACCTCGCCAAAATTGGAGTGCTAGTTATCCATGTTACGGTTTATTTTTTATAGCTTCTTATAAAATGACGATTTGTGAGAATTGACCTGCATAACGGATGTCGTGTCAAATTAATTCTAGATATACTTGCCACTCCTCCCTTAAAAGCTTGAACATCGTAGGTTTTTCAAACCGTCCAGACAGGTGTCTGTCAATCAAATGCGAGCAGTGCGGTGCACGGAGTAGCCTGCTGACAAAGTGCTGGCAGTGATTTTTTTATATAAGGCTCATAGAACCTGACTTAGAACTAACAAAGCCCTTAACCGGCGGTTATCAGCTTACAATACAAGCGCAAGAGAGAAGTAACGCCTAACTACAAAGAGAAAAACTACACCAAGCATAGACAGAAGTAAGGCTTGAAAGCTTCTTCCTCTACCAGTACCAGCTGAAGCATTGAAGTCGTTGTCGGATCCAGCCACCAGCTTCACTGGGATCACCATGTCGTCGTTCTCCTTGAGCATTAGCACCGGCACACGAAAACCACCAGGAGTGAAGAAGACCATCAAGGGTCTAGGTTCCAAGGCGACGCCTCTCAGGCACCTGAATGCTGCTGTCGCCTGCCCCGGGAGGGGCAGGTTTAGGTTTTCACCTAGAAACACAAGAACAAGAAGGGGAGCAAAGAAACAACACCTCAACGACGCGTTGGCACCAGACCAGGTGGGAGGATTTCTCCCGGGCCAACCGCCTCACCCATCTCACACCATACCAAAGCACCACTTTGACTCAGTCCTCAGTCATCCACATTCAAGGCAAGCCCACTGGTGACCAGAGAGGAATTGGAGGCGCTGAAGCGAAGTAGGCATAGGCTAGAGATGCACGACAAGCGCAGGGAACTCCTGACGTGGATAACATTACCGTGACAAAGGCCGAGAGAGGCAGAGCAGGAGAAAGTATCGCATGAAAACCAACACCCGGTGGAAACCTGCAAACTCGTACATGGGCCATTGGATGTCGAATGTGCGAGCCAGATCTGAAACCAACCAGTACCAAACTTTTTGCAAATAAGCGCCCAGCACTGTGTTGTTTATTTTGCAAACCGTGCCTATTACTTTCTCTTACTAGCAACCAAGGGCCTAAGATATCATTCCAGAATTCGTTCCCCTCGTTCCTGGGAGCTGAGTGGCGGCCAGAGCAACCTCCATGGCCGGCGATGCGACCGCCTGCCCGTCGCGCAGCTCATGGACGCAGATCTAGGGCGCCCGCTTGCCGCCCGTCAGCCACTCGCCGGTAGGTGGCCCTGGATCCCAGTCGCCCGCGACCACCCCTTGCTCTGATTCGTCTCCCATTTTTTGTTTTCTGAACTTTCTTATTTTTGATTCATTTCTTGTATCAAATTCGGGTGGATCTGTGATGACACTTACAAATCATGCATGAAATTTCATTTTTAGAAGTTGAAGTAACTATTCTGTGATGATTCTTCCATGTTTTGATGTTGAAATCATGTACTGCAGGTGTTTCTTTCCAGATTCTGTCCGAATCTGTTCTTAAACATGGTGGAATCAGTACCATTTATCATGATACACGGATGTCATCTTCAGTATTTCACATATCCTTGTATGGATCTTTTATCAATCTTGAACATATCCAATGTCTCGATTGGAAATTGTACTGATCTGCTGAATATTGTGTGAAACAGAGCAATTCTAATTTTGTTGAGTCTTGTATGAAATCTGCGGCCGTATCACGCCACCTCGGTGATGATAGACGCCACAGTGCATCTTCCTAATGAAACATCGCCTGGTTCAAGTGCGAACGTGAGGAATCCTAAATTCCTGCCCTGCAGCCACGGCGCCGCCGTTCAGGTCGTACCACACGTTTCAGTTTCAAGGCCTTGGTTGTTAAAGAAACATTAACTAGAGGGAGGTTTGTGCAAAGATACAACCAGGCAGGCGGGCACTTATTTGCTAAATGTGTGGTACATGTTCCTTTCACATCTTGTCCGCACGTTCCACATCCAAAGGCTCAGGTTCAAGTTTCCAGGATTCCACTGGTTGGTGGTTTCCACGGGATACTTTCTCGGCAGAGCACATGGGAACAACTTCTCTTGGGGCCCGACAAAAATTGGAAGCGCATAGGAAGGAGGCAGTGGTGGGTTTGGTCCACGCAGTCGAGAAGAAGGGTGAGAAGTAGTCATGGAGGGCGAGGGGGGACCGAGAGACCTATGCTCCAGCGCCCATGGCACTAGAGGTCACCCTGACCATGCTACACAAATCCCCAGCAACATCCACTTAACTCATCGAAGCACTACTCCTGCTGCACGACATCGCCCAAACTCGCCTCCAAGCAACAACCCTCATGAAGCATAACCGCAAAACCCGAACACACACCGCCTCCTCGCCGCCCACACTACCTAGAAGGGCAGCCATCATCCGCGATCCACTCGCCACTCGCCGTAGAGTAGACATCGCCCAACAAACCCAGGGCAGCTGCCCCATCATCCAGCCTCCCCAAACCAGCAGTCCAAAACAACCAAAGAACGTCGGGAGCCATGGGACAACAAAGTCTAGAGCACCTACCGCCCACAACCCTAAGGAAAGGCACAAACTTGGTTGGCAAAAACAAGATCTCATCAACAATGATCACGTGCATCACATATTTGACCCACAGGAGAAATTGAGAAAGTGATGAGGGAGAAGCATTGGGAGCCTACACACCAGAGCAACACTTGCATCGGCGGCGGTTGGCTGAGCCCCAAGCCCAAGACCACCTCTCTACCCCTAACCTCGATGGATGTGAGGTCACCCTGACCAAATCCACCCTGTCAGAATCCTGCAATAGCCCAGGTCATATCCGCACCGAAGAAGCATGAGGGCTGCCTCCCTGCCGAAAGATGACGGAGGTCAATATAATAGCACCGCCGGGCGCCATGGAGTTCCATTACAGTTACTTGGAGCTGGAACAATTGTGCTCCCCACCGAAAGGAAGACAACACATGGAGGGGATCTCGCTGCCGCCTCAACTTGGGGAAAAGGCCGCCCCTAGCATCGTGCGCCGGCCACCGCCAGGACACGCAGACCTCCACCGATCTGCATCGCCGCCAAGGAGAACGCTGCCCTGCTCGGCTCTCCTCGCGCCGGGTAAAGGAAGGCCACTAGCAGCGACCATTTTGTATTATTATTGAAAGGACCTCGATGCCGCCTAGAGGAGGGGTAAATAGGTGATTTAAAATTTTATAAAAGGCTTGAACAAATGCGGAAATAAACTAACATTTAATTTGTCAAGCTTACAAAATCTAAATAAACTAGGCTCACATATGTACACCAACAACTTATGTTAAGCAAGACAAGTAGCAAGGTGATAGCAAGATTATAACTTCAAGCACGATGGCTATCACAAATATAAAGTGCATAAGTAGTGGAGCTTGGATAAGAGTTACCGAGACATGAAGAAGTTAAAGAAATATCCCAAAGTTCACTTTCAAAGGAAGCTAGTCCCCATTGGAGAGGTGCGGCGGCTTAATGCACTTCGAACGCCACAAATGGTCTCACCTTGAGATGTGGTAGCACAATGCTTACCATATGCCACAAAGGCTCACCTCAAGATATGGAGGCACGCTAGTCACCGAATGCCACAAAGGCTCACGTTATTCTCCTCACGCTCTCGCACAATGCAAGATGCCATAATCCACTATGGGACACTTGAAGACGATCACCGAACCCATACAAGATTGGGGCAATCTCCACAACTTAATTGGAGGCTCCCAAGAATCACTGCCAAGGCACCATAAAGCCACAAAAGTTGGTGAATCTCCACAACTTAATTGGAGACCCTAAGTATATGCCACAAAGGCCACTAAGCCGTCTAGGGTTCCAAGAACCTAAGAGTAATAAGCTCACTTACTTTCACTTACCCAAATCTCTAAGGAGAACTCAAATCGGTGCACCAAATTTAATGGCAAGAGAGCACACAAAGTGCTCAAATCCTTCTCTCCCAAATCCTATCAACGCAACAAATATTATGGAGGGATATGAGAGGAAAAACAAGGAGGAAATCCACAAAGAACTCCAAGATCTAGTCCAATAGGTTCCCCTCACATGGAAGAGATATTGATTGGTGGAAATGTAGATCTAGATCTTCTCTTTCTTTTCCCTCAAGATTATGCAAGAATCATGGGAAGGGAAGGGAGAGAGAGCAAAGCTTCAAGGTCAACAATGAAGGAGAGAGACAAAGCCTAAAGCACCTTCCCTTGGGGAAGAAGGGGGCCTTATATAGGTCCCCCACGAAAACTAGCCGTTGCTAGCCACTTACCCCAGAGTCTCTGGCCTGTGGGGACTGGAGTCTCCGGAGCCTCTAGAGACTCCGACAGGGTCAAATAGACTCCTGACCCATTCTAGAGATGTGTACCACTCGAAAAGATGCGACGGCCGGAGTCTCTGGCCTGGCCAGGTAAGGAAATATAATCAGATGAGGAAATAGAATCAGACAAGGAAACAACAACTTGTCGTCTTATCGAAAGAGGATACCAAGTAGGATAGAATAGTTGTGAACAAACCTTGTCTGGTCTGCTAAAATAAATCTTTGTCGGGTACACATCATGAACTCTTAATTAAAGCAAGTACATCTCCAAAAAGGTACAACAACTAATTGAAATCATATATTTATGTTCTACAACGTAACCTACACACATTGTAGAGAAGAAATTTTTCATAGACAAGAGCACAACAATAATTGTCTAGTAACACCATCATCTAGTACCTATGAAAAGGAAATGAAAATACCTCAGTTTTATTTGATTACGGGGCTGCCTGATGGGTTAAGCAGATGGGCGCCTCAACTTTGACAACCGTCTTGCCCCTGCTGAGTGCCTCACATTTGATATGCAATAAAGATGAGAAGACAGTGAGAAGCTTCAAAAAATTAACCAAATAAATCTAGGATATTTTTGTCTTAGAGCATCTCCAACAGAAGTGCTTTCTTAGCTCGTGCGTGAGCATGTTTGCACCGCATGTTTTGGATATTTACAGTGTCGGCGCTGCTGCTGCCAGCGACACAAACAAGGTTCAACAATATGTAAGGTTCAAAATTTCATAATTTTTTCATAATTTATTTTTTCAAAAAAAAATGTACATGATGTTCTAAAATTTGATTTTTTTGTTAATGAAGTATAATAAATGGTTCATGATTTTTTCGGGAAATGTTCAATATTTTTAAAAATTGTTCAATGTGTTAAAAAATTGGTTCATGATGTTTAAAAGTTGTTCATAGTTTTTTTTCTAAAATGTTCATGATTTTTAAATACTAATCAGTATATTCGAAAAGTTGTTCATGATTTTTAAATTTTGGTCATGAATTTTTGTTCATGATTTTTGAATTTTAAGAAATATGTTTATGTATTCAGAAAAAAATACTGGTTAAAAATTGTCCACAGTACAAAAGTATCTACATGTACACATACGGTTTGTGCATGTACTCGTGATGCGTTTTTTTTTTTACCAACTACTCGTGATGCGTTCGGTATACTTTCCGTTAAAATCAAGACGTACACTACTCTACCTTGGTTGAACTTTCCTTAAAATCAAGCGTGAGACGGAATATATAAATAGGGTATCCCATGCCGGCTGTTCGTTGAGGACCCGGCGGCGGCGAGCCTGTTAGCAATCTCAAGCCCCCAAAACGGAGAGCGATGTTGGGGGCCGGCGCCGGAAAAGTCGAGGTGAGGACACCCCGTGAGATGGAGATGTTTCCGGAATCCGGGAAGGAGCTGGATGGGAAATCTGGGAATCGCAGAGATTTGCTTGACGCTCTTTCTCGTCACTGTGAGATTCTGAGGAGGGAGACTTCGTTTCTGAGGATGGAGACTTCGTTTCTTAGGAGAAGCCGCAAAAACAAAGGAAAATCTGCACATCGGAGGATTGCGCAAAAAAGGCACTTGTCCGACCAGAAGAGCATAGGTAGGAACGATACGCTGAGTATCTTGGGTTCCCAAGCTGGTTCGATCACTGAGCAGATGTCTGAGGTGCACGTCCTGAAGGAGATGGGCTCGAGAAAAACTAAACCAGCTTCCAGATTCAAATCAAACTACGACGAGAAGGAGCTCGTAAAATGCTTTGACTTTATCTTGCACGAGACGGAGGACTTAGGCAACAGGATGTTATCTGTGGCAAATATTTTGGAGGAAGTCGGTATCCCCATCTCCTCGTACAAGATCACAGAGCTTGTTGATATAGTCTTCAGATTGACGCAGATCTCGGGGAGTATACTTGAGGGTGACTCGGCTAAAATGGTTATTGATGATGAGGAGGATGTGGATGAGGAGGAGGAGGAGGAGGTTGGAAAAGAGGAGACAGAATACACAGATCCATTGTTCGACATGGAGGGTTGCCGTGCCGGCTGGGAATCTGTATGGGGCAGCAGGATGGGACGTTGTGGTGGCTTCAAAGATACAAGTAAGCACGCTGCTTATCTTACTCAACTTATTATTTTGCTTCCTTCTCTTATAATCCATGCATATCTCAGGCAGATCATTTTCTTGTACAAGGGAATTGAAGAAAGGGATTTACTTAACGTAATTTAGTATAATCCATGCTAGTTTTTATAACAGTAAACATGTCTTTGGTGCTGCAGCCACATTGAGTCCTATGCATTTTACACACTATACACCGGGCTGTAACCCAGCCACAGCTGTCACTGGAAGCACCTTGCAGATCTACTGCATCGAAATCATAATTGACTTGACTAAAGGCAAGTTGAAGTGGCCACTCTATGTGTATGGCGTGGTTGCTGCCCGAGACACAGTGGATCGCAACCGCAACCGTCTATTCTGTCGGTCAAGGGATAACTGCCAAAAGCTCACTGCAGAGGTATGTGGGATATTCAGTTTTGTCTTCCTTCATTCCTTTTGTCTTTCTTGGATAGTTCATTGCAATTAAGTAATAGTGATAGTGATGATCATGCTTGCAGGATCCTTTTCTACGCTTGACTGGCCCGTCTCGTGCAATTGTGGCTATTGACCCTGTTGACTTAGAAATTGAACTGAAAATAAAGGACGGAGCAAATGGTGTAACAACGAGGGATAGAGCATTGATCTGTAGTAACTACCATTACACCTGCTGTGGTAGTCATGATGGTTTATGTAACGTTTTCTTCCGTAACAACCTTTGCACAGCAGAGTTAAGACTGGAGAGGATTGCTACAACGGTCCAGGCTACTATCTTGGGTGTTTGTGTTGCTGAAGGGGTATGGCCTTTTAAATATGGTTGCCAAGTTGCTTGCTCCTTATCACCTGAGGAAGTTACGGTTACTGATGGTGAAGACACATGCAGGCATGTTGTGTTGCTTAATTTTCGTGGTGAAGAAATGCCTGTAGGATCAGATGGTTACCTTCATCTGTCAAGGCATGTTGTTTCAGTAGACTTGCAGAAAAGACTGAAAGTTGTCATACAAGCCTACTCTCAATCTGGTGATGTTTATGCCCAAGATTATGTCTACTTCAATCCGAAACAATCCAACATAAGCGAGGGTGCATTTTGGATTGGTGACTCTAAGGTGGAAATTACTATTGGCTGGTCCTCCCTTGTCCGGTTCAAGAAGGATGCCTTGATAGAGGGATATGTTTAACAGTGTCGAGGCATGGATGTTGTGGACTGTCATAGCCTTGCCCAGTTATATCTACTTTGTATTTGCCAGTGGTTTGTTAAAATGTTGGAAGCGTCTATGTAAGATGTTCAACTGTTTGGTTATTGGGGGCCTTTATTGGGTCTAGCTTATGTTATCCAACTGTTTACGTATTGGGTCTAGCTTATGTTATCCAACTGTTTACGTATTGGGTCTAGCTTATGTTATTCTATTGTTTCATTTTTTGTAGTGTAACTTAAGTTTGAAGTTTATGTTGTGTCAAATGTGAAATATAACTTAAGCCACATGTCATGTTTACTGTAATAAGTTATTCCTTCTTGCTTTCAGTCTTTGGCCTTAAGCCGTAGGCAAAAACAAGTTGCTCCTTACAATTGCTTAGCTTTGAAGACAAATGCGAAATATTGGAAGGATAACCATTTTATGATGTTTACAGCACTAATACAGATTTCTAAACATATTTTGCACTTTTTTTTTGTTAAATTGCTCCTTGAAGACTATACGGAGATACTTGAAACATGCTCTGTACTCCCTCCATATTGGCTTATTAGCCCATTACGCGCTTTGAGAAAAACTTTGATAGTTAATTTGGTCAACGAGATTGATATATATGACTCAAGGGAGAGGGAGTAGTATGATTAGGGGCAAATCCTATACGCCGCTCAATGCGGCGCAGGGCGCTCGCGCCGCACACCTCGTCGCCGCATTGGGCCGACCCATTTTCCGTCTGTTTGGCATTTTTTGTTCGTTTTTCATTTTTTTGTTTCTCTTTTTTTCTTTTTTTATGTTTCCATTTTCGGCTATTATTTATATTATAATTTTCTGATTTAAAATATTAGAATTGTTCAGAATTAAATAAATGTTCAAAATATAAAAAAAAATTAAATGTGAAAAATGTTCAAAATGTGAAAAAAGTTCAAAACTGTTCAGATTTCGAATTTTGTTCAGATTTTGAAATTTGGTTAGAATTCGAAATTTGTTCAGATTTTGAAATTTGGTTAGATTTCGAAATTTGTTCAGATTTTGAAATTTATTCAGATTCGAAATTTGTTCAAATTTCAATTTATGTTCAGATTTTGAAATTTGTTCAAATTTCGAATTCTTCAAAAATTTAGTTTTTTGCACATTCCAAATTTGTTAGAATTTGAATTTTTATTCAAAGTTTGAAAAAACAAAACAGAAAAAGAAAAAAACAGAAAAAGGCAAAAAAGGAGTAGACTACCTGGGCCGCGGCCCACTGGCCGCGCGTGGTGCGGCACCTCCGCCCCGCGCCGCTTGAAGCGGGGTACAGGAGCACCCATGATTAGGCCCAGCGCGGTTCCAGAATATGTTGTTTTGTGGGCTGCGGATGTGGGTCTGTTTCACCCCGCACGGTTTCGGCCCGCAAACTGTTTTGCGGGCCGCGGATGCGGGGCTGTTCTGCCCGCGCGGTTTCGGCCCGCAAACCGCGAATGCAGGCCGGACTGAACTCGTGGATGAGGTTTCAAATATGAAGGGTCCGCTAGAGTTGCTCTATGCCAGCAGAACCCTGCATTCAGAGATTCATATGTCCCCAATCTTCGCAATACTTGTAATAAACTTAACCTCCTTTCTTTGAGTTCCTGTGAATTCAGCTAGGACTTCATATTCTACATAGATTCCCGTGCTCGGAGCTCCAAATGCTTGAACCTATTCGCTTTGGGTGCTTACAGGTCGAGCTCTGTCCCAAAACTAGGGTAACTAGTCTTGGATACCTGGTACTTTGAAAACCCTGCGTATTTTTACCATGTTTATCAGTTTAATCACATATTCTTGTCTTCTCATGCCCTGGTTTTGCAGATGTCGTTTGCGTGTGCTTACCTTGTAAAAGAAGCATGTTGATTCCGTGATTGAATTTTCGCACTCAAATGGTAAGTTTGTAATACAATTTCCTGTACAGGCTACTTCATGTTGTACTCTTCATAGTTTATTTTTTTCTGCTGCAGATTTGGATTGAACCTGAAGGTCCACAACAACTCACTCCTTTATTCTGCAGACTTGGATGTGCATCTTTGCAATATGTTTGCTGACTGCGATCAATATTGGACTGTTTATCCATGAAACTGCACTTTCTGTGCATTTTTTTTAAGTAAGTACATTACTTCCCTTCTTGTGACTCAAATCTTGGTCTCCATACAAATTTCAGTATGACATCTTCCTAGATATTCAGCTTAACAAATAACCAGCTTGTATGTATTGTATTAAACCATTAAATACTCTGTGCTGCAAAATATAGTGAAAGCAGTAGACTTAGTCCTTTTTGGGATGCGGAAACGGGGAGAACTCATGTATTCTATAGAAACGATTGTGTAATTCTACTGGAATGAAAAATTGAGGGGTTGATCTTAGAAGTTGTTTGGGTTCACCTTATATATTACAATATTCATTAAAGTTGCAAAATAACCCATGAGTCTAACCTCATACTAAAGTTTTTCCCTATATTCATATGGATTGTACCAAAACTGACATTTCTGCTCCAAATGATATTAAGTAAGATGCCTATAGGATTTCACTTCTGCCAATGCCAATAACTCTTTGTTGCAAAGAGGGTCTAGCCCTTAAGAGCATATATTTACTTGAGTCCTGACTCTCGTTGTTACCATTGTGCTGCAATTCAATTACAAATATAATATTGAGGTTTATGCAAAGTTTGATGTAATGTATTTATTTCCGTTTGCTCCATCAAGTTATTTCTGCATCCGTATGAAAATAAGTTTGAGGAGAATGTTGAGAACACCAACTTGGTCTAGGGAAATATCCAATTTGAGAAGGAAGACAAGGATGGTTCATTTTGGAAGTCTTATCATGGAACGAGCTGTGGGCTTGAATAGAATTGAGTTGCCGGACAACATCCAATGTAAACAGTGCAAAGGCCTAAACCTCGAGTTGCCAAGGTTTCATGTGGACTAAGCTAGCAAATGTCGGATTGGGGATCAACTGACTTGTGGATTCTCCTCAGTTATAGACATAGTATTCGGACGAAGGAATAATCAGCAGGGATAGTAACCAGCTGATGTGTATAGTCAGAGCTATTTTATGGTCAGTTGTACCAAAGAAGAAATGACGCTGCTGTAACTTCGTTTTAGATTGGCTCATGTATTACAGTATTAGTAACATTATGGATTTGATTGCTGATACCAAATAAACTGTAATACAATCCTTTACTTGTGCGGACTTTTAAGTGTATATATATGGGTAAATTCTGTAAGCTATGCATACATTTTTTTCAGTTAAAGAGAAATTGCCTATTGTCTGCTGATTTATGTACCTGATGCTGGCTATCCTCAACTATCTAATCGATCGGCATTTTAAGGATATGGTGTGTGCTTGTCATCTTTTGTTCGTAGTTATTATAATATTCTCTTTTGTGAAGGGTTTTACTTTAGCTTCATCTCAAGTGGACTCTTCTCTCTGCATGAAGCTGCACCTTTCCCTGATGAATTATGCAAACTAAACATATGAATAAGAACACACATAGACAAACATGCTTCGGAAAACCTGAAATTAGGGAGCGGCGCGGCAAGGCGCACATAAGGGTCTAGTACTCCTTGAGTACTAAAAATCTGCTAGGTCACTGGAGAGCAACAGCTTTTAGTATGCACGCAAAACAGTTTTTCAGGACACGATCATCTGATCAGATATACAAAATACAACCAGATTAAACTAAACATATAGTGCTCAACTACTAGAGTCTTCAAGGAGCAACTGAACAAATCATATGTCCACATATTTCTTTTGTAAATGTGTATAATCATGAAGAACTACGATCCTTTCAATCTGGCTTATGACTACATCACAAAACAGCAACAGAGAATGACACGACAAATTACAAACTATTCAGATATTAATCTAACAGAACACTTGACAAAATAACTTAGAAGTTGTAGTTAACACAGACATACATCTGGATCACATACAGTTGGACATCTTACATAGCTGGTGGATCACATTACGTCTACGTTGCAGTAGCAAACCACTGACCAGACAAGACAAAATAGATATTACTGGGTGAAGGACATCATTGGCGGTAACAACCACACCAGGTCAATAAACATATTCCTCTAGAAGAGCTCCGTCTTGCTACGGACAAGGCGGGACCAAGCAACAACAATCTCCACCTTGTAGTCACCAAGGTGTAACAACCACACCAGGTCAATAAACATATTCCTCTATGAAGAGCTCCGTCTTGTTACGGACAAGGCGGGACCAAGCAACAACAATCTCCACCTTGTAGTCACCAAGGTGACATATACCCTTACTTATGTTGCGCTGTTTGGCAGTTATGTTTACATGACCTTGGGCAACAATCTGACCAGATGGTTTGCAGGCTTGTACGACAACTTCCAGACTACCTTCTAATTCCACTGAAAGAACCTTCCTTGTCAGATGAAGGTAACCATCAGACCCTACAGGCATTTCTTCACCATGAGAATCAAGTAAGACAATTTGCTTCTCTGGGGGAACCGAAATCCCACTTATGCCCTGATCATCCAAGATCATAGCTTTGGCCGATAGGTTTGAGCAAACAACTCGACCAGCCCACTGCAAAGGCCATGTCCCATCAACAACACGAACACCCAGTATCGTTGCCTGGACCGTGTTAGCAAGTCGGTCAAGGCTTAACTCTGCTTCGCAACAGTCGTTGCTGAAGGAAGCAGTATATAGACAACCATTACGACTAATGGCATAGTGGTGGCTAGCACTGATGAATGTTCTATCTTGAGACTCGGTTCTGTCCTTTATTTTTAGTTCAACTTCAAAGTCCACAGAGTCCATTGCCACAATTGCACGAGATGGGCCAGTTAAACGCAAAAAAGGATCCTACAAGCATCATTATGATTTAATAGAAACTAAGTAATCAACAAGAATAAATGCAAGAAGGAAATAAGAAAAATTGAATACCATACATACATACATCAGGAGTGAGTTTTTGGCAGTTAGCCCTTGACTGACAGAAGAGAAGATTGCGGTTGCGGTCAACCCTGTCTCGGGCAGCAACCACGCCATACACATAGAGTGGCCAGTTCAACTTATCTTTGGTTACATCAATTTTGATTTTGATGCAGTAGATCTGCAAGGTGCTCCCAGTTACAGATGCGCACGGGTCATGGCCAGGTGTGCAATGTGTAAAGTGCATAGGACTCAATGTGGCTGCAGCAAAGATAAGTGTGCATGTTAGAAATCTAACTTGAATTGCTAAAACAGGTAAAGTAAATCCATCACGGGTCATGGCCAGGAGTACAAGTGATCTGCTTGCATTGCTTGAGACATGCATAAAGAGTAAGAGAAGGAAGCAACCTAATTAAACAAATTAAACTGAGTAAGATATAAGGAGCTTGGATTTTTACTAATATCATTGAAGCCACCGAACAGTAGGGGCTTGTCACCCCATGTAGATTCCCAGCCGACACAGTGGTCAGCAAACAAACTCTCCTCAGTATCCATCTCCTCCTTGGCTGATTCTGCCACGGCTGATTCCATATCACTGTGACCTTCCTTGCCATGACTTTCTATGTACCTGGAGATCATCCTTAACCTGGATGTCATGTTAACCAGATTGTTGATCTTGCCTGAGATGGGAACTTTGATGTTCTTGAGAATAGATGCCACAGACTGCATCCGGTAGGCCAATTCGTCGACCTCGTGCAAGATAAAATCGAAGCAGTTAAGGAGCTCTTCCCTGTTGCAGTTGGATTTGAGTTGGGAGGCTGGTTTGATTTTCCTCCACTCCTCCATCAACTTGTGGACGGAGCCCTCGGGTATCAGCTCGGAGATCGAACTGAATTGGACTTGTTGATCGACCATGTCCTCAATTTCCCCCATCCTCCACCATGCCGCAAAACTTTCCTCGAGTGTTTGGAGCTGCTTCGCCAACTTCGGGGGCGTGATCCCCTGGAAAAGAGCGCCAGCCAAGTCTCTCCGCTCCCTCCCCAGAGACTTAATCTCCCTGTTCAGCTCCATTATCTTGGCAGATACCTCATCCATCACCTTCCCGGAATCCCCAAACTTGTCCATCTCACAGGGCTCCCTCACCACGTTTGTCTCCCCGCCGCCACCACCCGTCGCTCACTTATTTTTATCGGATGTCCCCGAAGGGACGTCGCTCACTTATTTTGGGGATTGAGATTGCTACACTCGCGCCGCCGCCGCCGCCTGGCTAGGGTTTAAATCCTCGCGCGGGACAAACGACCCCCGCGTCCTCGCCCGTACCGCTTCGGTGCGTGGGCCCAGCCGGCGTGCCGGGAGGTCCTGTACACCGCTTAAACCGGCGATACTGGGATGCGCCGCACCCACGGGATAGATTGTGGGCCGTGGCACACCCGCACCTCCTTCTTCTTCCTTCTTTCTTCTTGGTGATTACTATGCTCCAACCAGGTCGGCGCTTGCACCGCGCCGTACACCCCCGCGCGCGGTGTGGACCGGCCCATTAGCGCCGACCTGGTCGTCTATCTTTTTTTCGTTCTTTTTTTCGTTCTTTTTTTTGTTATTTTTCCTTTTTTCTTTTTTCTTTTCTCTTTTTTCGTTTTCCCTTTTTCTTTTCAGTTTATTTTTTTGCAATATTTTTAAAAATGTTCAGATTTGATTTTTTGTTCAAATTCTGAAATGCGTTCAAATTACAAATTTTAAAAAATTTCGAAATTCGTTCAAAATTTGGAAATTTCACAAATTTTGAAATTTGTTCACAATTGATTTTCGTTCAAAATTTGAAATTCATTCAAATTTCGATTTTTGTTCATTGGAAATTTCATAATTTTTTGAAATTTGTTCAAATTCAATTTTCGTTCAAATTTCGAAATTTGTTCCGACTTGAAATTTGTTTTAATTTTGAAATTTGTTTTGACTTGAAATTTGTTCTTTGGAAAATTGTTCCAATTTAAAATTTGTTTTGATTTAAAAAAAATCCTATTTAAAATTTGTTGCAAATTTGAAATTTGTTCCAATTTGAATTTTCATTCGATTTTCAATTTTTTCCGATTTAGAAATTTAAAAAAACAGCAGAAATGGGAAATGCGAAAAAGAAACAGCGAAAAAACAAACAGCTAAGAAGAAAAAACAAAAAAAACGGGCGAACGCGAAATGGGCAGAGCCCACGACTAGCCAGGGCGTGCACGTCTCGAAAGAAGAAACGCGCGGAAACAGTGTAATGGGCCGGGCCCAGTAACCATTGGAGGGTGTGCGGCGCGGAGTTTGCACCGATCAGGTTGGAGTATAGGCGTTCCCTTTCTTCTTCCTCCCGACAGCACGTTCAGCTCTCCAAGATCCGCCGCCGCCGGTACCAGCGATCTCTCCCCCTTCCGGCAACCTCCTTTTCTTCGGCGCCGGCGACCCCACCCCGAAACCCTAAGTTACAGGGTTTGCTTCGCCGCCTCCACCGCGGCCAGGTCGCGGCGTCGGCAGCTTCGTGGTGTGCCTCCATCTCCATCGCCGGTGCTAGCGATCTCCCCCTTCTGGCAACCTCCTTTTCTCCGGCGCCGGTGACCCCCACCCCCAAACCCTAAGACCTCGGCGCCCCACCCCGAAACCCTAAGTTCCAGGGCTTGCTCCGCCGCCTCCACCACGGCTAGGCCGCGGCGTTGGCGGTTTCGTGGCACACCTCCACCTCCATCATCGGTGGCTTCATCGCCGACGTCGCAAGGAAGACGACGACCACCCAAACCCTTGCCTCCTCGCTAAAGGGGACTTGCCCACGACGACACGTATGCTATGAGGTATGAGGGGGTCTGCGGCGCGACAAGGAAACACCGCATTGAGCGGGGTATAGGATTTCCCGGCCTGCCCGCACCGGCGCCCTCTACGGCGTTCAATCTGCCTCGACTAGCCGGGCTGGTTCCCAGATGCGGCCCGTTTAGTTTTTTCACGGATTTAAAAGTCTGTGAATATGTAAAACTTTGTCGTGTCCTCAAAAAAAATGTAAACTTATAAAAACTATATCCAACGGTGTCTGTTTCACATTTTGTGAAATACTTTCTCTGAGCGCATAGATACATTGCTTGTTTAGGTTCGTTCTCGCGATCGACGTTCTCTCCGAACCAACGCCGCGATGAGTCTGAGACCTCCCGGGCCAAACCGAACCCGTATCATAGGCAAGCTAACCACTTGTTTGTTACATTTTGCAATGTTTATGTATCCACTTGCCGTTATTTTCGTATGCATGCCATGTTATTTCTTGCAATCATTTTCTATATGCAAATCATATATGACTTTATTCTTGCACCTCACTTGTCTAAGAACTAAATAAAACTAGTCATGCATGGTGCTTGCCCCTTGTTTGAAATCAACATGTTATTGCATGGTGCTTGCACCTTGTATGGTTCCTATGATTGTTTGCATTTCCTTGCTCTTCGCCGCGGGTAGGTGTAGATGAATTGTCGGCCGATGACCTCCGGGGTTGGGTGCATTTGCGTGTTCTAGAGATTTTCCCACCGGCCAGACGTGGAAAACTTTGGTTGATACGTTTGGGCGGGCCAAAGGGGCATTTGGCTTTCCGAGATCACTACACCACTTTCGGGATTTCCTGGGTGGCTGGATGCCTTCTCACCGCTTTGATTGATTGTGTGTCACAGGATATCGTGGCTTTGCGAAGACTAAATGCTCCTAATACCCACATACTGGTTAAAGGTGTAGACGTAATTGCCGCCACAGACCAGGAGTGAGGGAACATGTTGCGTAGCAAACTCCATTATAAACTGTGGACTAACGTTTGTTGCCTGTCTTATACATGTTATTATGTTGGACTAACCCCTGCTGTTTGGACTTGTTGTTGTTGAAAGGAAGTCAATATAATAATAACGCTCCTCCAAACTTCGATAGGGTCATTCCATAGTGTGACTAATCTGAACCTTGAACACATTGCCATCATTGTCTAAATGGGTAGTCTCTACCTATGTAACCTATTTGAGTCTCTTCCTTGATGCCACCCATTTGGCAAGGTTTAGTCGGTATCGCGGGTGGCGGTGTGAGGTCCGAGCTGACCTTGTGAAGGTTCCGGTGCTAGGCCTGCTTCGTGGAGGCATGCCGGATTCACTTCGCCATATGATCGAGTCCTTAGTGTAGGATAGGTCGGTGGCTAGGGGAAGTGTCTTAGGTGGCATGAACGGTATGTGAGTATACTTGTCGTGCGCTTGAGGATTGCACCCGTTAAGCGTCGGTAAGTGCATTCTGATGGTTGGTAATAGCAAACTCTTGAGAGTCTATTTAGCAGCTACCCTATTCCTGGGTCACGGAACAGTTCAATGTCGGTCACACTATATGTATTTTCCGAGTCCGGAGGTAAAATCTAAGTTGAGTTTGAAATAGAAGATGAACAACCTGACTTCACTAAATAAACAATAAAATGATGTAGGGAATGTTACTGGTCATATAGGGTGGCGGTGGGGATAGTGGGAGTTCACGGGTGGGCTCGCCACTATCTACTATGCATGCCTATGTGACTGAGAAAATATGCTACTCATTATACTAGTACCATATGGTGCAACTCGTCGACCCTCATAGGTAAGTTTGTTTGATCGCGGTATACGACCCAGCCCCACCTGGCTTGGACTCTATATTGTGATTCTCTTTTGATTGAGATGCCATGATTTGTTTGCTATGCCATGCTAATTTCATGCCATGTTGTTGATTATTTTCTATAGTAGACTCTTGCCATGTGTAGGAATTGTTTGTTGCATGATTGTAGGTTTATTTGTTGCTTGTGGTTATGCTTGCGAGTACATTAAAAGTACTCACCTCGTGTGTCATACCAGATTCTCGGTGAAGATCATCTTCTACCATAGGAAGGACATGGAGTGAGGAGTGCTAGGATCAATAGCCTAGCCAGAACCTGTGGAGTGGAGCCGCTCCAAGCCGTTGCCTTCTAGTTGTCTTCCGCTGCAAACAAAACTCTGTATAGTGCTATCTTGGCTTGACATGTTGTCCTACCATGAATGGCTTCATGAACCATTTTTAGCACTTTGTGCGTGATTTTTGTTACGATTATCAGTCTGTAATGACTTCGTGACATACGAACAATTATCCTGGGTTGGCGCACGGGGCGATCCTAGTACCCACAAGTGTAGGAGATCGCTGAAATCTTCGATGGGAAGTATTACCCAAATTTATAGTTCGACTCAATGGGAGAAAATAAGAATATTAGCAAGACTTTAGCAATTGAGACGTCACTCTCAACCACACCTGTATATCAATATTCTCAAGAATAGATGGTGATTATAGCAGTTCAGAAAAAACAATAATTTCAGCAGTACACAACAACATCAGATTTCTAGTCTTCACCGGAAAGGAAACTTGTAACTCATATGATTAAAAGCGTAGGCATGAGATCAATAGTGAGGTGCTGCATGGATACGATTTTTCATATATCTTAATTTACTCAAGTTCATCTCTAATTCCCTTTCCGTGTATAAGTGTAGGTGTGTGTCCCAAATATAGTATGTGTACCAACAAGGAAAATTAGCATACTTCTATTGTCCTATCCGCCCGGATTCATTGGAAGCCATCGAGGGAGTACGATAATTAAGGTCTACCCTTACGGAATAGTCTGTAACAATGCATTAACTCCACGAACACACAATATCCTCAAACTAAACATGTCACCCATTGATATCCTCGGCTGTCACCTCGGGGGTCACCGGACCAACAGAATAGCAAGTAATATACTTTGCAGATATGCAGCAAAGTCATATATATGATGAAGCAATAAAAGTTCAGTAATGAAATCATGTCACTCGGACCCTAGTAGCAAGCATTAAACATAGCAAAGGTGCATAAACACTCATATGAGAACATCTACAAGATAAACCTCTCAAATCTCGACTTATATGAACGATTACATGATCAATCTCATCCAATCCCTATGGACCTCACATGCCTACAGAGGATTACTCACACATGGTGATGGAGAACAATCACATGGTGGATGGAGACAGTGGTGCTGATGATGGTGATGAAGAAGCCCTCGAAACCCCCCTCTCCAGAGTGGAGATCAGGATCTTGTAGCCCCCAAAAATGAAGATCACGATGGTGGCGGCGCTCTGGACCTCGTAAAATTCTGCCCCTAGGAATAGGTTTTTTTTTCAGTATAGAAAGGCATCTATCGAAGGATAGGCAGAACCGGCCATCGAGGCCCAAACGGACCCAGGTGGCGCGGTCTGCTTGTGGGACCGCGCCACCTGGTCTCATTTGCGGGCCAGGTGGCCCCCGGTCTCCGTCTTCATCTCAAACTGCTTTTTTTCATAAAAACTTCCTTGGTATTTTTCCTCGAATTTATTTCTAGCGTTTCCTATGTCAAAAAGACTGATGTCTACGCACGCGTCTGTTCTTGTAGACAGTGTTGGGCCTCCAAGTGCAGAGGTTTATAGAGCAGCAGCAAGTTTCCCTTAAGTGGATCACCCAAGGTTTATCGAACTCATGGAGGAAGAGGTCAAAGCTATCCCTCTGAAGCAACCCTGCAATTACGATACAGAAAGTCTCTTGTGTCCCCAACACACCCAATACACTTGTCAGATGTATAGGTGCACTAGTTCGGTGAAGAGATAGTGAAATACAAGCGGTAGTGATGATTATGAGTAGCAACTGTAATATGAAATAAGTATCACTGCGAGCAAACATGTAACAAAACAGTAAGTAAACGTTGTGCAATGCTTGGAAACAAAGCCTAGGGATCATACTTTCACTAGTGGACACACTCCCAACAAATATAACATAATTGAACCAATAGATACTATCATCAATATTCAACTCAAAACAATTCTCCAATGGAAAACATACACTAATCATGTGTAGGGCTACGAAGCACTCCTCAAAGTCCGTATGTACCCAAACTAGATTGTCCCACACTATCACCATGAACGCACTAGATGGTTCCAACAAACACCAACATTTCATAGAGACATTAACCAAAAAGATACACATGATACACACACTAGTCACCTTTACACCATGATACGAGGTATCTCCGGAGAGTATAATAATAAAGCATAGGAGTAGCATAATATCTGAATAATAACATCTATCAATTCAACTAGATACAAAGCTCACGATCACATAAAGATCACATCATGGGAGAGAGAGGTGAACCACATAGCTACCGGTAGAGCCCTCAGCCCCAGGGGAGAATTACTCCCTCCTCATCATAGGAGACAGCAAGGTTGATGGAGATGGCGGTGAGGTCGATGGAGACGACGGAGACGGCGATGGAGACCGATGGAGATGGCTCCGAGGGCACTTCCCCATCCCGGCAGGGTGCCGGAACAGAGACTTCTGTCCCCCGAAATTTGTCAACGGCGGCGGCGGAACTGCGGAACTCTTTCTGGAAATTTGTCGACTCTCCTAGGGTTTTCTGTCCCCGAGGCTTTATATAGGCGAAGGGGCATCGTCAGGGGGCTGCCAGGGCCTCCTCACACATAGGGGGCGCGGCCAGGGCCTAGGTCGCGCCGCCCTGGTGTGTGGGGCCCTCGTGGCCCCACTCCACCTCCTCTTCGGTTCTCTGGAAGCTTTCGGGGAAAATAAGACTTCTGGAACTTGTTTCGTCCAATTCCGAGAATATTTCCTATGTAGCTTTTCTGAAACACAAAAACAATAGAAAACAGGGAGCTGGCACCGTGGCATCTTGTCAATAGGTTAGTTCCGGAAATCGCATAAAAATGCCACGAAGTGTAACGAAACACAAGGCAAATGGTGCAAAAACAAACATGGAGCATAAAAAATTATAGATACGTTTGAGACGTATCAGCATCCCCAAGCTTAACTCCTGCTCGTCCTCGAGTAGGTAAGTGATAACAAAAGAAATAATTTTTGAGGTGACATGCACCATCACAATCTTGATCATATAGGTAAAGCATTGAGTGCTGAGATCAAAGAACTTAAAACATGGGCATGAAAGATATAATCTTGACAATGAAAACTTAGCAACCATATTATAAACATGAAAATGAACACAAACAAAAGATCATGAAAATGAAGCAATGAAAGTCAAACGTGTGTTCAAATCATAAGGAAAAACATACAAATGGTTTTCAGCTTGTCCTTCATGGAGAGCAAAACATAAATGCATAGGACACCTTCAAGTTTAAGAGGGCGACTAGATACAAATAATTTAAGAACAAGTGAAACCAACAATATGAATCAATCAATAAAAACTTTGGGACAATGCACATTATACTAAGAATGATAACTATGCTCTCTTAATGGTGCATAAAGATAGAAGGTGGTGACTCAACATAAAAGTAAAAGAAAGGCCCTTCGCGGAGGGAAGCAGTGATTGCAAGTTTTATAGACCTTCAAAAATTATGGTACTTACCGGCTTTGAGCTCTCATTGCCCCCATCATAAGCATCTTGAATGGTTAAAGTTAATGCGAGAACAATTATGATGCATATGCTTGACAAATCATAAGTCGAAAACCTCGTGCCCCGTGAATACGAGTACCCAAACCTCATGCTACTTTACTTAGAGTCCCAAGCAAGGCTCTTGTCATTGTAAGTATATATATGTATCATCGAGAACCGCCAACGGGTACCTCCGTGCCCGATGACATGGAACAATCCCACATCAAAATGACAGGACAAGCAGACAATGAACACCTCGACATCTCTTTTATTTGCCATTTGTTTAGCTTTTATTTTGAGATGCGTCGTCGAATGTCCACTATGGGTATGCTGCAAATTTCCACCATGAATTATGCATGGCTTAGATTGGCGTCCCGGGCGTTTCCCTAACACATATACAAACTCCATGATCCCCGCAAGATTCCCAATTCATTTCACACCGCGGGCATCCATAAACAAAAGATCACGATATCAACTCAAATAAGAAGTGCAATGTTGAAAGCTTGCCCCATGACGGCATGGTTGGGCTAGTCTCCAACTTATAACTTGCAAGCATAACAACTCAACATAAGAGACCACAATGTCAAATTTTTAAGAACGAGAAAAATAAAGTGTGCCATCCGGTTCGTGAGAGCTTTACTGACCAATTTTCGCATAACACTGGTAAGATTTTAATTTGAAGAGTAGATAAAAGCAAG
Organism: Dactylis glomerata; assembly: GCA_007115705.1. NCBI lineage: Eukaryota > Viridiplantae > Streptophyta > Magnoliopsida > Poales > Poaceae > Dactylis > Dactylis glomerata. The sequence goes on from QXEO01000267.1 coordinate 220,703, forward strand.
TAAAATGTACTTTGGAATAGAAAATTGCTAATAGGTATGTATGGTGGACACTATGGCAAACTTGGTTTTTAGGAGTTGGATGCACGAGTAGAGCTCATACTCAGTACAAGGCGAGGGCTAGCAAAAGACTGGGAGCGACCAACTAAGAGAGCAATAACGGCCATAATCATGCATAGCGACAAAGCGACATTAAAAGAAGCATAAGATGGCATCAAAATTCAAAAACTAAATGATCATAGAGGCTATTGGCGACTTTATAAGAGTCTAACATGTATGAGCATGCGCCAAGTCAACCCAAATAAAGCATCAAAGGAGAAAACCAAAATAATGCTTGATGTCTACGCACTTCTATTCTTGTAGACACTTGTTGGGCCTCCAAGTGCAGAGGTTTGTAGAATAGCAGCAAGTTTCCCTTAAGTGGATCACCCAAGGTTTATCGAACTCAGGGAGGAAGAGGTCAAAGCTATCCCTCTCAAGCAACCCTGCAATTACGATACAGAAAGTCTCTTGTGTCCCCAACACACCCAATACACTTGTCAGATGTATAGGTGCACTAGTTCGGCGAAGAGATAGTGAAATACAAGTGGTATAGATGATTATAAGTAGCAAACGTGATGTGAAATAAATATCGCTGCGAGCAAACAAGTAACAAAATAGCAAGTAAACGGTGTGCAAAGCTTGGAAACAAGGCCTAGGGATCATACTTTCACTAGTGGACACACTCCCAACAATATAACATGAATGAACAAGTAACTTCTCTTTGCTAAGGTACTCTGAATTACTCTCCTATTGAATATCACTAATCATCGCGTAGTGGCTACAGAAGCACCCCTTAAAGTTCATCAAGTACTTGACAAACACCACTCATAGAGATACCCAAATCAGATCACAACTCAAGATAGAAATCATTGCAACTTAGACCAAGTACTAACACGGTGCACACACTATCACCATTACACCATGAAAGGAGGAATAGATCACTCAAACTATCATAGCAACAATTATTCTCATAATCCATAAAAGATCACAATCATAGCCTAAACCAAGTACCACCATGATGCACGCACTGTCACCGTTACACCATGGCAGGAGGAATAGATTACTTTAATAACATCACTAGAGTACACAAAATATCTGAATAATAACATGTACTTGTTCAACATGATACAAAGCTCACGATCACATAAAGATCACATCATGGGAGAGAGAGGTGAACCACATAGCTACCGGTAGAGCCCTTAGCCCCGGGGGTGAACTACTCCCTCCTCATCATAGGAGACAGCAAGGTTGATGGAGATGGCGGTGAGGTCGATGGAGACGGCGGAGACGGCGATGGAGACCGATGGAGATGGCTCCGGGGGCACTTCCCCGTCCCGGCAGGGTGCCAGAACAGAGACTTCTGTCCCCCGAAATTCGTCGACGGTGGCGGCGGAGCTGCGGAACTACTTCTGGAAAATTGCCGAATCCCCTAGGGTTTTCCGTCCCGAGGCTTTATATAGGCGAAGGGGCGTCGTCAGGGGTGGAGCCAGGCGCCCTCATGCGGGCCCCGCGCGGCCAGGCCCCTGGCCGCGCCACCCATGCGTGTGGGGCCCTGGTGGCCCCCCTCCTACTCCTTTTCGGATCTCTGGAAGCTTCCGGGTAAAATAAGACTTCAGGATGTTGTTTCGTCCAATTCCGAGAATATTTCCTGTGTATCACTCTGAAACACAAAAACAGCAGAAAACAGGGAACTGGCACTGTGGCATCTTGTCAATAGGTTAGTTTCGGAAATCGCATAAAAACGCCACGAAGTGTAACGAAACACAAGGCAAATGGTGTAAAAACAAGCATGGAGCATCAAAAATTATAGATACGTTTGAGACGTATCAGCATCCCCAAGCTTAACTCCTGCTCGTCCTCGAGTAGGTAAGTGATAACAAAAGAATAATTTTTGAGGTGACATGCACCTACACAAACTTGATCATATATGTAAGCATTTGTGAGCTGGGATCATAAGAACTTAAAACATGGGCATGAAATATATAATCTTGACAATAGAAACTTAGCAACCATGTTGTAAACATGTAAATGAACACAAACAAAAGATCATGAAAATGAAACAATGAAAGTCAAACGTGTGTTCAAATCAGAAGGAAAAACATACAAATGGTTTTCAGCTTGTCCTTCAAAGAGAGCAAAACATAAATGCATAGGACACCTTCAAGTTTAAGAGGGCGACTAGATACAAGTAATTTAAGAACAAGTGAAACCATGATCATGAATCAATCAATGAAAACTTTGGGACAATGCACATTATACTCAGAATGACAACTATGCTCTCTTAGACGGTGCATAAAGATAGAAGGTGGTGACTCAACATAAAAGTAAAAGAAAGGCCCTTCGCAGAGGGAAGCAGTGATTAAACATGTGCTAGAGCTTTTCATTTGTAAAACAGAGAGATAAAAATTGGTTTTGAGAGGTGGTTGTCTTTGTCAACGACTGGCAATGGGGTTCTTACTATCTTCCATACAAAAATGAAGCAAGTTTTTGAGAGAGAGATTGGCACTTTTGTGCTCTTTTATAAAGCTTGGCACTCCTTAAAACTTTCCTCATCCTTTTGCTTAAAAGTGAAAATCATGTCCTCGGGAGACATAGTAGTAGCAACGGAACTAGACATAGTGAACTAAAGTAAAGAAATAACAACTACCAAGGATTCTAATTTTTTTGGGTTTTGATAAAAAGCAATGCAAGTAAAATAAATAAAGTAAAGAAAAACAATAACAAAGTAAAGGATGTGTGTGCGAAAAACTCCCCTCGCAGAAGTCTTCTCTTCCTCCCCGGCAACGGCGCCAGAAAAGAGGCTGCTACTCGGTGATGGCGCCAGAAAAAGACTGGTGGCGTGTAGTTGGCGAGGGAGCAGTAAGTCCTTGTGCGTGGTGATGACCAGCCCGTTGGGAACCCCAAGAGGAAGGTATGATGAGTGTAGCGGCTAGTTTTCCCTCAGTTAAGATACCAAGGTTTATCGATCAGGAGAGGAGAGATGGCGACGACTGAAGGTGATATGGAACCTGCACACACACAACCAAGTACTTTGTTCCCAACTTGCGATGAGGTTGTCAATCTCACCGGTTTGCTTGAAACAAAGATTATGAGTGTATCGAGTGGAAAACAATATAATATGCGAGTAAAGTAAACAGTACGGGAAAAGTAAACAGGTGATTGCAATATGATTAAAATAGGACCGGGGTCCACAGTTCACTAGTGGTGTCTCTCCATAGATAAAATAACATGCTGGGTAAACAAATTACAGTTGGGCAATTGATAGAATAAAGATAACTTGATATGTCAAGAAGATCACTATGAGATTTACTCTGGGCATTACAACAAAATACATAGACCGCCATCCAACTGCATCTATGACTAATAATCCACTCCCGGGGATATCAATCCGAACACCCCAGTAGTATTAAGTTGCGAACAACAGATAATTGCATTAAGCAAAGTGTGTAATGTAAACAAAGCATATGCCCTTGAGCATATGAATGTTGTTTTCTCCCTAGTAGCAACAGCACATCTACCACCTTAGAGGTTTCTGTCACTCCCCCAGGTGAAATAGAGACATGAACCCACTATCGAGCATAAATACCCCCTCTTGGAATCACTAGCAACTACTCGGCCAAGATAGCTACTAACAACGGAGAGCATGCAAGATCATAAACAACATAGAGATAACAAAAGATATAATTCAGTACATCAACTTAATCATAAACACCAATATTCATCGGATCCCAACAAACCAACATCATAGAATTACATAACGGTGATCTCAATCATGTAGGGCAGCTCATGAGATCTAAACATGAAGCACATGGTGGAGAAGACAACCATCTAGCTACTGCTATGGACCCATAGTCCAAGGTAGACTACTCACTCATCGCTCTGGAGGTAAGCATGGCGATGAAGAAGACCTCCGGTGGCGATTCCCCTCTCCGACAGGGTGCCGGGAAGAGCTTCTGGACCCTCCCGATCTTCGGGTCGACGGTGGCGGCGGATCGCGATGTGTTCTGGAAATCTGATCGGGTACTTAGGTTTTTTCCGTCGGGGGGTCTTTATAGGCGAAGGGGCGTCGTCAGAGGTGGAGCCAGGCTCCCTCACACAGGCCCGGCGTGGCCAGGGGTAGGGCCGCGCCACCCCTGTGTGTGGGGCCCTGGTGGCCCCTCTCCGTCTCTCCTTCGGATGTCTGGAAGCTTCCGGGGAAAATAAGACTTCAGGAACTTGTTTCGTCCAATTCCGAGAATATTTCCTGTGTATCACTTCTGAAACACAAAAACAGCAGAAAACAGGAAACTGGCACTATGGCACTTGTTAATAGGTTAGTTCCGGAAAATGCATAAAAGTGCCACTAAGTGTAACAAAACAATAGGCAAATGGTGTAAAAACAAGCATGGAGCATCAAAAATTATAGATACGTTTGAGACGTATCAAGCATCCCCAAGCTTAACTCCTGCTCGTCCTCGAGTAGGTAAGTGATAACAAAAGCATAATTTTTGAGGTGACATGCACCTACACAATCTTGATCATCTATGTAAGCAATGTGAGCTGGGATCATAAGAACTTAAAACATGGTATGAAAGATATAATCATGACAATAAGAACTTAGCAACCATGTTGTAAACATGCAAATGAACACAAACAAAAGATCATGATAATGAAACAATGAAAGTCAAACGTGTGTTCAAATCATAAGGAAAAACATACAAATGGTTTTCAGCTTGTCCTTCAAAGAGAGCAAAACATAAATGCATAGGACACCTCAAAGTTTAAGAGGGCGACTAGATACAAATAATTTAAGAACAACTGAAACCAACAATATGAATCAATCAATGAACTTTGGGACAATGCATATCACACTAAGAATGACAACTATGCTCTCTTAATGGTGCATAAAGAAAGAAGGTGGTGACTCAACATAAAAGTAAAAGAAAGGCCCTTCGTAGAGGGAAGCATTGATTGAGCATGTGCTAGAGCTTTTCATTTGTAAAACAGAGATAAAATTTGGGTTTTGAGAGGTGGTTGCTTTTGTCAACGACTAGCAATGGGGTTCTTACTATCTTCCATACAAAAATGAAGCAAGTTTTTGAGAGAGAGATTGGCACTTTTGTGCTCTTTTTATAAAGCTTGGCACTCCTCCCCACCTTTTTCCTTTCACATACCATGGCTAACCGATTCCATCGGGTGCCCACCAACATTCACATTCTTTGGAGGAGTGCCTTTTTCTTTTTTTCTTTTTTCTTTTCTTTTTGGAATAAGCAATATGGAAGATAGCAAATCCGACCACTATGTCCCCATGAGCTGAAAACAGTGTCACAAAACGAGAAGTGTTTTGAAGGTTTTTTGAAAGGTAGCACATGAGAATTTACTTTGGAATGGCTTACAAATACCATGCATAGGAGTTTATAGTGGACACAATGGAAAACTTTGGCTTTTAGGAGTTGGATGCACGAGTAGAGCTCATACTCAGTACAAGGCGAGGGCTAGCAAAAGACTGGGAGCGACCAACTAAGAGAGCAGTAATGGCCATAATCATGCAAAGCGACAAAGCGACATTAAAAAGAAGCATAAGATGGCATCAAAAGTCAAAAACTAGATGATCATGAAGGCTATTGGCGACTTTGTAAGAGTCTAACATGTGTGAGCATGCGCCAAGTCAACCCAAATAAAGCATCAAGGAGAAAACCAAAATAATGCTTCCATACAATAAAAACAACGCATGATTTTTTTCAAAGGCTCATTAAGCAATCTCAGTTATTTGAGACAAGTCATGATACAGCAAAACCACTAAGCATACTATCAAAAAGACATCAAGCATGACATGAAAAAGCCTAAGCCGCAGTCTACACAAGCTCCTTCTTGTACCACTATTTTGCACAAAGCTTTTTCTCTTTTCCAACACCATTTGAAATTTTTATAAATACCTCTTTTGATGAAAACCAATAAAGATCATAGGCAAAAATACACCTTGATGAAAAGATATGACAAGGTCTGAACGCAAATCAAGGCGAAAACGAAAACCAAAAGCAGTAGCAGAAAAAGTAGAACACTCGATTTTTAATAAGATTGAAAACTAGAGCATTCTTTGCAAATGAAAACGAGTACATCTCCTCCAAAGGAAATTTGTTGGGGTCCAACCATTTATTGCAGCAAACAAACAAACTAAACCAACTAAGAAAACTAAAACAACTGATGCTCCAAGAAAAACACATAGTGCATGAAGCAATAAAAATATATCGTTTTGAAAGGTGACCTGATTTTTGCCGATGAAGAAGGGGTGCCTCGGGGGCATCCCCAAGCTTTGACGCTTGTACTTCTTGGATATTTCTTGGGGTGATGCATGGGCATCCCCAAGCTTGAGCTTTTGTCCATTCTTCAACTCATCTCATCATTCTCCAATCCCTACACTTGAAAACTTCCTTCATACAAAACTAAACACAATTCTATTAGCAACATTAGTGTAAGCATAAAATATATTCAACCTCTTTTAGCTTCAGGTTTCAACCCAAAACCACCACATATAAAGTATATACTACTGTAGCAACTTCCACAAGAGTTCCATGATCAAAAAGAACTCAAAAGAAAGCGATAAAGTGGCAAAAACAAATATTGGCAGAAATCTGTCAAAACAGAACAGCTGACAAAGGACGAATTTTTGAAAGGTTTTCTGTTGCTCAAATCAAAAAGTGTTAAACTAAGAAAAGTTTGTATATAACCTGGGGCATATGCACAAGAAATCGCAGGTCCAAAAGATAAACAGAGAATTTATACGAATTTTTACGGTGCAGCACCGAAAACAGTTTCAGGACAGCAATAACCCCAAATCTTTACCTCGCTCAAATTAGAGGCTTCTCTTGGCACAAAAACGAAATAAACAAGATAAGGAGCGGTCATTACAGTAGTAATGACTTCCAAGACTCAAATAAAAGAAAAAGTACTGAAAAGAAAATATTGGGTTATCTCCCAAGAGTGCTTTTCTTTAACGCCTTTGAGCTAGGCGCAGAAAATTGCGAATCAAGTAATATCAAGTGATGAAGCATTAGGATCAGCGCGTGCCTTACGTCTTCCTTTCTTACCTTTGCTCTTGACTCTAGGAAAGACATGGTTATTGCAAGGTGGAGAGGTAAATGTTATATTGCCTTTTCCCACATCGATGATGGCGCCCAAGAGCTTCAAGAGGGATCTTCCAAGTGTGATTTGTCCTTTCCCTACACATTCAATAACAAGATAATCAGTAGATATCATTCTTCCTAGGACTTTTGTAAAGACTCCTTCAGCAATTCCAAGGGGAAATATAGTGGCATTGTTAGTAAGAGAAATTTCTTCTCCCCCCTCAGAAAGCTTCCAAAGGCTCAAAGATTCATAAACATCCTTTGGCATGAGACAAAATTCAGACATAATATCACAACGAGCATGAAAAGTTTCACCACTAATGGTGATTTTTATCGTAGGATACCAACTCGAAGGCTCAGAATTTATAGGCACATAATCAAAATGCTGGCGCAAAGTATTGTAGCAAGAATTCAAACTAGAAGTGTGAGTCTCAAGAGTATTAAGTCTATTAAAAATGCACACAAGAGAGGAATCAAAATAGGTTGGCATGCTATAAATTGTGATCAACTTTTTTATAGTATTGAAGGCTTGATCTCCATCACAATGAAGGAAATCTCCTTCAGAAGTAGCATCCAAAGCATATCTATAACGAAGAGAAAGTCCAAAGTAAAAGCTACTAAGAAGCAAACTCAAAGCCATTTTAGGTTCAGTTTTTCCATGCCAATCATAAATCCTAGACCAAGCTTCCTTAAAACTTTCCTCATCCTTTTGCTTAAAAGTGAAAATCATGTCCTCGGGAGACATAGTAGTAGCAACGGAACTAGACATAGTGAACTAAAGTAAAGAAATAACAACTACCAAGGATTCTAATTTTTTTGGGTTTTTGATAAAAAGCAATGCAAGTAAAATAAATAAAGTAAAGAAAAACAATAACAAAGTAAAGGATGTGTGTGCGAAAAACTCCCCTCGCAGAAGTCTTCTCTTCCTCCCCGGCAACAGCGCCAGAAAAGAGGCTGCTACTCGGTGATGGCGCCAGAAAAAGACTGGTGGCGTGTAGTTGGCGAGGGAGCAGTAAGTCCTTGTGCGTGGTGATGACCAGCCCATTGGGAACCCCAAGAGGAAGGTATGATGAGTGTAGCGGCTAGTTTTCCCTCAGTTAAGATACCAAGGTTTATCGATCAGGAGAGGAGAGACGGCGACGACTGAAGGTGATATGGAACCTGCACACACACAACCAAGTACTTTGTTCCCAACTTGCGATGAGGTTGTCAATCTCACCGGTTTGCTTGAAACAAAGATTATGAGCGTATCGAGTGGAAAACAATATAATATGCGAGTAAAGTAAACAGTACGGGAAAAGTAAGCAGGTGATTGCAATATGATTAAAATAGGACCGGGGTCCACAGTTCACTAGTGGTGTCTCTCCATAGATAAAATAACATGCTGGGTAAACAAATTACAGTTGGGCAATTGATAGAATAAAGATAACGTGATATGTCAAGAAGCTCACTATGAGATTTACTCTGGGCATTACAACAAAATACATAGACCGCCATCCAACTGCATCTATGACTAATAATCCACTCCCGGGGATATCAATCCGAACACCCCAGTAGTATTAAGTTGCGAACAACAGATAATTGCATTAAGCAAAGTGTGTAATGTAAACAAAGCATATGCCCTTGAGCATATGAATGTTGTTTTCTCCCTAGTAGCAACAGCACATCTACCACCTTAGAGGTTTCTGTCACTCCCCCAGGTGAAATAGAGACATGAACCCACTATCGAGCATAAATACCCCCTCCTGGAGTCACTAGCAACTACTCGGCCAAGATAGCTACTAACAACGGAGAGCATGCAAGATCATAGACAACATAGAGATAACAAAAGATATAATTCAGTACAGCAACTTAATCATAAACACCAATATTCATCGGATCCCAACAAACCAACATCATAGAATTACATAACGGTGATCTCAATCATGTAGGGCAGCTCATGAGATCTAAACATGAAGCACATGGTGGAGAAGACAACCATCTAGCTACTGATATGGACCCATAGTCCAAGGTAGACTACTCACTCATCGCTCCGGAGGCAAGCATGGCGATGAAGAAGACCTCCGGTGGCGATTCCCCTCTCCGGCAGGGTGCCGGGAAGAGCTTCTGGACCCTCCCGATCTTTGGGTCGACGGTGGCGGCGGATCGCGATGTGTTCTGGAAATCTGATCGGGTACTTAGATTTTTTCTGTCGGGGGGGTCTTTATAGGCGAAGGGGCGTCATCAGAGGTGGAGCCAGGCTCCCTCACACAGGCCCGGCGCGGCCAGGGGTAGGGCCGCGCCACCCCTGTGTGTGGGGCCCTGGTGGCCCCTCTCCGTCTCTCCTTCGGATGTCTGGAAGCTTCCGGGAAAAATAAGACTTCAGGAACATGTTTCATCCAATTCCGAGAATATTTCCTGTGTATCACTTCTGAAACACAAAAACAGCAGAAAACAGGAAACTGGCACTGTGGCACTTGTTAATAGGTTAGTTCCGGAAAATGCATAAAAGTGCCACTAAGTGTAACGAAACAATAGGCAAATGGTGTAAAAACAAGCATGGAGCATCAAAAATTATAGATACGTTTGAGACGTATCAGAGACCGATGGAGATGGCTCCGGGGGCACTTCCCCATCCCGGCAGGGTGCCAAAACAGAGACTTCTGTCCCCTGAAATTTGTCGACGGCGGCGGTGGAACTGTGGAACTCTTTCTGGAAATTTGCCGACTCTCCTAGGGTTTTCTGTCCCGAGGCTTTATATAGGCGAAGGGGCGTCGTCAGGGGGCTGCCAGGGTCTCCTCACACATAGGGGGCGCGGCCAGGGCCTAGGCCGCGCCGTCCTGGTGTGTGGGGCCCTCGTGGCCCCACTCCGCCTCCTCTTCGGTTCTCTGGAAGCTTCCGGGGAAAATAAGACTTCTGGAACTTGATTCGTCCAATTCCGAGAATATTTCCTGTGTAGCTTTTCTGAAACACAAAAATAGTATAAAACAGGGAACTAGCACTGTGGCATCTTGTCAATAGGTTAGTTCCGGAAATCGCATAAAACGCCACGAAGTGTAACGAAACACAAGGCAAATGGTGCAAAAACAAGCATGGAGCATCAAAAATTATAGATACGTTTGAGACGTATCAAAGACAAAAGGGTGTTTTTTTGCTAAAAACTGCGTCAAATTCTGCAGGTTTATTTTATAATTGGTGGGATTCTGGAGTAAAACCATGAGCAAAGGACTTGGAAAAGTGGATTTATTTTGGATACATCAACTCCCCCAATCTAGCTCGTTGCTTGTCCTCAAGCAACTCAAACAAAGTGTAGAAGCGATAAAAGACTTTGACAAGAACTTTGCTCTATGCATGCATGATAATTGAATAAAGACAAGTACCTAAACCATACCTCCTTAATCAATAGCAAAAATTCTTAACAAGAATGTATCATATGAATGTTCAAGGTGTTATACATGTTGCAAGATAGGTGCTATATAGTAATATTGTCCAATCAAGATTAATGATATAGTGGCAAACAACAAGGTTCTCACATTGCTTCTAATTGAATCATTGTGACAGAGGTTTCAAAGCTCTTGATTCTTTCCATGTTACCTGGTGATTTCATGATGCTTGGTTTACAGACTAAACATACAAGGCAATGCGGTTTTCTTTCACATTCACAAGCTCTGAATAATCATAATAAAATCATGCACATGACAGATTGCTAGTACTTCTAGTTGACAACTTATAGATAGAAGGAAATAGGTGACCCTTTTGCAAGAGGGTTTTTCTTTTAACTTATTCTTAACAATCATCTTCTTTTTCTTTTATTTTGCAGTGGGTAGTGAAAGCAAATATGGTTTTATATGTTTGACCTCTTATAGAGTTGGAAGTCTCATGCCCCATGATTAAATAGTACACCCACCACACACTACTCAACTTTAGGATTACCATAGACTCTCATCGCATGCATACTGTTTTCACCAAGTGCTCACAAAAGGGTACCTCCATGCCACCTGTACACTCCCTTTTGAGATTTTATCCAGATACGTTTGAGACGTATCAAGCATCCCCAAGCTTAACTCCTGCTTGTCCTCGAGTAGGTAAGTGATAACAAAAGAATAATTTTTGAGGTGACATGCACCATCACAATCTTGATCATCAAAGTAAGCATTGAGTGCTGGGATCAAAAGAACTTAAAACATGGGCATAAAAGACATAATCTTGACAATAAGAAACTTAGCAACCATGTTATAACATGAAAAGAACACACAAATGAAAGATCATGAATAATGAAACAATGAAAGTCAAATGTGTGTTCAAATCATATGGAAAAACATAGCAAATGATTTTCAGCTTGTCCTTCATGGAAGAGCAAAACATAAATGCATAGGACACCTTCAAGTTTAAAAGGGCGACTAGATACAAATAATTTGAGAACAAGTGAAACCATAATCATGAATCAATCAATTATAAATTTTGGGACAATGCACATTAAACTCAGAATGGCAACTATGCTCTCTTAGACGGTGCATAAAGATAGAAGGTGAAGACTCAACATAAAAGTAAAAGAAAGGCCCTTCGCAGAGGGAAGCAGTGATTGCAAGTTTTATAAACCTTCAAAAATTCTGGTACTTACTAGCTTTGAGCTCTCATTGCCCCCATCATAGGCATCTTGAGTGGTTAAAGTAAATGCAAGAACGTTTATGAGCATATACTTGACAAATCATAAGTTGAAAACCTCGTGTCCCGTGAAGTACGAATACCCAAACCTCATGCTACTCGACTTAGGGTCCCAAGCAAGCTCTTGTCATTGTAAGTATACACGTATCATCGAGAACCGCCAACGGGGTACCTCCTTGCCCGATGACATGGAATAAGCCCACATCAAAATGACAGGACAAACAGACAATGAACACCTCGGCATCTCTTTTATTTACCATTGGCATAGCTTTTTATTTTGAGATGCATCGTCAAATGTCTACTATGGGCATGCTGTAATTTCCACCATGAATGATGAATGGCTTAGATTAGCGTCCTAGGCGTTTCTCTAATATGTATACAAACTTCATGATCCCGCAAGATTCCCAACTTATTTCACATCACGAGTATCCATAAATAAAAGATCACGATATCAACTCAAATAAGAGAAGTGCAATGTTGAAAGCTTACCCCATGATGGCATGGTTTGGCTAATTTCCAACTTACAACTTGCAAGAATAATGTCAACATAAAAGAGACACAATGTCAAAATTTTAAAAAACGAGAAAAGTAAAGTGTGCCATCAGGTTCGTGAGAGCTTTACTGACTAATTTTCGCATAACACCAAAAGAGTTTAATTTGAAGGATAGATAAAAGCAAGTCAAATGTACTTGGAATAGCAAATTGCTAATAGGTATGTATGGTGGACTCATTGGAATAACTTGGTTTTTGGGAGTTGGATGCACGAGTAGAGCTTATACTCAGTACAAAATGAGGGCTAGCAAAAGACTAGGAGCGACCAACTAAGAGAGCAATAACGACCATAATCATGCATAGCGACAAAACATCATTAAGAGAAGCATAAAATGGCATCAAAAGTCAAAAACTAAATGATCATAAAGGCTTATGGCGACTTTGTATGAGTCAAACATGTTGTAAGCATGCGCCAAGTCAACCCAAATAAAGCATCAAGGAGAAAACCAAATAAATGCTTCCGTATAATAAAAACAACGCATGATTTTTTTCAAAGGCTCATTAAGCAATCTCAGTCATTTGAGACAAGTCATGGTACAGCAAAAACCACTAAGCATACTATCAAAACAATATCAAGCTTGGCATGAAAAAGTCTAAGCCGTAGTCTAAACAAGCTCCTTTTTGTACCACTTTTTTGCATGAAACTTTTTCTCTTTTCCAACACCATTCAAACCTTTTTGAGACAACTCTTTTGATGAATACCAACATAGACCAGTGGTCCAAATACACCTTGATGCAAATATATAACAAGATCTGAACAAAAATCAAGGCGAAAAACGAAAGCTAAACGCAGTTCTAGAAAAAGAGAACACTCGTTGAACGATAAGAGTGAAAAATAAAGTGTTCTTGGCAGATGAAAAATGAGTAAATCTCCTCCAAAAGAAATTTGTTGGGGTCCAACCATTTATTGCAGCAAACAAAACAAAAGAAAACTAAAATCAAAAGTAAATACGCTCCAAGAAAAACACATAGTGCATGAAGCAATAAAAATATAGTGTCTTGAAAGGTGACCTGATTTTTGCCGATAAAGAAGGGGTGCCTCGGGGGCATCCCTAAGCTTTGACGCTTGTACCTCTTGGATATTTATTGGGGTGACATGGGCATCCCAAATCTTGAGCTTTTGTCCATACTTCATCTCATCTCATCACTCTCCATTCCCTACACTTGAAAACTTCCTTCATACAAAACTTCACACAATTCTATCAGCAACATTAGTGTAAGCATAATAGTAAATCAACCCTTTTGGTTCAGTTTCAAACTCAAATCTACCATCCATTAAAGCATATACTACTGTAGCAACTTCCCCAAAAGTTCCATGATAAAAAAAACTCAAAAAGAAAGCGATCGAGAGGCAAACACAAATAGTGGCAGAAATTTGTCAAAACAGAACAACTGACAAAGGTTGATTTTTTCGAGGACCTTCTGTTGCTCAAATCAAAAAGTGCAAAACTAATGAAAGTTTGGATATAACCTGGGTCATATGCACAAGAAATTGCAGGTCAAAAGGACATTTAGAGAATTTTAACGAAGTTTTACGGTGCAACACCGAAATTTGTTTCAGGACATCAACTTCCCCAAATCTTACCTCCCTCAAATTAGAGGTTCTTCTTGGCACACCAACAAAATAAAAAGGATAAGGAGCAGTTATTACAGTAGTAATAACTTCCAAGACTCAAATAAAAGAAAAAATACTGAAAAGAAAACATTGGGTTATCTCCCAAGAGTGCTTTTCTTTAACGCCTTTGAGCTAGGCGCAGAAAGTGCAAATCAAGTAATATCGAAAGAGGCATTAAGATCAATTGAAGAAGTATTCTCAACAATGAATTGAATTATATCTAAATGAGTTTTTGAAGATCCCTTGTGATCACGCTTTGGTACACTACTTTCATCAAAAAGATTTTCAGGACAAATCCAATTGAAATTCTTTTCCAAAGCTTCATGCAATCCTACAAGTTTGCAAGGAATTGGTACTTTGATGTCCTCTTTGGTTGTACCAACAACATTAACAGGTGAGCCAAGCATATTAAAATGCTCAAAAACTTTCCTAGCTTCAATAACAACATCTCTAAATTCTCTATGCAAAGTCTCCAAAATAAAATCTTTCTTTTCGGAGTCTTCGATATCATGGAGCTTAAGAAACATTTGTTGCATAAAAGGATTAAGGTTAACAAACCTAGCCTCTAACATGTGAACTAAATAAGCAGCAGCAACTTCATAACTAGGAGCAAGCTCAGCCAAAGATCTATCCTCAACATCTTTATGCATACTAATATGATTAAGGAACTCCTCAATGTTACCTTTCCCAATAATAGAACCACTACCTACTGAGAGGTCTTCCAAAACATACTTAGGGAACAACATAATAAACTAAGAGTAATAAAGTAACAACTATAAAGGAAACTAATTTTTTGTATTTTTGATAAAAAGATGCAAGCAAAAATAAAGTAAAGCAAAACTAAAAACAAAGTAAAAGATTGTGCGTGCGAGACTCCCCTTGCAGAAGTCTTCTTTCTCCCCGGCAACGGCGCCAGAAAACTTGTTGATGGTGCAGTGTTGATGATGTAGATAACCGACCAGTTGGGAACCCCAAGAGAAGGTGTGATGAGCACAGCAACAAGTTTTCCCTCAGTTATGAAACCAAGGTAATCAATCCAGTAGGAAAAAGCCAAACTTAAGAAGGTGATGCTTGCTAGCTTCGTGACACTCCGGGCAAGGGCGCCAGATAAACTGCTTGTCAGCGTGTCTTCCCCCAGCAGCAGTGTGAAACCTGCACACAACACAAACAAGTACTTTGCTCCCAACTTACAATGAGGTTGTCAATCTCACTGGTTTGCTGTAAACAAAGGATTGAGCGTATCGAGTGGTAAAAGGATAATAGTAATGCAAGTAAAGGAAACAGTGCGAGTAAAGTAAAACGGTAAAGCAATGTAAAGGAAATTGGACCGGGGTCCACAGCTCACTAGTGGCGTCTCTCCATAAGGTAAATAAAGCATGCTGGGTAAACAAATTACAGTTGGGCAATTGATAGAGTAAAGATAGCGTACATACATCACGAGGATCACTATGAGGCTTACTCTAGGCATTACGACAAAATACATAGACTGTAATCCAACTGCATCTATGACTAAAAATCCACTCGCGGGGAATCGTCCGAGGACCCCTTGAGTATTAAGTTGCGAACAACAGATAATTGCATTAAGCAAAGTGCGTAATGTAAACAAAGCAAATGTCCTTGGACACAAGAATGTTGTTTTCTCCCTAGTGGCAACAGCACATCTACAACCTTAGAGGTATCTGTCACTCCCCCAGATTAAATAGAGGCATGAACCCAACTATCGAGCATAAATACTCCCTCTTGAAGTTACTAGCATCTACTCGGCCAAGATAGCTATTAGCAACGGAAAGCATGCAAGATCATAAACAACATAGAGATAACACAAAATATATAATTCAGCACATCAACTTGACATAGTACCAATACTCATCGGATCCCAACAAACACAACATGTATGATTACATAAAGATAATCTTGATCATGTAGGGCAGCTCACAAGATCTAAACATGAAGCACATGGTGGAGAAGACAACCATCTAGCTAATGCTATGGACCCGTAGTCCAAGGTAGACTACTCACACATCACTCCAGAGGCGACCATGGTGGTGGAGAAGGCCTTCGACAGGGATTCCCCTCTCCGGTAGGGTGCCGGGAAGAGCTCCTGGATCCTCCCGATCTCGTTTCCACGATGGCGGCGGCTTGCAGTATGTTTCGAGGAAAAGTGATCCGTCCCTTAGGTTTTTTCCGTTGAGGGGACTTTATAGGCGAAGGGGCAGAGTTAGGAGGTGGACCAGGCGCCCTCACCATAGGTGGGCACGGCCAGGGGCTGGGCCGCGCCCCCCTGTGGTGTGGCTGGCCCCTGGCCCCCCTCTGTCTCATCTTCGGTCTTCGGGAAGCTTTGGTAAAAATAGGAGGTTCAGATTTTGTTTCGTCCAATTCCAAGAATATTTCCTGTGTAACTCTTCTGAAACACAAAAACAGCAAAAAAATAGGGAACTGGCACTGTGGCATCTTGTTAATAGGTCAGTTCTGGAAAATGCATAAAAACGCCACGAAGTGTAACAAAACTCAAAGCAAATGGTGTAAGAACAAGCATGGAGCATCAAAAATTATAGATACGTTTGAGACGTATCATATCCTTTGACAAAGGCAATACATACCGGGATAAATGGGCTCCTCTTAAAGTACTCAATTATGTAGTAAATTAAACTTGTAAAAGCTAATGAGGAATTCCATGCTGAAACTTCTACCATGATTAGGCATGGTTTAGGTTAGCGGCCCAATTCTCTTCTCTAAAAAAATATATGCATACTCAACCTTTAGCATGATAAATCCCACTCATTTCACATCGGGAAAGCATGCATAACCAAAGGCGCATCATACGACTAATTTTAGTGCGATGTCGAAAGCCTTGTTCCATGACAGCATGGTTTGGCTTAACTCCCAACTCATAAATTGTCAAACATATAACTTACATAATTGATTTTCACTAAAATTTGGGAATTTTGTTTCAAGGCTAGCAATATGGCTGAGTTGTCAACTAGAAGTATCACCCATTGTGGTTGTTCAAAGTTTTATTATGCGGTTCATGATTTGGGAAGATGGAACTGTTAGAGTAAATATCTGTATTGTATTACTTCATGTACAAGTATTGTAACCTAACCCTAACTGGCCGTCGTGCCTAATATATATACTGGAACCCCACATCATTATACGTGTGAGGCTTCCCCCAAACCCTTCTACATGAATGATACCTTTGACTATAAAATTTCAAAGGTACATGAGAGCATAACTCATCATTGAACGTGCATCACGTCTATAGAAGCAAGCATAATGGGATGTGAAGACCTTTGATCTAAGCCACTATACTTTTAATCATGTTTGAATATTATTACTCAATGGCACTTACATGGCAACCTTGAATAACAAGAGGAACATTAATAAGATAAAACCTTACTACTACCTTGCTAAGTATTAAAGACGCATCATGCATGCAAATTTCATACCTACATATAGTAAAGGTTTCATACCATTGTATCCCTTCGTGCACCTTGTATCATCATCATTGCTCTTCCTCTCTGAAATGAAAACTGCTCAAGATAATCATTCGATCCACAAAAAGGTGCTGCAAGCATTACTCTAAATATTTTTCCTCAAAGAGCATTCAGAGAGTACGCAAAATGGTTCAACATTACTAAATATAGGTTTGCTCATTTGAAATCATTTTCAAGTTGAAACCGTTCCGCTTTCAAGACATTTTTAGAAATCTGCCAATAAAATTGTTGATGTGTTGTCATGCAAATTCGCCCCACTTAGACATGTATGGAATTTTTGCTGATTTTTTCTTATGTGGCAAATGAAAAGTTACAACAGCTGTAGAAACTTCATGGCAAACGGAGTTACATAAAAAAATATATAAAACTAAAACAGTGAGCAGCGTTGTGCAGAATCAGCAACTCCTTTTTCTTAAACTAATCATAAAACAAAAATATTTTTGTTGTTTTATGTTTTGAAAAGATCAGGGGACAAAACAAGAACATAACTAAATTATAAAACACATGAAATATTTTTGGTGTTTTTTGGTTTTAGAGCAATGAAAATGAAAAAATCAAGACTCAAAGCAGAAAATATTTTTGGGCATTTTCATTTATAACAACTTCGACTCTAAGAAAACATGATAAAACGCTAATGACTCGAAATAGGAATCCTAGCAAGAATGATATAAACAATTTGAGTAGGAAGGATCTCTTACTCCCCCAAGATTGGGTAGAAGCTACTGGTAAGGGTTGTGCCACCCTTGATCAGGAACATAGTCTGGCAGGTCAAGTTCCCTCCATCCTTTTGGTTCCTCGTCCTCCTGTCCTTGTGCATGTTGCGGCCCCCATCCGGCTAGAATTTGTTCAGGAACCTTCCACCTACCCTCAATCCTGTTAAATAAATCAAGTCTCGGAAGAGATGTGATGGTAAAATCCCCATTAGAGACCATGTACCTGTAATAGTTTAACCCATAAGTATAGTTGTACGCTATGCCCATGTTTATTAGAACATTTGTGGTGAGAGTGGCACCTTCTCAACCATTGTGCCTAGATAACTATTCAGATGCATGTCTTCTTTAATATGCTAATACACTAAGGTAGCAATAGCTCCACATGTGAGAGTTGTATCATGACAATTATGAGCAACTGAATATGATAGAGTTCTTGCCAACATGACTCCTAAATTGTAAGTAGGATAAACTCCTTCCTTTGCACATCTAAGCAAATGCAAAATAGGTGTTGTGCAACCAGATGGAATTATCTCTAGCAAGAAAGCCTCTTGCTAAGAATGCAGCAAATATTCTCAAAGCGGTATGTTGAATATGATTAAGTTTGGCTCTATGCAAATTAGCAGGAACTTCTACACTAATAGATGCCCAAAATTTGGCCAACTCCTCATCACTACTCATGGGTATTTCCTCCCAACTACCAACATATGGGAGGTGCAAAGCCTCACAAAACTTCTCTAAAGTCATGACAATGCGCTTACCTTGCATCATAAACTTGATATCAAATGAGGGTGGTATCACAATACCTTTATTACCGGGTCGGTGTTTATGATAAGTGAACTTGAAAGTAGCTAGAAACTCCCTGCTCAATTCCACATATGTGGATGTCTGGTGAGTGGCAAAACCAAGCAATCCGGTAACCTCACAAAAATTATAGAAGTCTTCCGCTATTCCCACTATTCAAGGATAGTGGGATCATTCCATTTGGTGGTGTGTGGCGGCAAATTCTCACATCTCATAAGCATATCATCCTCCCATGCTTCTGCCTCCTCAAAATAAGAGCAGCTCTCTTGGAAGCTCTTATTGCTCTTGAACCTCCTCCAATTAAGTTCATAGCCAAAGAAACCTTGCAGCAACTAAAACAAAATAACTCTAAAAATTAGATGTAGCAAGTTTTATGAAGCTATATAGAATCATGGAGTGTCTACCTAGCTACCATATATAGCTTTTCCCCTTAGAACAAGAAAATCATGAATTCCTCAAGCATGAATAGTGAAACCAAGAATAGCAACTATCTCCCTATATAAAGCATAAGCTAAAAAACCAATTGGACAAGGGGGGGAGTCACATACCAAGGAGCAATTCCACCAAAGGGATCTGAAAATGGATGCCTAAACTTGGAGATCGAGAATCTGGAGCCAAGCAAGCACGGGAAATTTCTCCTGGAAATACCTGGTGGAGTTCTAGAGGATGGGGATGCCCTGGGCACTTGGCCCTCACCTAACATCCCCTGGGGCCCAAATGAGCATGGGTGGGTGCTACTTGTTGATGGCGCCAGGAAATTACTGATGGTGCCAAGTTAACGTGGGAGCAGACTGTCCTTGTGCGTGGTGGATAACCAGCCCGTTGGGAACCCCAAGAGGAAGGTATGATGAGTATAGCAGCTAGTCTTCCCTCAGTTAAGAAACCAAGGTTTAATATCGATCAGGAGAGGAGAGACAAACAACTGAAGGTGATGCGGAACCTGCACGCACACAACCAAGTACTTTGTTCCCAACTTGCGATGAGGTTGTCAATCTCACCGGTTTGCTTGAAACAAAGATTATGAGCGTATCGAGTGGAAAACAATATAGTATGCGAGTAAAGTAAACAGTGCGAGTAAAGTAAACAGGTGATAGCAATATGATGGAAATAGGACCGGGGTCCACAGTTCACTAGTGGTGTCTCTCCATAGATAAAATAACACATGCTGGGTAAACAAATTACAGTTGGGCAATTGATAGAATAAAGATAAACGTGATATGTCAAGAAGATCACTATGAGATTTACTCTGGGCATTACAACAAAATACATAGACCGCCATCCAACTGCATCTATGACTAATAATCCACTCCCGGGGATATCAATCCGAACACCCCATGAGTATTAAGTTGCGAACAACAGATAATTGCATTAAGCAAAGTGTGTAATGTAAACAAAGCATATGCCCTTGAACATATGAATGTTGTTTTCTCCCTAGTAGCAACAGCACATCTACAACCTTAGAGGTTTCTGTCACTCCCCCAGGTTAAATAGAGGCATGAACCCACTATCGAGCATAAATACCCCCTCTTGGAGTCACTAGCAACTACTCGGCCAAGATAGCTACTAACAACGGAGAGCATGCAAGATCATAAACAACATAGAGATAACAAAAGATAATATTCAGTACAGCAACTTAATCATAAACACCAATATTCATCGGATCCCAACAAACCAAACATGTAGAATTACATAACGGTGATCTCAATCATGTAGGGCAGCTCATGAGATCTAAACATGAAGCACATGGTAGAGAAGACAACCATCTAGCTACTGCTATGGACCCATAGTCCAAGGTAGACTACTCACTCATCGCTCCGGAGGCAAGCATGGCGATGAAGAAGACCTCCGGTGACGATTCCCCTCTCCGACAGGGTGCCGGGAAGAGCTTCTGGACCCTCCCGATCTTCGGGTCGACGGTGGCGGCGGATCGCGATGTGTTCTGGAAATCTGATCGGGTACTTAGGTTTTTTCTGTCGGGGGGTCTTTATAGGCGAAGGGACGATGTCAGAGGTGGAGCCAGGCTCCCTCACGCGGGGCCCGCGCGGCCAGGGGGCTGGCCGCGCCACCCCTGCGTGTGGGGCCCTGGTGGCCCCCCCCTCCTACCCTCCTTCGGATCTCTGGAAGCTTCTGGGTAAAATAAGACTTCAGGAACTTGTTTCGTCCAATTCCGAGAATATTTCCTGTGTATCACTTCTGAAACACAAAAACAGCAGAAAACAGGGAACTGGCACTGTGGCAACTCGTTAATAGGTTAGTTCCGGAAAATGCATAAAAGTGCCACTAAGTGTAACGAAACAATAGGCAAATGGTGTAAAACAAGCATGGAGCATCAAAAATTATAGATACGTTTGAGACGTATCAAGCATCCCCAAGCTTAACTCCTGCTCGTCCTCGAGTAGGTAAGTGATAACAAAGAATAATTTTTGAGGTGACATGTACCTACACAATCTTGATCATATATGTAAGCATTTGTGAGCTGGGATCATAAGAACTTAAAACATGGGCATGAAGATATAATCATGACAATAAGAACTTAGCAACCATGTTGTAAACATGCAAATGAACACAAACAAAAGATCATGAAAATGAAACAATGAAAGTCAAACGTGTGTTCAAATCATAAGGAAAAACTTACAAATGGTTTTCAGCTTGTCCTTCAAAGAGAGCAAAACATAAATGCATAGGACACCTTCAAGTTTAAGAGGGTGACTAGATACAAATAATTTAAGAACAAGTGAAACCAATCATCATGAATCAATCAATGAACTTTGGGACAATGCATATCACACTAAGAATGACAACTATGCTCTCTTAATGGTGCATAAAGATAGAAGGTGGTGACTCAACATAAAAGTAAAAGAAAGGCCCTTCGCAGAGGGAAGCAGTGATTGCAAGTTTTATAACCTTCAAAAATTATGGTACTTACCGGCTTTGAGCTCTCATTGCCCCCATCATAAGCATCTTGAATGGTTAAAGTTAATGCGAGAACAATTATGATGCATATGCTTGACAAATCATAAGTTGAAAACCTCGTGCCCCGTGAATACGAGTACCCAAACCTCATGCTACTTTACTTAGAGTCCCAAGCAAGGCTCTTGTCATTGTAAGTATATGCATATCATTGAGAACCGCCAATGGGGTACCTCCGTGCCTGATGACATGGAACAACCCCACACCAAAATGACAGGACAAGCAGACAATGAACACCTCGACATCTCTTTTATTTGCCTTTTGTTTAGCTTTTTATTGTGAGATGCGTCGTCGAATGTTCACCATGGGTATGCTGCAAATTTCCACCATGAATTATGCATGGCTTAGATTGGCGGCCCGGCGTTTCCCTAACACATTTACAAACTCCATGATCCCCACAAGATTCCCAATTCATTTCACACCGCGGGCATCCATAAACAAAAGATCACGATATCAACTCAAATAAGAAGTGCAATGTTGAAAGCTTGCCCCATGACAGCATGGATGGGCTAGAATCCAACTTACAACTTGTAAGCATAACAACTCAACATAAGAGACCACAATGTCAAATTTTTAAGAACATGAAAAAGTAAAGTGTGCCTTCCGGTTCGTGAGAGCTTTACTGACCGAATTTCGCATAACACTGGTAAGAGTTTAATTTGAAGAGAAAATAAAAGCAAGTCAAATTTACTTGGAATAGCAAATTGCTAGTAGGTATGTATGGTGGACACTTTGGAAACTTTGGCTTTTAGGAGTTGGATGCACGAGTAGAGCTCATACTCAGTACAAGGCGAGGGCTAGCAAAAGACTGGGAGCGACCAACTAAGAGAGCAATAATGGCCATAATCATGCAAAGCGACAAAGCGACATTAAAAGAAGCATAAGATGGCATCAAAAGTCAAAAACTAAATGATCATGGAGGCTATTGGCGACTTTGTAAGAGTCTAACATGTGTGAGCATGCGCCAAGTCAACCCAAATAAAGCATCAAGGAGAAAACCAAAATAATGCTTCCATACAATAAAAACAACGCATGATTTTTTCAAAGGCTCATTAAGCAATCTCAGTTATTTGAGACAAGTCATGCTATAGCAAAACCACTAAGCATACTATCAAAAAGACATCAAGCATGACATGAAAAAGCCTAAGCCGCAGTCTACACAAGCTCCTTCTTGTACCACTATTTTGCACAAAGCTTTTTCTCTTTTCCAACACCATTTGAAATTTTTATAAACACCTCTTTTGATGAAAACCAATAAAGATCAGAGGCAAAAATACACCTTGATGAAAAGATATGACAAGGTCTGAACGCAAATCAAGGCGAAAATGAAAACCAAAAGCAATAGGAGAAAAAGAAGAACACCCGGTGAAATTGTAAGAATGAAAAACGGAGTGTTCTTGGCAAATGAAAACGAGTACACTTCTCCAAAGGAAATTTGTTGGGGTCCAACCATTTATTGCAGCAAACAAACAAACTAAACCAACTAAGAAAACTAAAACAACTGACGCTCCAAGAAAAACACATAGTGGATGAAGCAATAAAAATATAGTGTCTTGAAAGGTGACCTGATTTTTGCCGATGAAGAAGGGGTGCCTCGGGGGCATCCCCAAGCTTTGACGCTTGTACTTCTTGGATATTTCTTAGGGTGATGCATGGGCATCCCCAAGCTTGAGCTTTTGTCCATTCTTCAACTCATCTCATCATTCTCCAATCCCTACACTTGAAAACTTCCTTCATACAAAACTAAACACAAATCTATTAGCAACATTAGTGTAAGCATAACATATAATCAATCCTCTATTTGCTTCAGGTTTCAACTCAAAACCACCACATATATAGCAAATACTACTGTAGCAATCTCCCCAAAAGTTCCATGATCAAAAGAACTCAAAAGAAAGCGATAAAGTGGCAAACACAAATATTGGTAGAAATCTGTCAAAACTGAACAGCTGACAAAGGTCGAATTTTTGAGGGATTTTCTGTTGCTCAAATCAAAAAGTGTTCAACTAACAAAAGTTTGGATATAACCTGGGGCATATGCACAAGAAATAGCAGGTCCAAAAGATAAACAGATAATTTTTACGAATTTTTACGGTGCAGCACCGAAAACAGTTTCAGGACAGCAACATCCCCAAATCTTTACCTCACTCAAATTAGAGGCTTCTCTTGGCACAAAAACGAAATAAACAAGATAAGGAGCGGTTATTACAGTAGTAATGACTTCCAAGACTCAAATAAAAGAAAAAGTACTGAAAAGAAAACATTGGGTTATCTCCCAAGAGTGCTTTTCTTTAACACCTTTGAGCTAGGCTCAGTAATTTGAGAAGATGCTCACATAAGAAATATGAATGGAAGCCAAAAAGAGCATCAAGGAGCAAATATAAAACACATTTAAGTCTAACCCACTTCCTATGCATAGGAATCTTGTAAGAAAATAAATCAATGAAGCACATAGTCACAAGTATGGGTAGATAAAACAAGAGCAACTTCAGAACTTTCAATATAGAGAGAGGTGTTTTAGTAACATGAGAATTCCAACAACCATATTTTCCTCTCTCATAATAATTTTCAGTTGCATCATGAACAAACTCAACAATATAAATATCACACTCACCCTCTTTTGTTAAGCATGGAGGGCGATCAAATAAGGTATTAGTTAGAGAGTTACTCTTATTGGGAGGTAGACATGGGTAGCTCCATTCTTCCTCCTCTTTTTCATCCAATGAGCTTCTAGTTTCAGCAATTTCTTCTTCCATAGGCTCCTTCATGGCATTAGTCTCTTCCGTTGGAGAGCATCTATTAAGATATTTAAGAATATAGCCATTTCCTTCCTTGTAATTATCAAAGCAAAATGTAAGTATATCATAAACCTCATATTTATAAGGTGCATCATCAATATTTTCAAGCAAATAAGCAAGTTCGAATGCACCCTTCCAAGCAATAAATTCTTCAATTTGTTCCACATCGTAGAAGTCATAATTTCCATTAATATAAGAAGATATGGTAACATCATCATTATACTCACATTGAAAAGGGAGGTGTTTATACCTCCTACAGCAACAAGATCTATCAAAGCAATAGGTAACATTATAAGTAGAGCACACATTTCTAGCAATGATATACAATCTATTGATTTGTTCCCATAAGTGTTTCCCTTTTTGTGACAAGCGGTGTTCCTCATAATAATTTTGCTGCTCTTCCGTGAACCCACCTTGCCAAAAAGATTTAGTTTCAATGAAACCAACCATTGATAGAAAGCATGATAAAGCAAGACAAGTAAAAATAACTATCAAGGATTCTATTTTTTTTGGGTTTTTGATATAAAACGATGCAGGTAAAATAAATAAAGTAAAGCAAAACAATAAAACAAAGTAAAAGATGTGTGTGCGAAAAACTCCCCACGCAGAAGTCTTCCACTCTTCTCCCTGGCAACGGCGCCAGAAAATTAGCTGCTACTTGTTGATGGCGCCAGGAAATTACTGATGGTGCCAAGTTAACGTGGGAGCAGACTGTCCTTGTGCGTGGTGGATAACCAGCCCGTTGGGAACCCCAAGAGGAAGGTATGATGAGTATAGCAGCTAGTCTTCCCTCAGTTAAGAAACCAAGGTTTAATATCGATCAGGAGAGGAGAGACAAACAACTGAAGGTGATGCAGAACCTGCACACACACAACCAAGTACTTTGTTCCCAACTTGCGATGAGGTTGTCAATCTCACCGGTTTGCTTGAAACAAAGATTATGAGCGTATCGAGTGGAAAACAATATAGTATGCTGAAAGGATCGGTACGGGCGACTAGAGGGGGGGTGAATAGGCGCTAAGTCAATTTTTAATCTTCTTCAAATTTAAGGCTTGACACAAAGTAAATTCACTAGATGTGCAACTAGGTGAATTTCCTATAAGTGACAAGCATGCAAGTAAACAAGTAACTAGCAAGATACAAGTAAGGGAAAGAAATAACCGACGAGTGGAGACCGGAGACACAAGGATGTATTCCCGTAGTTCCTTCCTTTTGAGGGGAAGTACGTCTACGTTGGAGAGGTGTGGTGACACGGAGTCGACCAACGCCACAGAGGCTCACCTTGTTCTCCGGTGAGTAAGCCACGGAGGCTAGCTCGTTTCCACTAAGCGGTGGTATTGGGGGAACCACGAATCCCTTACATGGAGCTTGGGGCACAACTCCACAACTCAATTGGAGGCTCCCAAGAAAGCCACGGAGGCAAGAATCACCACAAAGACAAGTCAAACAACCAATTACAGCACCTAGGGTCTCAAGAGCCCCAAGGTGCAAATCCTCCAAGCAAATGGAGGTGGAAATGAAATTCCTTCGGTGAAGATGTAGATCGGTGCCTCCTCCTTCAATCCTCCAAAGATCAAGAGCTTTGGTTGGCTAGAATGGGAGATCTATGGAATTTGGTGTTTTTCAATGGGGGTAGGTGAGAGCTTCAAAGATGAACAATGGTTGGTGAAGTTCTAACCCTACCCAAGCTTGGAGAAGGGGTATTTATAGGTGGGTGGAAATCTGGCCATTGAAGTAGCACTCAGCAGCAAATCCGGCGATAAGTCCGGCGCCACCGGCCTCTGCGCCGGACGGCCCGGCGGTAAGCCCGGCGCCGCCGGATGCCTCGCCGGGAGTCCGGCGGTGGACCGGACGGATCCGGCGGCCCGCCGAAACCCGGACCAGTATACCAGTCCGGCGGCTCCGCCGGGCCAGTCCGGTCTGCCGCCGGATGGCCCGGTCTGGGGGCCGGCCAGACCTAATTTCCTCCAGATTTCTTTTTATTCGATCGAACCCCTTCACCTGTGAACATAAACCTGTATGCATATAATTCAAACATTAGTTCACACAAAACATAGTCATGTCATTGTAAATCAAAAAAGTAGAAAGGGACAAATGTCCTTTCAATCTCCCCCTTTTTGATTTACGATGACAAACTATGTTAGAGTCTCATATGAGAACCAAAGCAAGATATCTATTGAATAGTGAGAGTGCTCCCCCATAACATATGCACATGGTAGAATTTGCTTTTGGAATGCAAAGTGCAAAAATTAGATTATAGGGAGCTCCCCCACCATCAATAGGAACCAAGCATAGCATGGACAAGATAATATCATGGATAGATAATAATAAAGCAAGCATAGACATATCCAAACATAAACATAGAGTGCATAGTGCATAATTAAAGTACACACTTGTCCACACACGATAGGGTTCCACGAAGTTTGAGAGATAAAACCGGCAAATAAAACGCGACAAATGGACACAAGCCACTTAAGAACCAAGGAAGATGAAAGCGAGGCTTGTGTCATGCGACGTTATTCCTAGAGACTCTACACTCTTCTCCCCCTTTGGCATCGAAACACCAAAAAGGGACAAGAGAGTAGGAGATGCTAGCGCTCAAAAATCATCACTGGGGACAGGAGAAGCTTCCGGATCATCCTCTCCATGAGCACCTTCTCCTTCATCAGCATCTTCTGGCTCAGAGGGTGGCTCAAAGTCTTCAAAGTCTTCAATGCCAGCAAACATATCATCATCAAGAGGTGGCATGACATAGTTGACATAAGGGACCGCATCCAACTCATGTCCAACGGGGGGAACAACACTGCCCCTAGCAGCCAAGAACTCATTCTGCCTCCTCCTGGTCTCCTGACTCAACTCCAAGCTCCTATGGGCCACATCATAAGAGCTGCGACACATCTCCCACAAGTTCTTGAAGAACGCAGCAACACCCTTCTTGCGAGAGGGCCTAGGGTGGCGATGGCGACGACGGTGACTAGTACCAGAACCAGAGGGACGGAGAGGGTCAGGAGCATCCATGGAGGGACCTCTAGGCCTGGTACGGAGCAAAGTGGGAGCCTCTTCAAAGCCACCCTGGAAACCCACTGAGAAAGTCTCCATGTCCACAAACTGTCCACGCACCTGAGAAGTCGGAGTCCGGGGCTGCTTGTTGATCAAACGCTGAATATACTGACAGTAGTTGGGAGTCATGCGCTTGAGAGTGGACCTCTTCATCTCCTGGAAAATGAAGTCACAGCCATCAATCTTCCTAAGCTTGTCGGGCTGGCAATAGAACAGCAGATTCCTGTGATAACCCCTGACACTAGCATCATCTCCAGCCTTACTGATCAGATTCTGACGGAAGAGCTTGGCAAGAGCATTGTAGTAGTAGTACATCCCTGAAATGGCAGGAGCTGGGAGAGAAGGCTTCTCTGGATAGAAAATGCGAGAGATCTTCTCCACAGTAAAGGGCGTCTCAGAGTGAATCTTGAAACCTCCAGCCCTACCATCACCATAGCCCAAAGCATCACAGAAATCAGCAAACGTGGCAGTGAGAACATCCTGGCTAGTCATCCAAGAGAAGGACTCCTCTGGGTCATTATGGAAGAACACAGTGCAACAGAACTGACGGACCACCAAAGGCTGAATAGACTCAGTGAGGGTGACAAGGTCCATAATATCCATCTTCAGAAGAGCCTCATTGATGTGGCGGAAGTCCTTGGAGGCATAGTGCTGAAAGTGCTTGACATTGAGAGATTTTGGCACCACATAGAATCCACTCTTCATGTGCTCATCTGCATCATAGTAATCATTCCACATAGCTCGCTGAGAATCAGTCCAGAACTTCTTGTCACTGCCAGTGTACTGCCTCTCATGAAAGCGGTACGGGTTCACACGGCGAAGTTTACGCCAGATGTCAATATGGGCTGTACCCAAGTTCTCTGTGATCTCCTGCTCCTGCTCCACGTCCACGGGCCCACGAGCCCTTCCCCTCCGGGTAGGAGGAGGCCCACGAGCATGAACAGTCTTGGTCCTCAAATGCGGCCCAGCCGCTGCTGCTGCAGTCTTCCCTGTCTGACGAGTACGGCGTGAAGACTGCCCTTCAACCTCACCAATCTTCCTCTTCTTGGCCTCAAAGGCGTGAAGCTCTTCTGCGGTTTCAATCCGGTAGTTGCTGTCCTCAGTCGAATAAGAGTCGGAATCTGAAAAATGCAAGCAAAAACAAAGCAACACCAGATAAAGATACATGTCACAGAAAAGGAAACTCAAAGTTGGAAGAAACAAGTGCAAGATGAAAAGACGGTTTGACAGAGTGGTCCGGCGCCAGGTCCGGCGGGACCGGGCCGTAGGCCGGATGGTCCGGCGGGCCGCCGGGCCATTCCGGCGACACCACCGAACTGGCATTCAGAATGCTGGTTCGGCGGGTCCGCCGAACTGGTCCGGCCGGCCGCCGGGCGGTCCGGCGCCAGGTCCGGTGGCCGCCGGAAACCTCGCCGAACCCACTCTTTCCAATCTTCTTCCATCAAGACTCAAATAAACTTGTTTCCATCAACATTAAGTATACAAGGATGCCAAGGAACACACACACTAGCCCAACAAGGAATGAAACCCTAAAAAGGATCTATCCCTAGACAAGATGATTCTACCCCAAGATTAGATGAAACTAACCCTAGATACACACTAGATCTACTCATACAAGAGCATGAACAAAACGAGTGTGAGGCAAGGGCTAGAGGAAAGGAGATGAAACAAGGGAGTTACCCGAAGACATGGTGCACAAGAAGATGAGGACGAGTCCCGATCTCCCAATGCGGTGGACGAAACGCGAAGATCTTCGGGGAAAAGCTTCACAACACCCCGATCTACACCCGATCTAAATTTGGAAGGAATTGGTTGGGTGGAGAGGCTAGGGGGAGGAGAAGCTTGAAGGGGCGGCGCCAATGGAGTTGGGGCGGGCGTGGGGAGGGAGGAAGTGGAGGAAAAACTGTCCAGGGAACCCTCCCCACGAGTTTAAATAGGGGGCGCCAGTCCGGCGGTAAGTCCGGCGGGACCGGGCCGTTCGCCGGGCGGTCCGGCGGGCCGCCGGGCCATTCCGGCGAGCTCGCCGAACTGCTATACTGCAAGCCAGTTCGGCGGGGCCGCCGAGATAGCTCGGTGGGCCGCCGGGCAGTCCGGCGCCAGGTCCGGCAACCGCCGGGCAGGCCGCCGAAACACCTATGGACTTGAGAAATTTGACAAATTTTGATATGTGACATGTATCAACAAGAAAGGCATGGTGTGCGGAAGAAACCAACAGCCATCAAACTTATTTGCAAGAAAATCAACTTAAGATTGCATGCCTTCCAACGAAGAGCAACAACAAACACGAGATTTGAAAACATGCAATAGTGGGGGATTTCTCCCCCTATGTGTGATCACCAATGTCGTGACACCGCGAAGAGACATGCTTGGGCTCAATTGACATTAGTGATCTTATAATGTCGCACAATTGAGTATGCATTGTGCCATTAATTGACACAATGACTATCCTCAACTATGCGCATCTAGACTAGAACAACACACTATAATATGGGAATGAGTGCACACGATCAAGCCACATTGCAAGAGTCTACGATATTCAATTCATGCCTCAACTCTCGGAATCTTGCTTCATCAAGAGGCTTCGTGAAAATGTCGGCGAGTTGGTCTTGTGTACCTACATAAGATAGGTTAATCTCACCTCGGTTGACATGGTCACGGATGAAGTGGTGGCGGATCTCGATGTGCTTGGTCTTGTTATGTTGAACCGGATTATGAGCGATCTTGATGGCACTCTCATTGTCACACAAGAGTGGCACCTTGTCGAAATGAATACCATAATCTTCCATGGTTTGCCTCATCCAAAGGAGTTGAGCACAACAACTCGCGGCCGCCACATACTCGGCTTCGGCGGTGGAGAGAGACACACAATTTTGCTTCTTGGAAGACCAACAAACCAAGGACCTACCAAGAAATTGGCATGCCCCGGAAGTTGACTTCCTATCCACTTTGTCTCCCGCCCAATCCGAGTCCGAGTACCCTACAAGCTCAAAGCTTGCTCCCTTCGGGTACCAAAGGCCGAAAGTTGGGGTATCAATCAAATATCGAAAGACTCTTTTGACCGCCATTAAATGGCTTTCCTTTGGGGCGGCTTGGTATCGTGCACACATTCCCACACTAAGCATGATATCCGGTCTAGATGCACAAAGATAGAGCAAGGACCCAATCATAGAGCGATAAAGTTTTTGATCCACTTCTTTACCATTAGGATCGAGATCAAGAGTAACCTTTGTAGGCATGGGAGTCTTGGCTCCCTTCACTCCGGTGTCCATCTTGAACCTTTTGAGCATGTCTTGGGTGTACTTGGCTTGATTGATGAAGGTGCCACCCTTCAATTGCTTTATGTCAAAGCCAAGAAATAATTTCAACTCCCCCATCATAGACATCTCAAATTTATCTATCATTAGTCTTGCAAATTCATCATTGAAAGATTTGTTAGAAGAACCAAAAATGATATCATCTACATAAAGTTGGCATATGAAAAGCTCCCCGTTTACTTTCTTAGTAAAAAGAGTGGGATCAATGAGGCCTATCTCAAACCCACGGTCTACAAGAAGCTCTCTAAGATGCTCGTACCACGCACGTGGGGCTTGTTTAAGGCCATAGAGTGCCTTATCGAGCTTGTAGACATGGTTCGGAAAGTTAGGATCCTCAAAACCCGGGGGTTGCTTTACAAATACTAACTCATGCAAAGGACCATTTAAGAAAGCACTCTTCACATCCATTTGTTGCAATTTAAAATTATGATGTGATGCATAAGCAAGGAGGATACGGATGGACTCAAGGCGAGCCACGGGTGCAAAGGTCTCTCCATAGTCAATGCCTTCAATTTGAGAGTATCCTTGAGCAACCAAACGAGCCTTGTTCCTCACAACAATTCCATTTGCATCTTGCTTGTTCTTGAAGATCCACTTGGTTCCAATGACATTGCGGCAATCCTTGGGCTTCTCCACTAATGACCAAACTTTGTTGCGCTCGAAGTTATTGAGTTCTTCATGCATGGCTTCTACCCAATCCGGGTCTTCAAGTGCTTCAAACACCTTTTGAGGTTCCACACAAGAGATGTAGGCATGGTGGTTACTAAAGTTTGCCAATTGCCTCCTTGTGGACACCCATTTCCTTACACTTCCAATCACATTCTCCAAGGTGTGGCTACCTCTTTGGAGAGTTGTTGCAATCTTCATGGCACGGCGAGCTTGAGCTTCTTCAAGAGATTCTTGAGAGGCCACTTGGTCATCACCACGGTTTTGGTCCTCGCCTTGACCTTCAAACCGAGCATGCTCATCATCTTGAGCTTGCTCAATGTCTTGAACTTGATCTTGATCACCACTTGGTGAAAAATCACCATCATGCTCATGGTCTTGATCTTGATCATGCTCACATGGTTGAGGGGCTTGAGCTTGTCTTTGGCTAGCATCAAAAGGACCATGAGGAGCTTGTTGTGTTTGAGAGGGTGAAGGCTCCACTTGAGTAGAGCATAGTCCTTCTCCTTCCGCCAAAAGGTGTCCCTCAACGGGTATGAGATGTCCCACACCCATTCTTCTTATGGCAAGAGGAGGTATTTCGTCACCTACATCAAAAACACCACGTTGCTCCACACGGGAGCCGTCATTCTCGTCGAATCTCACGTTAGAAACTTCAACAACTCGAGCGGAGAGTTTGTCAAAGATTCTAAAGGCGTGAGATTCGGCGGCATAGCCAACAAAGGTACCCTCAAGAGCTTTTGAATCAAACTTGGACAAATGGACACCTTTCTTAAGATAGAAGCACTTACAACCGAATACCCGGAAGTACTTGATATTAGGCTTCTTACCAACGAGGATCTCATAAGGAGTCTTGTTCAAGCCCTTGCGGAGATATAACCGGTTTGAGGCATGACATGCGGTATTAATGGCTTCGGCCCAAAAGTTATACGGAGACTTGAATTCCGCTAACATGGTCCTAGCCATATCAATAAGAGTCTGGTTCTTCCGCTCGGCTACACCATTTTGTTGAGGAGTATAGGGAGATGAGTATTGATGACGGATCCCCTCCTCACTGAGAAAATCATTCAAGGTGTAGTTCTTGAACTCGGAGCCATTGTCACTTCGGATCATCAATATGTCTTGACCGTATTGGCGCTGCACTTCATTTGTGAAGTCTTTGACGGTTTGTTGAGTCTCACTCTTATGTGCAAAGAAAAAGACCCAAGTGTATCTTGAATAGTCATCGACAATCACCAAGCAATACTTCTTTCCTCCAAGACTTTCATAAGAGGGAGGGCCGAAGAGATGCATGTGAAGAAGCTCTAGGACCCTCTTAGATGAAATAATGGTCTTGCTAGGATGAGGAAGTTCATGCATCTTTCCTTCAATGCAAGCTCTACACACACGATCTTTTGAAAAGGTTAGATCGGTTAGTCCTAGGATGTGGTTGCCTTTGTGGAGACTTTGCAAAGTTCTCATATTGACGTGGCCTAGCCGGCGATGCCAAAGCCATCCCACATCAACTTTAGCCATGAGGCATGTCGCGGCTTTAGTGACCTCCTTCGAGAAGTCGATCACATATAAGCCATTTTCGACATGCCCTACATGAGCCACATTAAGAGACTTGCTCCACAAAAGAACTACAATCCCAACATCAAAGAAAGTTGCAAAGCCCATATTAGCAAGTTGAGCAACGGAAAGAAGATTATATGAAAGGGACTCAACAAGCATGACATCTTCCACGGTAACATTGTGAGAGACAACAACCTTGCCAAGACCCAATACCTTTGATCTAGAAGAATCCCCATAGGTGACGTAGCCCGCATGGGATGAACCGGTGCGAAGCTCCTTCACCATTTCTTTGCTCCCGGTCATATGATTGGTAGCACCACTATCAATTATCCATTGACCACCACCGGAAGCAAAGCCCTACAAGAGATCAAGTCTTGACTTTAGGTCCCCATTTCTCAATGGGTCCTTTCTTGTTAGTGACAAGGGTCTTTGGAATCCAAATAGACCATGCAACATATTCATTTGATGAACCAACAAATTTAGCATAAACATGTCCATCTTGTGCACGGCAAAGAACATAGGAAGGATTATATTTTCCCGTAAAGTTATTATGGTTGGGCATAGCCTTTTTGCCATTCCCAATAACTTCCTTCACCTCCTCCTCAAAAACATTACCATTCTCATCATAGCATATTTCACTAGGAACATGCTTCTTTAATGAGGGAGGAGGCGCGGGGACATTCTTCTTCTTCTTGTTCTTCTTCTTCTTGTTCTTCTTGGACTTAGATGTAAATCCAAGTCCCGTCTTGTCACCATGTTGCTTTTGAGCATTCAAAAGCTCATCAAGCATCTCGTTTCCCTTTAGGGGGGCTTTCTCACAAGGGGGGCTTCATTAGCAATTATAAGATTTAGTTTCTCATTTTGCAACCTAAGTTCATTAGCAACGGATTGAGCAATATCACGATCACTTTTAAGTTTGGCAATATCCAAGTTGTGAGAATCTTCAAGACCCAACATGGATGTCTCAAGTGACATCCTTATGTCTTGCTCTTCCTCAAGAGATTGAGTGAGAGAGGCAATTTCGTCGGCATAGTCACGAGCATGCCCCTCAAGTTCAAAAATGCGATCATCATTTTTATCATTTACTTGGATGGCTTCATTAAGTTGATCTAGGAGGATCTCAAACCGAGCTTTGATCTCCCCATGCAAGGTTGACATAAACATGTCCATTTCATTTAGATCATCATTTTCACCAACTTGTTCAACACAATCCATCAAAGATAAGCTTTTAGGTATGATGGGTGTGAGAGGCGGTGATACCTTTGTAGCGTGAGCCATGAGACAAGTCGCATTGTGGTTGGAGCGCTTTGATTCATTTGCGGAAGCGAATAGGGATGATGAGGGGTGCTGCTGACTGGTGAAAGCAGGCGTCCTTGTGCGTGGTGAATGACCAGCCCGTTGGGAACCCCAAGAGGAAAGTATGATGAGTGCAGCGGCAAGTTTTCCCTCAGTTATGAAACCAAGGTTTATCGATCAGGAGAAGGGAGACGGTGACGACTGAAGGTGTTTGTGGAACCTGCACACACACAGACAAATACTTTGTTCCCAACTTGTGATGAGGTTGTCAATCTCACCGGTTTGCTTGAAACAAAGGTTATGAGTGTATCGAGTGGAAAACAGTAGTAATATGCTAGTAAAGTAAACAGTGCGGGAATAGTAAACAGGTGATTGCAATATGATTAAAATAGGACCGGGGTCCACAGTTCACTAGTGGTGTCTCTCCATAGATAAATAACATGCTGGGTAAACGAATTACAGTTGGGCAATTGATAGAATAAAGATAACGTGATATGTCAAGAAGATCACTATGAGATTCACTCTGGGCATTACAACAAAATACATAGACCGCCATCCAACTGCATCTATGACTAATAATCCACCCCCGGGGATATCATCCGAACACCCTAGAAGTATTAAGTTGCGAACAACAGATAATTGCATTAAGCAAAGTGTGTAATGTAAACAAAGCATATGCCCTCGAGCATATGAATGTTGTTTTCTCCCTAGTAGCAACAGCACATCTACCACCTTAGAGGTTTCTGTCACTCCCCCAGGTGAAATAGAGGCATGAACCCACTATCGAGCATAAATACCCCCTCTTGGAGTCACTAGCAACTACTCGGCCAAGATAGCCACTAACAACGGAGAGCATGCAAGATCATAAACATCATAGAGATAATATAAGATAAAATTCAGTGCAGCAACTCAATCATAAACACCAATATTCATCGGATCCCAACAAACCAACATCATAGTATTACATAACGGTGATCTCAATCATGTAGGGCAGCTCATGAGATCTAAACATGAAGCACATGGTGGAGAAGACAACCATCTAGCTACTGCTATGGACCCATAGTCCAAGGTAGACTACTCACTCATCGCTCCGGAGGCAATCATGGCGATGAAGGAGACCTCCGGTGGCGATTCCCCTCTCCGGCAGGGTGCCGGGAAGAGCTTCTGGACCCTCCCGATCTTCGGGTAGACGGCGGCGGCGGATCGCGATGTATTCTGGAAAACTGATCTGGCACTTAGGTTTTTCTCGTCAGGGGGTATATGTAGGCGAAAGGGGGCTGTCAGAGGTGGAGCCACGGGGCCTCACATGGGGCTGGCGCGGCCAGGGGCTAGGCCGCGCCGCCCCTGTGTGTGGGGGCCTCGTGGCCCCCCTCCGTCAGGTCTTCGGATGTTTGGGAGCTCCCCGATGAAATATGACTTCAGGAACTTGTTTCGTCCAATTCGGAGAATATTTCCTGTGTATCACTTCTGAAACCAAAAACAGCAGAAAACAGGGAACTGGCACTGTGGCACTTCGTTAATAGGTTAGTTCCGGAAAGCGTATAAAAATGCCACTAAGTGTAACGAAACAATAGGCAAATGGTGTAAAACAAAGCATGGAGCATCAAAAATTATAGATACGTTTGAGACGTATCAAGGGGGTAGGATGGGCAATGGCGATGGCGGCCCTTCCTATTTCCTCCTTATCACTTGCATCATCCTCGGAGAGGTACTCCTCTTGAGTTATCAAAGCGTGAGTCGGAAGGACTCTCTTTTTGTCGGAGTTTCTTGGGTATGACTTGGACTTCATTTCCTTGCGGACAAGCCTTCCATTGTGATCTTCAACTCTTTCATATGGACACTCGGCAATGAAGTGGTTAGTGTTACCACAATTGTAGCAAGTCCTCAC
Source organism: Dactylis glomerata (assembly GCA_007115705.1). Classification (NCBI taxonomy): domain Eukaryota; kingdom Viridiplantae; phylum Streptophyta; class Magnoliopsida; order Poales; family Poaceae; genus Dactylis; species Dactylis glomerata. The sequence continues at coordinate 257,210 of QXEO01000267.1, forward strand.
TCTACTTGTGGCCTTTGGCTTGGAGGCGCTAGATGACTTCCACTTCTTCATGAATGCCCTTTGAGCAAGTGCCATGTGCTCGGCATGAGCATACTTCATATCCTCGGGGCTTCCACCCATTACTTCTTCCTCTTCCAACAAACTCTCTTCTTCATGATAGGTGACCTTGGCCTTCAAAGCAAGGTTGGGAGCACGCACACCACGTGCACGAGCTAGAGCATCATCCGCATTCTTCTCGGAGATCTTCCTTGCCATCATCTCTTGCAAAATGTCATGAGCGGACATCGTCCGGAAATTTGCATTTCCCTTGATGGAGTTCACGGTTTCCCTATGGAAAGGCAAGAGAGCTTGAATGAACTTCCTCTTCATCCATCTCCAATCACATTGGGTGGAGCCAAGATCCGTTAGCTTCACTTGGAGTGACGAGAGACGCCTATGGAGTTCTTCGGGAGTTTCACCATCAAGCATGGCAAAGTTGTCCGCTTCATTGGAGGCTTCATCAAACTTAGACTCTTGAATGCTCTCATTCCCAATGAAGAGGTTGGTGAGAATATCCCAAGCTTCTTTGGCGGAGGTGATGTTGCGAACGAAGGCCTTGTCCTTCTCGGTAAGAGACATGTGAATGAGATGCAAGGCGGAGGCATTGAGTTGCTTGTCGATTTGCTCCCAAGGTAGCAAGTTAGTCAAATCCTTGGAAGTTGGATGGAAACCCTGCTCAATGATCCTCCAAAGCTTAATAGACACAAAGTTTATGTGAGAGCGCATGTTATCTTGCCAATTGGCAAAGCTAGAAGCATCAAGTGGTGGCGGAGGGCCGCAAGAAGCAAGGTGTGGCATTTGAAGATGTCTTCCGGAGACATAGCTCATAGGAGGTGGAATCTTCGAGCTATGTTCCCGAGAGGTGTCATCTTTCTTGGGTGTGTCATCTACCTTGGGGGTTCCTTTCCGCCCTCATCCCCATCCTCATCCGGATCATCCTCGTTTAAGTCGTGCTTACCCGAGGAATCAACCGGGGTCGGTGGAGTGGTACTAGACGTTCCACTCACGAGGGCGTCAAGTTGAGATTTTTGGCTTTCCATGGCTGCCATCATAGCATCCATACGTGCCATTATACTATTAAGATCCCCCTTAGTGGCGGGTTCCTCATCGCCCATAACCTCTTAGGCGGTTAAGCCCAATCAAAGAGCACTAGGCTCTGATACCAATTGAAAGGATCGGTACGGGCGACTAGAGGGGGGTTGAATAGGCGCTAAGTCAATTTTTAATCTTCTTCAAATTTAAGGCTTGACACAAAGTAAATTCACTAGATGTGCAACTAGGTGAATTTCCTATAAGTGACAAGCATGCAAGTAAACAAGTAACTAGCAAGATACAAGTAAGGGAAAGAAATAACCGACGAGTGGAGACCGGAGACACAAGGATGTATTCCCGTAGTTCCTTCCTTTTGAGGGGAAGTACGTCTACGTTGGAGAGGTGTGGTGACACGGAGTCGACCAACGCCACAGAGACTCACCTTGTTCTCCGGTGAGTAAGCCACGGAGGCTAGCTCGTTTCCACTAAGCGGTGGTATTGGGGGAACCACGAATCCCTTACACGGAGCTTGGGGCACAACTCCACAACTCAATTGGAGGCTCCCAAGAAAGCCACGGAGGCAAGAATCACCACAAAGACAAGTCAAACAACCAATTACAACACCTAGGGTCTCAAGAGCCCCAAGGTGCAAATCCTCCAAGCAAATGGAGGTGGAAATGAAATTCCTTCGGTGAAGATGTAGATCGGTGCCTCCTCCTTCAATCCTCCAAAGATCAAGAGCTTTGGTTGGCTAGAAGGGGAGATCTATGGAATTTGGTGTTTTTCAATGGGGGTAGGTGAGAGCTTCAAAGATGAACAATGGTTGGTGAAGTTCTAACCCTACCCAAGCTTGGAGAAGGGGTATTTATAGGTGGGTGGAAATCTGGCCGTTGAAGTAGCACTCAGCAGCAAATCCGGCGATAAGTCCGGCGCCACCGGCCTCTGCGCCGGACGGCCCGGCGGTAAGCCCGGCGCCGCCGGATGCCTCGCCGGGAGTCCGGCGGTGGACCGGACGGATCTGGCGGCCCGCCGAAACCCGGACCAGTATACCAGTCCGGCGGCTCCGCCGGGCCAGTCCGGTCTGCCGCCGGATGGCCCGGTCTGGGGGCCGGCCAGACCTAATTTCCTCCAGATTTCTTTTTATTCGATCGAACCCCTTCACCTGTGAACATAAACCTGTATGCATATAATTCAAACATTAGTTCACACAAAACATAGTCATGTCATTGTAAATCAAAAAAGTAGAAAGGGACAAATGTCCTTTCATATGCGAGTAAAGTAAACAGTGCGAGTAAAGTAAACAGGTGATAGCAATATGATGGAAATAGGACTGTGGTCCACAGTTCACTAGTGGTGTCTCTCCATAGATAAAATAACACATGCTGGGTAAACAAATTACAGTTGGGCAATTGATAGAATAAAGATAAACGTGATATGTCAAGAAGATCACTATGAGATTTACTCTGGGCATTACAACAAAATACATAGACCGCCATCCAACTGCATCTATGACTAATAATCCACTCCCGGGGATATCAATCCGAACACCCCATGAGTATTAAGTTGCGAACAACAGATAATTGCATTAAGCAAAGTGTGTAATGTAAACAAAGCATATGCCCTTGAGCATATGAATGTTGTTTTCTCCCTAGTAGCAACAGCACATCTACAACCTTAGAGGTTTCTGTCACTCCCCCAGGTTAAATAGAGGCATGAACCCACTATCGAGCATAAATACCCCCTCTTGGAGTCACTAGCAACTACTCGGCCAAGATAGCTACTAACAATGGAGAGCATGCAAGATCATAAACAACATAGAGATAACAAAAGATAATATTCAGTACAGCAACTTAATCATAAACACCAATATTCATCGGATCCCAACAAACCAAACATGTAGAATTACATAACGGTGATCTCAATCATGTAGGGCAGCTCATGAGATCTAACCATGAAGCACATGGTAGAGAAGACAACCATCTAGCTACTGCTATGGACCCATAGTCCAAGGTAGACTACTCACTCATCGCTCCGGAGGCAAGCATGGCGATGAAGAAGACCTCCGGTGACGATTCCCCTCTCTGGCAGGGTGCCGGGAAGAGCTTCTGGACCCTCCCGATCTTCGGGTCGACGGTGGCGGCGGATCGCGATGTGTTCTGGAAATCTGATCGGGTACTTAGGTTTTTTCCGTCGGGGGGTCTTTATAGGCGAAGGGGTGATGTCAGAGGTGGACCCAGGCTCCCTCACGCGGGGCCCGCGCGGCCAGGGGGCTGGCCGTGCCACCCCTGCGTGTGGGGCCCTGGTGGCCCCCCTCCTACTCTCCTTCGGATCTCTGGAAGCTTCCGGGTAAAATAAGACTTCAGGAACTTGTTTCGTCCAATTCCGAGAATATTTCCTGTGTATCACTTCTGAAACACAAAAACAGCAGAAAACAGGGAACTGGCACTATGGCAACTCGTTAATAGGTTAGTTCCGGAAAATGCATAAAAGTGCCACTAAGTGTAACGAAACAATAGGCAAATGGTGTAAAAACAAGCATGGAGCATCAAAAATTATAGATACGTTTGAGACGTATCAGTGGGACGGTCCCACAGGCAAGCCGCACCACATGTGCTCGTTTGTGGCCACCAAGTTCTCTAGTGCTCCCCTTTGGCCAAACTGCCTCTCTGCATGAAAAACTTACCTGGGAATCTTCACAGAATTTTTCGAGAATATTTTTTTGTGTAAAATTTTCAAAACTCTAACTACTGGCAAATTTGGAATTAAATATTCCACTAACTTGTCATATTCAAATCCAAATTCTTCTTTAAATCAAATTTCTACAACTAAAAAGGTCATGAGTTATCTCCTTACCATTATCAAATTACTAATGAGGGTGATCAAGTATCATTAGCACCTTAGCAATGATAAATCGACAATTCACTCTTTATTCTCTACCTGGCAGAAATTAAGTTACCTCATATTTGATTGGAACAGAACCAATCATTAATATATTATATTTTGGGGGTGGAGGTGGTATTGGTATTGCAATGGTACCCACCATAAGGACTTGTACTTCAACTGAATTAAATTTTATTATTGGAGGTTCCTAAATAGATTTATTTGGAAAATGATTAGTATGCTCTATCCCTTCTACCTTGAATGTTACCTTACTCTTAGTGCAATCAATAACAGCCCCTGCAGTATTAATAAAAGGTCTACCAAGAATAATAGAAATATTATCATCTTAAGGAATTTCCAATATAACAAAGTCGGTAGGGATTTCACATTAGCAACCATAACACGAACATTTTCACATATACCAATAGGAATAGCAGTAGATTTATCAGCCATTTGTAAAGAAACTTCAGTTGGCATAAGCTTATCTAAATTAAGTTTCTTATACAAAGAGAAAGGCATAACACTTACTCCAGCACCCAAAATCACATAAATCATATTTAACATAATTATCATCTATAGTGCATGGTATAGTAGGATGAGGTGACCCAGCATACCACTGCATGTTGTAGTATGCAAGTCGTTGATATAACACTTGCGGAACAAGCCTCCACAAATATTACATCCCTCAGAATGGTACAACAGAAACATTGCGGGCCCAAATACAAATTGATCCACATTTATTACAAACCAAAGCGTGATGATACCGAAATGCTCCCAATAAAGAGAACACCTCAAGTGCTTAGTGTTACAGCAACTGAAAAGCTCAAATAATTAAACACGGGAAGAACTCAACAACTTATTTATATTCTACAGTTGCTCGGTTCCTCGTATACAATACTACCCTATTGGTTAGGATTCCTTCACTCTGACTCCTCGCCGGAGAATGCTCCGTAGCGGATGAAGTAATCCACGCCTTGAACGCCGCGTGAGAGATCTGGCTCCTCGTAGAAGATGTCCTGCTGGCCTTCAATTGCATTTAGGGTGGCCTCGTCGAGTTCTTCACAGTCTAGCAAGGGTTTAAGAGATTGGGGTGAGTAACGAGCGTTACCCAGCAAGTTTCTTTAGAAAGAAGGTGTGTGATATGCATTTTTTTACAGCCACAGACCCAAAAGAGTCATAGGCCTATGCAAGTTTTAATAATGTTTTCTTGAAAGGTTGCTTTTACTTTAGAAAACTATGCCCAACAGCCAACACAGGTGTAGTGCCTTGAGAGCACCTTTCCTGCGGTGTTCGCAGCTCCTTCCCGGAACAAGGGGTAACATGTCACATCCTTTTACACTCTGCAGAGGTGTGTCCTTCCAAAAGAGATCAAAGCCTTGCTGCACAACCGGGCGTACATTCCCGTCCACAATTCCTTGATGTGGGGCCCAGTCATTGATCCAAGCCAATCATTGCCTTCTCCGCAGAACGCATGCCCACCCAATTCACGCGAGCAGGTTATGCCCCTGATATTCACCCCCAACGATGAAGTACCTAGGCGCCTCTGGCGGACCATCATAGACACCAGTGCCGTGAGAAGTTAGGTGTCCCACCCATATGCAAGTAGTCCCGCAAGACCTACTGCGACCGACAACTGGCTGCCCGTTGACATGCGAACGAGAGAAGATACAGCTGACTTTCCCGTCCCATTCCAAGTCTCTTGGATGACACGGTTTTTACGGCGCTAGAATAACTGTGGCATTGGTTGTTAATCCTAGGTTTGCTTTCCCGTGCAAGTGGAACCTCCACCACCACAATCTTACCGTGGTTCCACCTGCCAGCCTTCCTAGGTTATCACCACTGGTTGATAACCGCTAATCATGTTCATTTATGAAAATAGGTTTTCCATCCCTTTTGAAATGTTAGAGTTTGTAGTCATCACTTTGCAAGAAGTTTTAAAACCAGTGCAATCAAGAGATATGAGCAAGATAAACTTGCCTTGTGACTGAAAGGTAATGGAGTCGGATATTTGGCGTTGCTCATGATCTCCTTGTTCTACAGAAATCCAAGTATTGTCCGATAAGGAAAATGTTTCAAGAAATAGTTGGATGCTATGCACAATGATATGCTATGCATTGTGAATTATGATCTTGGTTTTCTTATTTGTGTGTTTTACCCACTATCTAGGTTTAAAGAGTTTCTAAAAACACAAGTTATATTTGTGTGTTTTTACCCCATTAGAGTGCTAAGACAATTTAATAAAGATTTTGAATTAAAGTTTAAGTTATAAAACTTTTGTTGAGTTATTTGAAAAGAAAAAGGTTTAATTGTTAAAGAAGAAATTCATTTTTTAATAATATAGGTATTAATTAAGGTTTTTGAAAATAGAATTTAAAAGCTTTAAAATAGATCTAAAATATTAATTCAAAGATTGAAATTTTATTTTATTATTTAATTCATTAAAGAATAGGAAAGTGTTTTATTAATGTTATTTGAATTTTTGAATTTGATTTGAAATCAAGAAATGAGTTAACATTTGAATTTGAAATTTTTATTTAAACCAATTTGTCAAAAGCCCTATTTGTCAAACTGGGCTGCTGGCCCAACTGGCCTGCTGGCCCAGCCGGCCCACCTGGCTCGGCTAAACCAACCGGCTCGGGTCTGGGTCGAACCACCGACCCAGCCCAGCCCCTCACTCGCGCACCTCTCTCTCTCTCTTGTCGTCCCTCTGGCGATCTGGATCGCCGCCGCCGCCTGGCCACTCCGGCCTTCTCCGGTGGCCATCACCGTCACCACCTTGGGCGAATCACTCGCCACTGCACCCTCTACCAGCTCCACCAAGTGGTTTCGCCGGCCGCTTCCTACCTGAGGAGATCGGGTTGGTCCTTCCCCCCAGGATCTGTCGCCGCCGAGCACCTCTGCTGATGTACCTCACTGAGCTTCTTCTTCCCTCTCTACTCTCTGCTCTTCTTACTGGCCATGGTCTTTGACCATACTGGTCAAGACCAGTGAGCCAAGCTCACAGAACTTGCTCTGTGATGCTGCTGCTGAATCTAGGTTATCCTGTGATTTCGATTCAGTGATGTTATGCTTGATTAGGTGATGGTCTGCTGTGTTCTCTGCTCTGTCAGAGAATTCTTTGACAGAAAAGTTATGCTGGATCTTGCCTTGTTGCAAGGTTCAGTTAACACCTGTAGCTTGCTAAGTCACTACTTGATTCATATTATGCCATGCTTCCAGAGTTGTTTGTGTAAGTCTCTGAATTTCTAGATTCAGTTAAGTGCTATACTTGATTAGGTGGTGCTGATGTTGAGCTGTTAGCTCCCCTGTCAGGGTCTTGGCAATGACAAGAATGCTGAGATGATTCTTGCAATGTTTGCAAAGATTCCATTATCTGTTGATAAACATATTGATGATTCCTAGCTAAAGTGCATAGGAAAATGATTTGAATTTCACTTCCCTAATTCTAGATGGGATGTGGTGATGCTCTGTTAGCAGAGATTCAGTTAGTTTAACTGAATTCTTACACCTACCGTTGCTACCCATGTTTGTTGATTCCTAGTAGCAACCTGGGAAGATGATACCCTGATTTCCTCTCCAGTGACTCTCAAACAAAATAATTGTGTTGTGTTTGAGGTGTATGACACTTTGGTCATGTGCCGAGCAACACTATCTTGAACTAGCTATCTACTGGTGAAACTTACCTTGTTACACAGGCCCGTGATGCTGGTCTGAGGCCACTCACACACTTGTGAGATGATTTGTTTGCTTGTTTAACCAGAGTGTTGTGGTTTATTTGTGATATGGATCTTGTTGTGTGACTGAGGTGCATATCCTATTGGATATGTGCCCAGCACAACCAGTTCATGTACAAGCCCAACTCTTGCTAAGCTAAGCTTGCCAGTGAAGTGTCAAACTGAGGCTATTTATTTGATTCAAGCATTTTGGCTTTGTAAAAGAACTCCCAGTGATGTACTGAGCAAAGGTTCACTTTGCTAGTCTGAGGGAAATAGATTCTCAATCCAGCCATGCATGTAAACATATGTTGGCAATACTTGCTGGTATTATTTGCAAGGAAATCCACCTGTGATTGAGGTATGGATGATGTGGTCTTGAGAATGGTTTGCTGTTGCTGCTGGTTCTTGATGCAGTGATGACTACTCTGATTGCCTGCCCTTCTCCTCCTTGATCGTGTCCTGGCTTGCCTGCCCTTCTCCTCCTTGATCGTGTCCTGGCTTGCCTGCCCTTCTCCTCCTTGGTCAGCTTCTGGTGGCTTGCCTTCTCCTCCTTGCCTTGATCTTCAGCTTCTATGGTTCAATCCATGGAGTATACTGGATGGTGTTCTAGTGTGTATTGGTGCTGTGTGCAAGAACAGTGGTGTTCTTGTGTTTGTCCAGTGCTGGTCGAGTGAGCTACTCTCCTGGTGAAGCTCACTAGCCGGCAGCTGGTTTGTTCAGCTGCTGTGGTGCTGCCAGCACAAGTTTCTCATGCAGTGACTAAGCTCCTTGTGAGCTGCTTGTCACCATGGCTTGATCTGATCCTATTCTGACCGTGTTGTGCAATTGCTTGGTACCCAGTGGCTTTGTACCCAAGTGATGAGAACAGATACTAAACTTGATCCAAAAATCGATGATGCAATTGGTAATATAATTACCAAAGTCTGAGAGTACTAATCCTAACAAATTAACTTCTTCCTTTATTTGTTTATGTTTCTTTTGCAGGTTAAAAGATCAAGATGGAGATCATGAAGAGTATTGTAGTTTAGTTTAGAGTTAGGTTTCTTTTTATTTTTCCTTAATGTAATCTTCTTTTCAATTATCAGAAATGTAAAGACATTGTATATGTGTGTAATATTAATAAAGTAATATTTCTATCTGTTTATATTCTATTTCAATTCCTATTATTCAATTACTGCATAATTGATTTATTTCTTTGTTAATTATTGAATATTCAAATTTGAGATAATTCAACAATCATTTAATTTCTAAACTCACTTCACAATATTGTCAAGAGATCATAGCAAACTCTTAGCAATCAACACACCTCTAACTCTAAAGGTGCTTTGAAAGAAGTTCACTCTCCCAGGTTTTCTTTTCTTTTGCGAAAAATTTCCTCAGATTTTAGATGCATGAATGCACAGAGGTCCTAGTTCTACCCTTCGTTTAGTCCTAAATGCTGGGATATTACAGTCTTCCCCCCTTATCAGAACTTCGTCCCGAAGTTTAAAATTTTGTGTACCTGAAGAGTTCTAGATAAGCTTGTCTCAAATCCTCTTCTTTCTCCCAAGTTGCTTCCCTTTCGGAGTGATGATTCCATTGTACTTTACAGAATTTAATTGCATGATTCTGAAGCCTCTTCCAGTTCTCCTCTAGGATCTTTATTGGCTTCTCTTCATAAGTCAAATCTGCTTGAAGATCTAGGTCATCGTGAGTAACAGAGTCTTCAGGTGCTTTCAGACATTTCCGAAGTTGGGAAACATGGAAAACATTGTGAACCTGCTTCAATTTGGCTGGAAGCTCTAATTCAAAAGCAACACTTCGGTTTTGACTCAGAATCTTGAATGGTCCAATGTATCTTGGGCTTAACTTCCCTTTAATACCGAACCTCTTAACTCCTTTCATAGGACTAACCTTTAGATAGACCAAATCCCCCACTTTAGGTTCCCATGTCCGCCTCTTTTGGTCTGCATAACTCTTTTGTCGACTTTGAGCTATCTTCAAACGATCTCGGATGATATCAATGATACCTTGCTTCTATTGGATGAAATCAGTTTCAAATTCATGGTTGCCTCCAGGCTCAAACCAACATATTGGAGATCTGCACTTACGTCCATATAATACCTCAAATGGTGCTGCTTTCAAACTGCTTTGATAGCTGTTGTTGTAGGAGAACTCTGCTAATGGCAAGTGCTCATCCCAGGAACCTCCAAAATCTAGAGCACATGCCCGTAGCATATCTTCCAAGATTTGATTTGTTCTTTCAGTTTGCCCTCCAGTTTGAGGATGATAAGCGGTACTAAAATCCAACTGTGATCCCAGTGCTGTATGAAGATCTCTCCAGAATGTGGATGTAAAAATAGACCCTCTATCAGAGACGATCTTTTTGGGTACTCCATGCTTGCTGACTATCTCTTTTACATAAATCTCCACAAGCTTTTCTGCACTATCTTTTTGGTTCACAGGCAAGAAATGTGCACTTTTGGTGAGTCTATCCACTATCACCCAGATCATATCCTTGTGCCTCTTGGTTAAAGGTAAACCGGTAATAAAGTCCATCCCGATTTCCTCCCATTTCCACTCCGGAATGTCCAAAGGTTGAAGTAACCCTGCTGGACTTTGGTGCTCTGCCTTAACTCTTTGACAGGTATGACATTCTGCTACATACTTGGCTATGTCCCGCTTCATGTTATTCCACCAGAACAACTCCTTGAGATCCATGTACATCTTCGTACTTCCCGGATGTATGGAGTATGGTGTCTCGTGGGCCTCCTTGAGAATCAGTCCCTTGATCTCCGGTATATCAGGCACACAGATTCTGTTCTAGAACCAGAGTGAATCGAAATCACCCAAACAGAATTCAGATGGTCTACCCTCTTCAATCCTGCGGATTTCTTCGGCGATGAAAGGATCTTCATCTTGTCTTCTGAATATGGTATATTTCAAATCACTTTGTCTTTCCTCCATTACTCTCATAGTGTGAATACTCCCCAAAGATTGGACCTCCAGACATTCTATTTCCAGTCTTTCCAGGTCCTTAAGCAATTCCTCCGGAAGTTCTCTATCCATTTGCTGTGTTACGGTGCTCTTCCGGCTTAATGCATCGGCTACCACATTAGCCTTTCCAGGAGTATAATTGATAGTAAGATCATAATCCTTGATCAACTCTAGCCATCTTTTCTGCCTCATGTTTAACTCCTTCTGAGTGAAGAAGTATTTCAGGCTCTTGTCATCGGTGTAAAGCTCACATTTGGCTCCATAAAGAAATTGCCTCCATTGTTTGAGAGCAAATACCACTACTGCCAATTCTAGATCATGTGTTGAGTAATTGACTTCATGTGGTTTGAGTTGTCTTGACCCATAAGCAATTACCTTCTGGTCTTGCATCAGAACACAACCCAGTCCATTCTTGGATGCATCGCAGTAAACTGTATAATCTTTTCCAGATTCTGGTACTGCTAAGATAGGTGCTGTTGTGAGTTTCTTTTTTAGCTCTTGAAAACTCTCTTCACATTTCTCAGACCACTCAAATGGAGTGTTTTTCCTTAACAATTTGGTCATCGGCCCTGCTATCTTTGAGAATCCTTTGATGAACCTCCAATAGTATCCGGCCATTCCTAGAAAACCTCTTATTTCCTTCACATTAGTTGGTGCTTGCCAATCCAAGACTGACTGAACTTTGCTTGGATTCACAACAATCCCTTCTTTGCTAATGACATGACCAAGGAATTCTACTTGATCCAGCCAAAATTCACATTTGCTGAATTTAGCATACAGCTGATGTTCCCTTAACACTTGCAATGCCATTCTGAGATGTTTAGCATGATCCTCTTTATTCTTGGAATAAATCAGAATGTCATCGATAAACACTATCACAAACTTGTCCAAATATGGCATGAAAATCTTGTTCATCAAGTTCATGAAAATCGCCGGAGCATTGGTCAGCCCAAAAGGAACTACTAAATATTCATGATGGCCATACCTTGAGACAAATGCAGTCTTTGGTACATCTTCAGGCTTTATCTTGATTTGATGATACCCAGATCTCAGATCAATTTTTGAGAAAACCCCAGCTCCATGAACTTGATCAAACAGATCTTGAATTCTTGGCAAAGGATACTTGTTTTTGATGGTGACATTGTTCAGATTCCTGAAATCCCCACACATTCTTCTGCCTCCATCCATTTTATCAACAAATATGATTGGTGAACCCCAAGGTGATATACTTTCTTGGATGAATCCCTTACTTTCCAACTCATCTAGCTGCTCTTTCAGTTCTTTTAACTCTTTAGGACCCATTTTATAGGGTGCTTCTGAAATTGGTGCTGTGCCTGGCTTCAGATCAATAGTAAATTCTATTTCCCGATCCGGTGGCATTCCCGGTAATTCTTGGGGAAATACATCCATAAACTCATTAACCACGGGAATATCTTCTAACTTGGCCTCTTTCAGTGAATTGAGTTGAATTCCAATCTCCACATGGGTATACTTATCTGCTTGATATGTAATTCTTCCACCTCCAGGCTTCCGGATTGACACAGTCTTCTCTTCACAATCAATGTGTGCTCCATGATCCGACATCCAATCCATTCCCAGAACAACTTCAATGTTTTTGAGTGGAAGAACGTAGAGATCGGCAAAGTAAGGACAGCCACAGATCGTAATGACCTGGTCTGGTATGCATTGGGATACTAATAGTTTACCCCCGGCCGTCACAACAGTCATAGGATGTGCTATCGCCCAACACCTTAACCCATATTTTTCAACAAAATCTTTGGAAATGAATGAGGTAGTGGCTCTGGTATCAAATAAAACTTTACCGGGATGATTAAGGATGCTAAGAGTACCTATGACCGCCATTTCTGAATTGTTAGCTTCTTCCAGAGATGTGCAATTCAACCTCCCAAAGTTCCAGCCTCTTTTTTCGTTGTCGTTCTTGCTGCTACTGCCACCTCCAGATGCAGGTCTACCACCTCCTCCTGACTTGCCTCCCCGGTTATCCGGCCATCCTCCAGCTGGTTTATTAGGACAATCCGGACGGATATGCCCTTCCTTCCCGCAAGCATAACAGATAATCCTTGGCTTGTTGCAATCTTTCTGAACATGTCCTGGAAGTCCACACTTGTGACAGAGGATCTGACCTTTAGGTGAAAACACATTACGATTGGGTGGAGCTCCTCCTGTCCTCACCCTGGGTTTGAAACTCAGGTTTGGAGTACTTCGGGTTGGTTGAACTTTCTTGGACTCCGTCTTGGCCCTCTTCAGTCGGCTCATCTGAACCAACTTGTAGTCATTCTCCCAGGTAATGGCTGTATCCATAAGTTCTTGGAAATTACGCGGCTTAGTCAACTTCATCTGCATCGCCGCATATGGATCCAGTCCCCTAAGGAACCTTTTCACCCTCTTACTATCCGTACTCACCTCGTCACTCGCGTAACGAGAGAGTCTCGTGAACTCCTTGATGTAAGCCATCATCGACACACTTCCCTGCTTGAGGTCTTCGAATTCCCTCCTCTTGAGCTCAACCACACTTTCTGGCACATGAAAGGTACGGAATTTTTCTTTGAACTCTTCCCAAGAGAATACCTTCTCCGGAAGTTGGAGTGTCACTTCGTTGTCCCACCATGTTGCGGTTGGTCCTGATAGAAGGTGTACAGCATAACGAACCTTCTCCTCATCATTGGCTCCCACCGCTTTCAATTTCCTTTGTGTATCCAAGAGCCAATCCTCCGCATCCATTGGTTCCACTGCGGATGCAAAAGGAAGTGGTTTTGCATTGAGGAAGTCAGAAAGACTTACCCCTCTTGCCTCCGGAACCCTTCCGGCTCCAACATGCCCCATGAGTTCTTGCATGAATTTGTTCTGTGTCTCTTGCATGAACTGCATATACTGCATAAAGCTTTGCTCCGCCAAAGGCCTGAACGGTGGTGGTGGTAAATGAGCTTGATTTTCTTGATCAGCCTTTGCTTTGGCTTCCATTTCTGCCTGCTGGTCATTCATAGCCTTCGCTTGAGTCTCCTGTGCCAAGCGTTGCTCCTCAGCCTCGGCAGCTAAACCCGTATCCATAGCCCCTCTAGTCCTGTAACATAAAGCGAAGAACTCATAATTACACCATGCCCATGTTTTCTGAGCTTCACTTCATGCTCAGAACTAGTCACACAATGGAAAACCAAAATCCAAATCCAAATGGAAGATCGCAAGAAAACCAAATTATTAAGCACATATATACATCACATACAAGTCATCATACATGGTTCTTATTACAACACTTTCTCACCAAGGTGAGATACTCTCATAGATCGAGACTGGAAAGTACTACCGTCTCCCTTATTATTACAACATACTACTAGCCCTAGCTGCATTCACAGATACAACTAAGCTTCGGTCTTGGTCTTGACATCTTGTCCTGGTTTCACGGCTCATAATACATACCCGGAGTCCACCCGTGATGGCGTGAAGTCTGGCGCACTGCCTCTGGAACGAACGGCCTCCCGCCCGAAACATAATCCGAGTCGGATGTGTCCATAGCTGAAGTATCACTCAACACGAGTCCATTCAATCCAAGGTAACTCTCGAAGTACACACTGGTCTCATGAGCAGTCATAGTAGGAAAAGGCTCCGCCTCTCCATAACACACACTCTCTGTGCAGTAGGTGTGGTCAAAGGGTACATCCTGCTCCATAGGAGTCACAACTGGCTCCTGACTCTCGAACTGAACCTCCATCGGATCCTCCTCTTCAACAGATACAACAGGAGTGACTACGACATCGCCAACTCCTGCTGCGTGAGCTGTCCCTCCATATGAGCTAGTGTACTGCTGGCCATCTCCCAGCCAGTCAAACCTCCACCCATCAGAATTCTCAATGGGAAGCTCGGACTCCGAGACCCCCTTGAGACCCTGCTGCGCCTCCATACTAGAAGTGATAACTGGGTAATGTATGGGCTCTGGAGTGGGTGAATACCTGGAAGGTCCAGGCTGTGTCGGGTAACTGTATGTTCCCACAACCGGTGAGAAGTGTGATCCCTCCGACTCCTGCCTAGTCGTTTGTGCTTGCTTCTGCCTCCTAGTAGTATCAGTAAGATCTTCTAGCATCTCGGTCTTGTCTTCAACAATGACCTGGTGGGTGTTATATAGTGATCCCACCATCTTTCTATACCTATCAAGAAGTCTGGCTGTAAACTTCGGCTTCTTCTTCACCAGAACATCATGATCCATTACCGGCTCATCCATCAGTGCGTCATGGGGAATAGCAGCAAAAGTAGTGCCAACTAACTCCACTGCTCTACACTCTCTGATAGTAGCAAGAGCTCGAACTACCGCCTCGTGGTAAGCTGCAATCTCGCCTCTACTTTCTCCAGAAGGCTGAACCGTACTAGGTACCAGTCCATCAGGTAGCATAATAACCACACGGTACTTGACTGTAGTTCTGTCATCCTTGTAAAAATAAGTCTTAACAGGGATGTCGGTGTTAAGTCCAAAAGCCCGTAGTAACGATCCTAACTGCTCAGTCAAGGTTCCCTCATAGTCTTCCAGAGTACTCCTCTATGACCAAACGGTACGTGCTGGAATTCTCGATGCCATAATAGCTGTTACAAGAATAAGATAGTGAATTAGTATGATGCATCATAATAAAGAATTGTAACACTAAAAATATGACTAAGTTATTCTCAAGTGAATAACCATCATATATTTAGAGAACTCTTTACCGTTGCTACTAGACTCCGACAGGTTCTATCCCTTTACTAGGTTTCCAACCTAAGGTCAAAGCAATTGCTCTGATACCAGCTGCGGTGACCCAGCATACCACTGCATGTTGTAGTATGCAAGTCGTTGATATAACACTTGCGGAACAAGCCTCCACAAATATTACATCCCTCAGAATGGTACAACAGAAACATTGCGGGCCCAAATACAAATTGATCCACATTTATTATAAACCAAAGCGTGATGATACCGAAATGCTCCCAATAAAGAGAACACCTCAAGTGCTTAGTGTTACAGCAACTGAAAAGCTCAAATAATTAAACACGGGAAGAACTCAACAACTTATTTATATTCTACAGTTGCTCGGTTCCTCGGATGCAGTACTACCCTATTGGTTAGGATTCCTTCACTCTGACTCCTCGCCGGAGGATGCTCCGTAGCGGATGAAGTAATCCACGCCTTGAACGCCGCGTGAGAGATCTGGCTCCTCGTAGAAGATGTCCTGCTGGCCTTCAATTGCATTTAGGGTGGCCTCGTCGAGTTCTTCACAGTCTAGCAAGGGTTTAAGAGATTGGGGTGAGTAACGAGCATTACCCAGCAAGTTTCTTTAGAAAGAAGGTGTGTGATATGCATTTTTTTACAGCCACAGACCCAAAAGAGTCATAGGCCTATGCAAGTTTTAATAATGTTTTATTGAAAGGTTGCTTTTACTTTAGAAAACTATGCCCAACAGCCAACACAGGTGTAGTGCCTTGAGAGCACCTTTCCTGCGGCGTTCGCAGCTCCTTCCCGGAACAAGGGGTAACATGTCACATCCTTTTACACTCTACAGAGGTGTGTCCTTCCAAAAGAGATCAAAGCCTTGCTGCACAACCGGGCGTACATTCCCGTCCACAATTCCTTGAGGTGGGGCCCAGTCATTGATCCAAGCCAATCACTGCCTTCTCCGCACAACGCATGCCCACCCAATTCACGTGAGCAGGTTATGCCCCTGATATTCACCCCCAACGATGAAGTACCTAGGCGCCTCTGGCGGACCATCATAGACACCAGTGCCGTGAGAACTTAGGTGTCCCACCCATATGCAAGTAGTCCCGCAAGACCTACTGCGACCGGCAACTGGCTGCCCGTTGACATGCGAACGAGAGAAGATACAGCTGACTTTCCCGTCCCATTCCAAGTCTCTTGGATGACACGGTTTTTACGGCGCTAGAATAACTGTGGCATTGGTTGTTAATCCTAGGTTTGCTTTCCCGTGCAAGTGGAACCTCCACCACCACAATCTTACCGTGGTTCCACCTGCCAGCCTTCCTAGGTTATCACCACTGGTTGATAACCGCTAATCATGTTCATTTATGAAAATAGGTTTTCCATCCCTTTTGAAATGTTAGAGTTTGTAGTCATCACTTTGCAAGAAGTTTTAAAACCAGTGCAATCAAGAGATATGAGCAAGATAAACTTGCCTTGTGACTGAAGGTAATGGAGTCGGATATTTGGCGTTGCTCCTGATCTCCTTGTTCTACAGAAATCCAAGTATTGTCCGATAAGGACAATGTTTCGAGAAATAGTTGGATGCTATGCACAATGATATGCTATGCATTGTGAATTATGATCTTGGTTTTCTTATTTGTGTGTTTTACCCACTATCTAGGTTTAAAGAGTTTCTAAAAACACAAGTTATATTTGTGTGTTTTACCCCATTGGAGTGCTAAGACAATTTAATAAAGATTTTGTATTAAAGTTTAAGTTATAAAACTTTTGTTGAGTTATTTGAAAAGAAAAAGGTTTAATTGTTAAAGAAGAAATACAATTTTTAATAATATAGGTATTAATTAAGGTTTTTGAAAATAGAATTTAAAAGCTTTAAAATAGATCTAAAATATTAATTCAAAGATTGAAATTTTATTTTATTATTTAATTCATTAAAGAATAGGAAAGTGTTTTATTAATGTTATTTGAATTTTTGAATTTGATTTGAAATCAAGAAATGAGTTAACATTTGAATTTGAAATTTTTATTTAAACCAATTTGTCAAAAGCCCTATTTGTCAAACTGGGCTGCTGGCCCAACTGGCCTGCTGGCCCAGCCGGCCCACCTGGCTCGGCTAAACGAACCGGCTCGGGTCTGGGTCGAACCACCGACCCAGCCCAGCCCCTC
Source organism: Dactylis glomerata (assembly GCA_007115705.1). Taxonomy (NCBI): domain Eukaryota; kingdom Viridiplantae; phylum Streptophyta; class Magnoliopsida; order Poales; family Poaceae; genus Dactylis; species Dactylis glomerata. The sequence goes on from QXEO01000267.1 coordinate 274,718, forward strand.
ACTCGCGTACCTCTCTCTCTCTCTCGTCGTCCCTCTGGCGATCTGGATCGCCGCCGCCGCCGCCTGGCCACTCCGGCCTTCTCCGGTGGCCATCACCGTCACCACCTTGGGCGAATCACTCGCCACTGCACCCTCTACCAGCTCCACCAAGTGGTTTCGCCGGCCGCTTCCTACCTGAGGAGATCGGATTGGTCCTTCCCCCCAGGATCTGTCGCCGCCGAGCACCTCTGCTTCTGTACCTCACTGATCTGGAGCTTGCTGAGCTGGCTCCGATGCTTGTGCTTGGTGTGAGCTCGCCGGTGCATCTTAGTGAAGACGCCCCCAGGAAGCCTCTGGCTGGCCACGCAGGCACTGCCCTGCCATGCCACCCAGATGAGCACCTGGGCGTCTGGTGAGCTTCTTCTTCCCTCTCTACTCTCTGCTCTTCTTACTGGCCATGGTATTTGACCATACTGGTCAAGACCAGTGAGCCAAGCTCACAGAACTTGCTCTGTGATGCTGCTGCTGAATCTAGGTTATCCTGTGATTTCGATTCAGTGATGTTATGCTTGATTAGGTGATGGTCTGCTGTGTTCTCTGCTCTGTCAGAGAATTCTTTGACAGAAAAGTTATGCTGAATCTTGCCTTGTTGCAAGGTTCAGTTAACACCTGTAGCTTGCTAAGTCACTACTTGATTCATATTATGCCATGCTTCCAGAGTTGTTTGTGTAAGTCTCTGAATTTCTAGATTCAGTTAAGTGCTATACTTGATTAGGTGGTGCTGATGTTGAGCTGTTAGCTCCCCTGTCAGGGTCTTGGCAATGACAAGAATGCTGAGATGATTCTTGCAATGTTTGCAAAGATTCCATTATCTGTTGATAAACATATTGATGATTCCTAGCTAAAGTGCATAGGAAAATGATTTGAATTTCACTTCCCTAATTCTAGATGGGATGTGGTGATGCTCTGTTAGCAGAGATTCAGTTAGTTTAACTGAATTCCTACACCTACTGTTGCTACCCATGTTTGTTGATTCCTAGTAGCAACCTGGGAAGATGATACCCTGATTTCCTCTCCAGTGACTCTCAAACAAAATAATTGTGTTGTGTTTGAGGTGTATGACACTTTGGTCATGTGTCGAGCAACACTATCTTGAACTTGCTATCTACTGGTGAAACTTACCTTGTTACACAGGCCTGTGATGCTGGTCTGAGGCCACTCACACACTTGTGAGATGATTTGTTTGCTTGTTTAACCAGAGTGTTGTGGTTTATTTGTGATATGGATCTTGTTGTGTGACTGAGGTGCATATCCTATTGGATATGTGCCCAGCACAACCAGTTCATGTACAAGCCCAACTCTTGCTAAGCTAAGCTTGCCAGTGAAGTGTCAAACTGAGGCTATTTATTTGATTCAAGCATTTTGGCTTTGTAAAAGAACTCCCAGTGATGTACTGAGCAAAGGTTCACTTTGCTAGTCTGAGGGAAATAGATTCTCAATCCAGCCATGCATGTAAACATATGTTGGCAATACTTGCTGGTATTATTTGCAAGGAAATCCACCTGTGATTGAGGTATGGATGATGTGGTCTTGAGAATGGTTTGCTGTTGCTGCTGGTTCTTGATGCAGTGATGACTACTCTGATTGCCTGCCCTTCTCCTCCTTGATCGTGTCCTGGCTTGCCTGCCCTTCTCCTCCTTGATCGTGTCCTGGCTTGCCTGCCCTTCTCCTCCTTGGTCAGCTTCTGGTGGCTTGCCTTCTCCTCCTTGCCTTGATCTTCAGCTTCTATGGTTCAATCCATGGAGTATACTGGATGGTGTTCTAGTGTGTATTGGTGCCGTGTGCAAGAACAGTGGTGTTCTTGTGTTTGTCCAGTGCTGGTCGAGTGAGCTGCTCTCCTGGTGAAGCTCACTAGCCGGCAGCTGGTTTGTTCAGCTGCTGTGGTGCTGCCAGCACAAGTTTCTCATGCAGTGACTAAGCTCCTTGTGAGCTGCTTGTCACCATGGCTTGATCTGATCCTATTCTGACCGTGTTGTGCAATTGCTTGGTACCCAGTGGCTTTGTACCCAAGTGATGAGAACAGATACTAAACTTGATCCAAAAATCGATGATGCAATTGGTAATATAATTACCAAAGTCTGAGAGTACTAATCCTAACAAATTAACTTCTTCCTTTATTTGTTTATGTTTCTTTTGCAGGTTAAAAGATCAAGATGGAGATCATGAAGAGTATTGTAGTTTAGTTTAGAGTTAGGTTTCTTTTTATTTTTCCTTAATGTAATCTTCTTTTCAATTATCAGAAATGTAAAGACATTGTATATGTGTGTAATATTAATAAAGTAATATTTCTATCTGTTTATATTCTATTTCAATTCCTATTATTCAATTACTGCATAATTGATTTATTTCTTTGTTAATTATTGAATATTCAAATTTGAGATAATTCAACAATCATTTAATTTCTAAACTCACTTCACAATATCGTCAAGAGATCATAGCAAACTCTTAGCAATCAACACACCTCTAACTCTAAAGGTGCTTTGAAAGAAGTTCACTCTCCCAGGTTTTCTTTTCTTTTGCGAAAAATTTCCTCAGATTTTAGATGCATGAATGCACAGAGGTCCTAGTTCTACCCTTCGTTTAGTCCTAAATGCTGGGATATTACATAGGAATTCCTGGATCTCCTCTCTTTTCAAGCATTTTTCCTTCAAAGGAATAATCAGCAGATGGGTGGCCAGATATTTCAAATCTGGGTCGGATATTCTGGCCACCCCTGAAATCGGCTAAGGACTAGAAGTCGGCGAGGTGCGCGTCACCCAGATTTCAGGCCAGATATTTTTAGAAGTGGGCCAGATTATTCGGCCGGCCGGATTATCCGGCCCTAACTTGACCCGGATAATCCGGCCATGGCGGCTGCAACAGACACATTTCGGGGAGGGGTATTTATACCCCTCCCCCTCATCTTCTCCATCTTGCTCGTCCTCATCAAGAACAAGACACTATTTGGAGCCAACCTCATTGCTAGATCTCCACCTTCCACCACCCAAAGTCCCATATCTTTGGAGGATCGAAGGAGAAGGTCCCGATCTACATCTCCACCGAAGGAATTTCTTTTCCCTCTTCATTTGCTTGGGGGATTCGTTCCTAGTGGTTCCTTGGAAACACTAGGTGGTGTAATTCATGTTTTGTCTTGTCTTTGTGGTTTTCTAGCCTCCGTGGCTTTCTTGGGAGCCTCCAATTCAGTTGTGGATGTGTGCCCCAAGCTCCGTGCTTAGTGGAAACAAGCTAGCCTCTTTGGCTTGCTCACCGGAGAATAAGGTGAGCCTCCGTGGCGTTGGTCGACTCCGTGTCACCACACCTCTCCAACGTAGACGTACTTCCCCTCAAAAGGAAGGAACTACGGGAATACATCCTCGTGTCTCCGGTCTCCACCTTTTGGTTATCTCGCCCCCTTACTTGTATCTTACTTGTTTGTATATTGCTTGCTTGCTTGTCACCTATAGGAAATTCACCTAGTTGCACATCTAGTGAATTTACTTTGTGACAAGCCTTAAAATTGAAGAAGTTTGAAAATTTGTGTAGCACCTATTCACCCCCCTCTAGTCGCCCATTGAGATCCTTTCAATTGGTATTAGAGCGAGGGCTCTTTGATTGGGCTTAACCGCCTAAGAGATAATGGGCGACGAGGAGTCCGCCACTAAGGTGGATCTTAATCACCTCATGGCGCGAATGGAAGCCATGATGGGTGCCATCGAAAGTCAAAAGATTCAACTCGATGCCCTCACTAGTGGAACATCTAGTACCACTCCACCAACTTGATACGTCTCAAACGTATCTATAATTTTTGATGCTCCATGCTTTGTTTTACACCATTTGCCTATTGTTTCGTTACACTTAGTGGCATTTTTATACGCTTTCCGGAACTAACCTATTAACGAAGTGCCACAGTGCCAGTTCCCTGTTTTCTGCTGTTTTTGGTTTCAGAAGTGATACACAGGAAATATTCTCCGAATTGGACGAAACAAGTTCCTGAAGTCATATTTCATCGGGGAGCTCCCAAACATCCGAAGACCTGACGGAGGGGGGCCACGAGGCCCCCACACACAGGGGCGGCGCGGCCTAGCCCCTGGCCGCGCCAGCCCCGTGTGAGGCCCCGTGGCTCCACCTTTGACAGCCCCCTTTCGCCTACATATACCCCCTGACGAGAAAAACCTAAGGGCCAGATCAGTTTTCCAGAATACATCGCGATCCGCCGCCGCCGTCGACCCGAAGATCGGGAGGGTCCAGAAGCTCTTCCCGGCACCCTGCCGGAGAGGGGAATCGCCACCGGAGGTCTCCTTCATCGCCATGATTGCCTCCGGAGCGATGAGTGAGTAGTCTACCTTGGACTATGGGTCCATAGCAGTAGCTAGATGGTTGTCTTCTCCACCATGTGCTTCATGTTTAGATCTCATGAGCTGCCCTACATGATTGAGATCACCGTTATGTAATACTATGATGTTGGTTTGTTGGGATCCGATGAATATTGGTGTTTATGATTAAGTTGCTGCACTGAATTTTATCTTATATTATCTCTATGATGTTTATGATCTTGCATGCTCTCCGTTGTTAGTGGCTATCTTGGCCGAGTAGTTGCTAGTGACTCCAAGAGGGGGTATTTATGCTCGATAGTGGGTTCATGCCTCTATTTCACCTGGGGGAGTGACAGAAACCTCTAAGGTGGTAGATGTGCTGTTGCTACTAGGGAGAAAACAACATTCGTATGCTCGAGGGCATATGCTTTGTTTACATTACACACTTTGCTTAATGCAATTATCTGTTGTTCGCAACTTAATACTTCTAGGGTGTTCGGATGATATCCCCGGGGGTGGATTATTAGTCATAGATGCAGTTGGATGGCGGTCTATGTATTTTGTTGTAATGCCCAGAGTGAATCTCATAGTGATCTTCTTGACATATCACGTTATCTTTATTCTATCAATTGCCCAACTGTAATTCGTTTACCCAGCATGTTATTTATCTATGGAGAGACACCACTAGTGAACTGTGGACCCCGGTCCTATTTTAATCATATTGCAATCACCTGTTTACTATTCCCGCATTGTTTACTTTACTAGCATATTACTACTGTTTTCCACTCGATACACTCATAACCTTTGTTTCAAGCAAACCGGTGAGATTGACAACCTCATCGCAAGTTGAGAACAAAGTATTTGTCTGTGTGTGTGCAGGTTCCACAAACACCTTCAGTCGTCACCGTCTCCCTTCTCCTGATCGATAAACCTTGGTTTCATAACTGAGGGAAAACTTGCCGCTGCACTCATCATACTTTCCTCTAGGGGTTCCCAACGGGCTGGTCATTCACCACGCACAAGGACGCCTGCTTTCACCAGTCAGCAGCACCTTTTTCTGGCGCCGTTGCCGGGGAAGGAAGAGAAGACTTCTGCGAGGGGAGTTCTTCGCACACACATTCTTTACTTTGTTATTTGTTTGGCTTTACTTTATTTATTTACCTGCATTGTTTTTTATCAAAAACCCAAAAAAATTAGAATCCTTGGTAGTTGTTTTTACTTGTTTACTTTCGTTTTGCTGAAATGGGTACTCCTGAAAACACCAAGTTGTGTGACTTTGCTAGCACGAACAATAGTGATTTTATCTGCACTCCTATTGCACCACCTGTTCCTGCTACCACTTTTTATGAGATCAAGCCTGCTTTATTGAACCTTGTTATGAAAGAGCAATTTTCTGGTGCTAGTACTGAAGATGCTGCAGCTCATCTCAACAATTTTGTTGAGCTATGTGAGATGCAGAAATATAAGGATGTTGATAGTGATATTATTAAGCTCAAGTTGTTTCCTTTTTCTTTGAGAGGAAAGGCTAAAGATTGGTTGCTGTCTTTGACTAAGAATAGTATTGATTCATGGGCTAAGTGTAAGGATGCTTTTATTGGTAGATATTATCCTCCTGCTAAGATTATATCGTTGCGTAGCAATATTATGAAGTTTACTCAGTTTGATAATGAACATGTTGCTCAAGCTTGGGAAAGAATGAAATCTATGATAAAGAATTGCCCCACTCATGGACTGACTACTTGGATGATTATCCAAACTTTTTATGCAGGACTGAATTTTTCTTCAAGGAACCTACTTGATTCAGCTGCTGGAGGCACTTTTATGTCCCTTACATTGGGCGCCGCATCAAAGCTACTCGACAACATGATTGTAAATTATTCCGAATGGCACACTGAGAGAGCTCCGCAAGGTAAGAAGGTAAATTCTGTTGAGGAAACCTCTTCCTTGAGTGATAAGATTGATACAATTATGGCTATGCTTGCTAATGATAGGACACATGTTGATCCTAATAATGTTCCTTTGGCCTCTCTGGTTGCTCAAGAAGAGCAAGTTGATGTGAATTTCATTAGAAACAACAATTTTAATAACAATGCTTATAGGAACAATTTTGCTAGTAACAATTATAGGCCATATCCTTCCACCAATGGTAATGGTTATGGTAACTCTTATGGTAATTCCTACAACAACACTAGGGCCGCGCCCTCCGAGCTTGAGGTAATGCTCAAGGACTTCATCGGTAAGCAAACTGCTTTTAATAAGTCTGTTGAGGAAAAGTTAGGCAAAATTGATGCTCTTGCTTCTAAAGTTGATAGCCTTGCTCATGATGTTGAACTTCTGAAATTAAAGGTGTTTCCTAATGATGTGAATGTGAACAATATTGTTGCTGCCGCTAATGCTACCCAAGTTAGAATTGATGAAAATATTAGATTGTTAGCGGAATTGCATGCCAGGTGGGAAAGAGAAGATGAGATGGCTAGAGAGATGAAGGTATGTACTATTACTACCTCTAATGATGTTGCTCCTACTGATAGCAACCCTCTTACTTTGATTGGTGTAGAGAAAACTCCCACTCCTTGTGCTAAAAAGCCTAAAACTGCCAAAACTTTTTCTCAAAAGAGTACTGAAATTTTTCGGAGTGTGGGAGATGATAGCTCTATTTCCTTTAATGATTTTGATGTTGATGGCTGCAATATATCTGAAGTTATTTTGTTCTTACAAAAGCTTGCTTTGACTCCCAATGCTAGTTCTTTAAATATTGCTTTTACTAAGCATATTACCAATGCTTTCATAAAGATTAGGGATGAAAAGTTGAAGCAGAAAGCCTCTGTTCCCAAGAAGTTAGAAGATGGTTGGGAACCCATCATTGATATGCATGTTAGTGGTTATGATTGCCATGCTTTATGTGATCTAGGTGCTAGTATTTCTATCATGCCTAGAAAGATTTATGATATGCTTGATTTACCACCACTTGAAAAGTGTTATTTTGATGTTCCTATTGCTGATGTTGCTAAGAAGAAACCTTTGGAAAGAATTAATGATGTTCTTATTGTGGTTAACAATAACCTTGTTCCCGTTGATTTTCTTGTTATGGACGTTGAATGCCATGCTTCATGTCCTATTATTTTGGGAAGACCCTTTCTTCGAACTGTAGGTGCTATCATTGATATGAGGGAAGGCACTATCAAGTATCAATTCCCACTAAAGAAAGGTATGGAACACTTCCCTAGGAAAAAAAAGAAATTACTTTTTGACTCTATTCTTAGAGCAAATTATGAGCTTGATGCTTCATCACTTGATATTACTTGATTCGCAATTTTCTGCGCCTAGCTCAAAGGCGTTAAAGAAAAGCACTCTTGGGAGATAACCCATTGTTTACTTTCAGTACTTTTTCTTTTATTTGAGTCTTAGAAGTCATTACTACTGTAATGACCGCTCTTTATCTTGTTTATTTCGTTTTTGTGCCAAGAGAAGCCTCTAATTTGAGTGAGGTAAAGATTTGGGGTTATTGCTGTCCTGAAACTGTTTTCGGTGCTGCACCGTAAAAATTCGTGAAAATTCTCTGTTTATCTTTTGGACCTGCGATTTCTTGTGCATATGCCCCAGGTTATATCCAAACTTTTCTTAGTTGAACACTTTTTGATTTGAGCAACGGAAAATCCCTCAAAAATTCGTCCATTATCAGCTGTCCAGTTTTGACAGATTTCTGCCAATATTTGTTTTTGCCACTTTATCGCTTTCTTTCGAGTTATTTTTGATCATGGAACTCTTGTGGAAGTTGCTACAGTAGTATATACTTTATATGTGGTAGTTTTGGGTTGAAACCTGAAGCTAAAGGAGGATGAATATATTTTATGCTTACATAAATGTTGCTAATAGAATTGTGTTTAGTTTTGTATGAAGGAAGTTTTCAAGTGTAGGGATTGGAGAATGATGAGATGAGTTGAAGAATGGACAAAAGCTCAAGCTTGGGGATGCCCATGCATCACCCCAAGAAATATCCAAGAAGTACAAGCGTCAAAGCTTGGGGATGCCCCCGAGGCACCCCTTCTTCATCGGCAAAAATCAGGTCACCTTTCAAAACACTATATTTTTATTGCTTCATGCACTATGTGTTTTTCTTGGAGCGTCAGTTGTTTTAGTTTTCTTAGTTTGCTTAGTTTGTTTGTTTGCTGCAATAAATGGTTGGACCCCAACAAATTTCCTTTGGAGGAGATGTACTCGTTTTCATTTGCAAAGAATGCTCTAGTTTTCACTCTTATTAATCGAGCATTCTAGTTTTTCTGCTACTGCTTTTGGTTTTCATTTTCGCCTTGATATGCATTCAGATCTTGTCATATCTTTTCATCAAGGTGCATTTTTGCCTCTGAACTTTATTGGTTTTCATCAAAAGAGGTTGTTTTAAAAAATTCAAATGGTGTTGGAAAAGAGAAAAAGCTTTGTGCAAAATAGTGGTACAAGAAGGAGCTTGTGTAGACTGCGGCTTAGGCTTTTTCATGTCATGCTTGATGTCTTTTTGATAGTATGCTTAGTGGTTTTGCTGTAGCATGACTTGTCTCAAATAACTGAGATTGCTTAATGAGCCTTTGAAAAATCATGCGTTGTTTTTATTATATGGAAGCATTATTTTGGTTTTCTCCTTGATGCTTTATTTGGGTTGACTTGGCGCATGCTCACACATGTTAGACTCTTCCAAAGTCGCCATTAGCCTTCATGATCATTTAGTTTTTGACTTTTGATGCCATCTTATGCTTCTTTTAATGTCGCTTTGTCGCTTTGCATGATTATGGCCATTATTGCTCTCTTAGTCGGTCGCTCCCAGTCTTTTGCTAGCCCTCGCCTTGTACTGAGTATGAGCTCTACTCGTGCATCCAACTCCTAAAAGCCAAAGTTTTCCATTGTGTCCACCATACATACCTACTAGCAATTTGCTATTCCAAGTAAATTTGACTTGCTTTTATATTCTCTTCAAATTAAACTCTTACCAGTGTTATGCGAAATTCGGTCAGTAAAGCTCTCACGAACCGGAAGGCACACTTTACTTTTTCCTGTTCTAAAAATTTGACATTGTGGTCTTTTATGCTGAGTTGTTATGCTTGCAAGTTGTAAGTTGGATTCTAGCCCAACCATGCCGTCATGGGGCAAGCTTTCAACATTGCACTTCCTATTTGAGTTGATATTGTGATCTTTTGTTTATGGATGCCCGCTGTGTGAAATGAATTGGGAATCTTGTGAGGATCATGGAGTTTTTATATGTGTTAGGGAAACGCCGGGCCGCCAATCTAAGCCATGCATAATTCATGGTGGAAATTTGCAGCATACCCATGGTGAACATTCGACGACGCATCTCACAATAAAAAGCTAAACAATATAGCAAATAAAAGAGATGTCGAGGTGTTCATTGTCTGCTTGTCCTGTCATTTTGGTGTGGGCTTGTTCCATGTCATCGGGCACGGAGGTACCCCATTGGCGGTTCTCAATGATATGCATATACTTACAATGACAAGAGCCTTGCTTGGGACTCTAAGTAAACTAGCATAGTTTGGGTACTCGTATTCACGGGACACGAGGTTTTCAACTTATGATTTGTCAAGCATATGCATCATAATTGTTCTCGCATTAACTTTAACCATTCAAGATGCTTATGATGGGGGCAATGAGAGCTCAAAGCCGGTAAGTACCATAATTTTTGAAGGTTATAAAACTTGCAATCACTGCTTCCCTCTGCGAAGGGCCTTTCTTTTACTTTTGTGTTGAGTCACCACCTTCTTTCTTTATGCACCATTAAGAGAGCATAGTTGTCATTCTTAGTGTGATATGCATTGTCCCAAGGTTCATTGATTGACTCATATTGTTGGTTTCAGTTGTTCTTAAATTATTTGTATCTAGTCGCCCTCTTAAACTTTGAGGTGTCCTATGCATTTATGTTTTGCTCTCTTTGAAGGACAAGCTGAAAACCACTTGCATGTTTTCCTTATGATTTGAACACACGTTTGACTTTCATTGTTTCATTATCATGATCTTTTGTTTGTGTTCATTTGCATGTTTACAACATGGTTGCTAAGTTCTTATTGTCATGATTATATCTTTCATGCCCATGTTTTAAGTTCTATTGATCCCAGCTCATCAATGCTTACATATATGATCAAGATTGTGTAGGTGCATGTCACCTCAAAAATTATTCTTTTGTTATCACTTACCTACTCGAGGACGAGCAGGAGTTAAGCTTGGGGATGCTTGATACGTCTCAAACGTATCTATAATTTTTGATGCTCCATGCTTTGTTTTACACCATTTGCCTATTGTTTCGTTACACTTAGTGGCATTTTTATACGCTTTCCGGAACTAACCTATTAACGAAGTGCCACAGTGCCAGTTCCCTGTTTTCTGCTGTTTTTGGTTTCAGAAGTGATACACAGGAAATATTCTCCGAATTGGACGAAACAAGTTCCTGAAGTCATATTTCATCGGGGAGCTCCCAAACATCCGAAGACCTGACGGAGGGGGGCCACGAGGCCCCCACACACAGGGGCGGCGCGGCCTAGCCCCTGGCCGCGCCAGCCCCGTGTGAGGCCCCGTGGCTCCACCTCTGACAGCCCCCTTTCGCCTACATATACCCCCTGACGAGAAAAACCTAAGGGCCAGATCAGTTTTCCAGAATACATCGCGATCCGCCGCCGCCGTCGACCCGAAGATCGGGAGGGTCCAGAAGCTCTTCCCGGCACCCTGCCGGAGAGGGGAATCGCCACCGGAGGTCTCCTTCATCGCCATGATTGCCTCCGGAGCGATGAGTGAGTAGTCTACCTTGGACTATGGGTCCATAGCAGTAGCTAGATGGTTGTCTTCTCCACCATGCGCTTCATGTTTAGATCTCATGAGCTGCCCTACATGATTGAGATCACCGTTATGTAATACTATGATGTTGGTTTGTTGGGATCCGATGAATATTGGTGTTTATGATTAAGTTGCTGCACTGAATTTTATCTTATATTATCTCTATGATGTTTATGATCTTGCATGCTCTCCGTTGTTAGTGGCTATCTTGGCCGAGTAGTTGCTAGTGACTCCAAGAGGGGGTATTTATGCTCGATAGTGGGTTCATGCCTCTATTTCACCTGGGGGAGTGACAGAAACCTCTAAGGTGGTAGATGTGCTGTTGCTACTAGGGAGAAAACAACATTCGTATGCTCGAGGGCATATGCTTTGTTTACATTACACACTTTGCTTAATGCAATTATCTGTTGTTCGCAACTTAATACTTCTAGGGTGTTCGGATGATATCCCCGGGGGTGGATTATTAGTCATAGATGCAGTTGGATGGCGGTCTATGTATTTTGTTGTAATGCCCAGAGTGAATCTCATAGTGATCTTCTTGACATATCACGTTATCTTTATTCTATCAATTGCCCAACTGTAATTCGTTTACCCAGCATGTTATTTATCTATGGAGAGACACCACTAGTGAACTGTGGACCCCGGTCCTATTTTAATCATATTGCAATCACCTGTTTACTATTCCCGCACTGTTTACTTTACTAGCATATTACTACTGTTTTCCACTCGATACACTCATAACCTTTGTTTCAAGCAAACCGGTGAGATTGACAACCTCATCGCAAGTTGGGAACAAAGTATTTGTCTGTGTGTGTGCAGGTTCCACAAACACCTTCAGTCGTCACCGTCTCCCTTCTCCTGATCGATAAACCTTGGTTTCATAACTGAGGGAAAACTTGCCGCTGCACTCATCATACTTTCCTCTTGGGGTTCCCAACGGGCTGGTCATTCACCACGCACAAGGACGCCTGCTTTCACCAGTCAGCAGCACAACTCCAGCTGAAACCCCAGATAAGGATAAGCCATCCTTAAATGAGGATGATCCGGACAAGGATGGGGATGAGAGCAACGAGGACCCACCCAAGAAAGATGACACCTCTCGGGGACATAGCACGGAATTCCTCATCCTACGAGCTATATCTCCGGGAGACACCTCCAAATGCCACACCTTGCTTCATGCAGCCCACCGCCACCACTTGATGCTTCTAGCTTTGCCAATTGGCAAGATAACATGCGCTCTCACATAAACTTTGTGTCTATTGAGCTTTGGAGAATCATTGAGCAGGGTTTTCATCCAACTTCCAAGGACTTGAGCAACTTGCTACCTTGGGAGCAAATCGACAAGCAACTCAATGCCTCCGCCTTGCATCTCATTCACATGTCTCTTACCGAGAAGGACAAGGCGTTCGTCCGCAACATCACCTCCGCCAAGGAAGCTTGGGATGCTCTCACGAACCTCTTCATCAGAAACAAGAGCATTCAAGAATCCAAGTTTGACGAAGCATCTAATGAAGTGGATAACTTTGCCATGTTTGATGGTGAATCTCCCGAAGAACTTCATAGGCGTCTCTCGGCACTCCAAGTGAAGCTAATCGATTTGGCTCTACCCAATGTCATGGGCTATGGATGAAGAGGAAGTTCTTCCAAGCCCTCTTGCCTTTCATGAAAGAAACAATGAACTCTATCAAGGGAGATGCCAACTTTAGGAAGATGACTGCTCATGACATCTTGCAAGAGATTGTGGCAAGGAAGATCTCCGAGAAGAATACGGATGATGCTTTAGCTCATGGACGTGGTGTACGTGCTCCAACCTTGCTTTGAAGGCCAAAGTCTCACTTCATGAAGAAGCAAGTTTGATGGAAGAGGAAGAGTCAATGAGTGGAAGTCCCGAGGACATGAAGTATGCCCATGCCGAGCACATGGCTCTCGCTCAAAGGGCATTCATGAAGAAGTGGAAGTCATCTAGTCCCTCCAAGCCTAAAGCCATAAGTAGAGTGTGAGGACTTGCTACAATTGTGGTAACCAACACCACTTCATTGCGGATTGTCCCTATGAAAGAGTAGAGGATCACAATGGAAGACTTGTCCGCAAGGAGATGAAGGCCAAGTCATACCCTCCAAGGAACTTCGACAAGAAGAAAGTCGTTCCAATACACGCTTTGACAACTCAAGAAGAATACCTCTCCGGTGATGATGCAAGTGATGATGATGAAGTAGGGAAGGCCGCCATCGCCATTGTCAAGCCTACCTCTTCGTCATCCCTCTTCGCTTTCGCAAACGAGTCCAAGCGTACCAATTACAAGGGGACATGTCTAATGGCTCACGCTACAAAGGTATCACCTTCTCTCATACCCATCATACCTAGAAGCTTATCTTTGATGGATTGTGTTGACTCAAGTGGTGATAAGGATGAGCCTAATGAATTAGACATGTTTATGTCAACCTTGCATGGGGAGACCAAAGTTCGCTTTGAGATTCTCCTAGATCAATATAACGAGTCTCTCCAACTTAATGATAAAAATGAGGAACACATCTTTGAGCTAGAAGGGCATGCTCGTGAGTACGCCGATGAAATTGCCACACTCACTCAATCCCTTGAGGTTGAGCAAGACCTAAGGATGGCACTTGAGGCATCCAAGTTGGGTCTTGAAGAGTCTCATAATTTGGACATTGCTAGGCTTAAAAGTGATCGAGACATTGCTCAATCCGTTGCCAATGAACTTAGGTTGCAAAATGAAAAACTTAATCTTATAATTGCTAAAAAAGCAACCAAGTTCCCTTCTAGCACTTTTGTTGCAAGTACTTGTCACACTAACCCTCTTTATGAGAAAGATCTCCCCAATGGTGACACAAGGCTTGATGAGCTTTTGAGTGCTCAAAAGCAACATGATGACAAGACCGGACTTGGTTTCATCTCCAAGTCTAAGAAGAAGAACAACAACAAGAAGAAGTTTCTTGTGCCTACTCCTCCTCCTAAGAAGAGCATCCCAAATGACATATGCTTTGATGAGGATGGCAATGTTTTTGAGGAGGAGGGTGAGCTAGTGAAGGAGGTGATTGGGAATGCTAAAAAGGCAATACCCAATCACAACAACTTTGCGGGAAAATATAACCCTTCCTATGTTCTTTGCCGTGCTTATGATGGGCATGTATATGCCAAATTTGTTGGTTCACCTAATGAACGCATTGCTTGGTCTATTTGGGTTCCTAAGACCCTTGTCACTAACAAAAGAGGACCCATTGAAAAATGGGGACCTAAAAACAAGACTTGATTTCTTGTAGGGCTTTGCTTCCGGTGCGGGACAATGGATAATTGATAGTGGTGCTACCAATCATATATCCGGAAGCAAAGAGTTGGTGAAGGAGCTTCGCACCGGTCCATCTAGTGCGGGCTATGTCACCTATGGAGACTCCTCAAGGTCAAAGGTATTGGGTCTTGGTAAAGTTGTCATCTCTCAAAATGTTACCGTGGAAGATGGCATGCTTGTTGATACTCTCTCTTATAATTTACTTTCCATAGCTCAACTTGCCGATATGGGCTTTGCAACTTTCTTTGATGTTGGGATTATGGTTCTTTTGTGGAGCAAGTCTCTTAAAGTAGCCTTTGTTGGGCATGATGAAAATGGCTTATATGTGATTGACTTCTCAGAGAAGGTCACTAAAGTCGTGACTTGCCTAATGGCTAATGTTGACGTGGGATGTGATACGTCTCAAACGTATCTATAATTTTTGATGCTCCATGCTTGTTTTACACCATTTGCTTCATGTTTTGTTTACACTTCGTAGCGTTTTTATGGAATTTCCGGAAGTAACCTATTGACAAGATGCCATAGTGCCAGTTCCCTGTTTTCTGCTATTTTTTGTGTTTCAGAAAAGCTACACAGGAAATATTCTCAGAATTGGACAAAACAAAGACCGAAACTCATATTTTGCCCGGAGGAAGGACGAGGACCAAACGGGAGCCCGAGGGGGGCTAGAGGGCACCCTCACCACTAGGGGGCACGGCCCAGGCCCTGGCCGCGCCCACCTGTGTTGAGGCCGCCCTGGCCCACCTCTGACGCCACCTTTTCGCCTATAAGAAGCCTCGGGACGGAAAACCCTAAATCAATCGGCGTTTTTCCCAGAATAGTTCCGCAGCACCCCCGCCGTTGAAGACAAATTTTGGGGGGACAGAAGTCTCTGTTCCGGCACCCTACCAGGACAGGGAAGTGCCCTCGGATCCGTCTCCATCGGTCTCCATCACCGTCTTCGCCGTCTCCATCGACCTCACCGCCATCTCCATCTCCATTGCTGCCTCCTATGATGAGGAGGGAGTAGTTCTCCCCCAGGGCTAAGGGCTCTACCGGTAGCTATGTGGTTCACCTCTCTCTCCCATGATGTGATCTTTATGTGATATTATTCAGATATTATGCTACTCCCGTGCTTTATTATTGTAATCTCCGAAGATACCTTGTATCATGGTGTGAAGGTGACTAGTGTGCGCATCATGTGTGTCTTTTTGGTTAATGTCTCTATGAATTGTTGGTGTTTGTTGGAACCATCTAGTGCGTTCATGGTGATAGTGTGGGACAATCTAGTTTGGCAAAATACGGACTTTGAGGAGTGCTTCGTAGCCCTACGCATGATTAGTGTTCGTTTTCCATTGGAGAATAGTTTAGAGTGGCATATTGAAGTTAGTATCTATTGGTTCAATTATGTTATTTTGTTGAGAGTGTCCACTAGTGAAAGTATGATCCCTAGGCCTTGTTTCCAAGCATTGCACACCGTTTCCTTTCAGTTTCGTTACATGTTTGCTCGCAACGATATTTATTTCAGATTACATTTACTACTTATAATCATCACTACTACTTGTATTTCACTATCTCTTTGCCGAACTAGTGCATCTATACATCTGACAAGTGTATTGGGTATGTTGGGGACACAAGAGACTTTCTGTATTGTAATTGCAGGGTTGTTTGAGAGGGATAGCTTTGACCTCCTCCTCCCTGAGTTCGATAAACCTTGGGTGATCTACTTAAGGGAAACTTGCTGCTGTTCTACGAACCTCTACACTTGGAGGCCCAACACTGTCTACAAGGATAGAAGCGTGCGTAGACATCAAGCTCTTTTCTGGCGCTGTTGCCGGGGAGGTAAGGTAAAAGGTACTCACATCTTTTGGTTACTAAGTCTTTTAGTTGCTGGTGAGTGCTCGAAGTTATTTCCTTTAGATTATGCAATTATATATTTTTATTTCTTGTTTTTATTTTCACTAGTTAAGCTTAATGGAAAATAAAGAGTTCTATAGTATCTTTCCTGAGTTTAGATTTGAAGTGTTTGAAAAACCTTTGGAGCTTATTTCGCATAGTAATGTTATTTGTATGAATTATTTGAATACCATTGTTGCTAATGCCATAGAAAGGTCTAAGCTTGGGGAAGCTGGTTTTGCTAAGCATGATATTTTTAGTTCCCCAACTTTAGTGGAGAAAGTTTGCTCTGATGATATTTTATCTCCCATATGTGATGAGTCTAATGATGTTTGTGGTCCTCGTTCTTTTAAAATACCTATGAAAATTGTTGAACGTGTTATGAATAACCGCTACTCAGGAGATGGAACTGTCTCTCCAGGTGATCATTTACTCTTTATACATGAATTATGCGAGTTGTTTAAGTGTGCAGGTATTTCATCAAGCCAGGTTAAGAGGAAGCTATTCTCTTATTCACTAAAGGGCAGAGCTGCGGAGTGGTATAGGCTGCTAAAGGATGGTCCATTTGTTGGCTGGGAGTAAATTGTACCTCTCTTTTATTCTAAATTTTATCCTTCTCATGAGGTTCATAAAGATAGGAATTATATTTATATTTTTCATCCTCATGATGGAGAAAGCATTGCCCAAGCGTGGGGAAGATTGAAGTCACTAATGCTCAAATGTCCTATTCATGAGCTTCCCCGTAATATTGTTATTAATAGTTTTTATGCAAGGCTTTCAGGATATTACAAGGACTATCTAGATGCATGCTTTGATGGGTCTTTCACAAGTAAGGATGTTGACGTCAAGTGGGATCTGCTTGAAACAATTCAAAACAATATTGAAAATTGGGATAGCGACAAAGGTAAAGGATCAGGTATAAAAAATGAGTATGATTGCATTAAGTCTTTCGCTGAAACTGCTAATTTTCAAGAGCTTAGTGCTAAGTATGGTCTTGATCCACAAATTATGGTTGATTGCTTTAGAGCCTTTGCTTCCCATATTAATGTTCCCAAAGGAAATGGGGATGTGTATCATGAACCTTTTAAAGACACTTGCATAGAAAGTGATATTGTTATTGATGATTGCAATAAACATGCTCAAACTTCTGAAAGTACTATTTCTTATAAGCATGTTAATTTTTGTGGAGTACTTAGACCTTGTGAACAGAGTCACGACAAGGAAGATTATTGTATCCACCACAGGAATGAAGAAACCCAAATGTGGGATAAGGCTCTAGATGAGCTTGGTAAAAAGGTTTGTGAGCTTTATCCTTTTATTTGTGAACTTTGCCATGAAAAGGGTCATTTTAATTTTCAATGCTCAGGCCATAATAGTGACCCTTCTAATCGAATGAGTACCACAAGCTTGTATTGTGATGACAAGATCACTCTCAATCAGCATGATGAGCTTACTTTATTTTTGGGGTGTGAAGAGTTATCTAGAAAAACTTCTTTGGTAGATATGAGCGTTTTTAAAAATGTTAGTATCCTGCAGGGTTGTCGTCTTTATTGTGTTAAAGATTGCCTTGCAAATACTTACATACAAAATGTTGTAAAACATGATGTTTTGCCAAGCTATGACAGGACTAATATATGTTTCCATCTTATTAATAGAGAGGAGGAATCCTCCAAAGTTTCTTCTGTCATTTCTGTCAGTAAACTAGATTATGTGGAGAAGCTTCCTTTCAAGCCTCTCCCTCCTAAAGAAGAGAGTAAGAAGAAGAAGAAGAGTAAAAGGAGAGAGGAAACGGTATCTTCCCCTAAGCATGTTGCTACTATTATAGATTATGATGATTCTAAACTTGATGATGTGCTTATGCCTGTTACTTATGTTAGTGATCATGATTGGGAAAAGCACTCTACTTTCAATATTGAAAATATTTTTGGTACCAATTCTGAAAATTATGAGGTTAATAATTGTTGCACCATTAGTACTATCCATGTTCCTTCCTATGATGATATGTTTGATGAACACGCTTTGGAAGATAGCTATTCTATTGCTTATGATGATTACAATGATGAGTATAATATTTTTAGTTCACCTACTATTGAGGAGGAAACAAGGTATGATTACAATATGCCTCCTATTTTTGATGATTATGGTGATGAGAATAATTTTGTTGAATTTGCTCCTACTACGATTGTTCATGTGGGGAGTATTAATCCTTTTGTGCATGTGGCTCATGATAGGGATGTTTTATGTGATAGCTATATTGTTAATTTTATTCATGATGCTACTGAAAGTTACTATGAAAGAGGGAAACGTGGTTTGATGGATCTCAACAATATTAAGTTTCCCCTCTTTATGTTGCAAATCTTGAAGTTGCATTTGTTGTATCTATCCATGTTTGTTACTATGTGTTTAGTTGATTTATTTTCTTACAAGATTCCTATGCACAGGAAGTGGTTTAGATTTAAATGTGTTTCACATTTGCTTTTTGATGCTCTCTCTTGCTTCAAGTTCTGATATGGCGCATTTGCCTTAAGCTCTTTTATGGCGCCTACATGAGCATCTTTTCAAATTACCGCGCCTAGCTCAAAGGTGTTAAAGAATAGCACTCCTGGGAGATAACCTATTTTTTTATTTTCAGTAATTTTTCTTTTATTTGAGTCTTGGAAGTTATTACTACTGTAATGACCGCTCCTTATCTTTTTTATTTCGTTGTTGTGCCAAGAAGAACCTCTAATTTGAGGGAGGTAAGATTTGGGGAAGTTGCTGTCCTGAAATAGATTCCTGTGCTGCACCGTAAAAATTCGTGAAAATTCTCAGAATATCTCTTTGATCTGAAATTTCTTGAGCATATGCCCCAGGTTATATCCAAACTTCCATTAGTTTTGCACTTTTCGATTTGAGCAACAGAAGGTCCTCGAAAAAATTGACCTTTGTCAGCTGTTCTGTTTTGACAGATTTCTGCCATTATTTGTGTTTGCCTCTCGATCGCTTTCTTTTTTAGTTCTTTTGATCACGGAACTTTTGAGGAAGTTGCTAAAGTAGTATATGCTTTATATGTGGTGTTTCTGAATTGAAACCTGAACCAAAATGGGTTGATTTACTATTATGTTTATGCTAACGTTGCTAATAGAATTGTGTGAAGTTTTGTATGAAGGAAGTTTTCAAGTGTAGGGATTGGAGAATGATGAGATGAGATGAAGTATGGACAAAAGCTAAAGCTTGGGGATGCCCATTTCACCCCAAGAAATATCTAAGAGGTACAAGAGTGAAAGCTTGGGGATGCCCCCGAGGCACCCCTTCTTCATCGGCAAAAATCAGGTCACCTTTCAACACACTATATTTTTATTGCTTCATATTCTATGCGTTTTTCTTGGAGCGTCATTTGTTTTTGCTTTCAGTTTTCTTTTGGTTTGGTTGCTGCAATAAATGTTTGGATCACATCATGTTTTTGGAGAGAGACTTGCTTCGTTTTTCATTTGCCAAGAACGCTCTATTTTTCACTCGTATTGTTCAATGAGTGTTCTCTTTTTCTAGAACTGCATTTAGCTTTCGTTTTTCGCCTTGATTTTTGTTCAGATATTGTTATATCTTTGCATCAAGGTGTATTTATACCACTGGTCTATGTTGGTTTTCATCAAAATAGTTGTTTCAAAAAGGTTTGAATGGTGTTGGATAAAAGAGAAAAAGTTTCATGCAAAAAAGTGGTACAAAAAGGAGCTTGTTTAGACTGCGGCTTATACTTTTGCATATCATGCTTGATGTCATTTTGATAGTATGCTTAGTATTTTTTGCTGTAGTATGACTTGTCTCAAATGACTGAGATTGCTTAATGAGCCTTTGAAAAAATCATGCGTTGTTCTTATTATATGGAAGCATTTATTTGGTTTTCTCCTTGATGCTTTATTTGGGTTGACTTGGCGCATGCTAACAACATGTTAGACTCTTACAAAGTCGCCATAAGCCTTTATGATCATTTGGTTTTTGACTTGTGATGCCATTTTATGCTTCTCTTAATGATGTTTTGTCGCTATGCATGATTATGGCCGTTATTGCTCTATTAGTTGGTCGCTCCCAGTCTTTTGCTAGCCCTCATTTTGTACTGAGTACGAGCTCTACTCGCGCATCTAATTTCCAAAAACCAAGTTATTCCAATGTGTCCACCATACATAACTATTAGCAATTTGCTATTCCAAAGTACATTTGACTTGCTTTTATCTATCCTTCGAATTAAACTCTTTTGGTGTTGTGAAAATTAGTTAGTAAAGCTCTCACGAACCTGATGGCACACTTTACTTTTCTCGCTTTTAAAATTTTGACATTTTAGCTCTTTTATGTTGATGTTATGCTTGCAAGTTGTAAGTTGGAAATTATCCAAACCATGCCGTCATGGGGAAAGCTTTCAACATTGCACTTCTCTTATTTGAGTTGATATCGTGATCTTTTGTTTATGGATACTCGCGATGTGAAACAAGTTGGGAATCTTGCGGGATCATGGAGTTTGTATATGTGTTAGAGAAATGCCTGGGCCGCTAATCTAAGCCATGCATCATTCATGGTGGAAATTTACAGCATGCCCATAGTGGACATTCGACGACGCATCTCAAAATAAAAAGCTATACCAGTGGTAAATAAAAGAGATGCCGAGGTGTTCATTGTCTGTTTGTCCTATCATTTTGATGTGGGCTTGTTTCATGTCATCGGGCAAGGAGGTACCCCGTTGGCGGTTCTCGATGATACGTGTATACTTACAATTACAAGAGCTTGCTTGGGACCCTAAGTCAAGTAGCATGAGGTTTGGGTATTCGTACTTCACGGGACACGAGGTTTTCAACTTATGATTTGTCAAGCATATCCTCATAATCGTTCTCACATTTACTTTAACCATTCAAGATGCCTATGATGGGGACAATGAGAGCTCAAAGCTAGTAAGTACCATAATTTTTGAAAGTTTATAAAACTTGCAATCACTGCTTCCCTCTGCGAAGTGTCTTTCTTTTACTTTTATGTTGAGTCACCACCTTCTGCCTTTATGCACCGTCTAAGAGAGCATAGTTGCCATTCTGAGTTTAATGTGCATTGTCCCAAAGTTATCATTGATTGATTCATGATTATGGTTTCACTTGTTCTTAAATTATTTGTATCTAGTCGCCCTCTTAAACTTGAAGGTGTCCTATGCATTTATGTTTTGCTATTCCATGAAGGACAAGCTGAAAACCATTTGCTATGTTTTTCTATATGATTTGAACACACGTTTGACTTTTATTGTTTCATTATTCATGATCTTTCGTTTGTGTTTATTTTCATGTTATAACATGGTTGCTAAGTTCTTATTGTCAAGATTATGTCTTTTATGCCCATGTTTTAAGTTCTTTGATCCCAGCACTCAATGCTTACTTAGATGATCAAGATTGTGATGGTGCATGTCATCTCAAAAATTATTCTTTTGTTATCACTTACCTACTCGAGGACGAGCAGGAGTTAAGCTTGGGGATGCTTGACACATCTCAAACGTATCTATAATTTTTATGCTCCATGCTTGTTTTACACCACTTGCTTCATGTTTTGTTTACACTTCATGGCATTTTTATGTGATTTTCGGAACTAAACTATTGACAAGATGCCACAGTGCCAGTTCCCTGTTTTCTGCTATTTTGTGTTTCAGAAAAGCTACACAGGAAATATTCTCAGAATTGGACGAAATGAAGACCGAAACTCCTATTTTGCCCGGAGGAAGGACGAGGACCAAACGGGAGCCCGAGGGGGGCCAGAGGGCACCCTCACCACCAGGGGGTGCGGCCCAGGCCCTGGCCGCGCCCACCTGTGGTGAGTCCTCCCTGGCCCACCTCTGACGCTGCCTTTTCGCCTATATGAAGCCTCGGGACAGAAAACCCTAAATCAATCAGCGTTTTTCCCAGAACAGTTCTGCAGCACCGCCGCCGTCGAAGACAAATTTCGGGGGACAGAAGTCTCTATTCCGGCACCCTGCCGGGACGGGGAAGTGCCCCCGGAGCCGTCTCCATCGGTCTCCATCGCCATCTCCGCCGTCTCCATCGACCTCACCGCCATCTCCTTCGTCGTTGCTGCCTCCTATGATGAGGAGGGAGTAGTTCTCCCCCCAGGGCTGAGGGCTCTACCGATAGCTATGTTGTTCACCTCTCTCTCCCATGATGTGATCTTTATGTGATCGTGAGCTTTGTATCTAGTTGAATTGGTAGATGCTATTATTCAGATATTATGCTACTCCCGTGCTTTATTATTGTAATCTCCGGAGATACCTTGTATCATGGTGTGAAGGTGACTAGTGTGCGCATCATGTGTGTCTTTTTGGTTAATGTCTCTATGAATTGTTGGTGTTTGTTGGAACCATCTAGTGCGTTCATGGTGATAGTGTGGGACAATCTAGTTTGGCGAAATACGGACTTTGAGGAGTGCTTCATAGCCCTACGCATGATTAGTGTTCGTTTTCCATTGGAGAATAGTTTAGACTGGCATATTGAAGTTAGTATCTATTGGTTCAATTATGTTATTTTGTTGAGAGTGTCCAGTAGTGAAAGTTTGATCCCTAGGCCTTGTTTCCAAGCATTGCGCACCGCTTTCTTTCAGTTTCGTTACATGTTTGCTCACAGCAATATTTATTTCAGATAACATTTACTACTTATAATCATCACTACTACTTGTATTTCACTATCTCTTCACCAAACTAGTGCACCTATACATCTGACAAATGTATTGGGTGTGTTGGGGACACAAGAGACTTTCTGTATCGTAATTGCAGGGTTGTTTGAGAGGGATAGTTTTGACCTCCTCCTCCCTGAGTTCGATAAACCTTGGGTGATCCACTTAAGGGAAACTTGCTGCTGTTCTACGAACCTCTCCACTTGGAGGCCCAACATTGTCTTCAAGGATAGAAGCGTGCGTAGACATCAGGATGACTTTGGCATCGCCGGCTAGGCCACGTCAATATGAGAACTTTGCAAAGTCTCTACAAAGGTAACCACATCCTAGGACTAATTGATCTAACCTTTGCCAAAGATCGTGTGTGTAGAGCTTGCATTGAAGGAAAGATGCATGAACTTCCTCATCCTAGCAAGACGATCATTTCTTCTAAGAGGGTCTTAGAGCTCCTTCACATGGACCTCTTTGGCCCTTCGACTCATGCAAGTCTAGGAGGAAAGAAGTATTGTTTGGTGATTGTTGATGACTACTCAAGATATACATGGGTCTACTTCTTCAAGCATAAATACGAGACCCAACAAACCGTCAAAGACTTCACCAATGAAGTTCAATGTAAATATGGCCAAGATATCTTAATGATTCGAAGTGACAATGGGACGGAGTTCAAGAACTACACATTGAATGAATTCTTGAGTGATGAAGGGATACGTCATCAATACTCGTCTCCCTACACTCCTCAACAAAATGGTGTAGCCGAGCGGAAGAACCTGACCTTGATGGACATGGCTAGAACAATGTTAGCGGAGTTTAAGTCTCCGTATAACTTTTGGGCCAAAGCTATCAATACCACGTGTCATGCGTATATCTTCGCAAGGGCTTGAACAAGACTCCGTATGAGATCCTCACCGGCAACAAGCCTAACATCAAATACTTTCGAGTATTCGGTTGTAAGTGCTTCTATCTTAAAAAGGGCGTCCATTTGTCCAAGTTTGTTTCCAAAGCTCTTGAGGGTATCTGACGAGGGTTTAACTCGACAAATGTCCTAAATTGAGGACTTAGGATCGGGGAGACAGGGCGTCGGATGAACTTGAAGGTAAACTCAGTCAAACAAGGTGGCTATGAAAGTAAACGTGGGTATAGAACCTGGCTTGCTTTCAATCTGGCCTACACCGTCCCGTCCTGGCCCCTATATATAGGTGGCCAGGTCTCGAGGATCGGGTAGGGTCCGATACAAATTACAATATCGACATACGGTAAGAACTCGTATTTCGACTAGCATTACAATTGGGCCTAGCTTAACGAGCCTCAGGGGTACTCAACTGACGGGCTCTATTATCTATACCCTTGTCAGTAGCCCCTGAGATTCTACCAGAATTGCAGATTCGGGTTGAATCTCTAATCTTTAAATCTTCAACTTGATCAATTCTTTGACTTCTTCATCTCTTCAGATCTTCGACTTGGTCTATCGATCTATTTTCATTATAGTACTTTGCAAGGGGTTTTGATGAGCAAGCCTGACAACTCTGACGGATCAAGAGGCCAGTTAACTGCCAGAACAGATACTTGTCACCTACTTCAAATTCAATCCCCTTGGATTTGAATTCGGGAAACCGGTCAAATCCATTCTTTTGCCGCATTTAGGACTTACAAAGAATGAATTCCAGTGGTTCTCAAGGTACCCAGTGCGTCCACCAGGATTTTCTTCGCGTTGTAGACACGAATACATACCAGCAGAGCGCATCCATGTGCGTATACCGGGCCACACAGGACGGATCCTGGGGTCTTACCTTCGTGATAAATCACGGCATTCGAGTTTTAGTCGCGATGACGCAACTCGAGGATCATATGTTGCAGCCTTGTTTGACTGTTTCAGAGTATAAAATATTCGAGTTTACTTAAATTGATAAAAAGGTCGCTACCGATGGGAGTAATAGAACTTTCTGATTGTTCTTTCACCTATTTTGCTTCAGTACTCATGAATAAATATCATCGGGTGCGCGCCCAGCGCTCCCGATGGGAGTAGCCCCCGAGGCTATAGCCAAAATTTTCGGGTATAGGCTCAAGAAAATAGATAAGTATATTTTGTACTTCTTCGTGCGTCAATTGTCGACTTCTTTCACTTAGGCAATGTATTCCTTTTCTTCGAATGTCATAAGCCCCCGAGTCATAAACGGGGTAAACTTATGCTTCTTTGACAGATATTTTTCGTATTCCCTGCTTCTTTGTTTTCCTCTCTTCCTTCCTACTCATGTTTCTCTTCCTCTTCTCTCTCTTTTTTTATGCCTTCTTTTCCTGGATACATTGACCTGTCTGATATCGTTTGCTCTGGGCAGCATATAAGAGCTTGCGATTATATTTTGGCCCTTGTAAAGGCCCATTATACGTGCTTATAAATAAAGCACGTCTGGCGATAGGAAAAAACCCTAATCTAGTATTTAGCTTTTCCGCCGCTCCATCTTTCTCCTCTCAATCTCATCTAGGGTTTCTTTCCCCAACTCCTGCCTCCATGGCTGATGCAAGTGGGTCCCGCTTGAACCTTGGCGCCCCGGTGGAGAAGCGGGGCCACGTCCGCCCTCGCGGCAGCAAGAACAAGGCTTCAATTGATGCTTTGGCGGCTTCGTCATCCGCTCTGGTGAAGCGGTGCCCCAGCCGTCCAGCTGGGAGCAAAAACAAACCCAAGGTGCCCTTAACTGCACCTGGTCCAAGTACTCCGTCTGCTAGCGCGTCTCCTCCTCCGCCCAGACTCTTCTCGTTCTTCTGCATCGCCGGCCCGCAATGCCGTGAGATTCAACGCCTGCCATCGAAATTCACGAATTTCATGGATGGGCGGGAACTGCGCGAAGCAGTTCTCCGCGAACACTCTGGTGGAGGAACTCCATATGAAGTGGAGGTGTGGTACGACGGCGCCGGCGAACAGTTCTTCAAGGGCGGCTGGTGGCGATTTGCGGAGGACCATGACCTCCATCAGGGGTTCCTCATGACCTTTGATTATCATGTTGGCACGTCGAAGTTTGAAGTGAGAATCTACGAATGCACTCAGTGCCAGAAGGAGTTTGAAGCCGAAGCGTAGTTTTACTAGATTTCTTTGCTATGTAATCCAGCTGTCGTGCTTATTTGTAACGAACAATCGTATCTAAATTATGCGTTTTACCATGGGAACAAATCATGATTCCGAGGTATGTTTTTAATATTTTATCGGGTTCCTTTTGGACCGTTCATTGTGCTGTCAAAAATATCAGGTTGTGATCAACCGTAGAGTATATCGTAGATAATTGCAAGAACTTGTTAATATTATTTCGTACGACTCGAGGGTCCTAGCCCCTGAGTGTAAAGTAAGATATTTACACATATTGTCGATTTGACCCAATGAACCCGACCTATGGCCTCATGTTTTGGATCCAGAGGGTCATAACTCGACAAACTCCTTAGTCTCCTTATTTCGCCTATGCGTAGAATCGTCATAGTTGCTCTGCATTCCACGGGTTACTCTCGTGTTGCCCCGTTTTCTTGTCTTGTAGCCGATAAGCTCCTCCTGGTATCACTTCTGTTACGATGTAAGGCCACAGCCATGGGGACTCGAGTTTTCCATGGCCATCTTATTTGAGTCATAAAACTAGATCTCCTACCACGAAAGATCGTGGACGAACTCGACTACTGTGGTAATTTCGCAAGTTTTGCTGATACTGAGTAGCTCTAGCGAGCGCTACATCTCTTGCCTCATCGAGTGCGTAGACATCATCCTGCAGTGCTTTTGTGGAAGTTGCCTCATCATATGCTGCGATCCTTGGAGCTTCATAGGTTACTTCAACTGGAAGCACAGCTTCTGCGCCATGGACCAGGAAAAAAGGGGGTTTCTTGAGTGGCTGCATTGGGCGTAGTTCATAGACTCGAGAGTACGGAGGGTAGCTCATCTACCCAAGCGTGCTTGGCCTTTTCGAGGGGTGCTAACAGTCGCTTCTTTATCCCGTTGCATATTAAGCCATTGGCTTTTTCGACGTGTCCGTTTGTCTTCGGATGTGCTACAGATGCAAACTTCAATTTGATTCCCAGTCCTTCGCAATAGTCCTTGAACTCCTTCGATGTGAAGTTCGTACCATTGTCTGTGATTATGCTGTGTGGTACTCCGAAGCGAAAGACTATAGACTTGATGAAATTTATTGCGGCTTTAGAATCTTTGGTTGTCACTGGGGCTGCTTCTACCCACTTGGTGAATTTGTCGACTGCCACCAGCATATAAACGTGCCCTCCTGGCCAAGACTTGTGCAATTTTCCTACCATGTCAAGACCCCACTGCGCAAAGGGCCATGATAATGGTATTGGTTGTAACTCTGCTGCTGGTGCGTGTGGCCGAGATGCGAACCTTTGGCATGCTTCACACTTTCGAACTATATCTTTTGCGTCTTTGATGGCTGTTAACCAATAGAATCCTGCTCGAAAGGCCTTGGCTGCGATAGCTCTGCTACTCGCGTGATGTCCACATACTCCTGCATGAATATCCTTTAAGATTTCTTGTCCTTCTTGAGGAGTGACGCATCGTTGTAGGACGCCTGATATGCTTTTCTTATATGATTTTCCCTATAACACAACGAAAGCCTTGGATCGTCGTATTATCCTTTTGGCTTCTACCGTGTCTTCCGGTAGTGTTTTGTTTATCATGTATGCCAGATATGGCTGCATCCAAGTTTCTTCTATCATCATGACTTCTTCTGGTTCTGCTACACTTGTTTTTCTAGCCCCCGAGCCTGTCGGTTGCCCCTCCGTAGTCGAGGTTTTGCTGTTCTTTATTGATCGCTCCATGATTTCCTCCCAGAATACTCCTTGTGGTACGGGTAAGCATTGGGACCCGATGTTTGCTAAATTGTCGGCTTCCTTGTTGCTAGCTCTGCTGACATGCAAAACTTCGCATCCATCGAATGTTCCTTCGAGATAGTAGTATAATTTTCTGTATGCTGTCATGTTGTTGCTGATGGCGTCGCATTTGTTCATTACTTGTTGAACAACGAGGTTCGAGTCTCCACATATTTTAAGTCGAGTTGCTCCACAAGATTTTGCCATTTTCATTCCGTGGAGCAACGCCTCGTATTCAGCTTCATTGTTGGAAGCTTGGGGAAAACTCATCCGTAACACATATTTCAGTTTGTCGCCTTGTGGTGAAATCAAGACTACGCCTGCTCCTACGCCTTGGATTCTTTTGGAGCCGTCGAAATACATCGTCCACACACTTGATAAATCTGGAGGACCTGTACTTTGTAACTCCAGCCACTCTGCTGTAAAATCTGGCAAAATTTGCGACTTGATTGCCTTTCGCTTTTCGTACGTGATGTCCAGGGGTGATAATTCAATTCCCCATAAAGAGACACGTCCTGTTGCCAAAGGATTGTTCAATATATTGGAGACTGGTGCTTCATTGACCACTATGATTGGATGCACCGCGAAGTATTGTCATAGTTTCTGGGCTGTTGTGAAAACACTGTATGCGAGCTTTTGGTAGTGTGGGTACCTTTGCTTTGTTGGAGAGAGTATTTCACTGATGAAATACACTGGCCTCTGAACGCCGTGAGCTTTTCCTTCTTCACTTATTTCGACTACTAGTACTGTACTTACCACTTGATGTGTTGCTGCAATGTATAATAGTAGTGGTTCTTTTTCCTTTGGTGCGATCAACACCGGAGGTGTGGAGAGCACTTTTTTCAACTGCGTGAAGGCCACGTCCGCTTCTTCCGTCCACTCGAATTTATCATCTGATTTTTTCATGAGCGCGTAGAAAGGTAGTGCTTTCTCTCCTAGTCGAGCCACTAATCGACTTAGCGCCGCGACGCGCCCTGCGAGTTTCTGTATGTCGTGTAGCTTCGTTGGTTTTCCCATTGTTAATATTGCTTGGATCTTTTCTAGGTTTGCCTCTATTCCTCTTGCTGATACTAGGAACCCCAAAAGTTGCCCTGCTGATACACCGAAGGAGCATTTTGTCGGGTTGAGCTTGAGCTTATACTTGTTCAGGTTGTCAAAGGTTTCCGCCAGGTCGCTGATAAGAGACTCTTCCTTTCTCGTGGTGATGACCACGTCATCGATGTAAACTTGAATGTTTTGCCCTATTTGACTTCCAAGGCAGTTTTGCATCATCCTCTGATAAGTTGCTCCTGCATTTTTTAGGCCGAAAGGCATGACTTGGTAGCAGAACATGCCATAAGGTGTTATGAAAGCTGTTTTTTCCTCGTCTTCTTTCTTCAACTTAATCTGGTTGTAGCCGGAATATGCGTCAAGGAAGGAAAGCCTTTCGCACCCTGCTGTTGAGTCAATTATTTGGTCAATGTGAGGCAGGGGGAAGGGATCCTTTGGACAGTGCTTGTTGAGAGATGTGTAATCAACACATACTCTTTGTACGTCTGTATTCTTCTTGGGGACTATTACTGGATTAGATACCCAAGTCGACGTTTTGATTTCTCGGATGAACCCTGCGTTTTCCAGCCTATGTAGCTCTGATGCTATTGCTTTCCTCTTGGGTTCATCAAATCATCGTAGTGGTTGCTTGACCGGCTTTGCTTTAGGATCCACGTTTAGTGCATGCTCGACGAGTTCCCTGGGAACACCTGGCATATCTGAGGGACACTAGGCGAAGATTTCCTAGCGCTCATGGAGGAACTCGACGAGCGCGCTTTCCTATGCGGGGTCCAAGTTTATCGCTATGGAAGTGGTCTTGTTTGGATCCGTCGGATGGACCTGTATTTTCTTCGAGTCTTGAGTTGCATCGAAAGCCTGATCTGGCAGGGATCGCCCGACGTCGGGTAGCACGTTATGGTTGGTTTTGCCTTTTAGTCTTTCGTACTCTGCTGTCATGCCGAAGGTTTGTGCCAACCTGTTAAATTCTTTGTCACGGGTGTTGGATACTTCGAAGCTTCCTTGTACCGTGATCGTTCCTTTAGGTCCTGGTATCTTGAGTGTGAGATATGCATAATGAGGTACTGCCATAAATTTTGCAAATGCTGGGCGTCCCAGGATTGCGTGACATTGTGAGGGTCAGTCCATGACTTCAAACTCCAGCTTTTCTCTGCGATAATTGCTGCTGTCGCCAAAACAGACGTCGAGTTCTATTTTGCCCAAAGGATAATTTGCGGCTCCTGGTACTATTCCGTGGAAAGAACAATTTGTTGGCTTTAGATTTTCCAATGATATGCACATTGCTCTCAACGTTCTGGCGTATATTAGGTTTATACCGCTTCCTGCGTCCATGAATACTCTTCCGACATCATATCCTCCTATCTGGGCTTTGAGCACCATTGGCGAGTGGCCTGGTCTGGGGACTTTCCTCGGATGGTCTGCTCTGCTGAACCTAACTGGTTGATCGGACCACTTTAGATACTCCGTGGTAGCTGGTGGTGATGTTATTGCTAGGTTGACCTGTCTTGATATGCTCTTCCTTTCTTTCTTTGACTTTGGTACTGGTTGGATCATTGCTGATATATATACTTTTGACTCCAGCTATTTTGCGAGTCGCTGCATTTGATATCCTTGATTCATGCTTTTTCCTCCCTATCGTGCCCCTTGGCTTGAATCCATGGCGTTTTGCAACCTTAGGAAGGTTCTGCAATCCTTCATCTGGTGGTTGGACACTCTCTTCCCGTCTAGGTAAGAGTAATAGATGCGACAAGGACCATACAACATATCTTCTGCCGAAGGACCCGAGTACCTTGGCTTCTTCTTTCTCCTACTATCTTTCATTGGAAATTCAATGTTTTCATAGCCTTCTTCGTTCCTTTCGTCATATCCTGCGGCTATCTGATTTCTCCTTCCGTGGTTGTCGCCATTGCGGTATCTTTGCCTTTGCCTGCTTGTTTTGTCGACTTCCGGTGATCGACCCCTTTTGTTATTGTACGCGTCTTCTCCATCGGCGAATCTGTTGGTTGTTTCCATTAGCTCTGATACCGTTTTTTGCCTTGCTCTTCCTATCTCTTCCACTAGATCTGTACGATGAAGGCCGCTCGAAAAAGCATCTATCGCTCTTTCGTCGGAGACGTCTTCTGCTGAATTTTTGATTACACTCCAGCGTTGTATATAAGAACGTAGTGTTTCGCCTTTCTACTGCACGCATGACTTGACTTCTTCTAGCGATGTTGGGCGCTTATATGTTGAGCGAAAGTTTCTCGCGAATTGACTCTCTATTTCTCCCCAACTTCCAATGGAATCGTTGGGTAGGGTATTTAACCAGGACCGTGCTGCGCCGACGAGGTGTAACTGCAAGCTTTGCATGGCTGTTGCTCTTGTTCCTCCTAGTATCTGTATTGCTTGTAGGTAATCTGACAACCATAAGGTTGGCTCTTGCGATCCGTCATACTTCTCTTGGTCATGCGGCAACTTAAAACCTTTGGGTACCCACGTTTTGCGAACCCTTCGGGTAAAGCATAGTGCGCCCATCTCTTTTTCGTCGTCCTCGTAATTTTCTTCCCTCCATGCGTAACGTGAGTTATTTACCCTTGCTTGTGCGATTATGTTCCTTGCATCCTCCTTCCTTTTTTGACGTTTCTCGTCTTCCGAGGACTCGCTAGTTTCGTTTCGCGAAGATTTGCGCTTGACCTCTTCTTTTTCCCTTGCACTCCGGTGAGTCGACTTTTTCTTCAAAATATTTCCTTTTAGCTTCTCTTCTACTAACCCGAGGCATCGTATCGCGGCTTGATGCATTTGTTCTCGTGGGTCACCAGGTTTTGGCTGCGTAGTTAGCAGGTATGCTTGTGCTGCTATTAATGCTGCCTCTGATGTTTCTTGTAGGAATTCTTCCTCCTCTTCTGGTTGGTTCGGGCTTGTGCTTCTCGTATAGATTTCTTCTACTACACGTGCTGTTGTCCTCCTACTGTGCTTTGGGTCTCTATGCCTTTCCATGCTGGATTCTGATGAGTTGGTATATTCACTCCAA
This sequence comes from Dactylis glomerata, assembly GCA_007115705.1. Classification (NCBI taxonomy): domain Eukaryota; kingdom Viridiplantae; phylum Streptophyta; class Magnoliopsida; order Poales; family Poaceae; genus Dactylis; species Dactylis glomerata. Next base: position 306,636 of record QXEO01000267.1, read on the forward strand.
TATCCTTCACTTGGTGTGTTGTTATAATCTGGACTTCTCATAATCATATCTCTTTCCTGCCTGAGCTTTTTCCTACGCTGGTGCAGCGCGTATTGGTACCCCATTAAAACTTCTCTTCTTGAATCTGCGGGTACATCAGTCCCGTGGTTGACTGATTTCATGAATATTCTCCATTCTCGAGCCGAAACATGTACTTTCTCCTTCTCTTTCTTGCTATTGCTCCTTATTTTGTCGACTTGCATGTCGACCTCCTTGTTGCCGGGGTGATTGTTTTCTTCTTCTGCTGCTTCAGTGATGATTACGCATAACTGATGCATGCTCCTGGAGGCGCTGCTGCTTCTGCTAGCGGTATCCCTTGATTTGTCCACTGTTTCTTCCATAATGATTTCTTGCTTGATTTCTTTGGGTTCCTCTAATTTTCCCAGCAGATTTTCTGTTGCTGCTAAGCTGACTAGCGAGTTTACCTCGCTAGAAGAGCCTACAGATGATCACGATGCTATCATCCTCTCTGCTTGGCCCGCTGACGGAATTGGTTTCATCGGATCCGAAAGGCGAGTTGAACCCGAAGGTCCGATGTAGAAGCTTAGACTTCCGAACACCAATTCCTTTTCTTGACTTTCGTCGACTTCTTGGTTGCTATTGGCTAAAAGCAAAAAACCTGTCGAATTCATGATTCCAACGCCCAGACTCCCCACGGTCGGCGCCAATTGACAAGGGTTTAACTCGACAAATGTCCTAAATTGAGGACTTAGGATCGGGGAGACAGGGCGTCGGATGAAATCGAAGGTAAACTCAGTCAAACAAGGTGGCTATGAAAGTAAACGTGGGTACAGAACCTGGCTTGCTTTCAATCTGGCCTACACCGTCCCCTCCTAGCCCCTATATATAGGTGGCCAGGTCTCGAGGATCGGGTAGGGTCCGATACAAATTACAATATCGACATACGGTAAGAACTCGTATTTCGACTAGCATTACAATTGGGCCTAGCTTAACGGGCCTCAGGGGTACTCAACTGACGGGCTCTATTATCTATACCCTTGTCAGTATCTTTGTTGGTTACGCCGCCGAATCTCATGCTTTTAGAATCTTTGACAAAGAGTCCGCTCGTGTTGTTGAAGTTTCTAACGTGAGATTCGACGAGAATGACGGCTCCCATGTGGAGCAAAAGTGGTGTTTGTGATGTAGGTGACGAAATACCTCCTGAAGCCATAAGAAGAATGGGTGTGGGATATCTCATACCCATTAAGGAACACCTTTTGGCTGAAGGAGAAGGACTATGCTGTACTCAAGTGGAGCCTTCACCTTCACAAGCTCCACAAGCTTCACAAGGTCCAATTGATGCTAACCAAAGACAAGCTCTAGACCCTCACTCAAGCGAGCAAGGCCAAGATCAAGACCAAGTGGACGGTGGTGATTCTTCACCAATGGTAGATCAAGGCCAAGCTCAAGATGATGAGCATGCTCATATTGATGATCAAGCTCAAGTTGAAGGTCAAGGTGAGGACCAAAATGGTGGTGATGACCAAGTAGCTTCTCAAGAGTCTTTTGAAGAAGCTCAAGCTCGCCGTGCAAGGAAAGTGGAAGAGGTTCTCCGCAAGGGGAGCCATACCATGGATAGTGTGATTGGAAGTGTGAGAAAAGGGGTTTCCACAAGGAGACAATTAGCCAACTTTAGTATCCATCATGCCTTCGTCTCTTGTGTGGAACCCCAAAAGGTGTTTGAGGCACTTGAGGACCCGGATTGGGTAGAAGCTATGCACGAAGAACTCAACAACTTTAAGCGCAACAAAGTTTGGTCCTTGGTGGAGAAGCCCAAGGATTGCTGCAACGTCATCGGAACCAAGTGGGTGTTCAAGAACAAGCAAGATGCCAATGGGATCGTTGTGAGGAACAAGGCTCGCTTGGTTGCTCAAGGATACTCTCAAGTTGAAGGCATTGACTATGGGGAGACCTACGCTCCCGTTGCTCGCCTCGAGTCAATCCGTATCCTCCTTGCTTATGCTTCTCACCATAATTTTAAGTTGCATCAAATGGATGTGAAGAGTGATTTTCTCAATGGTCCTCTACATGAATTAGTATATGTAAAGCAACCCCTGGGCTTTGAGGACCCTCATTTCCCGACCCATGTCTACAAACTCGATAAGGCGCTCTATGGCCTTAAACAAGCCCCACGTGCATGGTACGAGCATCTTAAAGAGTTACTAGTAGACCGTGGGTTTGAAATAGGGCCCATTGATCCAACTCTTTTTACTAAGAAGGTCAATGGGGAGCTTTTCATATGCCAAATTTATGTAGACGGCATCATCTTTGGCTCTTCTAACAAAATCTTCAATGATGAATTTGCAAAGCTAATGACAGACAAATTTGAGATGTCCATGATGGGAGAGTTAAAATTCTTTCTTGGCTTTGAAGTTCGGCAATTGAGAGGAGGGACCTTCATCAATCAAGCCAAGTATATCCAAGACATGCTCAAGAAATTTAACATGGACTCCGGAGTTAAGGGAGCCAAAACCCCCATGCCTACTAATGTTACTCTTGATCTCAATCCTAATGGTAAAGAAGTGGATCAAAAACTTTACCGCTCTATGATTGGCTCATTGCTTTATCTTTCCGCATCTAGACCCGATATCATGCTTAGTGTGGGAATGTGTGCACGATACCAAGCTGCCCCAAAGAAAAGCCATTTGATGGCCGTGAAAAGAATCTTTCGATATTTAATTCATACCCCAACTTTTGGCCTTTGGTACCCGAAGGGATCAAGCTTTGAGCTTGTTGGGTACTCGGATTTCGATTGGGCGGGAGACAAAGTGGATAGGAAATCAACTTCCGGGGCTTGCCAATTTCTTGGTGGGTCCTTGGTTAGTTGTTCTTCCAAGAAGCAAAATTGCGTGTCTCTCTCCACCGCCGAAGCCGAGTACATGTCCACAGCGAGTTGTTGTGCTCAACTCCTTTGGATGCGGCAAACGTTGAAGGACTATGGAGTTCATTGTGACAAGGTTCCACTCTTGTGTGACAATGAGAGTGCCAGCAAGATTGCTCATAATCCGGTTCAACATAACAAGATAGAGCACATTGAGATCCGACATCACTTCATCCGGGACCACGTCAATCGAGGTGATATTAACCTATCTTATGTAGGTACAAATGATCAACTCACCGACATCTTCACGAAGCCCCTTGATGAAGCAAGATTCTGAGAGTTGAGGCATGATTTGAATATCATTGATTCTTGCAATGTGGCTTGAAAGTGTGCACTCATTCCCATACTATAGCACGTGTTCTAGTCTAGATGTGGGCATGGAAATAGGGGGAGTGCGGTCCTAAGTAATTGGGCTATCCCTCCCCCCATAATGCCGATAGTAACAAAATCATTATCTTAATATCTTTTTGTGATATATTAGTTTTAATGATGAGTATTGGTTATGGACCCAAGATATATCTTCACGGTTCAATGCCATAACACTCTTACATGGTGGCCTCGGCCACCGACCTCTTTTTGAAAAGAGTTAATTCATTGCAAATCTTTTTGAATGTTTTGAGCTCCTTGTCCTTATTTTTGATATGGGAAGGCACTTGCGTTGGTCTTTCGATGATTTCTTGGTTTTTGCAACTTCAAGTGCCGAGAACCACTCCGTGTTTGTCTTCTTTCCTAAGCCTATCTCATCCCCAAACCTTCTCTCCATGCACAAAAGTTTGTTCTCGCTCCAATTTTCCTGAGCAGAGGAGTTCTAGGCCGGATAATCCGGGCCACTTCTGGGGCGGATTATCCGTCGGCCGAAATATTCGGTCCAAACTTGGACTGGATAATCCGGTGGCTGGAATATCTGGTCCAAACTTGGGCCAGATAATCCGGTCCTACGGTTAGTCCATATAAAAGGGGGGGCATCAGGGTGAACTGCTCACTTTGATAGTTCTTCCACCCCCGACCCCCTCTCTCTCCACCGCTGCCGCCTAGACCTCCCCTTGCTCCCCGATGCCTCCTCGGCCGCCAGATCCGGCTGATCTTCTAGCCGCGTGCTCTCCTTCACCTCGGGAACAAGTTCCTCCAAGTAGTTCCTCCAATGGATGAGGGTAAATTTCGCATCTCCTAACCCTAGTGGTGAAGTTCTTGTGAAATTTATTTGCTTAGATCTTGGAGTTCTAGTTGTTCTCGTGTGTTTTCCTTGGGCCTTATTGTATACTCTAGAGATCTACCTAGCCGATCTACGCATTTGCCCTGCCCTTGGCCAATATTTGAGAATGATCTGTCAGGGGCGGATTATCCGGCCCAGTTCTAGACCGGATAATCTGGCCTGGACCTTTTTTTTCTCCCTTCTTGACCATCCTTGGCATACGTTTCTCTGCTAAGTCTATCCCTCTAGTCTATATCCTTGATACTTGTGTGCATCCTCATCATCATGCTCACCACTTCCTCTCTTCACAGGTGCCAAACCGTCCAAGAGGAGTCGTCCTCTCTATCTTCGTCCCAATGACGAAGGTATCCTTGAAGATGAGGTGTCAATCCGTCGGAAACAACGTGAGGCCGTCAGGAAGGTCAAGGTAGCCAAGGATGCTAAGAAGACTGCCAGGGATGCTAAGAAGGCTTCTCAAGCTAACAAAGGGAAGTCTCCTAGAGTCGACTACAAGAAGATGAGCTCAGTTTCCTACTCAGCGTTGAGGCAACTTGATTGGTACACTTCTCAGCCGAGGTCGAATCACATTGACGACCGTCGTTTTTGGTGTATGGAGCAGCTATACATCTATCAGGATATCTTTGCTCCCATGAGTAAGCCTATTCGCCCGATGCACCCCATGGATCTTGGTTTCCTGAAGTCCAAGGAGTATTTTGTTCCAGCTGTCCAGGTGGTGGAGAGGCTAGGTCTCATAGGACTTATGACTTGTTAGTGCAACTATGATCCTCAGCTTATTCTGCAGTTCTATGCCACTATGGCCTTTACTGGGGATGATGACAGGACGTTCAAGTGGATGACTGGGACTCGTTACTGTGAGTCCTCCTTCACTCGGTTTGCTGCCTTGTTGGGCTATCCTTTTGATGGTCCGATGAATCCTGTTGGTCATCGCATTCACTCTCCGCTTCCAATTGACAAGAATCAGCTCAGTGATCTGTATGGGCCTAAGGGTATTGTTGGTGAGGTTGCTGGACTTCTCTCTCTGTATGATCTGCTTGTGCGTATCTTTAGGGAGAACATTGCTCCGAGTGGAGGCAACAACGATGCTATCCGTGGCTCCTTGGTGGACCTTCTCATCTTTGCTCATGAATGTGCCACGTCCACAGACCCTGATGCAGATTTCTCTCTTGATGTGATGGACTTTATCTTCAATGAGATGTTTGATGCTATGGTCAGCAGGGGCTCCCTTCCCTATGCTCCCTTTATCATGAGGCTCATCCAAGACACAGTCAAGGATCATGATTTCAGTGAGAAGTGTGTGGCACACAAGGTTAAGAGGCTCTATGTGAAGAAGACCCAGCCAGCACCGGCTCCAGTTGCTCCAGATTCCTTCATGAGGGATGCTCGTTCTAGTGCCCCGGGCAAGTTTGTGTCCACGGATGTTCCCAAGAGAGTGAAGAAGTTGAGCTGGTTCCAGAAGCATGTTCTGTGTATGAAGGTTGAGATTCATCGTGAGAACTATGATGCCTACTGTGAGCGCAAAGCCATCCTTGATAATCTGCGAGAGATCCTTCATAAGCTAAGTGGGGAACAAGCTGCTCTTTCTCCACCTACTCCTCCCATTGCCTACAACAAGTGGCACACTGACACCTATGATTGGGGTGCGATGGAGAGATCTCTCTTTGTTGGTCGTACCACTCATGTTGATGATGAAGATGATGAGGAAGAGGTTGAGAAAGAGGACGAGGAAGAAGATGAAGAGGAAGAGGATGAAGAGGACGAGGTTGAAGATGACTTTGAGGAAGACGAGGACGACAACTACTTTGTGTGATTTCTTGGGGCGTGTAGCATGCTCTTGTCCCCTTTTGGTGTCTTGATGCCAAAGGGGGAGAAGTAGTTCTAGTAGGTCTCTCGGCGGGGATTTGCATTTGGTTTGGGAGCTCAAGCATGTGCCTTTATCATTTCTTGAGAGCTTGTGCTTCTGTTTATTTCGTTTGTGGAACTTGCGTTTGTCTTGTGCTTGGTGAACTTCCCTAGTCATTAAATTATTGTGGAACTTGTTGAGTTATTATGCATATTGTGTCTATGCTCATCCTTAGGGGGAGCTCCATTTCTTCCCATGCACATCTTTAGGGGGAGCTCCCTTGTTTATTTGATCACTATGCTATTGCAAATCCTAGTGTTGTCATCTAACACCAAAAAAGGGGGAGATTGTTAGGGCATTTTCTAGCCCTCCCTAGTTTTGTGTGTTAGTTAACAACACTAGGATAATTTAACATTGTATTTGCTGCAGAATCGTGGCCGGATATTTCGGCCGGATATTTCAGATCTGGCCGGATATTTCGACCACCCCCAAAATCGGCTAAGGACCAGAGGGCGCGTCACCCAGAACGGTGGCCGGATATTTCGGTCGGATATTTCAGATCTGGCCAGATATTTTGACCACCCCCAAAATTGGCTAAGGACTAGAGGGCGCGTCACCCAGAAGGGTGGTCGGATATTTGGCCGGATATTTTAGATCTGGCCGGATATTTTGACCACCCTCAAAATCGGCTAAGGACCAGAGGGCGCGTCACCCAGATGGGTGGCCGGATATTTTGGCCGGATATTTCAAATCTGGGCCAGATATTCTGGCCACCCCTGAAATCGGCTAAGGACCAGAAGTTGGCGAGGCGCGCGTCACCCTGATTTTAGGCCGGATATTTCTAGAATTGGGCCGGATTATCCGGCCGGCCGGATAATCTGGCCCTAACTTGACCCGGATAATCCGGCCATGGCGGCTGCAACGGACACATTTCGGGGAGGGGTATTTATACCCCTCCCCTCATCTTCTCCAGCTTGCTTGTCCTCTTCAAGAACAAGACACTATTTAGAGCCAACCTCATTGCTAGATCTCCACCTTCAACCACCCAAAGTCCCAAATCTTTGGAGGATCAAAGGAGAAGGTCCTGATCTACATCTCCACCGAAGGAATTTCTTTTCCCTCTCCATTTGCTTGGGGAATTCGTTCCTAGTGGTTCCTTGGAAACACTAGGTGGTGTAATTCGTGATTTCTCTTGTCTTTGTGGTTTTCTAGCCTCCGTGGCTTTCTTGGGAGCCTCCAATCCAGTTGTGCATGTGTGCCCCAAGCTCCATCTAAGGGATTCGGTGGGTTCCCCCAATACCACCGCTTAGTGGAAATGAGCTAACCTCCGTGGCTTGCTCACCGGAGAATAAGGTGAGCCTCTGTGGCGTTGGTCGACTCTGTGTCACCACACCTCTCCAACGTAGACATACTTCCCCTCAAAAGGAAGGAACTACAGGAATACATCCTCGTGTCTCTGGTCTCCACCTTTCGGTTATCTCGCCCCCTTACTTGTATCTTACTTGTTTGTATATTGCTTGCTTGCTTGTCACCTATAGGAAATTCACCTAGTTGCACATCTAGTGAATTTACTTTGTGTCAAGCCTGAAAATTGAAAAAGTTTGAAAATTTGTGTAGCACCTATTTACCCCCCCCCCCCCTCTAGTCGCCCGTTAAGATCCTTTCAACCGCAATGATACAACCCATACCAAAATGAAACAAAGAGGAAAAAACATATCTTGACAAGTCAATCTAGCAGTAACATCTCCACCAGTGACTACAGAATATTTGCACTGGTCCGAACAACCCATAGAATTCAACAGAGAAGACCACCCAATAATAGTACCTCGGCCTGGAAACACGCCCTTGGTACTCAAAGCTCAGATCGGGGGATATGACGTAGAAAGAGTATTCATGGACGCAGGAAGTGGAATAAACTTGATATATGCCAAAATACTTCGGGCAATGCGCATATCACTGGAGTTCCTCAAGCCAACAGACAGCTCCTTCCATGGAATTGTACCAGGAAGCGCCAACTACCCATTGGGCCAAATAGGACTCGACGTTTGTTTCGGCAACTGCCAAAACTATAGAAAGGAGAAGCTCGACTTCAAGGTCATGGACTGGCCCTCTGATACGTCTATTTTGCATCACTATTTTATATCATAATTTACTGTTATTCATTGATATATTTCACATTTAGAGATGATACTTATGTTGTTTCCTCTGTTTTTTTACATGTTTGATGATTATTGGAGGATTTGCTGCTGGAGTCAGGATTCTGCTGGAAAAAGGACCATCAAGACACCATGTTTCGGAAGATCAGGAAATTCCTGAAAAATACCAGAAAATTATATTTTGCCAGAAGACTGAAGAAGCCAGAAGAAGGAGGCGAGAGGAGCCACAGGGTGGGCTCACCCATAGGGGGCGCGGGCCCACCCCTGGCCGCGCTGCCCTGTGGTGAGGCCACCCTGGCCCACTACTGCCATCGCCCCTTTGTGTATTTCATTGTCCCGAAAACCTAAGTCAGGGGGGCTCAGAGATAGACACCGCTGCCTCTGCGGGGCGGAAAACACCAGAGAGAGAAAAGCTCTCCGGCAGGCAGAAATCTGCCGGGGAAATTCCTTCCCGGAGAGGGGAGATCGTCGCCATTGTCATCATCATCACGCTGGACTTCATTGGGATCATCATCACTATCATCCTCATCACCAGCACCTTCATCTTCACCATCACCACGCCATCCCACTGTAACATCTTGGGTTGAATCTTGTCAAATTCTTAGGGGAAACTTTCCCGATGTTGATTACTCTTGTGGTTGATGCTATTGACTGGAACCATTGAATTAAGGTTTATGTTCAGATTATTATTTACCATTATTTCACCTCTGATCATGATCCATATGATGTCTTGTGAGTAGTTTGTTTAGTTCTTGAAGACATGGGAGAAGTCAAGTTGTTAGTAGTGGAATTATGTTGACTAATATTTAATGGTTTGATATTTATTTGTTGCGGTGTTATTTCACTAGTGGTGTCATGTGAACGTCGACTACATGATACTTCACCATTTATGGGCCTAGTGAGATGCATTGTGTATTTGGCTACCAATTGTGGGCTTGTTGGAGTGACAGAAACCTAAACCTCCGTTGGGAAACCATTGCACCAGGGAGCGTAGGATCTTAGAGTTTAAGGATGTGGTTAGATTTATCTTAATTACTTTCTTGTAGTTGCGGATGCTTGCAAGGGGTATAATCACAAGTGTGTATTTATCCTAGTAAGGGTAGTGCGCTAGCACAGGTTCACCCCCATAACACTTATCAAACCAATAAAGATTATTTAGCGGTATGAAGCGAAAGCACTTGACAGAAACTCCCGTGTGTCCTCGAGAATGTTTGGTTATCATAAGTTACACAACCGGCTTGTCCTTTGCTCTAGAAAGGATTGGGCCACTTGCAGCAATTATTATTACTGTCTTTTATTTACTCGTACTTTATTTACTTGCATTACCAAATACCCCTGAAAACCTGTTTGCTAGTATTTACAGTGAAACCTTGATCAAAACTACTCGTCCACACCTTCTGCTCCTCGTTGGGTTCGACACTCTTATTTATCAAAAGTACTATGATACACGCCCTATACTTGTGGGCCATCAAGACTATTTTCTGACGCCGTTGCCGGGGAGTGAAGCGCTATTGAAGAGTGGAATTGGTAAAGGTAACCGTCGCTGTGAGTATTGTTTTTATTTCTGTCTTTATTTTTATTTTATTTTGCTATGGAGAGTTCTCCATTTGGTTTCATATTTGGGAACACTACTACCGCTGCTGCGGATGTGGATGAACCACAACCACCCTGCTCAATTAGATCCTTTTAAAATACCTATGAAAATTGTTGAACGTGTTATGGATAACTGCTATTTGGGAGATGGAACTGTCCATCCGGGTGATCACTTACTCTTTATACATGAATTATGTGAGTTGTTCAAGTGTGCAAGTATTTCATCGAGCAAAGTTAAGAGGAAGCTATTCTCTTAATCACTGAAAGGCAGAGCTGAGGAGTGGTATCGGCTGCTAAAAGATGGTCCATCTATTGCTTGGGAGAAAATTGTACCTCTCTTTTATTCCAAATTTTATCCTCCAAGTGAAATTCATAAAGATCGTAATCGAATATGTAACTTTTGGCCTCATGATGGAGAGAGTATTGCCCAAGCGTGGGGGAGATTGAAGTTCCTAATGCTCAAATGTCCCATTCATGAGCTCCCTAGTAATATTGTTATTGATAACTTTTATGCGAGGCTTGCTCTTCATGACAAGGATTATTTGGATGCTTCCTGTTTTGGATCATTTACCCATATGAAAGGAGAATCTAAATGGGATCTTCTTGACCGTATTCAAGAAAATGCTGAAGGATGGGAGAACGACAAAGGTAGGAGGTCAGGTATAAATTATGATTATGAATGCATTAAAGCTTTTATGGGAACCGATGACTTTCATAATGTTAGCACTGCTTATGGTCTTGATTCTCAGATACTTGCTAACTGTTTTAAGGCCTTTGCCTCTTATCTTGATGTTCCAAAGAAAGATTGGAACAAGTATCATGCGCCTTATAAAGATTCTGTTAGTCATATCTCTGCTACAGCTACTGAACTTTGTACTGTTGATAGCATTTTGCCTGAACCTTATTTCGAGAAGACACCTTTCCCTGCTAAGGTAAAGGAGCATTCTACTTTGGTAAGTGTGCTTAATAAAAGTACTAAGAAAGCTGCAGAACCTGATGAGAAAATTACTATTAAGTCTCCTGTAGCTATAGTGAAGGACCTTGTTACTAAAGACGTAGGGGATGAACATATTGTCTTTTGTGAAGATACTACTAACATTGTTTCACATCCTAGTAGGTGTAGGAAAACAAGTGTTCCTGTTATCTCTGTCAGGATTGGCAATCATTGCTATTATGGTTTATGTGACATTGGTGCAAGTTCAAGTGCTATTCCTATAGAGCTTTACAGAGAAATCATGCATGAAATTGCCCCTTGTGAACTTGAGGATTGATACATCTCCAACGTATCCATAATTTTTTATGCTCCATGCTTGTTTTTACACCATTTGTTTAGTGTTTCGTTACACTTCGTGGCATTTTTATGCATTTTCCGGGACTAACCTATTAACGAGATGCCACAGTGCCAGTTCCCTATTTTCTACTGTTTTTGTGTTTCAGAAAAGTTACACAGGAAATGTTCTTGGAATTGGACGAAACCAAAGCCAGACGTCCAGATATTTCACGGAGCTTCCAGAACACCGAAGAGGAGACAGAGAAGAGCCACTGGTGGGCCACACCACCAGGGGGCGCGGCCTGGGGCTGGCCCGCGCCCCCCTATGGTGAGCCCCACCAGGGCCACTTCTGACGACGCCCCTTCGCCTATAAAGACCCCCCGACGGGAAAAACCTAAACACCCGATCACTTTTCCAGAACACATCGCGATCCGCCGCCGCCGTTGACCCGAAGATCGGGAGGGTCCAGAAGCTCTTCCCGGCACCCTGCTGGAGAGGGGAATCGCCACCGGAGGTCTTCTTCATCGCCATGCTTGCCTCCGGCGCGATGAGTGAGTAGTCTACCTTGGACTATGGGTCCATAGTAGTAGCTAGATGGTTGTCTTCTCCACCATGTGCTTCATGTTTAGATCTCGTGAGCTGCCTTACATGATCGAGATCACCGTTATGTAATTCTACATGTTGTGTTTGTTGGGATCCGATGAATATTGGTGTTATGATTGAGTTGATATACTGAATTTTATCTTATGTTATCTCTATGTTGTTTATGATCTTGCATGCTCTCCATTGTTAGTAGCTATCTTGGCCAAGTAGTTGCTAGTGACTCCAAGAGGGGGTATTTATGCTTGATAGTGGGTTCATGCCTCTATTTAATCTGGGGGAGTGACAGAAACCTCTAAGGTTGTAGATGTGCTGTTGCTACTAGGGGTAAAACAACATTCATATGCTCGAGGGCATATGCTTTGTTTACATTACACACTTTGCTTAATGCAATTATCTGTTGTTCGCAACTTAATACTTGTGGAGTTCTCGGATTGATTCGCCACAAGTGGATTATTAGTCATAGATGCAGTTGGATGGCGGTCTATGTATCTTGTTGTAATGCCCAGAGTAAATCTCATAGTGATCCTCTCGACATATCACGTTGTCTTTATTCTATCAATTGCCCAACTGTAATTTGTTTACCCAGCATGTGTTATTTTATCTTATGGAGAGACACCACTAGTGAACTGTGGACCCCGGTCCTATTTCCTTTATATTGCTATCACCTGTTTACTTTACTTGCACTGTTTACTTTACTCGCATACTATTACTATTTTCCACTCGATACGCTCATTCCTTTGTTTACAGCAAATCGGTGAGATTGACAACCTCATCGTAAGTTGGGAACAAAGTACTTGGTTGTGTTGTGTGTAGGTTCCACGTTGCCACTCGCAAAGCAAAGCTTGGACGAGGTGCCCTATAAATTGTCCGGAGCTGTCGCGAAGCTAGCGGGCATCACCTTCAGTCGTAATCATCCTCCTACTGGATTGATAATCTTGGTTTCATAACTGAGGGAAAACTTGCTGCTATATTCATCAAAACCTTCTCTTGGGGTTTTCCAACTGGCCGGTCATTTACTACACATTCCGACGTCAACTTGGTTCCAGAAGTTTTCTGTCGCTGTTGCCGTGTATTAAAGAAGAAGCTTTCACACCATCATCACTGCGCCATCAACAAGTTTTCTGGCGCCGTTGCCGGGGAGGAAAAGAAGACTTCTGCAAGGGGAGTTTCGCACGCACATCCTTTACTTTGTTTTAAGTTTTGCTTTACTTTATTTTTACTTGCATCGTTTTATCAAAAACCCAAAAAAATTAGTATCCTTGATAGTTGTTCTTACTTGTCTGCTTTTAGTTTTGCTAGAATGGCTACTCCTGAAAAGACCAAGTTGTGTGACTTTACTAGCACGAATAATAGTGATTTTATCTGCACTCCTATTGCGCCACCTGCTGCAAATTTTTATGAGATTAAGCCCGCTTTGTTGAACCTTGTTATGAAAGAGCAATTTTCTGGTGCTAGTACTGATGATGCTGCAGCTCGTCTCAACAATTTTGTTGAGCTATGTGAGATGCAAAAGTATGAGAATGTTGAAAGTGATATTATTAAGCTTAAGTTGTTTCCTTTTTCTTTGAGAGGAAAAGCTAAGGATTGGTTACTGTCTTTGCCTAAAAATAGTATTGATTCATGGGCTAAGTGTAAGGATGCTCAAGCTTGGGAAAGAATGAAATCTATGATAAAGAATTGTCCCACTCATGGACTGACTACTTGGATGATTGTCAAAACTTTTTATGCAGGACTGAATTTTTCTTCGAGGAACCTACTTGATTCAGCTGCTGGAGGCACTTTCATGTCCCTTACCTTGGGCACCGCAACGAAGCTTCTCGACAATATGATGGTAAATTACTCTGAATGGCACACCGAGAGAGCTCCACAAGGTAAGAAGGTAAATTCTGTTGAGGAAACCTCTTCCTTGAGTGATAAGATTGATGCTATTATGCTTATGCTTTCTAATGATAGGACTCATGTAGATCCTAATAATGTTCCTTTGGCCTCTTTGGTTGCTCAAGAAGAGCATGTTGATGTAAACTTCATTAGAAATAATAATTTTATCAACAATGCTTATAGGAATAATTTTGCTAGTAATAATCATAGGCCGTATCCTTCTACCAATGGTAATGGTTATGGTAACTCTTATGGTAATTCCTCCAACAACACTAGGGCCGCGCCCTCCGAGCTTGAGGTAATGCTCAAGGACTTCATCGGTAAGCAAAATGCTTTTAACAAGTCTGTTGAGGAAAAGTTAGGCAAAACTGATATTCTTGCTTCTAAAGTTGATAGCCTTGCTCATGATGTTGAACTTCTGAAATTAAAAGTGTTGCCTAATGATGTGAAGGAGAACAATGTTTTTGCTACTTCTAATGCTATCCAAGTTAGAATTGATGAAAATGTTAGGATGCTAGCAGAATTGCATGCCAGGTGGGAAATAGAAGATGAGATGGCTAGAAAGATGAAGGTATGTACCATTACTACCTCTAATGATGTTATTCCTAATTCTAGCAATCCTCTTACTTTGATTGGTGTAGAGAAAACTCCTACTCCTTGTGTTAAAAAGCCCAAAACAGCAAAAACTTTTTTCTCAAAAGAGTGCTGAAATTTTTCGGAGTGTAGGATATGATAGCTCTATTTCCTTTAATGATTTTGATGTTGATGGCTGCAATATATCTGAAGTTATTTTGTTCTTGCAAAAGCTTGCTTTGACTCCCAATGCTAGTTCTTTAAATGTTGCTTTTACTAAGCATATTACCAATGCTCTTATGAAAATTAGGGATAAAAAGTTGAAGCAAAAAGCTTCTATTCCCAAGAAATTAGAAGATGGTTGGGAACCCATCATTGATATGCATGTTAATGGTTTTGATTGCCATGCTTTATGTGATCTAGGTGCTAGTATTTCTATTATGCCTAGAAAGATTTATGACATGCTTGATTTACCACCTCTTGAAAAGTGTTATTATGATGTTCCTATTGCTGATGTTGCTAAGAAGAAACCTTTGGGAAGAATTAATGATGTTCTTATTATGGTTAACAATAACCTTGTTCCCATAGATTTTCTTGTCATGGATGTTGAATGCAATGCTTCATGTCCTATTATTTTGGGAAGACCTTTTCTTCGAACTGTAGGTGCCATCATTGATATGAGGGAAGGCACCATCAAATATCAATTTCCACTCAAGAAAGGTATGGAACACTTCCCTAGAAAGAGAAAGAAATTACTTTTTGACTCTATTCTTAGAGCAAATTATGAGCTTGATGCTTCATCACTTGATGTTACTTGATTCACATTTTCTGCGCCTAGCTCAAAGGCGTTAAAGAAAAGCACTCGTGGGAGAAAACCCAATGTTTTTACATTCAGTTCTTTTTCTTTTATTTGAGTCTTGGAAGTTATTACTACTGTAATAACCTCTCCTTATCCTTTTTATTTCGTTTTTGTGCCAAGAGAAGCCTCTAATTTGAGTGAGGTAAGATTTGGGGATGTTGCTGTCCTGAAACAGTTTTTGGTGCTGCACCGTAAAAATTCGTGAACATTCTCTGTATATCTTTTGGACCTGCGATTTCTTGTGCATATGACCCAGATTATATCCAAACTTTCATTAGTTTAACACTTTTTGATTTGAGCAACAGAAAACCCTCTAAAAATTCGACCTTTATCAGCTGTTCTGTTTTGACAGATTTCTGCCAATATTTGTGTTTGCCGCTTTATTGCTTTTTTTGAGTTCTTTTGATCACGGAACTTTTGGGGAAGTTGATACAGTAGTATATACTTTATATGTGGTGGGTTTGAGTTGAAACCTAAAGCAAAAAGGGTTGATTCGATGTTATGCTTACACTAATGTTGTTAATAGATTTGAGTTTAGTTTTGTATGAAGGAAGTTTTCAAGTGTAGGGATTGGAGAATGATGAGATGAGTTAAAGAATGGACAAACGCTCAAGCTTGGGGATGCCCATGTCACCCCAAGAAATATCCAATAAGTACAAGCATCAAAGTTTGGGGATGCCCCCGAGGCACCCCTTCTTCATCGGCAAAAATCAGGTCACCTTTCAACACACTGTATTTTTATTGCTTCATGCATTATGCGTTTTTCTTGGAGCGTCAGTTGTTTTTAGTTTTCATTTTTGTTTAGTTTTGTTTGGTGCAATAAATGGTTGGACCCCAACAAATTTCCTTTGGAGAAGTTGCCTTGCTTTTCATTTGCCAAGAGCACTCCGTTTTTCATTCTTATAATTTCAACGAGTGTTTTTTTTTCTAGAACTGCGTTTAGCTTTCGATTTTCACCTTGATATGTGTTCAGATCTTGTTATATCTTTTTATCAAGGTGTATTTTTGCCTCTGGTCCTTATTGGTTTTCATCAAAAGAGTTGTTTATAAAAAGTTCGAATGGTGTTGGAAAACAGAAAAAGCTTTATGCAAAAAAGTGGTACAAGAAGGAGCTTGTGTAGACTGTGGCCTAGGCTTTTGCATGTCGTGCTTGATGTCTTTTTGGTAGTATGCTTAGTGGTTTTGCTGTAGCATGACTTGTCTCAAATGACTGAGATTGCTTAATGAGCCTTTGAAAAAATCATGCGTTGTTTTAATTATTTGGAAGCATTATTTTGGTTTTCTCATTTGATGCTTTATTTGGGTTGACTTGGCGCATGCTCACACATGTTAGACTCATACAAAGTCGCCATTGCCTCTATGATCATTTAGTTTTTAACTTTTTATGCCATCTTATGCTTCTTTTAATGTCGCTTTGTCGCTATGCTTGATTATGGCCGTTAATGCTCTCTTAGTTGGTCGCTCCCAGTCTTTTGCTAGCCTCCATTTTGTACTGAGTATGAGCTCTACTCATGCAACCAACTCCTAAAAACCAAGTTTGCCATTGTGTCCACCATACATACCTATTAGCAATTTGCTATTCCAAAGTACATTTGACTTGCTTTTATCTATCCTTCAAATTAAACTCCTTTTGGTGTTATGCGAAAATTGGTTAGTAAAGCTCTCATGAACCGGATGACACACTTTACTTTTCTCGCTTTAAAATTTTGACATTGTGGTCTCTTATGTTGAGTTGTTATGCTTGCAAGTTCTAAGTTGGGAATTAGCCCAGCCATGCCGTCATGGGGCAAGCTTTCAACATTGCACTATCTTTCATTTGAGTTGATATCATGATCTTTTGTTTATGGATTCTCGCGGTGTGAAATTGTCGATGGATTTCGTGTCGCAAGAACACGGGGTACCACGCGATGGACCCAAAGATTCGAACGTAGGGGGCTGAACGTGGGAGATCTTGGATCGCAACGAAACACGGTGATGGAAGCCTCGAGTCGTTGAACGCACAACACACTGCAGAGAGGGACGCCGAGCTTTACCCAGGTTCAGGGCCCTCGTGGTGAGGTAAAGCCCCTACTTCCTGCCTTCTTGTATTACGACGCGACACCTCGTGAGGAGTACAAGGTCTTGGTTACAGAGCTCTAGCTGGCGGGAGGTAGAAGAACCAACTTAGCCTAGCTAGGAGCCCGGAGATGAGGATTCGATCCCCTCTAAGGGGTGGCCTCCCCTCCTTTTATAGCGCCAAGGTCCTCCTTCCCCTTATCTTCTTGGGGAAGGGGTTGCCACACACGGCCAAGCAGGGAGGACAGTTGTAGATTTTTATTCTTCCGTGGACATAGTCTTCGTAGAGTAGTGGCGCCGGTCCACCGGAGTGGGTGGAGGACGCTGACGTCTTCCCCTGGCACCCTGCACCGTCCACGCTATTTTTAAGGGGGTGGCTAACAACCACTGTTCTGCTTTATGTAGGCACGGCGAAAGTTGGTCTCCTCCCTATCGGGGGTAGCGTGGGCGGTACGCGGTCTTCTGCCCTTCATCTTCTTGCTCTGCACGCAAACGTGCTGAGCTGACGTAGATATGGTCCCTCCCCTCACCAGCAGAAGCTCGTGAGGAGGTCTTCTGGTCCTTAGAGGTTTTAGTCATCGTTTTCCTCATGAGGCGCCTCCTCATGAGGGTCTTCTCCAACAGCTTCGGTCGTCGTTGCACCTTGGGCCGAAGCTAGGCCATTGAAGAGGCCCAGGAGCAGGTGGAACGGGATACCCCGGTATCCAGAATACCGACAGTAGCCCCCGGGAGCCCAGCCCGTGAACGCACCCTCCTGAGGGGGCGAAGGGCTGGGGGCCCCCAGAAGCTGCTGGGCCCTCCAACGGCACGCGTCAACCGTGCGGTCAGAGGACCATGTGAAGATGCGGAGGTCGTGGGCACGTGGCGCCCTTGCAGTCAGTGAAGAGAAGCGGCGTGGAGATCGTGCGTAGTGGGTGGGGTAACGGGCGTTTTTTCGAACCGTCGCATCAAGGGCGACGTTTCGGAAACCACGCCCTGGCCGCCCCCTTAAAAGCTTGGCAGAGAAGGCTCCTCCCCCTCTTCCACAGCACATCGCCACCACCACCTCCCTTCCGAAGATCTTGCGCACCCAAATCCTCTTAGCCTTCAATCCTCCCGCTGCAACTCGCCCCCGCCTAGAGCCATGGCCCCGCGCAGGGCTACCGGAGCAGCGAGGTCTTCTGAAGCCGCGCCGCAGTCGGTGGCGCCCCTGCTCGACTCCCGTATCAAGAGTAGCCGCGAGCTCCAGACCGTCCGGGAGATGGTCGGGAGCAAGAACAATGAATGGGGCGCCACCCGCATCTGGCACGGCCGCGCGCCGCAGGACACTCTGCCCGCGATGGCGCAGCCTTTCTTCCTCTTCTCTGTCTTCGTCGGCCTGGTGCCGCCGTTCTCCCCCTTCTTCTTGGCGATCCTGGAGACCTACGGGATCCAGGCCATCCACCTGCACCCCAAGTCCGTCACCTTGTTGGCGGTCTTCGCCTATGCCTGCGAGGCATGGATCGGCATCAAGCCGTCGGTGGCGTACTTTTGCCACCTCTTCTCTCTTCAGTCCTCTGGGCTGAACCAGAGTTCCGGCTGCGTCTCCTTCATCACCACTGCCAGGACGGAGGGCAACTTCATCGACTTGAAGTGGATGAAGAAAGTTGAAGACTTTCGGAGCCGCTGGTTCTTCGTCGACATCCTCAAAGAATCGGAGCTCTTCCTCGTCACCGGGGTGCCCCCCGTCAAGCTCACCACCTGGGCCAGCGAGGCCCTTCCTGAGGAAGCCCTGAGGACGCTCCGCCCGCGAATCCGATATCTCCGGAAGGCCGGTGTCACAGGGACCATGGTCGGGGTGGAGTTCATCACCCGACGCATCGCCCCCCTTCAGGACCACCGCCGGGAAATCTAGAGGCACAGGGACGGAGACGACCTCAGGCTTCACGTCAGCGAGCTCAACGCCGACGCTCGGGAGGAGGTAATAAGAGCCTTCTTCTCTTCTGCCGCCATCCCCGCCATCCCGCGCACTGCTCTACCGATCTACAATTTGGGCGTTTGGGAGACCAGCCGTGCCACAGCGGGGATCTTGAAGTTCAACGCCTGGGGCCCACTCCTTGCCGACGGTGTCGTGCCCGGTCCCCTCCTGAGTGCACCGGCGGCCAGCTCAGAGCATCACTCGGTTGCAAGGGGAGCAGGGCGCACGGCCTCTAGAGATCTTGATGATGACGACGCAGAATCCGGCGAGCGGCTAGCACGCCGGAGGCGCCCCGAGGGCACTGTGGTGCTCTCGGACTCCTCCTCCGACGACTCCTCCCCGCCGGATGAGCCCACCGGTGGAGACGCTGACGTGTCCTCCTCGCGAGACCTGGAGGAGGAGGGGCGCCGAGCCCGCCTCGAGGCGGAGCGCCGCTCCAAGTTCAATGACGAACGTGCCAGCCGGCGACCCGAGGCCGAGGCCTCCCGGGGCAAGAAGCCGGCCAGAGAATCTTCCGTGCCTCCACCGCCACCCCCCCCCGTCCTTTCGGGCAAGAGAGGATGGGTAGAGCGCGACGCCTCGTGAGTGTTTCTGAACAAAAATCCTTACTCCTTGACTTACCTTTCCCCTAACCTTTTTCTCCCCTCCCCTCTTCAGGGACGCCGAGGAGAAGAAGGAAGAGAAGAAGAGGAGGAAGAAGAAGAGGAAGACCGGCCAGACCACGCCGGGACCTAACCCGGCATCCACTGCCACACCGGCGATGCCGCCGCACGCCGCCGGGGAAGAAGAGGATCGCGCGTCCACAGACGCACCGTCCGCCCCGGGAGCCGCCACAGCTCCCAGCACGACCGAGCCCCCTAGCGCAGGGGCACACCAGAGACCATGGGGGCAGCGCCTACTGCCCCCACAACAGCCAGCACCACCACCACTCCGGAGGCGCCTTCGGCCACGACGGCCGCGCCGTCCAGCACGAGGGCAGCCCCGAGCTAAGCGGCGAGAAGGGGACGGCCTCCACCGAGCTGGGCCCCTCCAGAGCCCCGTCGCCTCCCCTGCCGGGATACTGGGGAGGCCCGTGAGGATCGCCACAGAGCCCCACGCCGATGACCCATGGGCGGGGGTGCTCGCGGCCATGACCGGCGCCCTCTGAAATGAGGTCGCCAAGGTGCGCGCCACCAGCGAGGCGCACATCAACGAAGGCTGGGTCCTCCTGCACCAAGCCGCGGAGCGATGCCGTCTCCTGGACCAGCGCGCCGCTGAGCGCCGCGAGCAGGCGAGGAAGGAGGCGGTGGAGATCCGCGCCAGCGTGGCCGAGGCTGAAGAAGCTCTGGCGAACGCCAGGGAGTCGACGAGGGGAATCCTAGCCAGGGCGCACCACGAGGCCATGGAGATTATCTCTGAAGCGCGCCAGAGGATCCCCTCCACCGTTGGGCCTCCCAACCCAGCCTTGGCTGGGGAGGAGGCTAAGCGGGCAACTCAGCACCTCCTGGACCAGGCCAGGACCAACGCCGACGGCCTTCTCGCCAACGCCCGGCAGAGACTGGATGAAGTCAAGGACCGGGAAGCCCTCCTCCACGCCCGGGAGGAGAGCGCTGATTCCCGCACGGAGAGCCTGAGCCTGCAGGAGGCTGGGCTCGCCGTTCGAGAAGCCGAAGCTCGCGAACGCGAGCGAGCGAGAGCTTCGCCTCCAGGAGGAGCAGATCCATGCCCTCGAGGACCGGCTCACCAGGGAGCGGGAGGCCCTCAAGAGCAGGGAGGAGATGGTCAGCCGGAACACCGCTGAGCTGTCCCGGCACCACGAGGAGCTCCAGCAGCGTGAGGACTCTCTCCAGGAGCGCATGGATCGAATGCTGGTCCAGCGGCGGGTCACCATGGAGCAGGAATTCGAGCGGAGGTGCGCCGAGTACATCGAGACGTGCCGTGCCGACTTCCGCTCCAAGACCGACACCGCCCTGGCCAGGTACAAGCAGATGCGCGACACCCTAGAGCGGAAGGTCCGCGACCTAGAGGCTGAGCTAAAGGAGGCGCACGAGATGCACCGAGGCACCGAGCGCGCTCTGGCCGAAGCTGACACCACAATCCACACGCTCCAAGGAGACGTGAGGCGGCTGGAGGAGGAGAACTCGGCGACGGTCCAGCAGATCGTGGAGATCTCCCGAGAGCTCTAGGAGGCCAGAGACTCCAAAGCTGAAGTAGGCGTGCAGCGCAAGTAGCGCGTGTAGATGTTTCGCGGGTTTTCGGCCCGCGTCATGGCGGCGGCGCATCGCCTGGGCATCCACGGGCTGACTCTTCCCACCGTCCCCGAGGACGACAGGTCAATTATGCTCTTCTTTAGCCAGCTGGCAGATGAGCTAGACGGCGCATCTGCCAAGGTCTTGGAGCTCATCGACGCCGAGTGCCGGGAGCTTCTGGGGCTCGCAGGGACGAGGATCTTCTCCAACCTCCAGCGCCTCCGCCCCGAGCTTGACCTGGAGGAAGTCCTATAGAGGAGGGAGCCCCCACCGCCCGACACTCCTGACCGTGCGGCGCAGGCTAGGGTGGCGCGTATGGACATCGCCCTGCAACGGCTGCAGGCCATCTACGCCCGCCCCGAACCATCCGCAGCTACGGTCCAAGGGAGCTCCTCCAGCGGCGACACCTCGAGCTCTGGGGAGTCCGGCAGCGAAGAAGCCGAGGGAGACGATGACGGAGCGATGGAGTCCAGCGAAGACGCATCCTCAGGCTCCAGCCAAGGCGCCAGCGATGACGAGGGCGACGCGGAGGCCGCCCAATAAGCTCTTTCCAGTCCTCCTCCTGAAGAAATGTACTAGCTGCACACTTGGCAGCCATCAGACATTGCCCTGTTGGGCCCTTTTTAGTTGTAATCGCACCTAAGGCGTTTGTTCACCAAATTATCCTTATTTGCACCCTTGCGCATTTTTCCTCGCCCTGCCTTTGTCTGAGACGTGCTCTACGCCATTCGGGGGCCAGCCTCTGAGTGGGACAGCAGCCTAACGCTTAGTATGGAGCTCGTGGTGCAAGGCTAGCGGGCACTGGCACTCAGGAGGTGACTATGATGGCACACAAGACTATCTCCCTGCAGCCCCCCTGGCATCCAAACACGACAAAGGCGATTCCAGGAGAAGAAGTACAAGGCCGTAGACAAGAACAGCAAAAGACTTGGCAATTTCCGCACGAGTCGTGCGACCCTTGCGCGCTCACGCGCCTTCATCCGAGTGTCACTCGAGAGGAGAGAGCACCATGGATCGTATGAGGTGACTGTAGCGGGTCCCTTCCCTAGTCAGAGCTCAATCCGTTCTGGGTTTTGCGGGCCTGCTGTTTTCCGGGCAAAGGCCCCAGCGCGGACACCGTGCTCCGACTCCTTCTCGAAGGGCAGACGAGCGAAAACTCATGTCCGCGCTAGGCCGCAATTCAACCAAATTCGCCGACTTGGACGAGGCCAAGACTCAAAAACTCCAAATAGTTTAGGCAGATTAGAAAAGGTTGATAACAGACGAGGTTTGCCGTTACACTTAGGTTCCTGGCGGAGCTGAAGATTCCGTTTCCTTAGCCGAGAGCGTGGGGGTGACGACCCTTGAGCCCCCCAGCCCAGTCTTCGAGCACCTGGGGACGGGGCCATCGAAGGCGGCGTAAGCCAATGCGCCCTCTGGCTCAGGTCCCAGGGATGCGTATCTGTCGAGGAAGCGCTCGCAGAGGTCCCTCCAGGACGAGATGGACCTTGGCGGCAGCCTGCAGAGCCACCGGCGAGGCTCTCCCTTTGTGGCCATCATGAACCAGTTGGCCATGACACGCCCATCGCCTCCCACCGCCTGAATACTGGCTGCGTACTGTTGCAGGAACTCCACCGGATCGGAGGTCCCGTCGTAACGCGCACCAATATCCGGCCTGAAGCGAGGCGGCCACGTGGCGCGACGAAGGGGCCCGGCGAGTGCCGCGAAGCCCCCGAAGCTGAGGTCGCCGACCTTCGGCTCACCTTCTCCAATGGCCTCCAGGCCATCAAGGACTTGAAGGCGTGCCCAGCGACGGCACGCGTAGACAGCACGAAGGGGAAGACGGTGATGACGATCGTCACCCATGTCGAAGCAGATCTAGAAGAAATCACACCACAGCCCCCTATCTGGTGCGCCAAATGTCGATGGATTTCGTGTCGCAAGAACACGGGATACCACGCGATGGACCCAAAGATTCGAACGCAGGGGGCTGAACGTGGGAGATCTTGGATCGCAATAAAACACGGTGACGGAAGCCTCAAGTCATTGAACGCACAACACACTGCAGAGAGGGACGCAGAGCTTTACCCAGGTTCAGGGCCCTCGTGGTGAGGTAAAGCCCCTACTTCCTGCCTTCTTGTATTACGACGCGACACCTCGCGAGGAGTACAAGGTCTTGGTTACAGAGCTCTAGCTGGCCGGAGGTAGAAGAGCCAACTTAGCCTAGCTAGGAGCCCGGAGATGAGGATTCGATCCCCTCTAAGGGGTGGCCTCCCCTCCTTTTATAGCGCCAAGGTCCTCCTTCCCCTTATCTTCTTGGGGAAGGGGTTGCCACACACGGCCAAGGAGGGAGGACAACTGTAGATTTTTATTCTTCCGTGGACGTAGTCTTCGTAGAGTAGTGGCACCGGTCCACCGGAGTGGGTGGAGGAAGCTGACGTCTTCCCCTGGCGCCCTGCACCATCCACGCTATTTTTAGGGGGTGGCCAACAACCACTAATCTGCTTTATGCAGGCATGGCGAAAGTTGGTCTCCTCCCTGTCGGGGGTAGCGTGGGCGGTACACGGTCTTCTGTCCTTCATCTTCTTGCTCTGCATGCAAACGTGCTGAGCTGACGTAGATATGGTCCCTCCGCTCACCAGCGGAAGCTCATGAGGAGGTCTTCTGGTCCTTAGAGGTTTTAGTCGTCGTTCTCCTCATGAGGCGCCTCCTCATGAGGGTCTTCTCCAACAGCTTCGGTCGTCGTTGCACCCTGGGCCTAAGCTGGGTCGTTGAAGAGGCCCAGGTGCAGGTGGACCGGGATACCCCGGTATCCAGAACACCGACAGAAATAAATTGGGAATCTTGCGGGATCATGGAGTTTGTATATGTGTTAGAGAAACGCCTGGGCCGCTAATCTAAGCCATGCATAATTCATGGTGGAAATTTACAACATGCCCATAGTGAACATTCAATGACACATCTCACAATAAAAAGCTATACCAATGGTAAATAAACGAGATGCCGAGGTGTTCATTGTTTGTTTGTCCTGTCATTTTGATGTGGGCTTGTTCCATGTCATCGGGCACGGAGGAACCCCGTTGGCGGTTCTCGATGATACGTGTATACTTACAATGACAAGAGCTTGCTTGGGACTCTAAGTAAAGTAGCATGAGGTTTGGGTATTCGTATTTCATGGGACATGAGGTTTTCAACTTATGATTTGTCAAGCATATGCAGCATAAGTGTACTTGCATTAACTTTAACCATTCAAGATGCTTATGATGGGGGCAATGAGAGATCAAAGCCGGTAAGTACCATAATTTTTGAAGGTTTATAAAACTTGCAATCACTGCTTCCCTCCGCGAAGGGCCTTTCTTTTACTTTTATGTTGAGTCTCCACCTTCTATCTTGATGCACCATTAAGAGAGCATAGTTGTCATTCTGAGTATAATGTGCATTGTCCCAAAGTTTTTATTGATTGATTCATATTGTTGGTTTCACTTGTTCTTAAATTATTTGTATCTAGTCGCCCTCTTAAACTTGAAGGTGTCCTATGCATTTATGTTTTGCTCTCTCATGAAGGACAAGCTGAAAACCATTTGTACATTTTTCCATATGATTTGAACACACATTTGACTTTCATTGTTTCATTTTCATGATCTTTTGTTTGTGTTCATTTTCATGTTATAACATGGTTGCTAAGTTTCTTCTATCAAGATTATATCTTTCATGCCCATGTTTTAAGTTCTTTTGATCCCAGCGCACAACGCTTACATAGATGATCAAGATTGTGTAGGTGCATGTCACCTCAAAAATTATTTCTTTTGTTATCACTTACCTACTCGAGGACAAGCAGGAGTTAAGCTTGGGGATGCTGATACGTCTCCAACGTATCCATAATTTTTGATGCTCCATGCTTGTTTTTACACCATTTGTTTAGTGTTTTGTTACACTTCGTGGCATTTTTATGCATTTTCTGGGACTAACCTATTAACGAGATGCCACAGTGCCAGTTCCCTATTTTCTACTTTTTTGTGTTTCAGAAAAGTTACACAGGAAATATTTTCGGAATTGGACGAAACCAAAGCCAGACGTCCAAATATTTCACGGAGCTTCCAGAACACCAAAGAGGAGATGGAGAAGAGCCACTGGTGGGCCACACCACCAGGGGGTGCGCCCTGGGGCTGGCCCGCGCCCCCCTATGGTGAGCCCCACCAGGGCCACTTCTGACGGCGCCCCTTCGCCTATAAAGACCACCCGACAGGAAAAACCTAAACACCCGATCACTTTTCCAGAACACATCGCGATCCGCCGCCGCCGTCGACCCGAAGATCGGGAGGGTGCAGAAGCTCTTCCCAGCACCCTGCCGGAGAGGGGAATCGCCACCGGAGGTCTTCTTCATCACCATGCTTGCCTCCGGCGTGATGAGTGAGTAGTCTACCTTGGACTATGGGTCCGTAGCAGTAGCTAGATGGTTGTCTTCTCCACCATGTGTTTCATGTTTAGATCTCGTGAGTTGCCTTACATGATCGAGATCACCGTTATGTAATTCTACATGTTGTGTTTGTTGGGATCCGATGAATATTGGTGTTATGATTGAGTTGATGTACTGAATTTTATCTTATGTTATCTCTATGTTGTTTATGATCTTGCATGCTCTCTGTTGTTAGTAGCTATCTTGGCCAAGTAGTTGCTAGTGACTCCAAGAGGGGGTATTTATGCTTGATAGTGGGTTCATGCCTCTATTTAATCTGGGGGAGTGACAGAAACCTCAAAGGTTGTAGATGTGCTGTTGCTACTAGGGGGAAAACAACATTCATATGCTCGAGGGCATATGCTTTGTTTACATTACACACTTTGCTTAATGCAATTATCTGTTGTTCGCAACTTAATACTTGTGGAGTTCTCGGATTGATTCGCCACAAGTGGATTATTAGTCATAGATGCAGTTAGATGGCGGTCTATGTATCTTGTTGTAATGCCCAGAGTAAATCTCATAGTGATCCTCTCGACATATCACATTGTCTTTATTCTATCAATTGCCCAACTGTAATTTGTTTACCCAGCATGTGCTATTTTATCTTATGGAGAGACACCACTAGTGAACTGTGGACCCCAGTCCTATTTCCTTTATATTGCTATCACCTGTTTACTTTACTTGCACTGTTTACTTTACTCGCATACTATTACTATTTTCCACTCGATACGCTCATTCCTTTGTTTACAGCAAACCGGTGAGATTGACAACCTCGTCGTAAGTTGGGAACAAAGTATTTGGTTGTGTTGTGTGCAGGTTCCACATTGCCGCTCGCAAAGCAAAGCTTGGACGAGGCGCCCTATAAATTGTCCGGAGCTTTCGCGAAGCTAGCGGGCATCACCTTCAGTCGTAATCATCCTCCTACTGGATTGATAACCTTGGTTTCATAACTGAGGGAAAACTTGGTGCTATATTCATCAAAACCTTCTCTTGGGGTTTTCCAACTGGCCGGTCATTTACTACACATTCCCACGTCAACTTGGTTCTAGAAGTTTTCTGTCACCGTTGCCGTGTATTAAAGAAGAAGCTTTCACACCATCATCACCGCGCCATCAAGGATATTGATGTGGTTATTCAGCTTGCTAACAGAGAGACTGTCTTGCCACTTGGTATTGTTCGAGATGTGGAAGTTTTATGCGGTAAGACTAAATATCCTACTGATTTTCTAGTACTTGGTAAGCAAGCTAGTAAAACTTGTCCTATTATTTTCGGTAGACCCTTTTTGAATACCTGCGGTGCTGTGATAGATTGTAAGAAGGAGAATTTTTTTACTAAGTTTGATGGAGAATCTTATGAATTTAATTTTTCTAAGTTCGCTAAAACTTCTAAAAATGAATTGCCTAATGAATATTTTTGAGTTGAACAGCTTGCTTCTATTGGTCTTGCTCCTAATAATGCTTTGCAGCAATTTATGGAGGACCATGAAAGTGATGTCTTCAGGGAGGAAAGAGAAAAGATTGACGATATTCTTCTTCGTCAACCACCGTTGATTACGCACAATTTACCTGTGGAGGATTTCGGTACCACTTTGCCACCTAAGGAAGATCCTGTTTTTGAATTAAAACCTTTACCTGATGATCTTAAGTATGCTTATATAGATAATAAGAAAATATATCCTGTTATTATCAGTTCTAAACTTTCAGGAAAGGAAGAAGAAAGGTTATTTGAAGTATTGAGGAAACACCGAGGAGATATGGGCTATACTCTTGATGATTTAAAAGGGATTTCTCCTACTATATGTCAGCATGCTATTAACATGGAAGAAGATGCAAAGCCAGTAGTTGAACATCAATGCCGCCTAATTCCAAAGATGAAGGAAGTGGTAAGAAATGAGGTATTGAAGCTCCTTGATGCTGGTATTATTTATCCTATTGCTGATAGTAGATGGGTTAGTCCTGTTCATTGTGTTCCTAAGAAAGGAGGTATCACTGTTGTGCCTAATGAGAATAACGAGCTTATTCCTCAAAGGGTAGTAGTTGGTTATAGAATGTGCATTGATTTTAGAAAGGTAAACAAAGTTACTAAGAAAGATCATTATCCTTTACCGTTTATAGATCAAATGCTAGAGAGGTTATCTAAGAAGACTCATTTTTGTTTTCTTGATGGTTATTCCGGTTTCTCTCAGATTGCTGTTAAAAAGCAAGATCAAGAGAAAACCACTTTTACTTGTCCTTATGCAACTTATGCTTATAGACGTATGCCGTTTGGTTTATGCAATGCTCCTGCTACTTTTCAAAGATGCAATAGACAACACTACGAATTACATCAAAAGGACTGCTAACTCTATGGAGGTAGGCGTAAATCTACGCCACCTTAGTAGCAGGGTCCATGGAAGCAGAAGGCGCAGAAGAATCAAGAGCGGGCGTACTAGAGGAAGGCGCAGACGACCCATGTGCAGCAGTCGAGGAAGCTACCGGAGGAAGAATAAGGGACACAATATTGGGCGCATACCCCTTCG
The DNA here is from genome assembly GCA_007115705.1 of Dactylis glomerata. Taxonomy (NCBI): domain Eukaryota; kingdom Viridiplantae; phylum Streptophyta; class Magnoliopsida; order Poales; family Poaceae; genus Dactylis; species Dactylis glomerata. The sequence goes on from QXEO01000267.1 coordinate 334,717, forward strand.
CCTTCTTGAAAAACTCTGTCATCTCAACCAAAGGGATAGCGTACGAAGCGCTAACCTTCTCCCAGTTCACTTCCTCGCCATGCGATTGGGCGAGAGCAATCGCCCCTTCGACACCTTGTTTTACCGAGATGCGCTTCATCGCACGGATAGGATCCTCGATGGTGTCGAAGGCTACGACGAGCTTCCGAAGATTGTCGGCTGGAATCTCATCCTTTTTCTTCGGCCACAACCCGACGAGCAGGCAGATCAAAACATGGCGAGTTTGCTGGAGGATATTCCGAGCAAGCTTCCAGTTTGATTCCAGCACATCTACTGCGTCCAGCAGGGGGTCTTCAGAACTTGCCTGCTGAAGTCTCCAAAATTCTCCAAGTTTCTCTGCTGCATCGTAGAAATACAAATAAGGCAAGTAAACACGTATCAACAAGTGAAAATCTAGCAAGTATCTAAGGACAAGATGAAACACTTACTGCCAACAGAGATGGAGATTTCGGCAAGTCGCTTAACCATGGTTTGCTCCCACTTGGTTTGCTTCTGATTAGCATCAGCCAGCGCTTTTTCAGCCTTCTTAGCCCTGGTTTCTGCTGACTTGGCAGCCCTCTCAGCAGAAACCTTGGCAGTATTTGCATCATTTAGGGCTTATGTGGAAGCCTTAAATTCGGCTTCTAATGCCGTTATGCGAGCATGAGCTATGGCCAAGGCGATTGTAACAAAAGACAAGATGTCAGCAGCCATGAGAAGCATGAGTACAAGTAAGTGAAACAAAAATAGGCCGAAGAAAAAGGTACAACGAAAACCTTGGGATGTATCAGCAGTCTCCTGAATCTTGACACATTCAGCACCGAGAGAAAGAAATCTCTTCATCAAAGGCTGTAGAGCACAAATTGTGTAAGAATCTCAGAGTTCAAGAATAAACTATGTCGATTACATGAAGCAATACTCACATGGTCAGAGGAAGAGGATGGCTCATGAACCTCAAGAGAAACAGCTGTAGCTGTTGCCTTCCTTTGACGCTTCAGAAGCGGTGCACCATAATTTTTCTTCGGAAGGACTGGTGATGGTTTGACAACCACAGTTTCCTCCTGAGAGCGTCCTCTGGGAGTAGTTAAAGCAGTAGAGAGGGGAACCACATCGGCATCTTTCTTTGGCTTGTCATCATCACTAAAAGGAAATTATTTGACATCAAGAGGACAAGAAGAGTCAAAGACAGAAATACTTTGATAAAGAAGACCGAACAAACTCATGAGTCAAGCAATTCAAACATCTGAAGTTCGGAGTCCTTGGCAGCAGCAGGCTCCTCTGATGCATTTCTTGGAACCAAGGTACTCGAGGAAGCCAAGTCTTCTATGCGCTTCCTCTTTTTCTCCAGACCTTTATCCTCAGAGTTGGCGGGGGAGGCGATGTAGTAGAATCGCTCTCCTCCAGAGAATCTCTGGCTTCATCTCCGTCCTGGTTTTCGCTAGCCTTGGGGGCTCCGAAATCAGCAGGAGCAGGATCAGCATCGATTGGTCCTTCCTCAGGAAGATGAGGGCGAGAAACCAAAAATTGGTGGTCCTACAAAGAGCATTCGAAGAACAAATGTAATGAACAACACGCAATACAAGGAAACAACAAGGGAAGTCAACACTTTTGAGTTATAAGATGAATACCTCTAGTAAAGGGTGAGTGGAGTCGAAAAAAGTAGCTGTACAAGCTGGAATTTCCATCTGCGCAGTCAGAGTAGTCAATGACCTAACCCGCTTGTCGAGATCCTTTTTCTCTGGGACCTGGGCAGGTCCTCGAGAAGGATCGGTCAAGTTGGAGTAAGACCATAACTTAGAAGCTCGAGATTGTAGGGGTTAGATGCGCCTCTGAAGGAAGAATGCCATAAGTTGCATCTCTATCAGTCCGCCCCTTGCTGCGCTTTTGAGTCTCTGAATACGAGCCAACAAAGGCTGATATCTTCGACTTCAGCCTCCGAAGGAGGAGAATCCCATGTTGTCAGCTTTGTCAGGCTTTTGTTGGCATCGAAAGGAGCGAGACCATACTGATTAGAGTCAGCGGCCTTCTGGTCCTTGATATAGAACCAATTTTGCCTCCAGCCTTGCACTGAGGCAGCCATGTTAAACTCTAGATAATGCGATTCAGATCGCACAGATACAACAGCTCCTCCCAGCTCAGGATTTTTGTCCAAAGAAACGCTGGGGCAGAGGTGAAAGAGGAATTTCCAAAGGACCCAGTGTGGGTCAATTCCAAGAAAAGACTCATGATACGTCTCAAACGTATCTATAATTTTTGATGCTCCATGCTTGTTTTTACACCATTTGCCTTGTGTTTCGTTAGACTTCGTAGCGTTTTTATGCGATTTCCGGAACTAACCTACTAACAAGATGCCACAGTGCCAGTTCCCTGTTTTCTGCTATTTTTGTGTTTCAGAAATGCTACACAGGAAATATTCTCGGAATTGGACGAAACAAGTTCCAGAACCCCTATTTTTCCCGGAAGTGGACTGAAGACCGAACGAGAGTCGGAGGGGGGCCAGAGGGAAGGCACACCATGAGGGGGCGCGCCCCCCTCCTGGCCGCGCCCAGGGGTGGTGAGGCCCCCCTGGTGGCCCTCTGACGCCATCTCTCCGCCTATTTAAAGCCTCCTGAAGTCCAAACCCTAAATCAATCGGCGTTTTTCCCAGAACAGTTCCGCAGCACCGCCGCCGTCGAAGACAAATTTCGGGGGACAGAAGTCTCTGTTCCGGCACCCTGCCGGGACGGGGAAGTGCCCCTGGAGCCATCTCCATCGGTCTCCATCACCGTCTCCGCCATCTCCATCGACCTCACCGCCATCTCCATCAACCTTGCTGTCTCCTATGATGAGGAGAGAGTAGTTCTCCCCCGGGGCTGAGGGCTCTACCGGTAGCTATGTGGTTCACCTCTCTTTCCCATGATGTGATCTTTATGTGATTGTGAGCTTTGTATCTAGTTGAATTGGTAGATGTTATTATTCAGATATTATGCTACTCCCGTGCTTATTATTTGTAAACTCCGGAGACACCTTGTATCGTAATGGGAAGGTGACTAGTGTGCTCATTACGTGTGTCTTTTTGGTTAATGTCTCTATGAATTGTTGGTGTTTGTTGGAACCATCTAGTGCATTCACGGTGATAGTGTGGGACAATCTAGTTTGGGTACATACGGACTTTGAGGAGTGCTTCGTAGCCCTATGCATGATTAGTGTTCGTTTTCCATTGGAGAATTGTTTTGAGTTGCATATTGATGATAGTATCTATTGGTTCAATTATGTTATATTTGTTGGGAGTGTGTCCACTAGTGAAAGTATGATCCCTAGGCCTTGTTTCCAAGCATTGCACACCGTTTCCTTTCAGTTTTGTTACATGTTTGCTCGCAACGATACTTATTTCATATTACATTTACTACTCATAATCATCACTACTGCTTGTATTTCACTATCTCTTCGCTGAACTAGTGCACCTATACATCTGACAAGTGTATTGGGTGTGTTGGGGACACAAGAGACTTTCTGTATTGTAATTGCAGGGTTGTTTGAGAGGAATAGCTTTGACCTCTTCCTCCCTGAGTTCGATAAACCTTGGGTGATCCACTTAAGGGAAACTTGCTGCTGCTCTACAAACCTCTGCACTTGGAGGCCCAATACTGTCTACAAGAACAGACGCGTGCGTAGACATCAAGCTCTTTTCTGGCGCCGTTGCCGGGGAGGTAAGGTAAAAGGTACTCGCATCCTCCTGTGTGAGTGCTCAGAGTTATTTCCTTTAGATTCTGCAATTATATCTCTTTGTTTCTTGTTTTTATTTTCACTAGTTAGGCTTAATGGAAAGTAAAGAGTTCTTTAGTCTTTTTCCTGAGTTTAGATTTGAAGAGAAAATTGAAAAACCTTTGGATCTTGTTTCGCATAGCAATGTTATTAGTACGAATGCTTTGAATACCGTTATTGCTAATGCTATAGAAAAGTCTAAGCTTGGGGAAGCTGGTTTTGTTAAGCATGATATTTTTAGTTCCCCAGCTTTAGTGGAGAAAGCTTGCTCTGATGATATTTTATCTCCCCTTTGTGATGTTTCTAATGATGCTTGAGCTCCTCATCCTTTTAAAATACCTATGAAGATTGTTGAACATACTATGGATAACTGCTATTTAGGAGATGGAACTGTCCATCCTGGTGATCATTTGCTTTTTATACATGAATTTTCCGAGTTGTTCAAGTGTGCAGGTATTTTGATGAACCGAGTTAAGAAGAAGCTATTTTCTTTATCACTGAAAGGCAGAGCTGAGGAATGGTATAAAACACTGAAGGATGGTCGATCTATTGACTGGGAGGAAATTGTACCTCTCTTTTATTCTAAATTCTATCCTTCTAGTCAGGTTTATAAAGATAGGAATTACATTTATAATTTTCATCCGCATGAGGGAGAAAGCATTGCCCAAGCGTGGGGAAGATTGAAGTTACTAATGCACAAATGTCCTATTCATGATCTTCCCCGTAATATTGTTATTAATAATTTTTATGCAAGGCTTTCAGGATATTACAAGGACTATCTAGATGCATGCTTTGATGGGTCTTTCACAAGCAAGGATGTTGACACCAAGTGGGATCTGCTTGAAACAATTCAAAACAATATTGAAGGTTGGGATAGCGACAAAGGTAAAGGATCAGGTATGAATTATGAGTTTGATTGCATTAAGTCTTTTGCTGAAATTGCTGATTTTCAAGAGCTTAGTGCTAAGTATGGTCTTGATCCTCAAATTATGGTTGATTGCTTTAAAGCCTTTTCTTCCCATATGAATGTTCCTAAAGGAAATGGGGACGTGTATCATGAACCTTTTAAGGACACTTGCGTAGAAAATGATATTGTTGTTGATGATTGCAATAAAAATGCTCGAACCTCTGAAAGTCCTATTTCCTATAAGCATGTTAATTTTTTGGAGTACATAGACCTTGTGAACAGAGTTACAACAAGGAAGATTATTGTGTCCACCACGCAAATGAAGAAACCCGAATGTGGCTCAGGGATCTAGACGAGCTTGGTGAAAGGGTTTGTGAGCTTTATCCTTTTCTTTGTGAACTTTGCGATAAAACGGGTCACTTTAATTTTCAATGCCCAATTAATCGAATGAGTTCTAAAAATTTGTATTGTGATGACAAGATTACTCTCAATCAGCATGATGAGCTTACTTTGTTTTTGGATTGTGAAGAGATATCTAGGAAGATTTCTTTGGTTGATATGAGAGATGTTGATATTAATAGCACCCTTCGTGGTTGTCATCTCTATTGTGCTAAAGATTACCTCGCAAATACGTACATACAAAATCTTATAAAACATGATGTTTTGCCAAGCTATGATAGGACTAATAGATGTTTCGATCTTATTAATAGAGAGGAGGAATCCTCTAAAGTTTCTTCGGTTGTTTCTGTCAGCAAACCAGATTATGTGGAGAAGATGCCTTTCCCTCCTAAAGGATATGTGGAGAAGATGCCCTTCAAGTCTCTCCCTCCTAAAGGAGAGAGTAAGAAGAGTAAGAAGAGTATGAAGAAGAAGAAGAGGAGTAAAAGGCAAGAGGACATGGTATTTTCCCCTAAGCATTATGATCCCGCTATAGATTATGAAGATTCTGATTGGGATGATGTTCCTATGCCTGTTACCTATGTTAGTGATCATGATTGCAAAAAGCACTCTACTTTTGATATTGAAAATCTGTTTGGTACCAATTCTAAGGTTAATAATTGTTGTACCATTAGTACTATCCATGTTCCTTCTTATGATGATATGTTTGATGAATATGCTTTGCGAAATAGTTGTTCTCTCGCTTGTGATGATACTAAACCTCTAGTTTATGATAGTTATGATGATGGGTATAATATTTTTAGTTCACCTACTTTTGAGGAGAAAAATAGTTATGATTACAATATGCCTCCTATTTTTGATGATTATGGTGATGAGAATAATTATTCTGTTGAATCTGCTCCTACTACGATTGTTCATGTGGGGAGTATTAATCCTTTTATGCATGTGGCTCATGATAGGGATGCTTTATGTGATAGTTATATTGTTAGTTCTATTAATGATGCTACTAAAAGTTACTATGAGAGAGGGAAACATGGTTCGATGGGTCTCAACAATATTAAGTTTCCCCTCCTTATGTTGCAAATCTTGAAGTTGCACTTGTTTTATCTAACCATGCTTGTTACTATGTGCCTCATTGATTCATTTTCTTACAAGATTCCTATGCATAGGAAGTGGTTTACATTTAAATGTCTTTCACATTCAATTTTTGATGCTCTCTATTGCTTCAAGTTCTTATATAGCGCCTTTGCCTTAAGCTCTTTTATGGCGCCTACATGAGCATCTTTGCAAACTACTGCGCCTAGCTCAAAGGCGTTAAAGAAAAGCACTCTTGGGAGATAACCCAATGTTTTTACTTTCAGTTCTTTTTCTTTTATTTGATTCTTGGAAGTTATTACTACTGTAATAACTGCTCCTTATCCTTTTTATTTCGTTTTTGTGCCAAGAGAAGACTCTAATTTGAGTGAGGTAAGATTTGGGGATGTTGCTGTCCTGAAACAGTTTTCGGTGCTGCACCGTAAAAATTCGTGAAAAGTCTCTGTATATCTTTTGGACCTGCGATTTCGTGTGCATATGCCCCAGGTTATATCCAAACTTTCATTAGATGAACACTTTTTGATTTGAGCAACAGAAAACCCTCTAAAAATTTGACCTTTGTCAGCTGTTCTGTTTTGACAGATTTCTGCCAATATTTCTGTTTGCCGCTTTATTACTTTCTTTTTGAGTTCTTTTGATCACGGAACTTTTGGGGAAGTTGCTACAGTAGTATATGCTTTATATGTGGTGGTTTTGAGTTGAAACCTGAAGCAAAAAGGGTTGATTCATTACTATGCTTACACTAATGTTGCTAATAGAATTGTGTTTAGTTTTGTATGAAGGAAGTTTTCTAGTGTAGGGATTGGAGAATGATGAGATGAGTTGAATAGGTACAAGCGTCAAAGCTTGGGGATGCCCTCGAGGCACCCCCTTTCTTCATCGGCAAAAATCAGGTCACCTTTCAAAACAATATATTTTTATTGCTTCATGCATTATGCGTTTTTCCTGGAGCGTCAGTTGTTTTTGCTTTCAGTTTTCCTTTTGTTTTGTTTGTTGCAATAAACGGTTTGATCACATCATGTTGTTTTGGAGGGAGATGAACTTCGTTTTTCATTGCCAAGAACACTCTAGTTTTCACTCTTTTCGTTCAACGAGTGTTCTCTTTTTCTGCTACTGCGTTTAGCTTTTGTTTTTCGCCTTGATTTTTGTTCAGATTTTCTTTTATCTTTGCATCAAGGTGTATTTTTACCACTGGTCCATGTTGGTTTTCTTCAAAAGAGTTTCCTCAAAAAGGTTTGAATGGTGTTGGAAAAGAGAAAAAGTTTCATGCAAAAAAAGTGGTACAAAAGGAGCTTGTGTAGACTGTGGCCTAGGCTTTTGCATGTCGTGCTTGATGTCTTTTTGATAGAATGCTTAGTGGTTTTGCTGTAGCATGACTTGTCTCAAATGACTGAGATTGCTTAATGAGCCTTTGAAAAAAATCATGCGTTGTTTTTATTATATGGAAGCATTTATTTGGTTTTCTCCTTTGATGCTTTATTTGGGTTGACTTGGCGCATGCTCACACATGTTTGACTCATACAAAGTCGCCATTGCCTCTATGAACATTTAGTTTTTGACTTTTGATGCCATCTTATGCTTCTTTTAATGTCGCTTTGTCGCTATGCATGATTATGGCCATTATTGCTCTCTTAGTTGGTCGCTCCCAGTCTTTTGCTAGCCCTCATTTTGTACTGAGTATGAGCTCTACTCATGCATCCAACTCCTAAAAACCAAGTTGTTCCATTGTGTCCACTATAAATACCTATGCATGGTATTTATAAGCCATTCCAAGTAAATTTTCATGTGCTACCTTTCAAAACTTTCAACTACTTCTCATTTTGTGCCACTGTTTTTAGCTCATGGGGACATAGTGGTCGGAATTGCTATCTTCCATATTAAATTAAGTATCCTTCGACTAGGCAGCTTCATCTGCTCGTCATTAATTTTGCAAGAGAGCTGGTCAGACCATTGCAATCTAATTTTTAAAAAAGAAAAAAAGGCACTCCTCCATGGTATGTGAATGTTGGTGGGCACCCGATGGAATCGGTTAGCCATGGTTTGAGAAAGGAAAAAAGGTGGGGAGGAGTGCCCAAGCTTTATAAAAGAGCACCAATGTGCCAAATTTTCAAAGAACTCAAAACCGCTCTCACTTGTTTATTATGGGAGATAGTAAGACCCCATTGCCAGTCGTTGACATGAAACAACCACCTCTCAAAACCAATTTTTATCTCTGTTTTACAAATGAAAAGCTCTAGCACATGTTTAATCACTGCTTCCCTCCACGAAGGGCCTTTCTTTTACTTTTATGTTGAGTCACCACCTTCTACATTTATGCACCGTCTAAGAGAGCATAGTTGTCATTCTGAGTATAATGTGCATTGTCCCAAAGTTTATCATTGATTGATTCATGATGTTGGTTTCACTTGCTCTTAAATTATTTGTATCTAGTCGCCCTCTTAAACTTGAAGGTGTCCTATGCATTTATGTTTTGCTACTCCATGAAGGACAAGCTGAAAACCATTTGCTTTGTTTTTCCATATGATTTGAACACACGTTTGACTTTCATTGTTTTATTTTCATGATCTTTCCTTTGTGTTTCTTTTCATGCTATAACATGGTTGCTAAGTTTCTATTATCAAGATTATGTCTTTCATGCCCATGTTTTAAGTTCTTTGATCTCAGCACTCAATGCTCTATCTCGTTGATCAAATTGTGTAGGTGCATGTCACCTCAAAAATTATTTCTTTTGTTATCACTTACCTACTCGAGGACGAGCAGGAGTTAAGCTTGGGGATGCTGATACGTCTCAAACGTATCTATAATTTTTGATGCTCCATGCTTGTTTTTACACCATTTGCCTTGTGTTTCGTTACACTTCGTGGCATTTTTATGCGATTTCCGAAACTAACCTACTAACAAGATGCCACAATGTCAGTTCCCTGTTTTCTGTTGTTTTTGTGTTTCAGAAATGCTACACAGGAAATATTCTCGGAATTGGATGAAACAAGTTCCAGAACCCCTATTTTTCCCGGAAGTGGACCAAAGACCGAAGAGAGTCGGAGGGGGGCCAGAGGGAAGGCACACCATGAGGGGGCGCGCCCCCCCTCCTGGCCGCGCCCAGGGGTGGTGAGGCCCCCCTGGTGGCCCTCTGACGCCGTCTCTCCGCCTATTTAAAGCCTCCCAAAGTCTAAACCCTAAATCAATCGGCGTTTATCCCAGAACAGTTCCGCAGCGCCGCCGCCGTCGAAGAAAAATATCGGGGGATAGAAGTCTCTGTTCCGGCACCCTGCCGGGACGGGGAAGTGCCCCCGAAGCCATCTCCATCGGTCTCCATGGCCGTCTCCGCCGTCTCCATCGACCTCACCGCCATCTCCATCAACCTTGTTGTCTCCTATGATGAGGAGGGAGTAGTTCTCCCCCGAGGATGAGGGCTCTACCGGTAGCTATGTGGTTCACCTCTCTCTCCCATGATGTGATCTTTATGTGATCATGAGCTTTGTATCTAGTTGAATTGGTAGATGTTATTATTCAGATATTATGCTACTCCCATGCTTATTATTTGTAAACTCCGGAGACACCTTGTATCGTAATGGGAAGGTGACTAGTGTGCTCATTACGTGTGTCTTTTTGGTTAATGTCTCTATGAATTGTTGGTGTTTGTTGGAACCATCTAGTGCGTTCACGGTGATAGTGTGGGACAATCTAGTTTGGGTACATACGGACTTTGAGGAGTGCTTCGTAGCCCTACGCATGATTAGTGTTCGTTTTCCATTGGAGAATTGTTTTGAGTTGCATATTGATGATAGTATCTATTGGTTCAATTATGTTATATTTGTTGGGAGTGTGTCCACTAGTGAAAGTATGATCCCTAGGCCTTGTTTCCAAGCATTGCACACCGTTTCCTTTCAGTTTTGTTACATGTTTGCTCGCAGCGATACTTATTTCATATTACATTTACTACTCATAATCATCACTACTGCTTGTATTTCACTATCTCTTCGCCGAACTAGTGCACCTATACATCTGACAAGTGTATTGGGTGTGTTGGGGACACAAGAGACTTTCTGTATCGTAATTGCAGGGTTGTTTGAGAGGGATAGCTTTGACCTCTTCCTCCCTGAGTTCGATAAACCTTGGGTGATCTACTTAAGGGAAACTTGCTGCTGCTCTACAAACCTCTGCACTTGGAGGCCCAACACTGTCTATAAGAACAGACGCGTGTGTAGACATCAACTCACAGAGAGTGACAAAACAAGCAATGTGAAGAATCAAATTCGGCGTGAGCTGATGTAGCTGCACACCATAGACAAAGATTTCTTCGTGGGCAGGGAAAGAAATGCCATGGAGAAGAAAGGCGAGGAACATCACCCGATATCCTTTCGGTGGTTTTGGAACACGCTTGTCCCCGGGGAAGATGACAGGCTCCGCTTCTGGGAGAAACCCCTCCTTCTTGGCCTTCTTCAGATCCGCGTCATCAAAAGATGAAGGGACCTAGTTGAGCGCCATTTTCGTGGTCCCTTTCTTGACCATCTTCACTCTGTGAGCAATCCTCTTGACGGGCATGCAATGGTGAAGCGCTCGGGGGCTGCGCAGAGAAGGCAAGCGTGAGGAAGAAGAAGCAGTGGCGGCGGCAGAGGAACACCAAGCTAGTAAAAAGTAACAACAAAGGTCCCTCCGTATATAAAGCTTCTTCAAGAAGGAACGTGGGTTGCGACGTGGCGTGCGAAGCGGAAGCGGCAAAGCCCACTAACGGGCGGAAAATTTGGAAATTACCGCGTTGCCCATGTGCAACGGTCAGCGTCCAGTCAAATCATCATAGAGAGTGACTATATCAATGACATCACATGTACCAAGTAAAGTCGATAAAACTATAAGTCAAAGAAAGATCTGAGACTATGATCGTTTGATGTGTGGTGAATGACCAGCCCGTTGGGAACCCCAAGAGGAAGGTGTGATGAGTATAGCAGCTAGTTTTCCCTCAGTTAAGAAACCAAGGTTATGTCGATCAGGAGAAGAGCGGGCAATACGACTATAGGTGATGCTTGCTAGTTTGCGACAGCTTCGGACAATTTATATATGGCGCCTCGTCCAAGCTTTGCTTGCTAGCTGCAACGCGGAACCTGCACACAACACAACCAAGTACTTTGCTCCCAACTTGCGATGAGGTTGTCAATCTCACCGGTTTGCTTGAAACAAAGGGTATGAGCGTATCGAGTGGAAAGCAGTAGAAGAATGCGAGTAAAGTAAACAGTGCGAGTAAAGTAAACAGGTGATAGCAATATGATGGAAATAGGACCGGGGTCCATAGTTCACTAGTGGTGTCTCTCCATAAAATAAATAACACATGCTGGGTAAACAAATTACAGTTGGGCAATTGATAGAATAAAGATAAACGTGATATGTCGAGAAGATCACTATGCGATTTACTCTGGGCATTACAACAAAATACATAGACCACCATCCAACTGCATCTATGACTAATAATCCACTTGTGGCGAATCAATCCGAGAACTACACAAGTATTAAGTTGCGAACAACAGATAATTGCATTAAGCAAAGTGTGTAATGTAAACAAAGCATATGCCCTTGAGCATATGAATGTTGTTTTCTCCCTAGTAGCAACAGCACATCTACAACCTTAGAGGTTTCTGTCACTCCCCCAGATTAAATAGAGGCATGAACCCACTATCGAGCATAAATACCCCCTCTTGGAGTCACTAGCAACTACTCGGCCAAGATAGCTACTAACAATGGAGAGCATGCAAGATCATAAACAACATAGAGATAACAAAAGATATATTTCAGTATAGCAACTCAATCATAACACCAATATTCATCGGATCCCAACAAACCAAACATGTAGAATTACATAACGGTGATCTCAATCATGTAGGGTAGCTCATGAGATCTAAACATGAAGCACATGGTGGAGAAGACAACCATCTAGCTACTGCTATGGACCCATAGTCCAAGGTAGACTACTCACTCGTCGCTCTGGAGGCAAGCATGGCGATGAAGAAGACCTCCGGTGGTGATTCCCCTCTCCGGCAGGGTGCCGGGAAGAGCTTCTGGACCCTCCCGATCTTCGGGTCGACGGCGGCGGCGGATCGCGATGTGTTCTGGAAAATTGATCGGGTACTTAGGTTTTTTCCATCGGGGGGTCTTTATAGGTGAAAGGGCATCGTCAGGAGTGGACCGAGGCGGTCTCACACGTAGGGGGCGCGGCCAGGGCCTGGGCCGCACCGCCCTAGTGTGTTGCCACCTCGTGGCCCCACTCCGTCTCCTCTTCGGATCTCTGGAAGCTTCCGGGGAAAATAAGACTTCAGGAACTTGTTTCGTCCAATTCCGAGAATATTTCCCGTGTATCACTTCTGAAACACAAAAACAGCAGAAAACGGGGAACTGGCACTGTGGCGACTTGTTAATAGGTTAGTTCCAGAAAATGCATAAAAGTGCCACGAAGTGTAACGAAACAGTAGGCAAATGGTGTAAAAACAAGCATGGAGCATCAAAAATTATAGATACGTTGGAGACGTATCAAGCATCCCCAAGCTTAACTCCTGCTCGTCCTCGAGTACGTAAGTGATAACAAAGAATAATTTTTGAGGTGACATGCACCTACACAATCTTGATCATATATGTAAGCATTTGTGAGCTGGGATCATAAGAACTTAAAACATGGGCATGAAGATATAATCTTGACAATAGGAACTTAGCAACCATGTTATAAACATGCAAATGAACACAAACAAAAGATCATGAAAATGAAACAATGAAAGTCAAACGTGTGTTCAAATCATAAGGAAAAACATACAAATGGTTTTCAGCTTGTCCTTCATGGAGAGCAAAACAAATGCATAGGACACCTTCAAGTTTAAGAGGGCGACTAGATACAAATAATTTGAGAACAAGTGAAACCAACAATATGAATCAATCAATGAAAACTTTGGGACAATGCACATTATACTAAGAATGACAACTTTGCTCTCTTAATGGTGCATAAAGATAGAAGGTGGTGACTCAACATAAAAGTAAAAGAAAGACCCTTCGCGGAGGGAAGCAGTGTTTGCAAGTTTTATAGACCTTCAAAAATTATGGTACTTACCGGCTTTGAGCTCTCATTGCCCCCATCATAAGCATCTTGAATGGTTAAAGTTAATGCGAGAACAATTATGATGCATATGCTTGACAAATCATAAGTCGAAAACCTCATGTCCCGTGAATACGAGTACCCAAACCTCATGCTACTCAACTTAGGGTCCCAAGCAAGGCTCTTATCATTGTAAGTATATATGTATCATCGAGAACCGCCAACGGGGTACCTCCGTGCCCGATGACATGGAACAAGCCCACATCAAAATGACAGGACAAGCAGACAATGAACACCTCGACATCTCTTTTATTTGCCATTTGTTTAGCTTTTTATTGTGAGATGCGTCGTCGAATGTCCACCATGGGTATGCTGCAAATTTCCACCATGAATTATGCATGGCTTAGATTGGCGGCCCAGGCGTTTCCCTAACACATATACAAACTCCATGATCCCCACAAGATTCCCAATTCATTTCACACCGCGGGCATCCATAAACAAAAGATTGCGATATCAACTCAAATAAGAAGTGCAATGTTGAAAGATTGCCCCATGACAGCATGGATGGGCTAGTATCCAACTTACAACTTGCAAGCATAACAACTCAACATAAGAGACCACAATGTCAAATTTTTAAGAGCAGGAAAAAGTAAAGTGTGCCTTCCGGTTCGTGAGAGCTTTACTAACCAATTTTCACATAACACTGGTAAGAGTTTAATTTGAAGAGAAGATAAAAGCAAGTCAAATTTACTTGGAATAGCAAATTGCTAGTAGGTATGTATGGTGGACACTTTGGAAAACTTTGGTTTTTAGGAGTTGGATGCACGAGTAGAGCTCATACTCAGTACAAGGCGAGGGCTAGCAAAAGACTGGGAGCGACCAACTAAGAGAGCAATAATGGCCATAATCATGCAAGGCGACAAAGCGACATTAAAAGAAGCATAAGATGGCATCAAAAGTCAAAAACTAAATGATCATAGAGGCTATTGGCGACTTTGTAAGAGTCTAACATGTGTGAGCATGCGCCAAGTCAACCCAAATAAAGCATCAAGGAGAAAACCAAAATAATGCTTCCAAACAATAAAAACAACACATGATTTTTTTTCAAAGGCTCATTAAGCAATCTCAGTTATTTGATACAAGTCATGCTACAGCAAAACCACTAAGCATACTATCAAAAAGACATCAAGCACAACATGAAAAAGCCTAAGCCGCAGTCTACACAAGCTCCTTCTTGTACCACTTTTTTGCATAAAGCTTTTTCTCTTTTCCAACACCATTTGAAATTTTTATAGACACCTCTTTTGATGAAAACCAATAAAGATCAGAGGAAAAAATACACCTTGATGAAAATATATGACAAGGTCTGAACGCAAATCAAGGCGAAAACGAAAACCAAAAGCAGTAGCAGAAAAAGAAGAACACTCGTTGATCGATAAGAGTGAAAAACTGAGTGTTCTTGGCAAATGAAAAGCAAGGCAACTTCTCCAAAAGAAATTTGTTGGGTCCAACCATTTATTGCAGCAAACAAAACTAAACTAACTAAGAAAACTAAAATAACTGACGCTCCAAGAAAAACACATAGTGCATGAAGCAATAAAAATATAGTGTCTTGAAAGGTGACCTGATTTTTGCCGATGAAGAAGGGGTGCCTCGGGGGCATCCCCAAGCTTTGCCGCTTGTACTTCTTGGATATTTCTTGGGGTGATGCATGGGCATCCCCAAGCTTGAGCTTTTGTCCATTCTTCAACTCATCTCATCATTCTCCAATCCCTACACTTGAAAACTTCCTTCATACAAAACTAAACACAATTCTATTAGCAACATTAGTGCAAGCATATCATATAATCAACCTCTTTTTGCTTCAGGTTTCAACCCAAAACCACCACATATATAGCAAATACTACTGTATCAACTTCCCCAAAAGGTCCGTCATCAAAAGAACTCAAAAGAAAGCGATAAAGCGGCAAAAACTAATAGTGGCAGAAATCTGTCAAAACAGAACAGCTGACAAAGGTCGAATTTTTGAGGGGTTTTCTGTTGCTCAAATAAAAAAGTGTTCAACTAATAAAAGTTTGGATATAACCTGGGGCATATGCACAAGAAATCTCAGGTCCAAAATATATACAGAGAATTTATACGAATTTTTACGGTGCAGCACCGAAAACAGTTTCAGGACAGCAACATCCCCAAATCTTTACCTAACTCAAATTAGAGGCTTCTCTTGGCACAACAATAAAATAAAAAGGATAAGGAGCGGTCATTATAGTATTAATGACTTCCAAGACTCAAATAAAAGAAAAATTACTAGAAATAAAACATTGGGTTATCTCCCAAGAGTGCTTTTCTTTAACGCCTTTGAGCTAGGCTCAGTAATTTGAGAAAATGCTCACATAAGAAATATGAATTGAAGCAAAAGAGAGCATCAAGGAGCAAATATAAAACACATTTAAGTCTAACCCACTTCCTATGCATAGGAATCTTGTAAGAAAATAAATCAAAGAAGCACATAGTAACAAGTATGGGTAGATAAAACAAGAGCAACTTCGGAACTTTTAATATAAAGAGAGGTGTTTTACTAACATGAGAATTCCAACAACCATATTTTCCTCTCTCATAATAATTTTCAGTAGCATCATGAACAAACTCAACAATGTAAATATCACACTCATCCTCCTTTGTTAAGCATGGAGGGCGATCAAATAAGGTATTAGTTAAAGAGTTACTCTTATTGGGAGGTAGATATGGGTAGCTCCATTCTTCCTCCTCTTGATCATCATTCTCCTCCTCTTTTTCATCCAGTGAGCTTCCAGTTTCAGCAATTTCTTCTTCCATAGGCTCCTTCAAGGCGTTAGTCTCTTCCATTGGAGAGCATCTATTAAGATATTTAAGAATATAGCCATTTTCTTCCTTGTAATTATCAAAGCAAAATGTAAGTATATCATAAACCTCATATTTATAAGGTGCATCATCAGTATTTTCAAGCAAATAAGCAAGTTCGAATGCACCCTTCCAAACAATAAATTCTTCAATTTGTTCCACATCATAAAAGTCATAATTTCCATTAATATAAGAAGATATGGTAACATCATCATTATACTCACATTGAAAAGGGAGGTGTTTATACCTCCTACAACAACAAGATCTATCAAAGCAATAAGTAACATTATAAGTAGAGGACACATTTCTAGCAATGATATACAATCTATTGATTTGTTCCCATAAGTGTTTCCCTTTATGTGACAAGCGGTGTTCCTCATAATAATTTTGCTGCTCTTCCGTGAACCCACCTTGCCAAAAAGATTTAGTTTCTAAGAAACCAACCATTGATAGAAAGCATGATAAAGCAAGACAAGTAAAAACAACTACCAAGGATTCTAATTTTTTTGGGTTTTTGATAAAACGATGCAAGTAAAAATAAAGTAAAGCAAAACAATAAAAAAAGTAAAGAATGTGCATGCGAAAAACTCCCCTCGCAGAAGTCTTCTACTTCCTCCCTGGCAACGACGCCAGAAAATTAGCTTGATGCATGGTGAATGACCAGCCCGTTGGGAACCTCAAGAGGAAGGTGTGATGAGTATAGCAGCTAGTTTTCCCTCAGTTAAGAAACCAAGGTTATGTCGATCAGGAGAAGAGCGGGCAATACGGCTGTAGGTGATGCTTGCTAGTTTGCGACAGCTTCGGACAATTTATATATGGCGCCTCGTCCAAGCTTTGCTTGCTAGCTGCAATGCGGAACCTGCACACAACACAACCAAGTACTTTTCTCCCAACTTGCGATGAGGTTGTCAATCTCACCGGTTTGCTTGAAACAAAGGATATGAGCGTATCGAGTGGAAAGTAGTAGAAGAATGCGAGTAAAGTAAACAGTGCGAGTAAAGTAAACAGGTGATAGCAATATGATGGAAATAGGACCGGGGTCCACAGTTCACTAGTGGTGTCTCTCCATAAGATAAATAACACATGCTGGGTAAACAAATTACAGTTGGGCAATTGATATAATAAAGATAAACGTGATATGTCGAGAAGATCACTATGCGATTTACTCTGGGCATTACAACAAAATACATAGACCGCCATCCAACTGCATCTATGACTAATAATCCACTTGTGGCGAATCAATCCAAGAACTCCACAAGTATTAAGTTGCGAACAACAGATAATTGCATTAAGCAAAGTGTGTAATGTAAACAAAGCATATGCCCTTGAGCATATGAATGTTGTTTTCTCCCTAGTAGCAACAGCACATCTACAACCTTAGAGGTTTCTGTCACTCACCCAGATTAAATAGAGGCATGAACTCACTATCGAGCATAAATACCCCCTCTTGGAGTCACTAGCAACTACTCGGCCAAGATAGCTACTAACAACGGAGAGCATGCAAGATCATAAACAACATAGAGATAACAAAAGATATATTTCAGTATAGCAACTCAATCATAACACCAATATTCATCGGATCCCAACAAACCAAACATGTAGAATTACATAACGGTGATCTCAATCATGTAGGGCAGCTCATGAGATCTAAACATGAAGCACATGGTGGAGAAGACAACCATCTAGCTACTGCTATGGACCCATAGTCCAAGGTAGACTACTCACTCATCGCTCCGGAGGCAAGCATGGCGATGAAGAAGACCTCCGGTGGTGATTCCCCTCTCCGGCAGGGTGCCGGGAAGAGCTTCTGGACCCTCCCGATCTTCGGGTCGACGGCGGCGG
Organism: Dactylis glomerata; assembly: GCA_007115705.1. Lineage (NCBI taxonomy): Eukaryota > Viridiplantae > Streptophyta > Magnoliopsida > Poales > Poaceae > Dactylis > Dactylis glomerata. The sequence goes on from QXEO01000267.1 coordinate 352,674, forward strand.
CGGATTGCGATGTGTTCTGGAAAATTGATCGGATACTTAGGTTTTTTCCGTCGGGGGGTCTTTATAGGCGAAGGGGCATTGTCAGGAGTGGACCGAGGCGGTCTCACACGTAGGGGGCGCGGCCAGGGCCTGGGCCGCGCCGCCCTGGTGTGTGGCCACCTCGTGGCCCCACTCCATCTCCTCTTCGGATCTCTGGAAGCTTCCGGGAAAAATAAGACTTCAGGAACTTGTTTCGTCCAATTCCGAGAATATTTCCTGTGTATCACTTCTGAAACACAAAAATAGCAGAAAACAGGGAACTGGCACTGTGGCGACTTGTTAATAGGTTAGTTCCGGAAAATGCATAAAAGTGCCACGAAGTGTAACGAAACAGTAGGCAAATGGTATAAAAACAAGCATGGAGCATCAAAATTTATAGATACGTTGGAGACGTATCATCGTTTCCAAGGAAAACACCCATAGCCTCGGGGGCTACTCTAATCGGGAGTATTGATTGTGCACCCAACAAAAAGAAAAGAAAGCAATTTTTATGCAGGATATGGCAATGCAAGAAAGACAAGGAGTAAATATTTTTGAGTCTATTCCCGATTTTTTTGACTATAGCCTCGGGGGCTACTCCCATCGGGACTGCTGGTCGCGCACCCGATGAAATTGTAGTTATCAGAGTTACGAAGCACGCATTGGAGCACATTATCGACTACCTTGTCAAAAAAATAAACTTCTGACATATGTTATTCGTTAAATTCACTCCCATCGGGAGGGATTTGCGATTTGCCGAGGATAAACAACCCGGAGATTTTGGATATTGAAGCAGTCAAACAAGGCTAAAAACGACTAAAGTTATGATTCTCAAGTTGCGTCATCACAACAAAACTTGAATGTCATGATTGAAAAAGATCATGAAGGTAAGACCTCAGGATCCGTCCTGCATGGCCTAGTATACGCACCTGAATGCGCTCTGCTAGTAAATTTCCGTATCCACGATACAAAGAAAAATCCCGGTGGACGCACTGGGTACCCTAAGAATTACTGGAATCCTTTCTTTGTAAGTCCTAAATGCAGCAAAAGATTGGGTTATACCAGGTACCGGACTCAAGTCCAGGGGCTTGATGGCCTGTAGATGACCGCCCAGTTGGGAACCCCAAGAGGAAGGTATGATGAGCACAACAGCAAGTCTTCCCTCAGTATGAAACCAAGGTTTATCGAACCAGTAGGAGAAAGAACCAACTTCTGAAGGTTGATGCTTGCTAGCTTCGCGACGGATCCAGACAATTTATATATGGCGCCTCGTCTGGGGCGTAGCTTTGCACCAGCAGCAACGTAGAACCTGCACACAACACAACCAAGTACTTTGCCCCAACTTACAGTGAGGTTTTCAATCTCACCGGTTTGCTGTAAACAAAGGATTAAGTGTATCAAGTGGTAAAAGATAGTAGTTTGCGAGAATGTAAATAAAGCGAGTAAATGGTAAACGGTAATACAAAAACAAAACTATACACACCGTGGTAGGTACACACCCTTTCAAAAACAAACACGTGTCTAACGGTGTTAGTTTTGCATGGAATCTTTTTACACTAGCCTCCACGGGCCCGAGCCACTCCCCTCTATCCTTATCATGTCGTTTCTCCTCGCAGATACTCTAAGTCTTATCACTAAGTACTTTGTCGTTTGCTAATTAACCGTTGTAGTAAATACATAAAAGGAGACATAATTTCGAAGTTCTACAAGAAATCAAAATCCACGGTCACATAACATTCATACATATCATTTCAAACTCTGCTTAATCATCTAAGGAAAAAGAAAGGACAAGATCCAATTAAGCCTGATGCACATGTGAAGTTCAAGAAAGACCAGTGGAGCATCAAGAAGAAAATCGATTGAAGAATAAGAACAAAATAGAGAGGTCGGATCCGGGGCAGCATGCCAAGATCCGTGGCCGCCATGGCTAGGATTAGCCCTCCACGACAGGGAACCAGTGGTGAGTCTGGTGTGGCAGGGAACTCCCGCGGCGAGCGCGCCATGGTGGCCATCGCCGCCGCCGATGCCAGGCTGTCCCGCTTCGTTGCCAGCGCCATCGCGTCGCGCCTCGATGCAGCATGCCAAGATCCGTGGCCGCCATGGCTAGGATTAGCCCTCCACGATAGGGAACCAGTGGTGAGTCTGGTGTGGCAGGGAACTCCCGCGGCGAGCGCGCCATGGTGGCCATCGCCGCCGCCGACGCCAGGCTGTCCCGCTTCGTGGCTAGCGCCGTCGCGTCGCGCCTCGATGGAGTGGATCTCGGTGCTGCCCTGGGTGGACGCGGAGAACCCGACGAATGCCGTCTCCTTAACATACCCCGCCAGATCGACCGGCGTGGACAGGACCGGCGCGGCGGGTCGCTTGGAGGAATAGGAGACGAAGACCTCCATGAGCAGCTTCTCCGCGTCGTACTCGATCCACGCGTAGACGGTGCGGCCGCTGGTGAGCTCGACCCCTTTGTTGTGAGCTCCTAGCCTCAGACGCCTCCCGTTCCTCCCAGCACCAGCAAATAGAGATGGGCGCGGGAAGTAGGGCTCCGGTGACCGGAGATGGGGACGGGAAGGAGACCCACGAGGAGGAATCGCGGTGGTGGGGATTGGGTAGGTGAGAGAGATGAGAGAGACAGGGAGAGGATAAGGTGGGGAGTGGAGTGGCTCAGGGCGTGGATGCCGATGGTTTGATCCGTTAAATGGCCGTGAGTTGTTGCAAGAATCCAACGGTGGTGGAAAGAATCCAACGGTGATCAGAGGGTGAGTAGCTACCCAGGTGAGTACCAAATCCACTCTCTACGGTAATAACAATGTAAAAGAATGGACCGGGGTCCACAGTTCACTAGTGGTGTCTCTCCATAAGATAAATAACATGCTGGGTAAACAAATTACAGTTGGGCAATTGATAGAATAAAGCAAGCGTACAAATGTCATGAGGATCACTATGAGATTCACTTGGGCATTACAACATAATACATAGACCGTAATCCAACTGCATCTATGACTAATAATCCACCCACCGGATGTCGTCCGAGCAATCATTGGGTATTAAGTTGCAAGCAACAGATTATCGCCTTAAGCAAAGTGTGTAATGTAAACAATAAAAATGTCCTTGAACACAAGATTGTTGTTTTCTCCCTAGTAGCAACAGCACATCTATAACTTTAGAGGTTATTGTCACTCCCCCAAGTTACTAGAGGCATGAACCCACAATCGACCATAAATACGCCCTCTTGGAGTCACTAGTATCTACTCAGCCAAGATATCTACTAGCAACAGAGAGCATGCAAGATCATAAACAACATAGAGATAACATAAAGATGATAAATCAATAGATCAACTTGACAAAGTACCAATATTCATCAGATCCCAGCAAACACAACATGTAAAATTACACAACGATGATCTTGATCATGATAGGCAGCTCACAAGATCTAAACATGAAGCACATGGAGGAGATGACAACCATCTAGCTACTGCTATCGACTCGTAGTCCAAGGTAGACTACTCACACATCACTCCAAAGGCAGGCATGGTGATGAAGAAGGCCTCCGACGGTGATTCCCCTCTCTGGTAGGGTGCCGGGAAGAGCTTCTGGACCCTCCCGATCTCACGTCGACGACGGCGGTGGCTTACAGTATGTTTCGTGAAAAATTGATCGGGCCTTTAGGGTTTTCCCGTCAAGGGGAATATATAGGCGAAAGGGCAGCATCAGGAGGTGGGCCAGGTGGCCCCACCACCTGGTGGCGCGGCCATGGGCTGGCTCGCGCCACCCCATGGTGTGGGTGGCCCCTGGTCCCCCTCCATCTCAGCTTTGGACTCTGTCACGCTTCGGGAAAAATAGGAACTTCGGATTTTGTTTCGTCCAATTCTGAGAATATTTCATGTGTAGCTTTTTTGAAACAAAAAAATTGCAAAAAATAGAGAACTGGCACTGTGGCATCTTGTTAATAGGTTAGTTCTAGAAAATGCCTAAAAACGCCACGAAGTGTAACAAAACACAAAGCAAATGGTGTATAAACAAGCATGGAGCATCAAAAATTATAGATACGTTTGAGACGTATCAGGGCTTGAGTTTGAAGTAGGTAGCAAGTGTATGCTCCGGCAGTTAACTGGTCTCTTGATCCGTCAGAAATGCCGGGCTTGTTAACCAAAATCCCCTTGAGAAATATAATAATATGAGTTGTTTAAATGAAAACAGGGAAAAGAAGAAGTCGAAGAATCGATCAAGTCGAAGATATAAAGATTTGATATTCAACCCGAATCTGCAATTCTGGTAGAATCTCGGGGGCTACTGACAAGGGTATAGCTAATAAGGCCCATTATCTTGGTACCCCCGGGGCCCGTTAGAGAGTCCTAAGTGTAGATGTAATCAAATACGAGATGATGTCGTATGAAAACACTGTAATTTGTATTGAACCCGACTGGACCCTCGAGACCTGGCCACCTATATAAAGGGGCCAGGAGAGACCGGCCAGGGACAGATTGAGATTGAGCCAATTGAGTACCACGCTTATTCTCGATATACACCAAACCTCGCCTTGTTTAACTGATCCTACCTTCGAGTTCATCCGACGCCCTACTTCCCCCGATCCTAAGTCCTTCATCTAGAACATTTGCCGAGTTAACCCTCGTCACCAGGATACTCCTCATCATTCCCATATAATTTATTTTTCTCAACCAATTTAATAATCTTAGGATTAACAGGAAAATTTATAAGCAGGATCTTTTATGTAGACTATTGGTGAATTGGATTTTTTTAACAAGAGGAAATATATTTCGTAGTGAGGCATATATGAGAGAATCAAATTCATCAAGATCACTCAAACTACCCTCCACAAAATCTCTACCAAAGGCAGCAATGGATTCAGGTGAAAGGGCTTTAATAGCATTAGGCTTAGCAGTTTCTTTTATCCATTTCAGAATTTTTATTAGATAATGGATTGGATGAATCATTTGTGACTTCATCATCCCTACTGTCATCTGACAGTTCATTATCATTATTAGTAGGTATAGACATCTTAGATAAAGGTGAACTATGCAAAGTAGTAGATTTATTTTTAATAGCAGGAGTAGCAACAGGTGAAAATTGGGCCTGGAAGGTAAATTCGTACTTCCGCGAGTAGTTGAAGGCATGATCTCCTTTGCAGTAATATCCTTACCCTTTCCTATGATGAGAATGAATAGGTTCAGCAGTAGATGATAACAAGTGGTCTTACCAATAAAGCTAGGCTCCTCGGCAAAGGCGCTAGAAAATATCTGTAGGGGATCGCTGAAATCTTCGATGGGAAGTATTACCCAAATTTATAGTTCAACTCAAGGGGAGCAAACAAGAATATTAGCAAGACTTTAGCAATTGAGACGTCACTCTCAATCACACCTATATATCAATATTCTCAAGAACAGATGGTGATTATAGCAGTTCAGAGAAAACAATAATTTCAGTAGTACACAACAACAACAGATTTCCAGTCTTCACCGAAAAGGAAAACTTGTAACTCAGATGATTAAAAGCGTAGGTATGAGATCACTAGCGAGGCGCTGCATGGATAAGATTGATCGTATATCTTAATTTACTCAAGTTCATCTCTAATTCCCTTTCCGTGTACAAGTGTAGGTGTGTGTCCCAAATAAAGTATGTGTACCAACAAGGAAAATTAGCGTACATCTATTGTCCTATCTGCCCAGATTCACTGAAAGCCATCGATGGACTACAAATAATTAATGTCTACCCATACGGAATAGTCTGAAACAATGCATTAACACTCCATGAACACATAATATCCTCAAACTAGACATGTCACCCATTGATATCCCCGGCTGTCACCTCGGGGGTCGCCGGATCAACAGAATAGTAAGTAATACACTTTGCAGATATGCACCAAACTCATATATATGATGAAGAAATAAAAGTTCAGTAATGAAAATCATGTCACTCAGGCCCTAATAACAAGCATTAAACATATCAAAGATGCATAAACACTCATATCGGAACATCTACAAAATAAACCCCTCAAATCTCGACTTATATGAACGATTACATGATCAATCTCATCCAATCCCCATGGACCTCACATGCCTACAAAGGACTACTCACACATGGTGATGGAGAACAAGCACATGGTGGAGATGGTGGCGTGATGATGGTGATGAAGAAGCCCTCGAAATCCCTCTCTCCGGAGTGGAGATTAGGATCCTGTAGCCCCCAAAAATGAAGATCGCGATGGTGGTGGCTCTCTAGACCTCGTAAAATTCCGCCCTTGGGAATAGTTTTTTTCTAGTATATAAAGGCGTCTGATGGTGCATAGTAGGCACCCAGTTGGGAACCCCAAGAGGAAGGTATGATGAGCACAGCAGCAAATTTCCCTCAGTATGAAACCAAGGGTTATCGAACCAGTAGGAGAAAGAACCAACTTCCGAAGGTTGATGCTAATTGGCTTGGCGACAACTCCAGACAATTTATATGTGGCACCTTATCTGGGGCATAGCTTTGCACCAGCAGCAGCGTGGAACCTGCACACAACACAACCAAAGTACTTTGCCCCAACTAGCAGTGAGGTTATCAATCTCACCGGTTTGCTATAAACAAAGGATTAAATGTATCGTGTGGTAAAAGATATTTGTTTCCGAGAAAGTAAATAATGCTTGTAAAGTAAACGGTAATATGAATGTAAAAGAATGGACCGGGGTCCACAGTTCACTAGAGGTGTCTCTCCATAAAGATAAATAACATGTTGGGTAAACAAATTACAGTTGGGCAATTGACAGAATAAAGAATGCAAACAAATGCATGTACATGTCATGAGGATCACTATGAGATTCACTTGGGCATTACAACATAATACATAGACCGTAATCCAACTGCATCTATGACTAATAATCCACCCGCCGGATGTCATCCGAGCAACCGTTGGGTATTAAGTTGCAAGCAACAGATTATCGCCTTAAGCAAAGTGTGTAATGTAAACAATACAAATGTCCTTGAACACAAGATTGTTGTTTTCTCCCTAGTAGCATCAACACATCTACAACCTTAGAGGTTATTGTCACTCCCCCAGATTACTAGAGGCATGAAACCACTATCGAGCATAAATACTCCCTCTTTGAGTCACTAGCATCTACTCGGCCAAGATATCTACTAGCAACGGAGAGCATGCAAGATCATAAACAACATAGAGATGATAAATCACAAATCAACTTGACATAGTACTCAATATTCATCGGATCCCAACAAACACAACATGTAGAATTACATAACGATGATCTTGATCATGTTAGGCAGCTCACAAGATCTAAACATGAACCACATGAAGGAGAAGACAACAATCTAGCTACTGCTATGGACCCGTTGTCCAAGGTAGACTACTCACACATCACTCCAGAGGCAAGCATGGTGATGAAGAAGGCCTCCGATGGTGATTCCCCTCTCCGGCAGGGTGCCGTGAAGAGCTTCTGGACCCTCCCGATCTCGCGTTGACGGCGGCAGCGGCTTGCAGTATGTTTTCTGGAAAAGAGTTTGGGCCCTTAGGGTTTTCTCGTCGAGGAGAATATATAGGCGGAAGGGCGATGTCAGGGGGTGGACCAGGGGCCCACCCCATAGCCTGGTGCAGCCTGGGGGTAGCCCGTGCCATGGCATGGCGTGGCCGCATCCTGCCCCCCCCCCTCAGTCTCTGCTTTGGACTCAGTCTCATGTCGGAAAAAATCGGAACTTTGGCTTTTGTATCGTCCAATTCCGAGAATATTTCCTGTGTAACTTTTCTAAAACCAAAAAACAGCAGAAAACAGGGAGCTGGCACTATGGCATCTCATTAATAGGTTAGTTCCGGAAAATACATACAAATGCCACGAAGTGTAACAAAACACAAAGCAAATGCTGCATAAACAAGCATGGAGCATAAAAAATTATAGATACGTTTGAGACGTATCAAGCATCCCCAAGCTTAACTCCTGCTCGTCCTCGAGTAGGTAAGTGATAACAAAACAATAATTTTTGAGGTGACATGCACCATCACAATCTTGATCAAATGATGGAAAGCATTGAGTGTTGAGATCAAAGTACTTTAAACATGGGCATAAAAGACATAATCTTGGCAATAAAACTTAGAAACCATGTTATAACATGAAAAGTAACACAAACAAAAGATCATGAGTAATAATGCATTGAAAGTTGATGACCCACAAGTATAGGGGGTGTATCGTAGTACTTTCGATAAATAAGAGTGTCGAACCCAACGAGGAGCAGAAGGTGTTGATGAGCAGTTTTGATCAAGGAATCACTGTAAATACTAGCAAACAGGTTTTCAGGAGTATTTGGTAATACGAGTAAATAAAGTGCGAGTAAATAAAAGACAGTAGTAACAATTGCAGCAAGTGGCCCAATCCTTTATTCAGCAAAGGACAAGCCGGTTGTGTTCTTATAATAACCAAACGTTCTCGAGGACACACGGGAGGTTTCTGTCAAGAGCTTCCGCTTCATAGAGCCAATAGTATTTATTGATTTGGTAAGTGTTATGGGGGTGAACCTGTGCTAGCGCACTACCCTTACTAGGATAAATACACACTTGTGATTATACCCCTTGCAGGCATCCGCAAATACAAGAAAGTAATTAAGATAAATCTAACCACAGCCTTAAACTCTATGATCCTACGCTCCCTGGTGCAATGGTTTCCCAACGGAGGTTTAGGTTTCTGTCACTCCAGCAACCCCACAATCGGTGACCAAATACACAATGCATCTCACTAGGCCCATAAATGGTGAAGTATCATGTAGTCGACGTTCACATGACACCACTAGTGAAATAGCACCACAACAATATCAAACCATTAAATATTTCTCAACAATAATTCACTACTAACATCTTGACTTCTCCCATGTCCTCAAGAACTAAACGAACTACTCACAAGACATCATATGGATCATGATCAGAGGTGAAATAATGGTAAATAACAATCTGAACATAAACCTTAATTCAATGGTTCCACTCAATAGCATCAACTACAAGAGTAATCAACACCGGGAAAGTTTCCCCTATGAATATAACAAGATCCAACTCAAGATGTTACAGCGGGATGGCGAGGTGATGGTGGAGATGAAGGTGCTGGTGATGGAGATGATGATGATGATGATCCCGATGAAGTCCGGTGCGATGGTGATGACGATGGCGACGATCTCCCCTCTCCGGGAAGGAATTTCCCCGGCAGATTTCTCTCTGCCGGAGAGCTTTCTCTCTCTGGTGTTCTCCGCCCCGCAGAGGCGGCTGTGTCTAACTCTGAACCCCCCCCTTTCACTTAGGTTTTCGGGGGCGATGATGTACGCGAAGGGGCGAGACCAGAGGTGGGCCAGGGTCCCCTCACACAGGGCTGGCGCGGCCAGGGGGCTGGCCGCGCCGCCCTAGCGTGTGGGCCACCCCTGGCCTCTCTCGACTCCTCCTTCTGGCTCCGTGAGTCTTCTGGGAAATTATAATTTCTGGGTATTTTTCTGGAATTTTCCTGATCTTCAAAATATGGTCCCTTGATGGTCCTTTTTCCAGCAGAATCCTGACTCCGGCAGCAACTCCTCCGATGATCATCAAACATGTAAAAACAAAGGAAATAACATAAGTATCATATCTAAGTATGAAATATATCAATGAATAACAGTAAATTATGATACAAAATAGTGATGCAAATTGGACGTATCAAAAGTCAAGTGTGTGTTTACAAATGTATTCCTTCAGATAAAAGCATTATAGAAAACAAGGAAGATAGTAAACATGATTAAACGGATCAACATATGGATGAGTGAAACATAACAACTCAAATGCTTGCTTGAGACAGAGGGAAATAGGTTGACTCAACATAAAAGTAAAAGATAGGCCCTTCGCAGAGGGAAGCAGGGATTAAACATGTGCTAGAGCTTTTCATTTGTAAAACAGAGGTAAAAATTGTTTTGAGAGGTGGTTGCTTTTGTCAACGACTAGCAACGGAGTTCTTGATATCTTCCATACTAAACAAGTGAGAGCGGTTCCGAGATGTTTAATTAGTTGGCACTTTTGTGCTCTTTTATAGCTTTGCACTCCTCCCCACCTTTTTCCTTTCTCAAATCATGGCTAACCGATTCCATCGGGTGCCGACCAACTTTCACAATCCATTGGAGGAGTGCCCTTTTTTCTTTCTTTTGAGATTATAATGGTCTGACCAGCTCCCTTGCAAAATTAATGACGAGCAGATGAAGCTGCCTAGTCGAGGGGTACTTAATTTAGTATGGAAGATAACAAACCCATCCACTACGTCCTCATGAGCTAAAAACAGTGGCACAAAATGAGAAGTGTTTGAAAGTTTTTGAAAGGTAGCACATGAAAATTTACTTGGAATGGCTTAAAATACCATGCATAGGAATTTATAGTGGACTCTTTGGAAGTGACTTGGCTTTGGGATTTGGATGCACGAGAAGTATTTCCTCTCAGTACAGGTTTTTGGCTAGCAAGGTTAGGTAGCAAGCATAAGAGTTGCATGGAACAAACAAACATACATATAATAAGAACAATCATGCAAACTCCCTTGAAAGTACAACGATTTTAACTTTAAGAATAACAATGCTTATAAGCCAAACATAAGGAAAACTGAAGCGATGTAATCACAAGCACTTCTTTATTCTTTTCTACTCAAACCTCAAGGTAAAGTTCCTACTGACCAAGCTAGGTTTGCCAAAACCAACTAAATCTACTCAAGCTCCCAATGTGATACCAATACCAATCAACAAGACAAGTCACATAAGAGAAATTGCAAACTAACATAAAGTGTGCGAAAAGTAAACGATAAAACTTCTCATTAATATTTCATTACCGCAACTCACACCAAGGGATACAAAGATAACTAACTAAGGAGGATACTTCCAACTGCAAACTATTCTATATGATAACTTCTCTATTCATGATAAGACTCTACTTGAAAAGTAAATGAATAAAAGGTAATGATGTGATACCGCGGCACTCCCCCAAGCTTGGAACAAGCCAAGGGGATGCCTATACCGACGACGAATTACTCCTTTGGTGGTGGCGGTGGATAATCTCTAATAAGCTTCTCAATCAAATCCTTCAGATCATCAATCTTGTACTCGAGGTTACGAATCATCTCAGAATTGTGCTCAATACGGTTCATGAACCTGTCAGCAAGAGAATCCCAGCTTTTGGAATTATTTCCCCATCCTTCTTCACTCTTGGAGCTTCCTGTTCCTGCATTGTTAGAACGATCTATATCCCAGCCAGAGGGTAATCGTGATTTGGGCACCTTTTGGAACTGATGTTCATGAATTAGAGTATGGAACGGATTTTGGCTTGGCGGAGATGTCCGTGGAGCAAAGGTGTGAGGTGGCACACCTCCTCCGGTCCTTATGCGAGCGCTCTTCTTGAACTTGTCATGATTTGTCACCACCCCTATGCTGGCAATCACGGTGCTTGGCCTTGGACCTTGATCTTCCTCCTCATCTTCGCTTTCAACCTCTTCTCTCAGCCGGAAGTCTTTGATGCCATCTTCCGGAGGTGTCTTCTCCTTGTCCCCGCTTGAAGAGGCCATGACTTCCCAAAGCTTAAGATCAACTCCTGATAGAAACAGCTCGAAACAAAACACGACGAGAAAACGAGATACAGACCTCGGGGACTCCGGGGGGTTAAATAGGCGAAAATTATACATTGAAACGAAGTCACAGGAGGAAACCGGGACGGAAACGAGTTCCGGTGTGTTCTCACACGGGGGTGGCGCGGCCAGGGGTGGGCCCGCGCCACCCGTGTGTGAGACACACACGGACTTCTTTTCCTCCCCGTTTTCGTCTCGTGATTTTTCATATTTATTAAAAACAGCAAAAATATTAAAGGAAGAACTTTTCGCGAAACTTTTCTGACTAGAACTGTCACCTATTCAAAAACGAACTCTACAGGTTCCTGCAGTTTGTCTTGAATGTAATCTTCCGGAGAAACTGTTTCAATAACATCAACATCTTCATTATAAGAATCTCCAGAGATATAATGTTTGAGTCTTTGCCCATTCACCACTTGTGTAGAATCATCTTTCAATGAAGCAATCTTAATAGCACCTGAGCGGTACACTTCCACAATAACATATGGTCCTTCCCATTTAGAAAGTAATTTACCTGCAAAAAATCTGAGACGAGACCTATACAATAAAACTTTCTCACCAACATGGAACTCTCTCTTAAGAATTCTCTTATCATGCCATTGCTTGACTTTCTCCTTGAAAAGTCTGGCATTCTCATACGCTTCGTTTCTCCACTCATCTAGAGAACTCAAATCTAACAACCTTTTCTTACCGGCTAGTTTAAAATCTCTATTAAGCTCTCTCACTGCCCAAAAAGCTTTGTGTTCTAATTCTAAGGGCAAGTGACACGCTTTTCCATAAACCATCTTATAAGGAGACATACCCATGGGATTCTTATAAGCAGTTCTATAAGCCCATAAAGCGTCATTTAACTTACTAGCCCAGTTTTTCCTAGACCTACTAACAGTTTTCTGCAAGATAGACTTGATCTCTCTATTTGAAAGCTCTACCTGCCCACTAGTTTGGGGATGATAAGCAGAAGCAATTCTATGATTGACATCATACTTAGCAAGAGTTTTTCTAAAACTACCGTGAATAAAATGAGAACCTCCGTCAGTCATAAGATATCTAGGCACTCCGAACCTAGGAAAAATAACATCCTTAAGCATTTTTAACGAAGTCTCACCATCGGCACTCTTTGTAGGTATGGCTTCTACCCATTTAGTAACATAATCTACGGCAACAAGTATATGGGTATAGCCTTTTGAAGGAGGAAAAGGACCCATAAAGTCAAATCCCCAACAATCAAATGGTTCAATAACAAGAGTGTAATTCATAGGCATTTCATTGCGTCTAGAAATATTTCCAACTCTTTGACATTCATCACAAGATAAAACGTACCTTCTGGCATCCTTAAAGAGGGTTGGCCAATAAAAACCTGATTGTAGAACCTTCTGTGCGGTTCTATCTCCAGCGTGATGCCCTCCATAAGCACTGCTATGGCATTTTCTTAATATCTCTTGTTGCTCGTACTCCGGTACGCATCTTCTCATAATACCATCAACTCCTTCTTTATATAAATGTGGGTCATCCCAAAAATAATGCCTCAAATCATAGAAGAATTTTCTTCTTTGCTGAGCTGTAAATGGCGGAGGCAAATACTTGGAAACAATAAAGTTAGCATAATCAGCATACCAAGGAAGGTCTCGTGTAGTTGCATTAATTGCAGCCAACTGTTCATTTGGAAAACTATCATTAACAGGAATAGGATCAAAAGAAATATTTTCCAATCTAGACAAGTTGTCAGCCACAGGATTTTCAGCACCTTTCCTATCTACGATATGCAAATCAAACTCTTGTAAAAGCAACACCCATCTAATAAGCCTAGGCTTAGCATCCTTCTTAGTCATAAGATATCTAATAGCAGCGTGATCAGTATGAATAGTAACTTTAGAATCAACAATGTAAGATCTAAACTTATCACATGCAAAAACAACAGCAAGAAACTCTTTCTCAGTAGTAGCGTAATTCTTCTGAGCAGCATCAAGAGTCTTACTAGCATAATGAATAACATTCAACTTATTATCTACGCGCTGTCCAAGAACAGCACCAACAGCAAAATCACTAGCATCACACATAATTTCAAAAGGTAAATTCCAATCAGGTGGTTGAACAATAGGAGCAGTAGTTAAAGCCTTCTTAAGAGTTTCAAAAGCTTCCTTACAATCATCATCAAAGACAAATGGTACATCCTTTTGAAGAAGATTGGTAAGAGGCTTTGAAATCTTAGAGAAATCTTTAATAAACCTCCTATAGAAACCAGCATGACCAAGAACACTACGAATACCTTTAACATCTCTTGGACAGGGCATTTTCTCAATTGCCTCCACTTTTGCTCTGTCAACTTCAATACCTCTTTCAGAAATTTTATGTCCAAGGACAATTCCTTCATTCACCATAAAGTGGCATTTCTCCCAATTAAGAACAAGGTTAGTTTCTTCGCACCTCTGCAAAACTTTATCAAGGTTGTGCAAACAATTATCAAAAGAAGTTCCATAGACGGAGAAATCGTCCATGAAGACCTCCACAATTTCTTCACAAAAACCATGAAAAATAGCAGACATACATCTTTGAAAAGTAGCAGGAGCATTGCATAAACCAAATGGCATACGTCTATAAGCATAAGTTCCATAAGGACAAGTAAAAGTGGTTTTCTCTTGATCATCCTTCTTAACAGCAATTTGAGAAAAGCCAGAATAACCATCAAGGAAACAAAAATGAGTCTTCTTAGACAACCTTTCTAGCATTTGATCTATAAACGGTAAAGGGTAATGATCTTTCTTAGTAACTTTGTTTACCTTCCTATAATCAATGCACATTCTATAACCAACAACTACCCTTTGAGGAATAAGCTCGTTATTCTCATTAGGTACAACAGTCATACCTCCTTTCTTAGGAACACAATGAACAGGACTAACCCATCTACTATCAGCAATAGGATAAATAATACCAGCATCAAGGAGCTTTAATACCTCATTTCTTACCACATCCTTCATCTTCGGAATTAGGCGGCGCTGATGCTCCACAACTGGCTTCGCATCTTTCTCCATATTAATGGCATGCTAACATAAAGTAGGAGAAATCCCTTTTAAATCATCAAGAGTATATCCCATAGCTCCTCGATGTTTCCTCAATATCTCCAATAATCTTTCTTCTTCCTTTCCTGAAAGTTTAGAACTAATAATAACAGGATATATTTTCTTATCATCAATATAAGCATATTTGAGGTCATCAGGCAAAGGTTTTAATTCAAACACAGGATCTTCTCTAGGCGGCAAAGTGGTACCAAGATCCTCCACAGGTAGATTATGCTTGAGTAGTGGTGGTTGACGAAGGAGAATATCGTCAATCTCTTCTCTTTCCTTGCTAAAAACATCACTTTCGTGATCTTCCATGAATTGCTGCAAGGCATTATTAGGGGCAAGAGCAATAGAAGCAAGCTGCTCAACTCGAAAATTTTCATCAGGCGTGTCATTTTCATAAGAAGTCTTAGAAAACTTGGAAAAATTAAACTCATAAGACTCTCCATTAAACTTAGTAAAAAAATTATCTTTCTTACAATCTATTATGGCGCCACAAGTGTTCAAAAAGGGTCTACCAAAAATAATAGGACAAGTTTTACTAGCCTCCTTACCGAGTACTAGAAAATCAGTAGGGTACTTAGTCTTACCGCAAAGAACTTCCACATCTCGAACAATACCAAGGGGCCAAACAGTCTCTCGGTTAGCAAGCTGAACAACCACATCAATATCTTCAAGTTCACAAGCGCCAATCTCGTGCATAATTTCTTTATAAAGCTCTAAGGGAATAGCACTTGCACTAGCACCAATATCACATAAGCCATAATAGCAATGATCTCCAATCCTGACAGAGATAACAGGAACACTTGCTTTCCTGTGCTTTTTAGGATGCGAAAGAATGTTAGAAGCATCTTCACAAAAAAGAATATATTCATCTCCCACATCTTTAGTTACAAGATCTTTCAATATAGCAACAGGAGACTTAATAGTAATTTGCTCATCAGGCTCTGCAGCTTTCTTCGTACTTTTATTAGACACACTTACCAAAGTAGAGTACTTCTTTACCTTAGCAGGGAAAGGTGTCTTCTCAATATAAGGTTCAGGAACGATGCTATCAACAGTACAAACTTCAGTAGCTGCAGCAGGTATATGACTAATAGAATCTTTGTAAGGCGCATGATATTTGTTCCAATCTTTCTTTGGAACGTCAATATAAGAGGCAAAGGCCTTAAGACAATTAGCAAGTATTTGGGAATCAAGACCATAAGCAGCGCTAACACTATGAAAGTCATCGGTTCCCATAAAAGATTTAATGCATTCATAATCATAGTTTATACCTGACTTCCTACCTTTGTCGTTTTCCCAACCTTCAGCATTCTCTTGTATACGGTCAAGAAGTTTCCACTTGGCATCTTCTTTCATATGAGTAAATGATCCAAAGCAAGAAGCATCCAAATAATCCTTATCAGGAAGAGTAAGCCGCGCATAAAAATTATCAATAACAATATTATTGGGGAGCTCATGAATGGGGCATTTGAGCATTAGTAACTTCAATCTCCCCCACGCTTGGGCAATACTCTCTCCATCATGAGGCCAAAAATTATATATCTTGTTACGGTCTTTATGAATTTCACTTGGAGGATAAAACTTGGAATAAAAGAGAGGCACAATATCCTCCCATGCCATAGATGGACCATCTTGGAGTAGTCGATACCACTCTTCAGCTCTGCCTTTCAATGATATAGAGAATAATTTCTTCTTGACCTGGCTTGGTGAAATACCTGCACACCTGAACAACTCGCATAATTCATGTATAAATAGTAAGTGATCACCCGGATGGACAGTTCCATCTCCTGAATAGCAGTTATCCATAATACGCCCAACAATTTTCATAGGTATTTTAAAAGGATCAATTTCAGCAGGCGGTGGCGGTGGTGGTTCCTCCGCATGTGCAGCAGTAGCAGTAGTAGAAGTGTTTCCAAATAGGAAACCAAATGGAGAGTTCTCCATAGCAAAGTAAAATAAAAGACAAAAAATAAAAACAATACTCACAGTGACGGTTACCTTTACTAATTCCACTCTTCAATAGCGCTACACTCCCCGGCAACGGCGCCAGAAAATAGTCTTGATGACCCACAAGTATAGGGGGTGTATCGTAGTACTTTCGATAAATAAGAGTGTCGAACCCAACGAGGAGCAGAAGGTGTTGATGAGCAGTTTTGATCAAGGAATCACTGTAAATACTAGCAAACAGGTTTTCAGGAGTATTTGGTAATACGAGTAAATAAAGTGCGAGTAAATAAAAGACAGTAGTAACAATTGCAGCAAGTGGCCCAATCCTTTATTCAGCAAAGGACAAGCCGGTTGTGTTCTTATAATAACCAAACGTTCTCGAGGACACACGGGAGGTTTCTGTCAAGAGCTTTCGCTTCATAGAGCCAATAGTATTTATTGATTTGGTAAGTGTTATGGGGGTGAACCTGTGCTAGCGCACTACCCTTACTAGGATAAATACACACTTGTGATTATACCCCTTGCAAGCATCCGCAAATACAAGAAAGTAATTAAGATAAATCTAACCACAGCCTTAAACTCTATGATCCTACGCTCCCTGGTGCAATGGTTTCCCAACGGAGGTTTAGGTTTCTGTCACTCCAGCAACCCCACAATCGGTGACCAAATACACAATGCATCTCACTAGGCCCATAAATGGTGAAGTATCATGTAGTCGACGTTCACATGACACCACTAGTGAAATAGCACCACAACAATATCAAACCATTAAATATTTCTCAACAATAATTCACTACTAACATCTTGACTTCTCCCATGTCCTCAAGAACTAAACGAACTACTCACAAGACATCATATGGATCATGATCAGAGGTGAAATAATGGTAAATAACAATCTGAACATAAACCTTAATTCAACGGTTCCACTCAATAGCATCAACTACAAGAGTAATCAACACCGGGAAAGTTTCCCCTATGAATATAAAAAGATCCAACTCAAGATGTTACAGCGGGATGGCGAGGTGATGGTGGAGATGAAGGTGCTGGTGATGGAGATGATGATGATGATCCCGATGAAGTCCGGTGCGATGGTGATGACGATGGCGACGATCTCCCCTCTCCGGGAAGGAATTTCCCCGGCAGATTTCTCTCTGCCGGAGAGCTTTCTCTCTCTGGTGTTCTCCGCCCCGCAGAGGCGGTTGTGTCTAACTCTGAACCCCCCCTTTCACTTAGGTTTTCGGGGGCGATGATGTACGCGAAGGGGCGAGACCAGAGGTGGGCCAGGGTCCCCTCACACAGGGCTGGCGCGGCCAGGGGGCTGGCCGCGCCGCCCTAGCGTGTGGGCCACCCCTGGCCTCTCTCGACTCCTCCTTCTGGCTCCGTGAGTCTTCTGGGAAATTATAATTTCTGGGTATTTTTCTGGAATTTTCCTGATCTTCAAAATATGGTCCCTTGATGGTCCTTTTTCCAGCAGAATCCTGACTCCGGCAGCAACTCCTCCGATGATCATCAAACATGTAAAAACAAAGGAAATAACATAAGTATCATATCTAAGTATGAAATATATCAATGAATAACAGTAAATTATGATACAAAATAGTGATGCAAATTGGACGTATCAAAAGTCAAGTGTGTGTTTCAAGCATATAGAAAAACATAGCAAAGTGGTATTCAGCTTGTCCTTCATGGAGTAGCAAAACATAAATGCATAGGACACCTTCCAGTTTAAGAGGGTGACTAGATACAAATAATTTAAGAACAAGCGAAACCATAATCATGAATCAATCAATAATAAATTTTGGGACTATGCACATTATACTTAGAATGACAACTATGCTCTCTTAGATGGTGCATAAAGGTAGAAGGTGAAGACTCAACATAAAAGTAAAAGAAAGACCCTTCATAGAGGGAAGAAGAGATTAAACATGTGCTAGAGATTTTCATTTGTAAAATAGAGATAAAAATTTGTTTTGAGAGGTGGTTGTTCTTGTCAACGACTGGCAATGGGGTTCTTGCTATCTTCCATACTAGACAAGTTTTGAGAGAGATTAGCACATATGTGCTCTTTTATAAAGCTTGGCACTCCTCCCCACTTTTCTTTTCACAAACCATTGCTAACCGATTCCATCGGGTGCCCACCAACTTTCACATACCATGGAGGAGTGCCTTTTTTCTTCTTTTATTTTTTCCTTTTTTTTGAAAGATTACAATATGGAAGATAGCAAATCCGACCACTACGTCCCCATGAGCTGAAAATAGTGTCACAAAATGAGAAGTTTTTTGAAGGTTTTTGAAAGGTAGCACATGAAAATTTACTTGGAATGGCTTGAAAATACCATGCATAGGAATTTATAGTGGACTATTTGGAACAAACTTGGTTTTTGGGAGTTGGATGCACGAGAAGTATTCCCTCTCAATACAGGTGAAGGCTAGCAAAAAACTGGGAGCGACCAACTAAGAGAGCAATAACGGCCATAATCATGCATAGCGACAAAACATTATTAACCAAAGCATAAAGTGGTATCACAAGTCAAAAACCAAATGATCATAGAGGCTTAAGGCGAGTGGTTAAAGTCAAACATGGTGTAAGCATGTGCCAAGTCAACCCAAATAAAGCATCAAAGGAGAATACCACAATAACATGCTCCCATATATAATAAAACAATGCATGATTCTTTTAAAGGCACATTAAGCAATCTCAGTCATTTGAGACAAGTCATGCTACAACAAAAACTAATAAGCATATTATCAAAATAACATCAAGCATGACATGCAAAAATCTAAGCCACGGTCTAAACAAGCTCCCATTTGTACCACTATAGGCATGAAACTTTTTTCTCTTTTCCGACACCAATCAACCTTTTTGAAACAACTCTTAAAGATGAAAACCAACATAGAACAGAGGTATAAATACACCTAGCTAAGAATAACTAACAAGGTGAAAAACAAAAGCTAAACGCAGTACTAGAAAAAGAGAACACTCGTTGAATGAAAAGAGTGAAAACTAGAGTGTTCTTGGCAATGAAAAACGGAGTGTGTCTTCTCTAAAAGAAATATGTTGGGGTCCAACCATTTATTGCAGCAAACAAAACAAAAACTGAAAGCAAAAATAAAGATGCTCTAAGAAAAACGCATAGTATACGAAGCAATAAAAATATAGTGTCCTGAAAGATGACCTAATTTTTGTCGATGAAGATGGGGTGCCTCGGGGCATCCCCAAGCATTGACGCTTGTACCTATTAGATATTTCTTGGGGTGACATGGGCATCCCCAAGCTTGAGCTTTTGTCAATACTTCATCTCATCTCATCATTCTCCTTTCCCTACACTTGAAAATTTCCTTCGTACAAAACTTCACACAATTTTTATTAGCAACATTAGTGTAAGCAAGATAGTAAATCCACCCCTTGGGTTCAGTTTCAAGTCAAGTATAACACCCATTAAAGCATAAGATACTGTAGCAACTTCCTCAAAAGTTCCGTGATAAAAAAACTCAAAAAGAAAGCGATCAAGAGGCAAACACAAATAGTGCCAGCAATCTGTCAAAACAGAACAGCTGGTAAAGATCGATTTTTTTTGAAAATCTTCTGTTGCTCAAATCGAAAAGTGCAAAACTAATGAAAGTTAGGAAATAACCTGGGGCATGTGAACAAGAAATTTCAGATCAAAAAGACAGTCTGAGAATTTTCACGAATTTTTACGGTGCAGCGCAGAAATCTGTTTCAGGACAACAACTTCCCCAAATCTTACCTTCATCCAATTAGAGGTTCTTCTTGGCACAAAACGAAATAAAAATGATAAGGAGAGGTCATTACAGTAGTAATAACTTCCAAGACTCAACAAAAATAAAAAGTACTGAAAAGAAAGCATTGGGTTATCTCCCAAGAATGCTTTTCTTTAACGCCTTTGAGCTAGGCGCAGAAAGTGGAAATCAAGTAATGTCAAGCAATGAAGCATCAAGTTCATAATTTGCTCTAAGGATAGAGTCAAAAAGTAATTTCTTTCTCTTTCTAGGGAAGTGTTCCATACCTTTCTTGAATTGATATTTAATGGTGCCTTCCTTCATATCAATAATGGCACCAACAGTTCTAAGAAAATGTCTTCCCAAAATAATAGGACAAGAAGCATTGCATTCAAAATCATTCACATTCATCTCAATGATGGGCTCCCAACCATCTTCTAACTTCTTAGGAATGGAAACTTTGTGTTTCAACTTTTCCTCTTTAAATTGCATGAGAGCATTTGTAATATGCTTTGTAAAAGCAACATTCATAGAACTAGCATTAGGACTTAAAGCAAGCTTTTGCAAGAACAAAATTACTTCAGAAATATTGCAACCATCAACATCAAAATCATTAAAGGTAGTAGAGCTACTGTCTCACATACTCCGAAAAATTTCAGCACTTTTGTTAGAAAAAGTTTCTGCAGTTTTAGGCTTTTTAACACAAGGAGTAGGAATTTTCTCTACACCAATCAAAGTAAGAGGATTGCTAGCATTTGAAACAACATCACTAGTGGTGGTAATAGTACAAACCTTCATATTTCTAGCCATCTCATCTTCTCTTTCCCACCTAGCATGCAATTCTGCTAACATCCTAACATTATCATCAATTCTAACCTGAATGGCATTCAAAGTCTTGCTTTCATTCACATCATGAGGCAAAACCTTTAGTTTCAGAAGTTCAACATCAAGAGCAAGGCTATCAACTTTAGAAGTAAGAACATGAATTTTACCAAGCTTTTCCTCAACAGACTTATTAAAAGCAGTTTGTTTACTAATGAAGTCTTTGAGCATGACTTCAAGATCAGAGGGCGCGCCCCTAGTGTTGTTGGAGGAATTACCATAAGAGTTACCATAACCATTACAATTGGTAGAAGGATACGGTCTATAATTGTTGCTAGCAAAATTGTTCCTATAAGCACTGTTGTTGAAATTATTATTTCTAATGAAGTTTACATCAACATGCTCTTCTTGAGCAACCAAAGAGGCCAAAGGAATATTATTAGGATCAACATGAGCTCTATCATTAGCAACCATAGCCATAATGGTATCAATCTTATCACTCAAGGAAGAGGTTTCCTCAACAGAATTTACCTTCTTACCTTGTGGAGCTCTCTCGGTGTGCCACTCAGAATAATTTACCATCATATTATCAAGAAGCTTCGTTGTGGCGCCCAGGGTGATAGACATAAAAGTACCTCCAGCAGCTGAATCCAAGATATTTCTTGAAGAAAAATTTAGTCCTGCATAAAAGGTTTGGATAATCATCCAAGTAGTCAGTCCATGAGTGGGACAATTATTTATCAAAGATTTCATTCTTTCCCAAGCTTGAGCAACATGTTCATTATCAAACTGTCTAAACTTCATAATATCACTTCTCATAGCTATAATCTTAGCAGGAGGATAATATTTTCCAATAAAAGCATCCTTACACTTAACCCAAGAATCAATATTATTTCTTGGCAAAGATAGCAACCAATCCTTAGCTCTTCCTCTTACAGAAAAAGGAAACAACTTAGCTTAATAATATCACCATCTACATCCTTATACTTTTGCATCTCACATAGCTCAACAAAATTGTTGAGATGAGCTGCTGCATCATCAGTACCAGCACTAGAAAATTGCTCTTTCATAACAAGATTCAACAAAGCAGGTTTAATCTCATAAAATTTTGCCTCGGGAGCAGGTGGTGCAATAGGAGTGCAGATAAAATCATTGTTGTTTGTGCTAGTAAAGTCACACAACTTGGTGTTCTCAGGAGTACCCATTCTAGCAAGACTAAAAGCAGACAAGCAAAAATAACAACTATAAAGGAACTAATTTTTTTGTATTTTTGATAAAACGATGCAAACAAAAATAAAGTAAAGAAAGTAAGCAAAACAATAACAAAGTAAAAGGTTGGAAGCGAGCGACTCCCCTTGCAGAAACCCTCTTTCTCCCCGCAATGGCGCCAAACAATGCTTGATGGTGCATAGTAGGCACCCAGTTGGGAACCCCAAGAGGAAGGTATGATGAGCACAGTAGCAAATTTCTCTCCGTATGAAACCAAGGTTTATCGAACTAGTAGGAGAATGAACCAACTTCCGAAGGTTGATGCTAACTGGCTTGGCGACAACTCCAGACAATTTATATGTGGAGCCTTATCTGGGGCGTAGCTTTGCACCAGCAGCAACGTGGAACCTACACACAACACAACCAAAGTACTTTGCCCCAACTAGCAGTGAGGTTGTCAATCTCACCGGTTTGCTATAAACAGAGGATTAAACGTATCGTGTGGTAAAATATATTTGTTTGCGAGAAAGTAAATAATTCTTGTAAAGTAAATGGTAATATGAATGTAAAAGAATGGACCGGCTTCCACAGTTCACTAGAGGTGTCTCTCCATAAAGATAAATAATATGCTAGGTAAACAAATTACAGTTGGGCAATTGACAGAATAAAGAATGCAAACAAATGCATGTACATGTCATGAGGATCACTATGAGATTCACTTGGGCATTACAACATAATACATAGACCGTTATCCAACTGCATATATGACTAATAATCCACCCGCCGGATGTCATCCGAGAACCGTTGGGTATTAAGTTGCAAGCAACAGATTATCGCCTTAAGCAAAGTGTGTAATGTAAACAATACAAATGTCCTTGAACACAAGATTGTCGTTTTCTCCCTAGTAGCAATATCATATCTACAACCTTAGAGGTTATTGTGACTTCCCCAGATTACTAGAGGCATGAACCCACTATCGAGCATAAATGCTCCCTCTTGGAGTCACTAGCATCTACTCAGCCAAGATATCTACTAGCAACGGAGAGCATGCAAGATCATAAACAACATAGAGATGATAAATCACAAATCAACTTGACATAGTACTCAATATTCATCGGATCCCAACAAACACAACATGTAGAATTACATAATGATGATCTTGATCATGTCAGGCAGCTCACAAGATCTAAACATGAAGCACATGGAGGAGAAGACAACCATATAGCCACTGCTATGGACCCGTTGTCCAAGGTAGACTACTGACACATCACTCCGGAGGCAGGCATGGTGATGAAGAAGGCCTCCGGTGGTGATTCCCCTCTCCGGCAGGGTGCCGGGAAGAGCTTCCAGACCCTCCCGATCTCACGTCGACGACGGCGGTGGCTTGCAGTATGTTTTCTGGAAAAGAGTTCGGGCCCTTAGGGTTTTCTCATCGAGGAGAATATATAGACGAAAGGGCGATGTCAGGGGGTGGACCAGGGGCCCACCCCATAGCCTGGTGCAACCTAGGGGTGGCTCGAGCCATGGCATGGCGTGGCCGCCTCCTGGCCCCCCTCCGTCTCTGCTTCGGACTCCATCTCGTGTCGGGAAAAATAGGAACTTTGGCTTTTATTTCGTCCAATTCCGAGAATATTTCCTGTGTAACTTTTCTGAAACACAAAAATAGCAGAAAACAGGGAACTCGCACTGTGGCATCTCGTTAATAGGTTAGTTCCAGAAAATGCATAAAAACGCCACAAAGTGTAACAAAACACAAAGCAAATGGTGCATAAACAAGCATGGAGCATCAAAAATTATAGATACGTTTGAGACGTATCAGCATCCATCGAAGGAGAGGCAGAACTGGCCACCGAGGCCCAAATGGACCCAGGTGGCGCGGTCTGCTTATGGGACCGCACCACCTGGTCTCGTTTGCGGGCCAGGTGGCCCCTGGTCTCCGTATTTGTCTCAAAATGCTCCTTTTCCATAAAAACTTATGTGGTATTTTTCCTCGAATTTATTTCCGTTGTTTTCTCCATCAAAAAGACAAAGGGGTGTTTTTTGCTAAAAACAACGTCAGACTCTGCAGGTTTATCTCATAATTGCTGAGATTCCATAGTAAAACCATGAGCAAATGACTTGGAAAAGTGGATGTATTTCGGATACATCAGATCCCACTTTGGCAACTGTGCCAATTTGGGTGTCACAATGAAGAGGATCATCAAATTTATTATGGCATTCATAGTATCATGGTTACAATAAGATTTTTCATAAGAAAGTTGCAAACCACATACGTACTTCTCAACATAAGCATATTTCTTCTCTATGGTGTAAATAGGATATTTCAAGAATAATATGGGACTCACATAAATGAGAGCATCATCACAACTAGCAGTTCATCATTTTTATCCTCATGTATACATGGGGAGTTATCAATATGTATAGAACCATCATCTAAAGCATTATCATATAGCATATCTAAGCAACACTCCTTATTATCAATAGTTCCACGAGTAGCAGAACTGCATGGGTTTTTTCAAAAATGACAATTGAGTTTTGAGGTTGAGTGTTACTATCATCTTTGAGACGTTCCAAAACATCCTCAAGCTTAGGTTGAACCATATCTTCTTTTTTTGTCCTCTTCACATACTTCCTCTTATGTTTTCATATTCTTCTTTCTGCAAAATATTAGCACTTTCCATAGCAGCAAGAGTTATGGCATAAAAGTCCTACTCTTTCAATAAGAAGCAATTATAGGATCACTATTATGTTTGCATTGATAATGAGAGTATTTATAGCATTCCCTAGTGAAGCAAGTCACATCATGTAGTTCACAAAAATCAATAGCTAAATGGTTGAGATGTCTAAGCAATTCACCCATTCTTTTTTCCTTCTTTAGTTGATCGATATTCATTGTAAGCTCCCATAATCTCAACATATTCATCAAGCATAGGAACACTAGGAAGTTCTCCCATGGTTTAGCATGCATATTCAAGGACTACGTTATTTTTATGGATTTTGTGTATAGGAAAAGAAAATACAAAACTGAAAGTAAATTATACTAAGATGCAAAACTAGAAGTAAAACTAAAGTCTAGTGTACACAAGAATAAAAGCTTAAGCGCTTGATGACACGAAGCAATGTGCCACTTTGTTGGGACTCCAAGTGCAGAGTGTTGTAGCAAGAGAATTTTCCCCACAAGGGTGACTTGGTGTTTATATCAAACTCTTGGGGAACAGACGAAAAAGCTCTCTTCGTTCTCTTCAGGCAACCTGCAAAACAAACTCCTTTTCTTGCGTCCCCAGCTCCACTGAGTGGTTGTGAGGCCACGGTTGATTAATGAGCCACACCCAAAGATTGTTATGGACAATCATTTTTTCCCCATATTTCCAGGTGCACAATCTTTCTTTGACCCATCTAGGTTCTAGTTCTTCTCTTTGACACTTATCCATCTAGGTTCTAGTTCTTCTATTTGACACTTATCCATTGATATGTCTCCAACGTATCCATTATTTTTAATGCTCCATGCTTGTTTTTACACCATTTGCTTAGTGTTTCGTTACACTTCGTGGCACTTTTATCCATTTTCCGGAACTAACCTACTAACAAGTCGCCACAGTGCCAGTTCCCTGTTTTCTGCTATTTTTGTGCTTCAGAAAAGCTACACATGAAATATTCTCGGAATTGGACGAAACCAAAGCCAGTCGCCCAGAATTTCACCGAAGCTTCCAGAGAACCAAAGAGGAGACGGAGTGGGGCCACAAGGGCCCCACACACTAGGGCGGCGCGGCCCAGGCCCTGGCCACGCCCCCTATGTGTGAGAGCACCTCGGTCCACTTCTGACAATGCCCCTTCGCCTATAAAGACCCCCCGACGGGAAAAACCTAAGTACCCGATCAGTTTTCCAGAACACATCGCGATCCGCCGCTGCCGTTGACCCGAAGATCGGGAGGGTCCAGAAGCTTTTCCCGGCACCCTGCCGGAGAGGGGAATCGCCACCGGAGGTCTTCTACATTGACATGCTTGCCTCCAGAGCGATGAGTGAGTAGTCTACCTTGGACTATGGGTCCATAGCAGTAGCTAGATGGTTGTCTTCTCCACCATGTGCTTCATGTTTAGATCTCATGAGCTGCCCTACATGATTGAGATCACCGTTATGTAATTCTACAAGTTTGGTTTGTTGGGATCCGATGAATATTGGTGTTATGCTTGAGTTGATGTACTAAAATTTATGTTATGTTATCTCTATGTTGTTTATGATCTTGCATGCTCTCCGTTGTTAGTAGCTATCTTGGCCGAGTAGTTGCTAGTGACTCCAAGAGGGGGTATTTATGCTCGATAGTGGGTTCATGCCTCTATTTAATATGGGGGAGTGACAGAAACCTCTAAGGTTGTAGATGTGTTATTGCTACTAGGGGGGAAACAACATTCATATGCTCGAGGGCATATGCTTTGTTTACATTACACACTTTGCTTAATGCAATTATCTGTTGTTCGCAACTTAATACTTGTGGAGTTCTCGGATTGATTCGCCACAAGTGGATTATTAGTCATATATGCAGTTGGATGGCGGTCTATATATCTTGTTGTAATGCCCAGAGTAAATCTCATAGTGATCCTCTCATCCTATGCACATTGTCTTTATTCTATCAATTGCCCAACTGTAATTTGTTTACCCAGCATGTATTATTTTATCTTATGGAGAGACACCACTAGTGAACCGTGGACCCCGGTCCTATTTCCTTTATATTGCTATCACCTGTTTACTTTACTCGCACTGTTTACTTTACTCGCATGCTATTACTATTTTCCACTCGATACGCTTATTCCTTTGTTTCAAGCAAACCGGTGAGATTGACAACCTCATCGTAAGTTGGGAGCAAAGTATTTGGTTCTGTTGTGTGCAGGTTCCGCGTTGCAGCTAGCAAAGCAAAGCTTGGACGAGGCGCCTTATAAATTGTCCGGAGCTATCGCAAGCTAGCAAGCATCACCTTCAGTCGTTTGGCTTGTTCCCCTTCGAATCGATAAACCTTGGTTTCTTACTGAGGGAAAACCTTGCTGCTATATTCATCATACCTTCCTCTTGGGGTTCCCAACTGGACGGTGAATAGATATCACCACCGTAAGCATCATCCATCTAGGTTCGTATTCTTTTCATTGACACTCATTCATACTTCAATGTAGAATTGTTTAGGAGGCATAGATGGTTCTCATGTGCCCATTACTATGACTTATAGACATCAAGCTCCATGGAGAAATAGGAAAGGAACGCTTAGCCAAAGTGTTATGATAGCATGCTATTTTGACTTGAACATAACAGCTATTTCATGTGGCTGGGAAGGTCCCGCAACAGACGCTAGAGTGCTAAGTTCTGACATACTCAAGGGCTTCAAAGATCCAGAAGGGCTTCAAAGAGGTTGATTATATGTTATGCTACACTAATGTTGCTAATAGATTTGTGTTTGGTTTTGTATGAAGGAAGTTTTCAAGTGTAGGGATTGGAGAATGATGAGATGAGTTGAAGAATGGACAAAAGCTCAAGCTTGGGGATGCCCATGCATCACCCCAAGAAATATCCAAGAAGTACAAGCGTCAAAGCTTGGGGATGCCCCCGAGGCACCCCCTTCTTCATCGGCAAAAATCAGGTCACCTTTCAAGACACTATATTTTTATTGCTTCATGCATTATACGTTTTTCTTGGAGCGTCAGTTGTTTTTAGTTTTCAGTTTAGTTTAGTTTTGTTTGCTGCAATAAATGGTTGGACCCCAACAAATTTATTTTGGAGAAGTTGCCTTGCTTTTCATTTGCCAAGAACACTCCGTTTTTCACTCTATTCATTTCAATGAGTGTTCTCTTTTTCTAGAACTGCGTTTAGTTTTCGATTTTCGCCTTGATTTGCGTTTAGATATTGTTATATATTTTCATCAAGGTGTATTTTTGCCTCTGATCTTTATTAATTTTCATCAAAAGAGGTGTTTATAAAAAGTTTGAATGGTGTTGGAAAAGAGAAAAAGCTTTATGCAAAAAAGTGGTACAGGAAGGAGCTTGTGTAGACTGCGGCCTAGGCTTTTACATGTCGTGCTTGATGTCTTTTTGATAGTATGCTTAGTGGTTTTGCTGTAGCATGACTTGTCTCAAATAATAGAGATTGCTTAATGAGCCTTTGAAAAAATCATGCGTTGTTTTAATTATTTGGAAGCATTATTTTGGTTTTCTCCTTTGATGCTTTATTTGGGTTGACTTGGCGCATGCTCACACATGTTAGAATCTTACAAAGTCGCCAATAGCCTCTATGATCATTTATTTTTTGACTTTTGATGCCATCTTATGCTTCTTTTAATGTCGCTTTGTCGCTTTGCATGATTATGGTCGTTATTGCTCTCTTAGTTGGTCGCTCCTAGTCTTTTGCTAGCCTTCATTTTGTACTGAGTATGAGCTCTACTCGTGCATCCAACTCCTAAAAACCAAGTTTGCCATTGTGTCCACTATAAATTCCTATGCATGGTATTTGTAAGCCATTCTAAGTAAATTTTCATGTGCTACCTTTCAAAAACCTTCAAAATACTTCTCATTTTGTGACACTCTTTTCAGCTCATGGGGACGTAGTGGTCGGATTTGCTATCTTCCATATTGCTTATTCCAAAAAGAAAAAAAAAAGAAAAAAAGGAAAGAAAAAAAGGCACTCCTCCATGGTATGTGAATGTTGGTGGGCACCCGATGGAATCGGTTAGCCATGGTTTGAGAAAGGAAAAAAGGTGGGGAGGAGTGCCAAGCTTTATAAAAGAGCACAAAAGTGCCAATCTCTCTCTCAAAAACTTGCTTTATTTTTGTATGGAAGATAGTAAGAACCCCATTGCTAGTCGTTGACAAAAGCAACCACCTCTCAAAACTCAAGTTTTATCTCTCTGTTTTACAAATGAAAAGCTCTAGCACATGTTTAATCACTGCTTCCCTCCGCGAAGGGCCTTTCTTTTATTTTTATGTTGAGTCTCCACCTTCTATCTTTATGCACCATTAAGAGAGCATAGTTGTCATTCTTAGTATAATGTGCATTGTCCCAAAGTTTTCATTGATTGATTCATATCGTTGGTTTCACTTGTTCTCAAATTATTTGTATCTAGTCGCCCTCTTAAACTTGAAGGTGTCCTATGCATTTATGTTTTGCTCTCTCCATGAAGGACAAGCTGAAAACCATTTGTATGTTTTTCCTTATGATTTGAACACACGTTTGACTTTTATTGTTTCATTTTCATGATCTTTTGTTTGTGTTCATTTTCATGTTATAACATGGTTGCTAAGTTTCTTCTATCAAGATTATATCTTTCATGCCCATGTTTTAAGTTCTTTTGATCCCAGCGCACAACGCTTACATACATGATCAAGATTGTGTAGGTGCATGTCACCTCAAAAATTATTTCTTTTGCTATCACTTACCTACTCGAGGACGAGCAGGAGTTAAGCTTGGGGATGCTGATACGTCTCCAACGTATCCATAATTTTTGATGCTCCATGCTTGTTTTTACACCATTTGCTTAGTGTTTCGTTACACTTCATTGCACTTTTATGCATTTTCTGGAACTAACCTACTAACAAGTCGCCACAGTGCCAGTTCCCTGTTTTCTGCTGTTTTTGTGTTTCAGAAAAGCTACACAGGAAATATTCTCGGAATTGGACGAAACCAAAGCCAGTCGCCCAGAATTTCACTGAAGCTTCCAGAGAACTGAAGAGGAGACGGAGTGGGGCCACGAGGGCCCCACACACCAGGGCGGCGCGGCCCAGGCCCTGGCCGCGCCTCCTATGTGTGAGAGCACCTCGGTCCACTTCTGACGATGCCCCTTCGTCTATAAAGACCCCCTGACGGGAAAAACCTAAGTACCCGATCAGTTTTCCAGAACACATCGCGATCCGCCGCCGCCGTCGACCTGAAGATCGGGAGGGTCCAGAAGCTCTTCTCGGCACCCTGCCGGAGAGGAGAATCGCCACCGGAGGTCTTCTTCATCGCCATGCTTGCCTCCGGAGCGATGAGTGAGTAGTCTACCTTGGACTATGGGTCCATAGCAGTAGCTAGATGGTTGTCTTCTCCACCATGTGCTTCATGTTTAGATCTCATGAGCTGCCCTACATGATTGAGATCACCGTTATGTAATTCTACATGTTTGGTTTGTTGGGATCCGATGAATATTAGTGTTATGCTTGAGTTGATGTACTGAAATTTATCTTATGTTATCTCTATGTTGTTTATGATCTTGCATGCTCTCCGTTGTTAGTAGATATCTTGGCCGAGTAGTTGCTAGTGACTCCAAGAGGGGGTATTTATGCTCGATAGTGGGTTCATGCCTCTATTTAATCTGGGGGAGTGACAGAAACCTCTAAGGTTGTAGATGTGCTGTTGCTACTAGGGGAAAACAACATTCATATGCTCGAGGGCATATGCTTTGTTTACATTACACACTTTGCTTAATGCAATTATCTGTTGTTCACAACTTAATACGTGTGGAGTTCTCGGATTGATTCGCCACAAGTGCATTATTAGTCATAGATGCAGTTGGATGGCGGTCTATGAATCTTGTTGTAATGCCCAGAGTAAATCTCATAGTGATCCTATCATCATATGCACGTTGTCTTTATTCTATCAATTGCCCAACTGTAATTTGTTTACCTAGCATATATTATTTTATCTTATGGAGAGACACCACTAGTGAACTGTGGACCCCGGTCCTATTTTCTTTATATTGCTATCACCTGTTTACTTTACTCGCACTGTTTACTTTACTCGCATACTATTACTATTTTCCACTCGATACACTCATTCCTTTGTTTCAAGCAAACCGGTGAGATTGACAACCTCATCGTAAGTTGGGAGCAAAGTATTTGGTTGTGTTGTGTACAGGTTCCGCGTTGCAGCTAGCAAAGCAAAGCTTGGACGGGGCGCCTTATAAATTGTCCGGAGCTGTCGCAAGCTAGCAAGCATCACCTTCAGTCGTTTGGCTTGTTCCCCTTTGGATCGATAAACCTTGGTTTCTTACTGAGGGAAAACCTTGCTGCTATATTCATCATACCTTCCTCTTGGGGTTCCCAACTAGACGGTGAAAAGATATCACCACCGTAAGCATCATCCATCTAGGTTCGTATTCTTTTCATTGACACTCATTCATACTTCAATGTAGAATTGTTTAGGAGGCATAGATGGTTCTCATGTGCCCATTACTATGACTTATAGACATCAAGCTCCATGGAGAAATAGGAAAGGAACGCTTAGCCAAAGTGTTATGATAGCATGCTATTTTGACTTGAACATAACAGCTATTTCATGTGGCTGGGAAGGTCCTGCAACAGACGCTAGAGTGCTAAGTTCTGACATACTCAAGGGCTTCAAAGAACCAGAAGGGAAATTTTATTTTGTTGATAGTGGCTATGCAAACACACAAAATTTTCTTGCACCCCAGCGGCGTGTGGAATGATTACCAACTTGAGTAGCTAATATCATAGGTTGTATAGTCTTTTATCTTGTAATAATTATTTCATCTTGTAATAATGATTCTGTTTGGGATCTTACATCATGTAATAATGATATTGTTTGGGGTCTTTTCATCATGTAATAATAATTTTGTTGGGATCTTTTGACCATGCAATAATGATTCTGTTTGGTATAGAAATGCATTCAAAAGGATCTCCAATGCATGCAAAATGATCTCCAAAGTTTAACTTGATGCAGGCCAACTCAAAAAAATTATGAAAAAGGCTTCACCAAAGTTTGGAAATAAGGTCTTCTCCTATAAGTAATAATTTGTTATCTCTCTCAAGAATTGGTCCACTGACTCTTAGTATGTAATAGAGAGTGCCTTTGTACTATCAGTAATACTTTTATTGTGTTATGCAGTTGACAAATCAAGAGCATCATGGAATCCTGTATTGGAGAAATCTCTTATGTAACTACTACATGAGCACAATGCCACCTATCATAGAAGCCAGAATGGATGGTCTACTGAAACTTGGAACCTGATGGTTTCAATTTTCCAAGAAAGACACCCCCATGTGAAATTCACAAAGTCTCATGTTCAAGACAAATAAAAAGATCTGAAGAGGGACTGCCAGAGGCCCGAAAACATAGTGGTGTTGGATGGAATGAAGCAAAATGCATGCTTCTGGCCGAGCCTCAACTCTGGGTAAACTTGGTGCCTCTTTGGGAGACATGATCAAGAAGTTCAAGCGAAAAGGCTTTCCTCTCTATTATTCTCTTAGATGGTAAGTGTGATCAAGAATAACTCTTTCTAGTGCTTAACTATATTCTGAGGATTCGCTTTGCTAGTGTGTTTCTTATAAAACTATTTACTGCAGGGCAACTAGCTGAAGACAAACTTTGCTTCACATCGACTGCTGGGCCATTGATAGAATATGAATATATAGAAAGTGATGGTGAGTACGAAGGTTAGAAGGAGATGGAGCAAGAGGAAGCTAGGGACAAAGTATATGATGACGAATTGCAGATTATTGATGGAGGTCGAAAAGGGATGCAGGGCGAGGTAGCTGGGGACAAATGCCAGGGAAAAACTGATGCTACTGGAAGGAACAAGTCTCAAGTGGAGCATGAACCAGTAGGTGATGTTGAAAGGAATAGGTCACAAGCAGGTGAGGTCAAAAGGAACAACTCACAAGCAGCTGCTATCAAAAGGAACAAGTCACAACATGTCCCTTCAGAGTGGATTCTAAGAAGAAGAGTGCAAATGGTATAGTTGGAGTGATGGAAAGATTAGTACAAATCAAAGAAAAAGAAGCCAAAAAAGAAGTTGCACAAGAATTCACGATCAGCAGATGCATGGAGGCGTTGAAGACCTTGGAAGGTGTCACACCCGATGAGAAGATGGCAGCTTTGGACATTTTCAGTAATGTCCACAACCGTAATTTTTTTGTCAATCTAGTTGATGATAAAGATGGCACATAAATTTTATGGTTTCACAAGCAGTTAGCAAGGTTGACTTGAGGTAAGATCTTTGTTATGGTCTCTAGTTTTACGTTATTGCATGATTGTTCTGTGTACTTTTTTTATTGTTAATTACTAGCTTTGCCTTGTCGTGTGTTTCCTGTATCCATGTGATGCCCAAACAAAGTGTCTTCGTGTCCAAATAGAGCTGTGTGCCTATAGGAGAAGTGGGTTCTCTACACCTGTGATATTCAAGTCCTCATGCTCTGTATTTGATAGTAGTGACCAGTTGCAAGTTATATGGACAAACATTAAAGCACATATTGTTCTGGTTGAAATAAACTGGTTAGCTAGCTTTAAAGAGGTAGCTTAAGAAAATTTTATGTCAAGTGCATCTAGTAACGGAACACTGATACTCCTGCCTGATGATGGAACACGGATACGTTTACTGACGTAGAAGTTTAGACTGCAGTTCTTTGTGGATATTAGTTTATATTTTGACACCAATATATATTTGTGGATATTAGGTTTTATTTTGACGCCAAGTTACCCAGGAACAAAGTTTTTTAATCATTTTCCGTGAATAGCCTTGGAGCTAGGAGTATAGATGTGTTGGGACTTGGGAGTGGTGTTTTGGCTCCTAGGAGCACTCTTTATTTTGAAATACATATTTGATATATTTCAAAACATAAAAAAACTGAAACAAAAAATCTATATGTACATCTTCACGTGCTACATGCCCACAAAATGGTTTCACGAAAAATCGATGTATCATGTGGGTGTGTAAAAAAGACAAAGTTTGGTGCTAAAAATAAGGGATTTGACATGACAATTTTTTATCTTTTTACATAGACCATAAAAAGTATCGGTTTTAGGCGAAACTTTACAAATACACTTAGATTGTGGATATGTAAATACAAAAATTCCAATCATATTTTTTTTACATTTCAAAATATGTTTTTTTGATAGAGGAAGCATATGTACCGGGAGCCGAATTGAATGTCCGAGATGTGTTGTACTATACTGAGTATAGTGCCTGCCGGACTGTTGTAATACATGTCAGTAGTGTAAGATTTCAACATGTAGGATCTAGCACGTATGCGGATCGTCGTCATCATTCTGGTAGTATTTATTGAGTCTGTTGTGCACAATAAGCAGATGCTGGTTATTTCAGAATGGTACTAGTGTCCTTGATTCATCAAACATAGAAATTTTGTGTATATGTTCAAAGTCCGGAACGACATCCTCTGCTATGATATGTATGGTTAGCTACACATATATTTATTCAAAGTCCTGTACTTGACTTATACTGCATTCTTGTGATATGAAAACAATTGTAAACAATCTTGCATTTAAGTATGTTGAGGTTGATGAAAGTTTGATATATTTGGATGCAAACTCGAGGCCGCGGTTTTGATTGATCAATTTTTTGATGCAGCTGCGGGGTGATTTTCGACAGGTTCATCTGGTCGCGGCGGGTAGCCGGAGGGAGTTGTCGTGTCTTGCTTGCAATGTTACCCAAAAAACTTGTTGGCGACGGGCTGTGGTAGAAAACAGTTAATTTTTGTCTAATATTTTTATTTATTAGCTGTTGATGAACAAAATGATATAAAGTTTTGATTTTTATTACATTACGCTGCAACCTATCATTTGCAGTCAGTTTGTTTTCAAATGCAGTCAGTTCAACCCCCGTTTGCCAAACGATAGGACTGAGTGGATAGTATTATGGTGACATGGTGTGAAGAGTATAGGGTGGGAGAAGAGAATCGGGTGACAGTTATGCACTTCAAAACACTGGAATCCACTTGAGCCAAACGAGGTCTCAGCCCTCAAGGTATGTATCAACAACAACGACGATTCAGTTCTCCTGTTTCTTTTTTTAGTTGACTATTCCCCTCCTTGTTTGAAAGTCTTGCCGTTTGTCCCGACTGACGCGTGGTCCCCAGCAGCCCAGCCCTAGATGCAACGAGAATTGGACCGGGTCGGAGGCCGCCGCGGCCGGACCGGAAGCGATTTCGAAAGGAAGCACGTGCACCAACGCGCCGTGGCGACCGGACCGTTACGACCACGTGGCGGCCGGCCGGCCCTGTCCGACCCACCCGTCCGTCCAGGCCCACTAGCCGTTGGCCTCCCCGTCTCCCCCGTTTCAAATCTCACCCGTCTTCCCCCCGTCCGCCTCCGCAGACAAGACAAACCCCCTCCTTTCTCGTACGTGACACTCTCTCCCCCTCCCCTCCGATCGAAAAACAAAAAAACAAATCGCTGAAATCTCTAAATCTTTCCCGATCTCTCCCCCTCCTCTCTCTATATCACTCTCCGTCGCAGAGAGTGCTGACTGAAGGGGGATTGGATTGGAGACGTTGCCATCCCGCCGCCGCCGCCACCCCTGCTTCTTGAATGGCCGCGCTGCCGCGTCCGCTGTAGCCCCGGATCGGACAAGGAGAGGAGCCGATCCACCCGCCTCCGCTCCCCGTGGTGCGTCCGCCGCCCGCCTCCCGAATCGCCCCCCACCGTTCCCTCTACGTACGCCGCGGTTCTTGGATCCTGACGCCGTCTTCTGATGTCTCGCGCCTCTGTTCTGCAGGTTGCCCCGCGGCGCGGACCAATGGAGAGGGCGGCGGGGGAGAACCGGAGGCCGGCGGCGGCCAAGCCCGCGCCCGGCGGCCGAGGTGCGCGTCCCCGAGCCTTTCTTCGTTCTTGCGTTCTTGCTTTTCCAGATACACGCCTCCTGACGGCGCCGCGATTCCCCTTTCTTGTTTTCCTGATATCTCCTCGATTGCTGCAGAGATGGGGAACCGGAGGCCGCTCAGGGAGATCAACAACGTCGTGGGGGCGCACCCGTACCCCTCCGCGATCGCCAAGAAGCCGATGCTAGAGTAATCTCCTTGCCCCCTCCCCCATCTCGAAGATCCCGTGCAAAGATGTCTTTTTTCCCCTCTCCCCGAGGTTTCTTGGATCGAGGTTCTAACCCCTTTCTTTCTTTCTTTCTTTCTTTCTCCTTTCCAGGAAGAGTGGGAGGGGTGAGCAGAAACCGGCGCCGGTGAGCCGCCGGCCCGTCACGAGGTTAGGACTTAGGACGCGCCCTCTTCTTGCGCTCTCACGTTTCTTGGGGTCCTGATCTGATGGTGCCCTGCTAATCCAGGAACGTCGCCGCCTCCTTGGGGAACAGAGAGCAGCCTGTCCGTCAGGCCACCACCGCGGCTAAGCCAGCACCGCCTGGATTTGCTCCCAAGAATGAGCCCATCACCATCGACACTGACTCTGACGATGACATTGAGTCAGTGGACGACACTGATATGGTATATGCTCTGTGATGATTAATCGGCACTGTTTAATTTAACACAGGGGGGTGGCTCCAGCTTACTGCTGCGTTTGGTGCTGCAGGATGAGAACGAGCTCAAGGACACTTTGGAAGATGAATCCCTCATGGACATTGACGGTGCCGACTCCGGGAATCCGCTTGCCGCAACTGAGTATGTCGAAGAGATCTACAAGTACTACAGGGACAATGAGGTGATCTACTGCCCCGCGGCCGCAGTGCCATATACCCCCTCCGTCCCATAATATGAGGTGGTCTTATATTATAGGACGGAGGGAGTAATAGTTATCTTCATTTTGTGGAAAAGATGCCGGCTTTTCAAAGAAATGTGATGATACCTTAGTTACAATATGCTTGAATGAATAAGATATGCCCATGCAAAGAAAATGAATGAACTCGACCGGGATCCTGTAATCAGTACACATTATACGATAATTTTATTTAGTATGCTTTAATGAGATGGATTAAAGAAAAATATGCATGCCTAAACTGACAGGATTGTGATATTTTAGCATTTTAAGCTGCTAATTTGAATATAAAATGTTGAAATGTTGTGTTTGAGTGACTAGTATGACACTAAGGGACAACAGGACAGTGAAAAGTTTTGATGTTCATAGATTTTTAATTAGAGTTACAGTAATTTTTGTTATCATTCTCCTGTCCTTACTTACAATATGCTTGAATGAATAAGATGCTCCATGCAAAGAAAGTGAATGAATTTGACGGGGATCCTGTAATCAGTACACTATACAACAATTTTATTTGTATGCTTTAATGAGATTGTGATTTTTTAGCAGTGCCAATTTTATTTGTATCCTGAAAAAGATGCATGTCTAAAATCATAAGATTGTGATTTTTTTAGCATTTTAAGCTACTAATTTGATAATGAATGTTGAAATGTTGTGTTTCAGTGACTGGTATGACAGTAAGGGACACAACAGGACAGTGAAAATTTTGATGTTCATAGATTATAAATTAAAGTTGCAGTAATTTTTTAATAACATTCTCCTGTCCTTGTGGTTTTGTATTGGTTCATCTTGGGTCACAGTTAATGCTTTAATGAAATGCATTAACGAAAAAGATGCATCCTTAAAATGAAAGGATTGTGATCTTTAGCACTTCTGAGCAACTAATGAGATGCATTAACAAAAAAGATGCATGCCTAAAAGGATAGGATTGTGATTTTTTTAGCATTTTAAGCTACTAATTTGAATATAAAATGTTGAATGTTGTGTTTGAGTGACTGGTAACAGGACAGTGAAAGTTTTGATGTTCATAGATTTTGAATTAAAGTTACAGTAAATTTTGTTATCACTTATTGCTTTCTCATCACCATGTCAGATAAAATACAATATCTTTGAACCACTGAAGTCAAACATAGAAGCTGATCTTCTTCATGAAAAATCTAATTAGGATTTTTATGACAGCTGATAGCAATTTCTGGTCATTGGCATGACTGAAAAGCAATATGTACTATTTCTCCTCTTGGTTGTGTGTGTCTTGAAGAATTTGGGCTCCTTAACTCTTTAGTATTGACAAATACCATATCGTCTTATGCAGGAAACAAGCTGTGTCCGTCCTGACTACATGTCTAGCCAAGGAGATATAAATGAAAAGATGAGAGCTATCCTGATAGACTGGCTTATCGAGGTAGAAAAGCTTGGGAACAATGGACTTTCTCTATTGTACGGATTATACTAATTATATAATGTGCATTTGGGACTCATTTTATGTTATTTGTCTCTTGATTAGGTTCATTACAAATTTGAGTTGATGGATGAGACACTCTTTCTTACTGTGAACATAATAGACAGATTCTTGGAAAAAGAAGTGGTACCAAGGAATAAGTTGCAGCTAGTTGGAGTAACAGCTATGCTTCTTGCCTGCAAATATGAGGAAGTCTCAGTTCCAGTTGTTGAAGATCTAGTGGTAATTTCTGACCGGGCTTATACAAAAGGACAGGTTCTGGAAATGGTAATATCATTAAATACAGTGTGCACTCCCATTAAATTTACACGCTCAAGGCTTCTATTCCTTGGATATCGATATAACATTCCATCATGGATGAAGTTCCCTATGTATTTCCTCTTATATTGTTGTTGAACCACAGATTTCAGACTGCAAACAAGTTGCAACCATTTCTAGATAAACCATAAGTACATGATGACAATAATCTTCTGAAGAATTTCTTCAGTTTCTACTGTATTTTACAGTGGCTTATTAGCTATTGTTTGTAGTCCTTGCATATCTATATAACATTCCCTTTTCTATCATGGTTAACACTAAACCAACCGAAGATGTTAAACTGCAAACAGGTTGCAATCAATTCGAGTTACATCTCTGTACACCATGACAGTGATCTTCTGATTGATTTCTGTAACTTCTACTGTAGTATTTCACAGTGGAATATTGGCTATTGATTGTTCCGCACTAATAAGGGTGAACATTCTGTTTGAGCAGGAGAAGTGGATTCTGAACACTCTGGAGTTCAACATGTCTGTGCCAACACCATATGTTTTTATGAGAAGGTTCCTGAAGGCAGCAGATTATGACAGGAAGGTGAAGTATTGTTACCTTTTGATTACTATTTCTGTAATTGGATGGCAAAATTCACAGCAATAACATTTGTGACTGACACAAAACCTTATGCATGTTGGTAAATCACAGCTACAGCTGGTTTCCTTTTTCATGCTTGAGCTATGCCTTGTTGAATACCAAATGCTCAAGTACCGCCCTTCGCTGCTTGCTGCTGCTGCGGTTTACACTGCACAACGTGCTATCAGTCGCTGCT
The DNA here is from genome assembly GCA_007115705.1 of Dactylis glomerata. NCBI lineage: Eukaryota > Viridiplantae > Streptophyta > Magnoliopsida > Poales > Poaceae > Dactylis > Dactylis glomerata. Next base: position 392,089 of record QXEO01000267.1, read on the forward strand.
GGCACTGGACAAAGGTCTGCGAGTTCCACAGCAGATACACTAGAGATCAGCTCATGTAAGTTTTCCTGCAGTCACTGACTCGCTGTATTTACAAATATCTATGCCATTAGGGAATGTGAAGTATTGTAACCTTTTGGTTAGTATTTCCGTAGTATTCCTTTGAACCGTCTCCAGAACCAGAGCCCCAATCCTTTGCTCCCGCTCGCGCATTCCCTTTGTTCTAAACCATAGCTATTGTTAAAATCATAGCAGATATTGACTTGTCTGCTCCTTTGTTTGCTGGTTTTTTTCAGTGAGTGCTCCAACATGATGGTACAGTTCCACCAGAATGCCGGAGGTGGCAAGCTTACAGGCGTGCACAGGAAATACAGTACCTTCAAGTTCGGGTGTGTAGCAAAAGTGCAGCCTGCAGACTTCCTGCTGGGTTAAAAATGGGGTGACGAAACTTGCAGTACAATCTAGGGCAATCTATTCCTCTGGATAGATTTTAACTGTTCCTATGAAAACATGCTGAATATCATGTTCGTGTTGCACAAAAGTGCAGCAGGTTTCCTTACAACATGTTTGTGACGTTGTAATAATCTTTGTAGTCAGTCCTTAAGCTACTCTTCAGCTAATAATATTTAGCGTTCGTTAACACGTGTCTTTGAACCATATAAAGATCATTTACCTGCATGAAATGAAGCAATAACCTCTATTTTATTATATGACATCATTTGCCCACATAAGAAATTGATATTCCATACGTTGCTCAAATTGCTTCATACAATCAAATATAAAATGGTCGCATTCATACTCTGGCATATTTGCAAATGACATCATAATGTCAAACATTCAGTGTGGATGATGATCATAATTATTTCTGTATTGGCGAACTAGCCCCCCACCCCACCCAAAGAAAAGGCACCTACATGTGAGCAAGAGGAGGTCCAAAACCAATTTTATGTACCACAGAAGAATTCAAACTGTATAAATTGATAGTCTGGTAGCACCACTGGATAGTTTAGAAATCTCTGGTGTTACAGTTTTTTGACTCCAGACTTGCAATCAAGGTGTTGGCTTCATCCTCATATACTAATCCAGCATGCAATTTAGGCCTACGAATATCTGAGCCTCACATACAACTCACACGGACTAGCTTCCTAGGTACATGGCCCTAACCTGAGCATCACATATTCGGAGTGATCCATACATCCGAAGGGTAAAGGATGCTCAAAGAATCGCGCATACCTCTGAAGGGGAAAACCCGCTTGAACGTCCTTGTTTTTGGGTCGTAGGCCCTAACACCTCCCCAGTCAGGAATTCGGCCGAACAACTCAATTGTATGTGTCATCCATGGAGCAGAGAAATAGATGAAATTAGGCCGTACACCAGGGAGATTCTCTGTGGGTAAACATGCCGAGTGGTTCAGTCCAATGAAAATCGCGTGATCTCGCAAGTCCTTCACCGTTACATTTTCGCAACCTTCAGTATCAATCTTGCGAATGCTGAACTCAACATTATCTGGGTATCTACTCTTCGCTTTTGTAAAAATCACAAGGACTTGCCAGAGATCACCCCACGGTGTAGACACCAGGTGTCTAGTAAGAACAGGTGAATAATAGTGCACATAACGTTTAATAATCACCTTCTTTGTTGGTCCATCTGGTGCATCAAGATCCCACATATCCACTGTTCCGTGCAATGTCGCGCTGTAGAACCTCCCATTGTGGTACGCACAGTCGTTGTACCGATCTTTCTTGCTCACATCCAAGATTGAAGCAGTCTGCCACTTGTTCTCTCCTGCCCTAACGAAAGAAAGCCAATCATCATCACGATGGATGATCATCGCAATGTAGTCACCCCTGTTAGACGGGCTGCAGGACAACACGGCCTTCTGATAAAACCATGTTCCAAGATAATTTGTCTGATAGACTTTGTTTCTCCCAAAAATATAATGTTCCAAATTTCCTCCGCTGTCATAGACAGCCCTCACACACGCGAAATCAGTGATCGGTGGGAGAGGGACCATCTCCGAGGTGAACGGGTTGAACAGAACGAGATTGGAGAGGTCATTTACCAGAAACAGCCATCCGTGTGAGGCTCCGCAACATGCAACAAACTGACCCTTTGGAAAACTAACATCGTAAACCTTGTCGACGTCAAGGAGATGGCGGAACTTGCAGGTTGCAGCTGCTGGGACCCAGTTCATCCTGGATTTCACCTGTGATTCCCTTTGCTCGAGGAAGTCGGCCCAGGACAAGAGCCATGGCCTGGCAGAACGTGGGATGCCGGCAGCCGTGGCCGCCGAGCGCCATGACGTGCAGACGGCTGCAAATGCAAGGGCTTGGGGGAGCTCAACTCTTTGCAGGATGCTGAGGAGGAGATCAGTTGGGAGGTCTGACCAACCGTATGGTGCTGCCATGGTAATCGAATACGTGAGGTTATGTGCTTGCGATCGAAATTTTATACTAACAAGGCAAACAAACGATCCAATATATAGATATCTATGAATCTACCAGGATTATCTCCATATCTAAAAGGAATCGGACAACCAAGCGGAAAGCTGAATACAAATCGGATAAGGTCATAGTCGTGCTCGAAGAAAATCAACACAGAAAGAATCAGGGAGTCGGTCAAGACTCTCTTTTTTGTGGGGATCATGGTATTGTTAATGCGCTCGAATATATAACTTAACTAAAATTCAAGAGCGCAAACACAATGACATCTGAAGGTTTGTCGGCAATTCGATTTGCCTGAGGAACTGGTGGCACAACGGAACTTCTGTGTATATCGAAAGGAAAAACTAAGCATTAAGTCATATAAGTAAAGAGGCATTCACGTCGCTGCAAATCTTAAACCGAGCTGATTCTCTGCATCTTTGAACAACTACAACTCATCTCCCTGCTTAAAAAGTGGGTACCTATCATCGTGCTCGATGACACTTTCCCCAAAAAGAATGTATGTGTATAGGGCTGAGAGGAAGCTTGAGATAGACTTACCCATAGCAGCCATGGATAACTCATCGAGGGAGGAATCAACGCCAGGAAGCGCGGCTCGGGCAGTGCTTTCCATGATACTGTTCACCAAAAATCAAAATGGCGGCATGGAAGGACGGAGGGAGATGGGGAAATCGCCAGCGGCATCAGATCTCAGTCGCAAACCGGAACGCTGGGAGGGGCCTCGCCCTTGTCGGCGAAGGATGCTTGTGAGAAAGCTGGATTGGTCACCGGAATCGCGCCACGGGGAGTTAGGGCATCTCCAACGGGGCCCATTTTCGTGTCTGAATCTGTCCGATTCAATCCGTTTAGATCGGCCTATGGACACTAAAATTATATTTGTCCGTTTGGTTTGGGGTGAACCCAGCAGTACTACACATTTTAGAAAAAAAAAATCTGCAAACAGGCCAGGCCAGCCCACCCGCTTCCTCCTCACCGATGCAGCTTCCAAGCAGGTCGACACGCATCCTCCCACAAATCCGTCGTCGGCGCCGCCGAGCTCGCTCGCCTGGGGGCCGTCCTCAACCGCCGGCGCCGCCGCGCTCCCTCGCCTGGAGCCGCCGCAGCTCGCGTGCATCAGAGCAGACTGAGGTCGGAGCCGCCGTAGCTCGCGCACATCGAGGACTCCAGAGCTCCACCAGGAGGATGCCGGCACAGAGGAGGGAGGCGGCATGAGCTGGCCGCCGCCAGTAGCCGTGTCGGCAGGGGCTGCGCCTTGAGCGCACGCGGCCGCCCGCGGCCGCCGTCGGAGATGGGAGGTCGCCGCTCGCCTAGTACGAAGAACGGGAGGCGGCGGGATCGCAGAGAGGGAGGTCGCTGCGCCGCCCTTTCTACGCCTGCGCTCGCCCGAGGCCGACGGGAGCCCGCGCTCGCCTGCATCCTGTAGGAGGAAGCCGCCGCCGGAACAAGACCGCCGCGCTCGCCTGCATCCAGTCGCCATGGTCACGGTGGGGAACGAGAGAGAGCGGACACATCGAAGTGTCTGACTAGTGGGCCAGGCCGGACGTGGGAAGGACACAGGAGACGTCCGCGCTGTGTTCGGACCGATCCAAACTGGACCTAAATGTCCATCAAAATGGGTCGAGCGTGGAGCCGTGAACAGATTATCCGTTTGAGTAGCCCCGTTGAAATGATTTTTTTGCGTTTTGATGTCCGCTCGGACACAAATAAATTGGATTTGTCCATTTAAATAGCCCTGGTAGAGATGCCCTTAGGGCATCTCCAGCGGGTCGACCCAAACGGACACCGCGGGTCCGAATTTGTCCGTCCGGACAGACCGGCCGAAAAACAACGACCCAGCAGGCCGACCTAAACTAGTCCGGGGGAAGGACACACCCATCCGCGGCCCAAATTTGGGGCACCGATGGGTCCGCGCGGACAGAAGCCGGAGAGGCAATCTGTCCGCCCGTGTCCTCGCTGGCCCCACTGTCAGCTACACAAAAAGTGTCTACGACGACGCTATACAAAAAGGTTCCTACTGCCGGCCGTATCTACTCGCCGGCGTGCGCCGCCGTCCTCGCCGCCGCCGTCGCGCGGCTACTCCTCGGCCACGTCGTCGTCCTCGGCGACGATGTCGGCCCAGGGTCGCTCGACGCGGGGGGCGGCATCGTCGATGGCCTGCTGCGCGCGGGCGATCGCCGCCTCCTGGTGAGCGCGGCGGCAGCGCTCCACCTTCCCCCGCCATCGGGCCTCCAGGTCGGCGGCGGCGGCGTTGGCTGCGTCGCGGCGGCTGCGTGCGGCGGCCCTGTTGGCCTCCCAGCGCGCCCGGTCCCTGGCGATCTCCTCCGCCAAGGCGGCGCCCAACGCCGCCTCCTCCGCAGCCATCTCCGCCGCCGCGCGCTTCGCGGCGGCGGCACGCACCACGAGCATGGCGGACAGAGCCTCCCGCTCCGCCGCCATGAACAGGCGCGTGTCCTCCTCGCGGCGCGCGGTCTCGAAGGAGGCGAGCAGGACGGCCTGCTCGTCGCTCATCGCCGGCGCCACCTTCTCGTCGTCGAAGAGGCCGTCGAGGTCGTCATCCTCCGCCTCCTGCGGCTGCGCTGCAGCCACCACCTCCACCTCCGCCATGGCCGCGTCGTCGGCCTCCGCGATGAGGTCGGCGGCGGCGAGGTACGGCCGGAGGAAGGGACCGGCCGTCGAGCCGACCGTGACGATGTCGCGCGCGGCCGCCTCCGCCACCGCCGCGTGCACGCGCACGCGCTCCGCCTCCGCCTCCACGGCCGCTGCCACGACCGCCTCCTCGGCCCGCTCGCCCTCGGCGACACGAGTTGCGGCCAGAGCGAGCGCTCCAGCCACGTCGGGGTCCTCCGGGAAGCGCTCCCGGGCTAGCTGGGCGAGCGCGGCCCACTTGCAGAGGTCGGAAGCCATTGTGCAAGGTGGAGAAAGGTGGAGGTAGAGGGTTTTTGGTGCTCATGGCCGCCGCGCGCCGCCGTATATATATAGCCGGAATGGCGAGGCGGGAAAGACCGCGCGCGCGCGGGAAGCACCGGCAGGAAATGTTCGGCCGGCGGGAGAAACAGGCGGGAGCCGGCGGGAGAAACAGGCGGGAGCCGGCATGGAAATTTTGGGGTTGGGGCGGCGTGCCCGCTGTCACGTCGGCCATGCCGGCGAGGATGGCGCAATAAATGCGTCGGCCCGCTGGGTTCACCCCCTACCCAACCGGACAAAGCAGCCCAGCCTATTCGTGGCCCGACCAAAACGTACCGATTCTGTCCGAAATGGGTCGGCCCGATGGAGATGCCCTTATCGTCGGCCGCTGCGCTCGCCGGACATGGGGCCGGAGACCTTGCTGCGGCTGCCTCGTTTCGTGGCTGACTTGTGGACGATGCTTGGGCTTTTGTTATGTGGGCTCCATTTTCCGTAACCGGCCCGCGGCTTCTTCCTCCCTCGAGAAAAAAAGGATATCATCGGCTTCTGCTGACCGCCACATCAGCACCTTGCAGAAGTCGCCGGCCCACGGGACAGGGAAGGGGGTAACAGAACGCCGACGCCGTCACGGCTCGCCCCTCCGCCGCGCTCTCCTTCTCGCGGGAAATCACGCCGGCCGCCCCGACCCCCCAAAATCACCTCGATCCGGCCGCGGAATCGGCCGCGCGATCGATCGATCGATCCACGCGCAGCTCGGGCGCTTCGCTAGGTCAGGTATCTTCCTCCGGCCACTGTATTCCGTTTGCATCCGTGCAAGCGAGGTTGCTCCGTGGAAATCGAATTCGTCCGCGGCCGAGCCTCGTAGTGGCGCGTGTTGGTTCCATCTCCGCCTCCTAGGACGAGGACTCGAGGGGTTTGAGCGATCTGAACCGAAATTAGTGTACTCTTTTGGGAGCCTTAGCACATACTCTTTCGTGAGCCTTTAGCACTTGGTAGGTAGGCTAAAAACTTGCAGTCGCGGTGTCTATTTCGCCCTGTTTGTTGACCTAGGTTTGCGTATGGTTGCGTAGTTAGCTGGTCTAGCTTGTAGTGTTTGCGTCTATGTTCTACTGAAACGAACTCGTTGTGTTCTTCCAGATCGGAGTTATTGTGTTGTGTTGATTGGTTGGTATGAGTAATACTTTTGAGCTAAAAGAATTCTTTCTTGGTGTGCTGCAGCTAGGAGCCATCGCGTGAGGATCCTGGAAATTTTATTCGTATTGGAATTTCATTTGTCTGTGGGGTATTGTCGGCATTTGTCATTGCAACGTGTGCCTTGTGCATCTGGAGATGCCCACTGATCAGCGAAGTTGATGTTGAGGACCCCTGAGAGCACACGGGTTTGAACAATCGCTGCCTGCCACCATGAGGGTCAATCTCGATCTCCTCTTGCCCTTGACGGCGCAATACACCGCGCCAGCATGGGCCACAATTGTTGCTGGGTTCTTTGTTCTGCTTGCCCTTTCCCTCTCCATGTACCTGATATTTGACCATCTATCGGCATACAACAACCCAGAGGTTCTTTTCTGTCAGCTGCATCTTGGCATCAATTTTCAACCTAGCTATGTTCGATAAGCATTTATTTACTCTTTTGTATATGTACAACCTCTGCAGGAACAGAAATTTGTCCTAGGTGTTATCTTGATGGTCCCTTGCTATGCAATTGAGTCGGTAAAACCTCTAAGAAATTGTGTATGTGCTAAATCATTTCAACTATATGGTTTGTGATCGTTCTCTCCTTTTGGAACAGTATATATCTTTGATAGATCCAAATACCAATGTTTACTGTGGCATCATGCGCGATGGTTATGAAGCATTTGCCATGTACTGCTTTGGAAGATATATTACTGCATGTTTAGGTAAGTTGTATCTAGTGACATTTGTGATAATCCCTACTTCGTTACCTGCAGCAGTTAGCTTTGCTTGTGGACTTGCATTTAGTAGAGTTGACACCATTTGGTACTTTGAAGTGCTAATTCTTAGGCTATTGTTATACTTTGTTTCGACAGAACACGAATAAAGCATCTGTTCGAACGAGTCCTTGTAGATTGCATGAATTTATTATTGCCTTGTATATATCTGGAAAGTGCGCACTAGAGGGGATGAGTTTATTGTTCGATGTATTCTTATTATAGTCTGCTGGGGAAAGAAATGGAACCCTTATTTATATTTATGTTTCTTTACTCTTGTGTGTTTAAATGTAGGCGGGGAAGATAAAACGATTGCCTTTTTGAAGAGGGAAGGCGGCACGGATTCTGGGCAACCCCTTTTGGATCATGCCTCCGAGAAAGGAATTATACACCATCATTTTCCTGTCAATTTTATATTGAAACCTTGGCGAATGGGGGCACGGTTTTACCAGATTATCAAATTTGGAATCTTCCAATATGTATTCCGCTGACCCTTATTGCAATTTGATAGTTCTGGAAAGTTGAGAATAAATTATTTAAAGCACTTCTCTCATGCAGGTGATTATTAAGACGCTCACAGCTAGCTTATCGCTTTTTCTAGAAGCTTTTGGTGTATATTGTGAGGGTGAATTCAATTTGCGATGTGGGTAAGATGATTCTGTCTTTTCTGCTTGTTTAGTCTCATAGAGCAATAAGCCACTGTCCATACTTTGAGTTGTCTATTTAGAAGACTTGACTGCGTAGACAGAATGCAGAATTTAGGTTTTCATGCCATCTCATGACGATGAATGAAACATACATGCTCCAGTTTTGCTTTCCAATCATCAGAGAATTAATCTGTATTCCGCTTTTTCACTCTTTCCCTGGAAGCCCAAGCTGATATTGCTAAATCTATTAATTGTTTTCACTGTTCTTATATCTTTCTCTAGTTATGTGATAACTCGATCACATCTCTTTTTTATGCAGATATCCTTATTTTGCTGCGGTCCTGAATTTCAGTCAGTTTTGGGCCCTGTATTGTTTAGTAGAATGGTACACAGCCACCAAGGAGGAACTAGCACATATAAAACCTCTGGCTAAGTTCCTTTCTTTCAAGTCAATAGTATTCTTGACTTGGTGGCAAGGAGTGGTGATTGCAATATTGTTTTCTTTGGGCTTGCTTAGAAGTCCTATAGCCCAGAGCTTGGAGTTAAAATCGAGTATTCAAGATTTCATTATTTGCATAGAGGTATTTATCTTTCCAAGTTTCTGTTTCTAAAAGTTTTCTTGGCTTTCCCTATAAAAAATTGTACTACGTTTCTGTGATTGCCTGCTGTGTAAATCTGATGGCATTGTGTCTTCCTCCAGCACAGATGGGCATAGCGTCAGTTGTTCACCTCTATGTGTTCCCTGCTAAGCCCTATGAGCTCTTAGTTAACCAGACACCTGGAAACATTTCAGTCCTTGGAGATTACGCATCAGCTGACCCTATAGATCCTTACGAAATAAAGGAAAGCAACCGGCCCAGCAAAATGAAGCTTCCACAGTTCGAACCGGATGAGAGAAGTGCAACGAACATTAAAGAGAGTGTTAAAGACTTTGTGATCGGCAGTGGGGAATATGTGAGTTCTGGGCATCTACAAAGATATCTTACCATTTAGCTGTCTTTTTTTATAATAATGTCTAACACTTGGTTTTAAATTATAAAATAAGTGGTTCGCACAATATAGATCACAATTCTCATGCTTCTGTGTTATTTTTTCTTCCACCTACCTTTAGGTGATCAAGGATTTTAAGTTCACAGTTAACCAAGCAGTGCGGCCGGTGGAGAAGCGGTTTGATAAACTGTTGAAAAAGAAAGACAAGTATAAGAAAAGCCAAGATGACAACTGGGTGAGTGCAGCATCACCAGAGAGACCGGTCCGTGGTATTGATGATCCGCTATTGAGCGGGAGCACAAGTGACAGTGGGGTCCTGAAGGGTAAAAAGCACCGCAGAATTGTCAGCTCAGCTGCTGCTGCGGACAATTGGGGAGGTGGCGATAAAACTCCTGATGGCTACGAGATAAGAGGCCGCCGCTGGGCAGTGAAGAATTAACGGTTTAACAAATATGCAGGATTGGTATATTTCAAACCATACCACGTGAAAAAGAAAGTGGCATTTTGTTACAGCAACTGCTGGTAACCTTCTGCAACACTGGCCAATTTTGTTGCGTATGCAATTTCACGTTGTGCTGTGTTGTAGGTAGCTGTACCTCCTTAATCCTGATGAATCCTTATACTGTAGTTTCTGTGCATAGCCTATTCTTCCTCTTCAAAAAAATGTTTGGTACAGTGAATTCATTATTTACAGCTTTAGCTGGTGTTACTCAGAATTGAGAAGAAACTTTACAAATAGAAGCCCTCTACATGACTGCAAGTGTTGCCTGTTTGTCGATACCTAATTTTGTGACACTACTGTTTGTACACCATACACTAGTTCTACAATATTCCATTGAATATCATATTAACAAAAAAAATATGAACTGTTGATAGTGTGATCTTCTGCTCCTGACGTATAATTTGTTCAATATATTGCATGTGAAACCATTTTCTTGAAAAGCAATTGTTGCATCCAGTGTCTACCCTTTTCATGCGTGTTTGCTCTCTTAACCCTAAAACATGTACTACATTCTGTTCCTCCTAGATGGTAAGTAACATCTGCAGTTCATCCTTTTGTGAGACATCTCTGCATCTGCTCACTGCTGTGCAGTTTCCTCCCACAGCTAATCCAAATCTATCAACAAGAAGCTCCTTCAGTTTCCTCAAAACAAAAACAAGCTCCTTCAGAAAAACACCGCACATTCAACAAGAGCTCATGCACAGTTGTAAGTAAAAGCGGAGAAGTACGGTCCTCCCAAGAGTAAAATATCCCCCTCATTCAAACTCCGAAGTTAAACTATGCTTTATTCGAATTCATGCACAGTTCTGACCCCAACTACCAAATCCCAACGCGCACAAGAGACCCACGGATTGATGCATCCAGGCAGCCATTGAAAACTGCGATCCAGCAGACAACACACACGAGGGAGCCACTCGCCAGCCCCGGCAGATTCTTCCGTCCAAACCCAATCACCTGCTCGCCACATTCTCGTCCCCCTGACACACGGGCCCAGCTACCCTGGCTCAGCGCGAAATTGATGTGCTAGTCTCCCGAGTCCTTCGGGCTGGCTGCGATCGCACCCCCTGCAATTTCTGTGCTCGTACGGCTCAGGGCCTGTTTGTTTGGGTTTTTGTTGGCTTTCCACAGAAATAAGCAGTCTAAACCAAACAAACAAGGTAGCTTCGCTTCGGGCTTTTCCAAAGCCAATGGATAAATTGCACGCGCGCGGCGAAGCACCTGAGGAGGTGCTTCCCGGGGCTTCCCACGGCTTTGACACTTATAACCGAATCGGTATTCTCTTGTGCCCTCCCTCCTTTGCTTAATTACTGTGAATTGCCATCGAGTCAACCTGCTCCGCTCCCCCCGCAAAAATAAAACCTGCTCGATCCGCTCGATGCTGGATAGCTGTACGACTATTGTTGGTCTGTTGCAGCTACCGATGATGTTGCATGCCTGGTAGCTATAGCATACATAAGAAAAGTGACTGATGGTTTTCCACAAGAAAACGTGTTATTTTTAATCATCAGCACAACGCATGCATGGCAGTGAAAAAATGTATATACGTGGTATTGGAAAAGATATGCAAACACGTATTCTGATTATTTGACTTATTATTTTCAAAACAACTGATTAACTTACCATCCATTTCCGCTAGTGCAAATAAATTGCTCCTGAAGTTGAAGCAATTACAAAATATAATTTTTATTTTGAATAAATTTATATTTGATGAATTATATTCTGCTAAAAGCTATATATTGAGTTTGAACAAAGCTATATTTATTGATCCATATGTTATTTACAGATATTCGCAAAAATACAAATTCTCATGCTCTAAGGGTATTTTAGATATTTCCCAGTTTACAGCCAGCCAGCCAGCAAATTTGCCAAATGATTCAACTCAGAAAAGCAGCTTTCTCTGTACAGCAGCTTTCTCTCAACAGCAGCACAGCCAGCCACAGCCAGCCACAGCCAGCCCAAACAAACAGGCCCTCAGTGTGCCGTCTGTCCACAGTAGACAGTAGTACCCACTCCCCTTGCCCAATTTTTTTCCAGAACATAATTTTCGTTCGCTCCAGCATCCATTCAACATAATTTGAATGATTCAAGTCGTCTTAACTCTTAAGCCGATAGTTTACTCAAGGTCATCGACTCACCGTCGTCGCACGGAAGATTTCCTCTCCACTTGATCTTGATCCCATTTCTCTTTCAGGCATACCGTGATCTCCGCTCCCAACACAATCATACGCCCCGGCGGCCCGTTGGTGCCATTCTAAGTAAAGTGCCCGGAGACCTGGACGAAAGTTCTCGTGGGGCCGCCGGGAGCTTGCGCACTCTGCGATGGCATTCCGTGTTCCAAGTGGGCGCAGATCGACGATGCTCACGCACGTGCCCCTCCTATCCTGAAACTTCAACCGAAATCATTTGGTTGGATCGCTCGCCGCCTTTTAATCGGTTTGGTTTTCCTACGACCTTGGTTGCGGCGATCAATGGAGCACCGTGCCCTGGCGTGGTTCGATCGGTAAGCAAGGGTAGAGGAACCACTTACTGTACCATTAATCGGTGCCGCTAAATGGAGCGACAGGCTCTGTTGGATGACCGGCGGGCGCCCTAATTAGTCTCCTCCTTATCTACTGCAGATTGATCGGATCGGTCCCTTTTGGAGTTGTTGGTGGCTTGCTTTCAGTCCGGGGCCGCTTGCACCACGCTGCATGGAAATTTAGATAATCAAATTAATTGGGCTGGTAGGTAGCTTTGGCCTCGCGTGGTGCCCACCGGAGAAAAGAAAATCATTCGTTTGAAACGGTGGTCGCTCATTTTGATTATCTTTATAACGGAAATTAATAACAGTGTTTGGAATGATTAGTCCTATCAGAATCAGACCATGCTAGTACGTACAAGTGGTACTAGTATATGGAAACAAGAAAACAGGGAAAAGTGAAGGTCGGGTCTTAAAGCTTGCTGCTCATACTTCTTTCTGTCTCTGATTTTAATATCGGTACACCATTAGAGCTAGTGTTAGAGCATCTCCGTTCGCCCTCCCTAAGACCCCCCAAACATTATTTAGCATTCCGGCGTAGAAATTCCGTCCAGCCGCGTCCTTTAAATCAGCTTTTCGTTCGGCGCAATTTTTTTTTCTCCGGCGCCGTAGGAGCCAGCTAAGTCGCAGGTCGATGAGGAGGAGGACTCCGACGACGAGGAGTTTTATGACGGCTTGCCGACGGACACGGAGGCAGAGGAGGCCTCCGCGGAGCAGAGGGCTATCTTCACGTCATTCGAGACGCGGCACCGCGATGAGTCGGCGCAGCCTGATGTTCACCTCCTTCCTCGAGGACGCTGAGCATCGCTGTCTCGAGCGTGTGACGGAGGAGAGGCGTCACCACCGCGGGATGGTTTCCCGCCCACCACGCCGGTCCGATGACGGTGATGGGCCGTCCAACGCTCCACCAACACCACCGGGCGCATCGGGAGCCGACGCCGGTGGCGAGGACTCCGAGGAAGACACCCTCTTTTAGGCTTTTAGTTAAATTCTGCCGTATTATGTAAAAACTATTGAAATTTCAATGAAATCTATCTAGTTTGCTAAATTTTGCGGAGATTCATATTTGGGATGGGGGGCACGGCTGGGAAACCGCCGCCCCCATACAAAAATCGGCGCTGCCTCCCCCCAAACGGCCTAAAAGTGGCTTGCGCCGGTCGCTGTTAGGGGGGGAGTGGAGATGCTCTTACCCCCTACGTTTCAGACAAAATACGGCCTCCGTTTTTCTATATGAGGCCACGAAACTAAGGGTCCCTCTAGTCGAGGCCCTTCTTCTCCACCTCCGGTCGCTCCATTGCCGCCCTACCGCCGATCGAACCGTCATCCACCCCGCCTGCGGCCGGCGCTTTCGGGCACCTCGCCGCCCCGCCCTGCCCCAAGCTTCACCTCCGCCGATCTGGCGCCGCCTCGACCATCCCTCTAACTTTGGCGAGTAGCCGCATCTTCTCCGGCGCTGGCACGTCCCCATCCCCAACCCTAAGATTGCTTGCTTCCTCCACCGCCTTCCTCGTGGCCAGCCGCGCCGTTGGCGGCTCCGGGGCGCATCTCATCAGGCGGCCATCACAGAGGAAGGAGGAAGAAGAGGTGCGGAAGGAGATAACTTTTTGCACGAATCTTAAGACACAAGATCAATGGTAGAAGATTTTGGAGAAATGCTCTGATGTTTGGAGAAATAGCTCGATTAAATTTGGAGAAATGCTTTGATGTTTGGAGAAATAGCACGATTAAATTTGGAGAAATGCTCAGATGTTTCTGAAAAATCCATTAATTACGCAGAACCACCTTCGCCCTGGCTTGGACGAAATCCTTTCTCAGCCGTAACGAATTTACTGGATCCTTCATAATCCCTCCGTCCTCAAAAGTGTGTACTTCCAACTATCTTGGAGAGTCAAACTTTTCAAACTTGAACCAAGTTTTTGTAAAAGTATAATAATATTTTTCATACCAACTAGCTATATGATGAAAATATATTTTATTGTGAATCTAATGATACTAATTTGGTAACATAAATATTAATGTCTTTTTATAAAAACTTATTTAAACTTTTAAAAAATTGATTCTTCAAAATTATTGGAAGTATACTCTTTTGAAGACGGAGCGAGTATGCCGTTCAATAGTGATCAACCTCGACCGTGGTTTGGAAATTTCTGGGGCATGTACGTGCCGGTGCAGCAGCTTTGCACGTGTACCGCCTCGGCTTTTTACCCCCCATTCGCACGCCTGCTCGAACGCAGAGCGAATAGATGGTTCCAATCAAACTCCTCCTTCCATGGGAATGGTTAGGTGTACTCGCCTAGAGGCCCTCCCATTTCTTTGTGTTTGGATGATCCACAAAACCGAGAGAATCACGCCTTGACTACAGGATTAGGGCATGTACAATGCTCCACCGTGGACTATTGCCTCGCAGGCTTTTCTAGGCTCGGATGGTCCAGGACAAATAAAGTAACTGCCTGAAGTGATAGACGGGATCTTGCAGAGAAGGCAGCCTCCTCGCTGACAAAAGGAAAAGCAATGGAGAGAAAGGCATGGCAAGCTCGTTTCATTGGTTAAAATTTGGAAAAAGTGGCAATTTAAACAAAAATAATCTAAACTTGATACAAATTTAAAAAAGAAACCATAGACGAAACTATTTTACTTGAATAACCCTTTTTAGCCGCGCCATTCCCGGTGGCGCAGCAGATGATGGTGCGGCGCCACTACCAGTGGCGCGACAGTGGCTGCCACGTCGACACGGCGGGCCCCGCAGCGCGAGTGCGGCGCTGTGAACTCGAGCAGCACGTGAAGACACTAGACACGCACGCGGCGACGACACGAACTCCAGCTCCAGCATGCATGTAACTCGCGTAGGTTGCGTCAGCACGTGAAATTATTTTTTCACGTACGCGTGACGCAACCTACGCGAGTTACATGCATGCTGGAGCTGGAGTTCGTGTCGTCGCCGCGTGCGTGTCTAGTGTCTTCACGTGCTGCTCGAGTTCACAGGCTGCAGGATTCACGTGCTGTCAGGCCTCTCTTGCATACGCGTGACGCAACCGACCGCGAGCAGACGTCGCCGCGCGCGTGCTCTGAGAAGTGCCACGCCACCGTGGGTGGCGCCGCACGCACGTCTGCCGCGCCACTGCGAGTGGCGCCGCACTCGCGCTGCGGCGCCCGCCGTGTCGACGTGGCAGCCACTGTCGCGCCACTGGTAGTGGCGCCGCACCATCATCTGCTGCGCCACCGGGAATGGCGCGGCTAAAAATGGTTATTCGGGTAAAATAGTTTCGTCTATGGTTTCTTTTTTAAATTTGTATCAAGTTTAGGTTATTTTTGTTTAAATTGCCGGAAAAAGTAGAAAAGATAAGTAAGAGAAGTACAACGGGTGAGAGAAAGTGGGCCAACTAGGACTATCACTGCATTGGATGCTGTCAATTTCAAACGGTGATTTCACATACTTTTTCATCCATGACATCATGAAGCAGTAGTATACTACTGCCCCCGTTGCTCATGCCCTTATGCGCTCCCTCCCCGCTTGGCCAGCTCGAGATGGGGTCCAGGATTAACACGTGACACCACGTTATCGAGCGACCCAGAATAGTTCTGACGTGCTCTCCGGTACGAGTAGTGTGTTCTACTACGAGTACTAATAGTTAATCAAATACAAATGGGGTTCAGCCACGTACGTTGTTATCGGCGATCAAAGTCGCTCGCATTTCACTTTCTCCTCGCATCATCACTACTGTAGCTAGGTTATCTCTGTCTTGATCGTGCCCACATGGCGTTTTCTTATTTGAAGACCTCGTTTCCGAAGGAAATAATCGGGAATAGAAACTTTGACTTGCCACTTTGGTTTGTCATGCATGTTTCGGACTGACGTGTAGGTTTGGACGGTGTAGAATTAAGCTAAGATGCTCTCTTGGTAATACCATGGCTTATTTTTAGTCCTAGATACTGCAAAACATGGGGACAACTAGCATAATTTCAATTTGGCTCATGGGTGTAGATGCACTCACTGCTAAAAAGTATTTTTAAATATTTTAAAATCTGAAAAATATCTTAGTATACATCTTGATATTTGTATAATCACTCACAAAATTTTGTGAGGAAAAGATATCTTTGTAGCGTGTGCAAAAAAGATACTTATTTTTTATGCTTCAAAATTGCTATTTACGTGACTTCTTTATCCTTTCTACATAGACCAAAAATGCCATTTCTCCATAAAACTTTGTGAGTGAAAATTTAGACGCACCTGGGAGTTTTTGTCTGAATCTTATAACATTTTGAAATGCACTTAAAATATATTTTTATAATAGGTGCATCTAGTTCTATGAGCCAAAACGTCTGACACCTAGCCTCTAGAGCATCTTGTAGGGGAAATAAATAGTCAATGGAATGCTTTTAAGCAGTATTACTATACTACTCCCTCCGTTTCAAAATATAAGATGTTTTAGATTTATGAAGCAAATATATTTAGACACGTTTTAGTGTGTATATTCGAGTGAACCTACACACTAAAAGATGTCTAAATACATTTGCTTCACAAAGCTAAAACATCTTATATTTTGAAACGGAGGGAGTATTTTGCAACCAAAGTTGGTTGCCAGATATCTTGGCTGCTCCATCTAGAAGAAAAAGAAGATAATCGAGTCGGTGACGGCAACAGCCTATGAGTAGCTGCAGATATAATCCGATGAAGTTTAGCAACGGACGTGGCTACACGGCGCATAACTAAACAGGCAAATATCGTCGATACATCAACCAAGAAGACTAGAGAGATTTTGACGGTCCAATTATTGGTCTCTAACAATACACGAAAGCTGGGAAAAAATCCTCATAAGTGGAGTGGATGGGTTGGGACCAGTATGGTTGAAATTAGGGTGATGGGGACTCTTCTTCTAATCCAGCTATGAACAGATGATATATATTTTTAGTATGTGTGCCCTTTCCTGTCCAGCTCGTTTACGGCCTTTGGTGTAGCCCCACCATATGCTCCACCTCCACCCCCATTTGTATGCAACCAACCTTTTATGTCGAGAGCACCATCCAAATCACATGCAGATCTTGTAATTTAACCTTTACTCATCTAGGTTTATTCTCACAGGTTACTAAATTAAGGTCCAAAAGGGAGGAAGGAAAGTCCACTACTATTGGTCTTTTTCTTTTTGAGGGAAACACTGCTGCTATTGTTCTTAACAATTGTCAAGCTTCATACACTAGCCCACGCAATTAAAAGTTGCAAAAGCCAGGATTCGAACTCAAGATCTTGGACTCTGATACCATATCAAACTTCATGCACTAGACAACACAACCAAAAGTAAGAACTAATAAAAAGGCTAGTACTATTCACTTATACACTTCAACACAATTATTCCAATACAGTAGTTGCCTGAATTTTTAGATGCGCTTGCAGTTGCATCAAAGAAAAAATTGCAGAAAACACCGACAGACTGCCTTGTTTTTCCCCTCTATATATATGGAGGAAATGTGATGTAGATCCAAGTTAACCATCCTTAATTATAGGAGCATCACTAAAAAGTGTCGAGTTTTGGAAGGCTCCGTCAATAAAATCCACTGGACCCTTATGCCTAAAGATTGCTGGATCAAATGGGATTTGGTCGTGTGTATCCGTGTTTTTTCTGACCGTTCAATTTTAAAGGGAGCGTTGCGAAGCTTTGATGTCAATTGCCATCATGGGACACGTCTTTGACATTCCACGACGAAGTCAGAGGCGCGTGAAAGCCGAGATGTGGGGACTAGCTATAATGGTTTGAGTCTTTGTAACGATGAGAAATTTGCTTGATGATCTGTGACTCGTAGCGGCGGCATTGGCAAGTGAGGGCGACAACATAGGAGTAGTTATAAGTCTTACCTTTCAGGGTAAAAATCTAAGATATGGTCTTAATTGGTTGTGCGTGACAATGACATTGTTAAAGGCATTGTTTTGTGAGCGTGGATCTTCTCGAGGGTGAAAACCTATGATCTATGATCAGGTGACGATGGCGCTTCTGTACCGTTTCGTTCTTAGAGGCGTCACTATTGAAGAAGTTGGACCGAATAGGTCGCTATTGTCTGGCTTTTCTTTTCTAGAATTCTTCTTCTTTTTTTGCTACGTGTATTCATAAAGCTATTAGGGCACAACGTTGTTGTAGATGCTGGGTGTAATTAGTCTCTTCTTGATATTAAGATATTCGCGTTATCGAAAAACGATACTAAAAGCGGTAAAACTGCAAAATAACTTGCGTTTTATGGTTTTGAGCCCAAAAAAGTCCATGCCAGATATCATAAATCTACATAACCGTAAAACTTTTGAATTTTCTCGCCTATCCACCCCCGCGAACCTCATAAACCTAGTTTCAGGTCCAACTTTTGATGTGGTCGGCGGTGGGTGGGCGGGATGGCGCAGCGGCGAGCATAGTGGCCCATCTCGACCGCCATGGCCGAGCTCTTCCATGGGAAGCAGGCTGAGGCGGAGCCGGACGGGCGGGCGCGGCGGACGTTGTTATGCGGAGGAGCGGGCGACCGACAGCTAGTTTGGTAGGGATGATGGAGTCACACACGGAGGAAGAAGATGATATAAATAAAATGGATGGGCCCACACGAGGTTGCTAATTTGTTTTTACATTTTCTGCTTTATCGGGCTACGTTTTCGTACCGTAAACGAGTTTTGTGGTATCGGTCGCAATATTTGCTAGAGATACCCTAACAGATTTCCCATTTACATTTTGTATATGGGGCATGTGAATAGTCCGATAATATTTTGTGAGCACTCTTTGCATGACAGATTAACAGCCGTCCATGGTCCATGAGACATGGCCGGAAAGGCGATCCAGCCAGCGGCTGCGGGGACGGGATCGGTCGGTCGGTTTGCTTGCTACGAATCTACGACCGTCGAAAGTACAACGAAAGCATCACATTGACTGTTCGTGCATGTGCGGCTCTCTCTCTTTCTCTCCAGCACCAACTTGACGCGACACTCGCTAATCAAATTTCAAATCGGTCACATAGCTAACTGTAACGCTCCCATTGGGCAGACGGCCTCGACATCTTCCGGTCGAGATCAAGAAAAATCACGCGTGGCCGTTTGAAAAGTACAAGTACTAACCAGAAAATAATTGAAAGATATCACGATTCATGAATACAAAATTTGCCACCTTGTTAATGTTAGCAAATGCAGCGAATTATTAGTCGTCGTGGGCGAGCACCACCAAATGGTCTGCGCATTGAGTGGTGCTATAATTATTTAAGATTCACAGCGGTCCTGTGCCACGGCTACAACGGTTTAATCTCTCTCTGTAATCTGGCCATTATGTGGTGGTACTAGCAGAGGACCAAAAGGGTGTGTTTATGCGGATGGCACCCTGAGCTTCGGTGATATTACTGGTTAGTCACCTGCCACTAGACACCATCACGTTCGTCCCTGGCCAAGAGACACGCATGTACAGCGGCGCAGAAGACGCCAGATCGGGTCATGCGGAAGCACATGGAGAAAAATATAAACAAACACTGCTTTTGTTCAGTTTGGATTTTTTTAGTTCTAACTGAACGGCCAAATAAAATTGAAAGCGGTTAGCGTGCGCAGATTCGTTTTCATCTTTCATACCCATCTTTTTACTGGCAACTATATATTTGCAATATAATCCCTCCTCTTTCCCCATATAACGGTTCCTTCCCTCACGCCGCCTCGCTAAGCCTGCCGTCTCATCGTTTTCTTCTCTGCTCTACCTGCTCTCTCCGAATGTTGCCACCCAACTAACGAAGCCTCCGGCGGCTTCTTCCATCTCTGCCGCGACTCCACCACGCGCGCGCTTCGAAGCGCACGCGCACGCTCGATCACACAGGGCAGGAGGAGCCGAGAGTGAGGCCGAGGCGCGCACCGCGCGCCCGCTGTACGTGCGTCCGTGCGTGAGAGCGGGAGCGGCGCGCGCATGGGGACGAAGCGGCGGCGCCAGCAGCACCACGGCCGGTGGGTGGTGCCCCCGGTGGCGCCGGCCGCGGCGGCGTTCCTGGCGGCCGGCCTGCTGCTCCTCGTCGTCGCGTTCCACTGCTTCCTGTCCCCGCCGCTCGGGGGTGGCGGCGGCGGCCGGCGCCCGAACCCGCCGTTCCTGGTACGCACCCTCTCCCTCCCTACTCTCAAACAAAAGCCGCGACTTTGCGACGACGCGGGTCGTCGGTTCGTTCGCGCTCCCCGATTCTCGCTCAGTTCCTGCCCGAATGCGGATTCTCCCTTACCCCCTTCTGTTTCGCCGAGCAGTTGAACAAACCGGGCGAGCCGCGCAGGAATCTAGTCGGCACCGTGGATTTCACCGTTCCGGTGAGTGGATAACGAACCCCCGCTGCTCGATTGCCTCATCGTTTCCCGGGAAAATCGACGAGCCAGCCGCCTAATCGGTTCGGGACTGTTCTTCTTTCAGAGTGGCGGGAGCAGGCTCGGGGAGGAGCTCTGGGCGTCGAAGGCGGCGCACAACTTCGTTGGCTGCAGCGACGCCACCAACGGCTTCGCCGGTACGCGCGCGCTGCCTGCGACAATTTTGTTCTTTTCTTTTCGTATACGGCATGTTTTGCTTCTGATGATTAGCAATTGCCGATGTCTGTGTTTGACTGCGTTCGCTAGCAATAAAGCTCCCCCCTTTCTCTGTATGGCTCGGCAGATGCCAAGGCCGTCACCGAGTCGAATCGCTATCTGATGATCGCCACCAGCGGGGGCCTCAACCAGCAGCGAACAGGGGTAAGTAACAGCAAACGCACTAGTATTAGTGTGTGAATAACTGAATATATGGCAAGTGCATAATCTCGTAATTTCAGATTTTCAGTGCATAATAAGTAGCATAGCCTCTCTGAATTACTGTGCTGGTGTCCGGCCTAGTATGCTAGGATAGGATTCGCAATGATGCATGTGCTACTAATACAGTGATTCTGTACTAGTTTCAAATCATTTCTCTTCAGTTCTAAGCATCTTCTGTCATGTAGCCCTGGTTAATTTACTCCACCAACTTGTTGGTGCCTTGCGTGCCTGCATCCGTTCATTTCTGTCTTCTCTTGGTATACTCCAACTACTTTCGGAAGCCCGGCATGATTGTACCTGTGTATTTATTTCCTTACTTGTTACTATTAGCTGTCATGTACAACAACCCTGTATCAGAGGAAATGCATACTTACTTTCCAGTTCTGATGTTGAGTAATCTAAAAAACTGCCAATTTTATCTTGCGTATGTTTCTTGTCATGAGTTTGCCGTATTGTGAGTTATCACTGTGAACGGGTATCCAGAGAATTAGTTGTCTCTGTTTGAGCTCATACTCATATCTTCTCTCTATACTAAACTAGTAGTCAGGCACGTGCAACGCAAGTCTTACTAATAGTTTTTAATTGAACATAGTGAAAGGGCAAGAAATTTCGAAGCAGTAATTCATAATACACTGGAACATCACAGAGCTTAATTTGAAGGAAACTAATACGTGGTCATCTTAAAATGTACGGCGACCTCTAATGCATAGTCATAGATAACCTGAAATAACATGATCCTTGCAATGTCTATCTAAGAAGCAAGCAACTTGTACTTTGGATGATTTTTAAGAAAACATTGAAAATCACATGCATATATGGATTATCAATTCTCGGCAGCGCCGTTCTTCTCAATCTTCAGCTTCATTTTTGTTGGACTTGGGTGGGCATGATATATTCAATGCCAGAATATTTTCAAAGTAGCATAAATCAGTTCAGTAGAAACAATATTTACAAGTAGTATCGTTCAAGGTTAACAGATTCAATTGAGAAAACAATGCAAAATTTCTGAAAAAAGCATATTGCATAGTTTGCGACAACTTGTTGGTGCCTTCTGTGCCTGCATCCGTTAATTTCTGTCTTTTCTTGTTATACTTTAACTACTTTCGGAAGCCCTGCATGACTGTACCTGTGTATTTATTTTCTTCCTTGTTAGCATTAGCTGTCATGTACAACTAACCTGCATCAGAGAAAATGCATACTTACTTTCCAGTTCTGATGTTGAGTAATCTAAAAAACTGCCAATTTTATCTTGTGTATGTTTCTTGTCATGAGTTTGCCGTATTGTGAGCACTGTGAACGGGTATCCAGAGAATTAGTTGTCTCTGTTTGAGCTCATACTCATATCTTCTCTCTATACTAAATGATGATCTAATGTTTCGCCGTGATAATTCTCCCCATTTAAGCTCTCTTTTCTATAAATGATGTGTAAACTCCTCTGATTATCTCATTTTCAGATCATAGATGCTGTTGTTGCAGCGCGCATTCTGAATGCAACACTTGTCATTCCAAAGCTCGATCAGGCATCCTTCTGGAAAGACGCAAGGTCGCAGCCTTTACCCTCTCTTGGTTGCCTACTTGCTTTGGTCAAGTACCATGTGCTAATTCTGTATTCTTCATCGCAGTGATTTTGCGGAGATATTTGATGCTGATTCGTTCATATCTTCACTCTCAAGTGATGTAAAGATCATACGACGAGTACCTGATAGAAATGGGAAAGCACCATCTCCGTATAATATGCGTGTACCTAGGAAGTGTACTCCAAAATGCTATGAGAACCGAGTGCTACCTGCTCTTGAAAAGAAACATGTAAGCGTTACAAACTGTCAGCATGATGTGTTTTTTTTCAAGAACTTTAGGCTAAAAATGCTCGATTCTGACATGTTTCGTGCATTTGTACACGTGCAGGTAGTTCAGCTAACAAAATTTGACTACCGGGTTTCCAACATATTGGAGACTGATCTTCAAAAGCTGAGGTGTAGAGTCAATTATCATGCACTGAAGTTCACAGATCCAATTCACAAAATGGGACAAATGCTTGTCCAAAGAATGAGAGCCAAAAGTGGACGCTTCATTGCTCTTCACCTAAGGTAATATTTTTTGGACGAAATTTTGTGTTGGATACTCGGTACAAGCGAACTGTTTTCACTCACATAAGCTATGGCAGATTTGAGCCTGACATGCTCGCCTTCTCTGGATGCTACTTTGGGGGTGGCGAAATTGAGAGAAGGGAACTAGGTGAAATACGAAAGAGGTGGAATACACTGCATGTAAGAAATCATTCTCCATTCATGGTTATTAAAGTAGGGTCATTTCAGGTTTCTTACAGTTTGCACATAAACTTATGTGCAGGCAAGCGATCCTGACAAAGAACGCCGGCATGGAAAATGCCCTCTAACACCAGAAGAAGTTGGCTTCATGCTCAGGGCATTAGGGTTTGGGAAGGACGTGCACATATATGTTGCATCAGGGGATGTATATGGAGGAGAGGAGACATTAGCACCTCTGAAAGCGCTTTTCCCAAATTTCCACTCCAAGGAGACTTTAGCAAGCAAGGAGGAGCTGGAACCTTTTTTGTCATTTTCTTCTCGCATGGCTGCCCTTGATTATGTCGTGTGTGATGGAAGCGATGTTTTCGTGACAAACAACAATGGCAACATGGCGAGAATGTTGGCTGGTCGAAGGTAATCTTTTTTGTGCTGTTCTAGAATGATTTGACTGCAACCAGATTTGAAAATATCAAATTGTTGCCTACATATTCAAATACTATCTAAAGGCAACTTATTGATTGAAAAAGTATTGGTTTCAGGAGGTACTTCGGGCACAAGAGGACCATACGACCCAATTCTAAGAAGCTTTCGTCACTCTTCCTTAATCGAACCAGCATGAGTTGGGACACATTTGCATCCAAAGTTCAGATGTTCCAAAAGGGGTTTATGGGTGAGCCCAATGAGATTAAACCAGGAAAGGGTGAATTTCACGAGCACCCTATGGACTGCATTTGTGCAAGGACACAAAGAAGAACTGGGCATAATAAGCCATACCTCAGTAGAAGTGAAGGTGTTGAGAATCATACTAATGATGCGGAGTTTGAGTGGAGGAATTTGGACTATGGGGAGAATACACCCTTGGGAAGGGATTCATCAAATGATACTGATCCAGACTATAGCCGTATTGGGGGATCAGACATTCCTGAATTGGAGGACATAATCTCAGACTAGTCACTTAAAATGGATAGCTATACAATAGGTTTTTGTCTAAAAAGGAATTTGTGATAAAAGTTCCTGTGTACAGAAGCTACCGCATAGTTATCCTCTCCTGCTTTTATTCTTGGAGATATAAGGAAGAGCTTCTTACACAAGACAGGTAAACACGAAATACTTGACTTGATTTAATGATATGTCTTTATACACTTGATGCTTTAAAGAAGAAAGCTGTGCACCTACATGATATTTATGTTTGATTATGGTCATACAAATTTTATCCTAATAGTAGTTTCAGCAATATTAGACATGAAATGATCATTTGATATGGGATTAAAGTTTTATTTAAATACGTCGTTTCAATTTTTTATTTAAAACATACATATCCAATCTAATTGGCACATGACTCCCATTTATCTATTTCAAACTTGACTTCAAGACTCTAATGCTCTACATATATCTTGTCAATGCAGAAGCAAACGCGCATCAGTATGAGCAAGACAAATGTATATTGTTTGATTGGTCTGCCGCGAATGCTGACATGCAAATTCGAAGAACTTTTTGCATGTTTGTTATTTAGATATCATAGCTTGAATCGTCATAGATGCCAAAGCCTTTTCTTCATAGTTTTATATAGTATTGTGGTAGTGAGTTTATAGTTATTACTCTTCATTTTTCTTTCACAAAAAGTTTTGGTCTACCGAGAAATCTGTACATAATTTGGAACATGAAGAAGAGAAATAATGGATTTTTTTTATAAGTTAAGAGTCTCTCCTAATTTCGGAATCCATTTTTTTATTCCATTCAGCTTCTATTTTTCTTAATTATTACGTTTCAGTCTGCCGGATGCTCCAACTAAAATATTGTGATAGTCCTTGTACAAAGTACGTGAATGTAAAATTTACTATTGAATGTGACGACGTGCTGGCCCAGCATCCGTCAAATCATAAAGAGGATTCACAACAACAAGGGAAAAGACATGTACGATTAGAACATGACCGTTGCTCTTGTCTCTCCTCCTCTCTCGGGCGACGCAGAGGCGTCCAAGCCGGGGAACTCCGATCTGCTCCGCCGGCTACCCTCACCGCGGTCTCCACTACCTGAGAGTCGGGTGGTGCGGGGCTCGTGATTCTGGGCGCTCGCGGGGGACAGTTCGGACGAGGAAGACGAGGCCGGGGACCTTGCGTCGCGCCCAGGGGTGGCCGTTTCGCCCAGATTTGGCCCGTCGGCGGTGACGCTGGGGGATTTCTTCGAACCTGTGTGGCAGAAGGTGACAGGGGCGGCCGCCAGTGTGGCTGGTCGTCGCCGTCAGCGTTTTGCTCCGGGCGGCCGTGGCTCTTGGTCTCTACGGCCGTCGGCTCCGTCGCCGGCGAGACCCTGTGCGGTGCCTCCCCTTCCTGGTGGCGATCTGCTGCCGGAGTTGTTCCCGCCGTGGCCGAGACGCTCAGATCCAGTGGTGGGAGACGTGCCGAAGTGCTCGGCGGCGAATTCGGTGCAGGTTGAGCTCGCCGCTGCTCCCGCCGTTGCGCCTCGAGGGGCGGCGCCGGTCGCTTCCTCGTTGGTTCCGCCGGTGGGCCCTACTCCCGCTCCGATGGGGGACCCGCGACCGGTCAACTGCACGCTAGGGCAGACCGATGGCCAATCTCCGGATCCGGACTTGTCCGGCCCAACTGCGCCTCAGGCCCAGCAGCGGCATGTTGGCCCAGTCTTTAGAACGCGTTTTCGGGGACAGGTACTTAAGTGGCTCTGGATCCCGACCGGAACCCTAGACCTCACTCTCTCCTCCCCCGCCTCCATCTCAGATCTAGATCTCTGGCTCTCGCGCACCCACGCCTCGCTCTCGTGTCCAAGGATCGTGCACCCGCCTCCCATGGAGCGCAGCAGGGGGGAGCTGCGGGCGGGCTCCAAGAGGTCATTCGATGACTACGACTCGGAGGATGGGCGGCGTCTGGAAGTAAGGCTTCGAGAGCGTCTCGAGCATGGTGATCTGCGCCGCCAGAGGGAGCGGGAGGCAGATCGGGACTGGAACCGCGCCCGGTCGCCAGAGCGGCACCATGGTGAGGGATACCGCCGGGAGGC
Organism: Dactylis glomerata; assembly: GCA_007115705.1. Lineage (NCBI taxonomy): Eukaryota > Viridiplantae > Streptophyta > Magnoliopsida > Poales > Poaceae > Dactylis > Dactylis glomerata. The sequence goes on from QXEO01000267.1 coordinate 418,080, forward strand.
CGACCGGCGCTACGCGGCCGGGCCCTCCTACTCCCAGGGCATCGCTGCAAGAAAAAAGGTTGGGGTCCGTAAGTTTTCGGCTAAGTCTCGGGCGGCTGCAACGGCCAGTGCAGATCCAACTCCCCCTCCGCCGCCGCGCCCAGCCCACTAGCCTCCCTCGGCGGCGCACTCGTCCCACTCCATCCCTGTGGAGCCGCAGCAAGTTCTGAAAAAGCCGGGGATCATCTGCTTCAACTGTGGCAAGGAAGGCCATTTCCAGTCAGCTTGCACCTCGCCCGCTCACTGCAGCCTCTGTGATGTTGATGGTCATACCACGGGCATGTGCCCCAGAGCTCCCAAGCAACCGTCGTTGCAGTGGTACGGCTACGCAGTGGACGGAATCGGGTTCCACTGTTTAGAGGTGGAGGAGGCGATGATGGTGGCGGATGTGGCGTCGGCGGAGAATGAGGCCACTGTGATCGCCGCGGACAACCGTATGTCGAGTGAATTGCTCTCGCGGGACCTCAAGGCACTGGTGGAGGACAACTGGGACTGGCAGGTGCGGAGGATGAGTGACACAGACTTTGCAGTGGTGTTCCCAACAAAGGCAAGTCTCAACTTGTGCAAGAACCTTTGCAGGAATGCAGGTGGAATCGCCCTGCCTGTGAGCAAGATTTCAGTGTTGTTTGCTGATCCACTGCCTAATCTCAGAGCTTCGGCTTTGCTCTCCAAGGTCTGGGTTCACCTGTCTGACGTCCCGCCGTGTCTGCGCCGCTCAGATCTTCTATTGGAGGGCACCAAGATCCTTGGCCGGCCAAGGATCGTTGATGATGAGTCCCTTGCTGTTAAGGAGGGCCCAGTTCGGATGCTGTTATGCTCTATGCAAATTTGCAAGGTTTCAAGATCGGGGTCTCGGCTGAGTCCTTCAAGGAGGGTTCAAAGCTCGCGGGGACGGCAGATGTTACCAAAGATGATAAAGATGACGAGGGTAATGAAGGTGAGCGCACGGAGGATCAAAGCTTGTCTGATTGCCACTGGAAGCGGAGGAACAGCAAGGATAAAGAGTTGGCAAAGGACACTGGGGGCTCGGGTGGGCAAGGGGGTGCCCCTAAGGTAGCGGCTACCATGGCTGCCTCCACTCCTCCTCCCACTATCCCAGCCCCGTCCCTTGCGCCAACTTTGCAGCCAATGAAAATCCAGAAGAAGCTGATTAAGAAACCTGGCACCAAGTCCTCTGTGGGGAGCAGCAGTGTCCCTACTCCCTCGGCCAAGGATCACTCTACATCGAAGCCGACCTCTGCCCCGGCCAAGGTCAATGTGCAGCCTATTCCATTCAATCAATATGGATCCAACTTGGAAGAGGAGGATCTGTTTGCCTCTGCTCAAGTCCTGCAGCCAGAACCCATTTCCATGACCATAATCCTAGATGAAGAGGACTCCCCACCCACCCCGGAGGAACCAATCGACCCTGCAGTCCTCAAGCGTTCCAAGATGTCAGCTGAGGATCGAGCGGACGTGGGATGGGAAAGCCCAGAAGATTGGGAATTCGACAACGAAACTCTTGCAGCCAAGATTGCGAAGCTCAAGAAGAAGCAAGATGGGGAGGTGGACAACCCCCCCTCGACGCCAAGCAATGTGGACCTGGCAAAGGAAGTGGCAGCGGTGGCCCAGGTGTCCAAGGCCAAGCGTTCGATGGCGGTGGTGTCACCAATCTCGGGCACGCGATCCAGCGCTCGGTGCAAGGGATCGAAGGGGCAGCCCATGCTCCAGAAAGCTGTCAAGCGCGCCGCGGCCAAAGCAGGTTTGTCTCCAGCTTCTCCTTCTCCCAATGCTCAATTTCTTGCTTTTTCTTCTACCCCGGACTTGGTGTTTATGGGGATAGCGGAGGATTGTGGGATCTTGCTGGGGGATGTTGATGGTGATCCTGCTGATCTGATTTCGATGATCCGGGCTAAAGAATCGGCCCAAGCATTGCTAGCTGAGGCTATCGAAAGGGAGGCCGCCAAGGTGGCAGCTACAGAAGGGACGCCAGCCAGTGCTCAACCACTGCGGGACCCAACCAGTGTGGTGGGGGCCCCGTCCATGGCTCCCCAGGTAGAGATCCGGGGAGAGGAAGACAAGGACATAGGCACCAGTGTGGCGCCCTTGGGATCGACAAAAAGGAAGAGGAAGACATCTATTCCTAGTTCGTCGGTAAGGCCTAATCTTAGGCCCACCCCAGCTCGCCAAGCACGGGCTGGAATATGAGGGGGTTTGGCCGGAGTGGTCGTCGAACCCAGCTTCAGGAATTCATCAAAAAAGAAAGGCTATACATTATTTTCCTGCAGGAAACTATGAGGCAAGAGTTTACAGACCAAGAGCTGAGGAGCCTAGTGAGTGGTGACCTCTTTCACTGGCAATGGAGAGCAGCTGTGGGCTGATCAGGGGGGATGTTGCTGGGTATTCGTGATGATTCCTTTGAGGTGGGTGCTATTGATCAAGGGCCCTTCTTCTTGAGTGCCGCACTTTTTCACAGAGAGACCAAGTTTAAGTTTGAGTTTATTGGGGTGTATGGGCCAGCGGATCATTCTCGCTCTCTTCAATTCCTTGCCGACCTTGACAGTAAAGTTGTTGCCTGCCAGTTTCCAGTTGTTGTGCTTGGAGACTTTAATCTTATCAGGGGAGCTCAAGACAAAAACAACTCCAACATCAATTGGCCTCTTGTGAATGCGTTCAATGACACAATTGCAAAGCTAGTTCTGAGAGAGGTGGCTAGATCTGGGGCACGCTTCACATGGTCCAACAGGCAGAGGAACCCAGTTCGGTGTGTTTTAGATAGGGCACTGGTGTCCCCAGAGTGGGAGAATCAGTTCCCAGTGTCCTCTCTCCGTGCCTCAACTAGTCTTGGGTCAGATCATACTCCACTGGTCCTGGATTCAGGGAGTGCCCCTCCTTCCAGGTCCAGCAGATTCTTTTTTGAGACCAGCTGGTTTGATGTTCCTGGGTTTGTGGAGCTTGTTACGCGTAGATGGGGAGAACATGCACTACAGCTCACGCGTAGCAGAGGCCCAGAGGACTGGTGGCATGCCTAGGCCGGTGCGCTGAGACAGTTCCTCAAATGCTGGGGTGCTAACCTGGGGAAGGACGTGAGGGTTTTCAAGGCCAATCTCCTAGCCAAAATCCAAGAGCTGGATTGCTTGGCAGATGGGCCAGGATTAGACGAGGAGGGCTGGGCCCTTAGATATCATCTGGAAGGGCAAATGATGGATATCCTTAGTGGGGAGGAAGAGTACTGGCGCCAAAGAGGTAGGCAACAGTGGGTTTTGAAAGGGGACGCCAACACCAAATTCTTTCATGCGTTTGCTAATGGCCGGAAGCGGAAATGTGCCATCTTTGCCCTTCAATCACACAGTGGGCTGGTGACTGATAAAATGGTCATTCAGGAAATAATCTATTCGTTCTACCGTGATCTCATGGGTGCAAATGAGCCCAAGCTGCTGAGAACTCACCCTCGCCTCTGGTCTGGGAGAGTTGTGTGTCTGACCTAGAAAATGAAGAGCTAAGGCGATCGTTCACCCCAGAGGAGCTAGATGTGGTACTAAAAGAAACAAAAACAGATACGGCCCCTGACCCAGATGGGTTGCCTGTGATGTTTTACAAGAAGTTCTGGCCAATGCTGCGCCGTCCTGTGCTTCAGATTCTGAATGGATTTGCCATGGGAACAGTGGACATTGCAAGGTTAAACTTTGGGATCCTGTCTCTCATCCCGAAGGTCATCGGCGCAGTGGATATCAAGAAGCTCCGCCCTATTGCTTTAATCAACGTGATCTTCAAGTCAGTAGCCAAAGCTTATGCCATCAGGCTCTCTCCAGTGGCGCACCGCACCATTTCCCTAGCACAAACAGCATTCATCAAAGGAAGATTCATCCAAGATGGCCCCCTGGCTCTGCATGAGATTATTCATGAGCTTAAGTCTAAAAGACTTCCAGCGGTGCTCCTCAAACTAGATTTTGAGAAAGCTTATGATAGAGTCAGCTGGGACTTTCTCCGTGAGGTACTGCTTCGAAAGGGCTTTGAACCAGTGATCACCCATCGCATCATGCAGCTGGTTACTGGTGGGCAGACTGCCATTTCGATCAATGGGGAAATTGGGCCTTATTTCAGAAATAAGAGGGGAGTTAGGCAAGGAGATCCCCTGTCCCCGCTGCTGTTTGATTTCGTGGCCGATGCCTTGGATGCTATTTTGGTCAGGGCTAGGGAGGCTGGGCACATCCAGGGGGTTGTGCCACACTTGATCCCAGGTGGGGTCACTCACTTACAATATGCGGACGATACAATGATTTTGATTCAGAATTCTGAGGAAGGATTGAGAAACCTCAAGTTTATTCTGATGTGCTTTGAGCTGCTGTCTGGCCTAAAAATTAATTTCCACAAGAGTGAAGTGATTGTCATGGGAGTGGAAGCAGAGGAGCAAGCCAGAGTGGCTAGACTCCTAAACTGCAAGCAGGGTCGGTTCCCTTTCACCTACTTAGGCTTTTCCATGAGTGATCACAAGCTAACCATTGCAGACATGGAGCCTCTGGTTGCCACGGTTGGCAAGAGGGCTGCCCCTTGGCAGGGGCGGTTCATGTCTTCTGCTGCAAGACTCACTTTAATTGATGCTTGTTTGTCCAACCTGCCTTTACATTCGATGGCTCTGTTTCTGCTGGCAGATGGCACGCACGAGGGTTTTGATAAGCACAGAAACCGATTCTTCTGGGAGGGACAGGGAACCAAAAAGAAGTTCCATTGGGTGAACTGGCAGCAAATTTGCCAACCTAAAAGCCAGGGGGGCTTGGGAGTGATGAATACCAAGGCTATGAATATTTGCCTGATGGCCAAGTGGATTTGGAGGATGTTGGCCGGGCAAGATAATGATTTACTGTGGCTCAGGTTGCTTAAGGTAAAATACAGGACGGATGACTTCTTCTGGGGAAATGCAGGGGGTGGATCTCCTTTCTGGCACAGTTTGCAAAAGATCAATAACTTCTTTAAGCTGGGTGTTAGGTTTATTCTGGGTAGTAACGCAAATATTAGCTTTTGGAACGATTTGTGGCTGGGTGAGGAAATTCTCAGTGTGAGATTCCCAAACCTGTATAGTAAGAGTTCCGAAACTGACCTAAAACTAGGACTGGCCTACTCCCAGGAGGGCTGGAGAATTCCCTTTCGCGGGAGGATCTTGCCTCTTGGCGTCAGCTATGTGCTTTGGTGGAAGACACTGATCTGGAAAACGTCCCAACCACGATTTCCTGGCACTTAGAACAATCTGGCAAGTTCTCCACGAGATCACTTTACTTGGCTTTGTGCAAAAAACCTGAAGTGCCGCTCACCAGGTTCATCTGGGACAACCACCTTCCGCTTAAGATTAAGATCTTTACTTGGCAACTGTCTAGAGGCCGTCTTCCGTCCAATGAACAAATTCAGACTCGTGGAGGACGTGCTGATGGGCTCTGTGCACTCTGTGGGCAGGTTGAATCAGTGGATCACATATTCTTTCAGTGCCCGTTGGCATGTTTTATGTGGAGTGGGGTGCGGGAACAGTTCAGTGTGGACTGGAACCCTAAGTCCAGAGTCCAGTGGTTTACGATCTTGAGCTCACTTAACCCTAAAGCGCAGCGTCTGGTGTGGGTCTTCTTTGCGGCTTTGGCTTGGGCTCTGTGGACTACTCGTAACAAATTCTCAATTGAGAAGAAATTTCCCCGTCACCCAGCTGACGTTGTTTTTAAACTTGTTATCTCTTTGCAGCTGTGGCGACCGCTTCAAAGCCCTAAGGAGCAAGTGTTCATTGACGAGCTGCTGGTCATGGCAAGGAGCTTCTTCACCCGCTCCAAGCCTCCCCCTGCAACTCCAACTACTGCTGCCTCCCCCACCTTTTGATTTAAATCCGGCCTGCGTGCTGTGTACCCACCTGTATTAGACTTATCTTTCAGCCCTTTGTCTTTGCTTGGCCAGTGTGGCCTGACTTGGTGGATGCTGGTTAGAACTCTTTAACTGTCTACGGACAGGTTCACCCTATGTAAAACCATGTTGTGCTGTGGCTTTATTAATTTAAAGTCGGGCATGGAGTGCCTTCGTTCTAAAAAAAAGAATGTGACGACGTCATCAAAAACAACATGAAGAGAGAGGGGCGTCGATGGGAGGGGGGCTGGGGTGGGGTCTTCAAAAGTTACCTTGAAGGCGACAAGCACTAATAACAAGTAACATGGTATTTTTAATAATATTTCATGTTATCGAGAAAACTTTTCAGCCCCCGTCTTCTCTCCTCCTACTCAACCATAGATTGGTTCCCACTCTTTTGGCCGGGCTCGCTGGCGTCAGGAAGAGTGGGAAATCCGATCTACGAGTGGAGGTTTTGATAAATTAGTATTTTCACAAGATTAGATTAGGGTTTGATAGCCATCTTCTTTTAGCATCTATGTCAATGGAGATGGCATCGTTTACAATAATTGATCTTCGGCCCTTTGATCGACGATGAGATTTTCCTCGCGGTGTCAATGATGTTGTTAGAAGATTAAACTCCTTTAGGTAGATCAATTTTGGATATTTTCTCTTCGTTGCCGCGAGGAGAATTATCCTCGCAATATTTATCCCGGCTGCTACATCTTCGACAATGGTGATTCGTACTCTCGACTCTCCAGCGACGCCGACCAAGTTGTTCGGTTATTTTGCCCTGTCATACTGGTGTTGGTACTCTTGCCGATGTTGATTGACTATTTTAATAGTTGCGCGTGTACACGTAGCTTTAGCATTACGACTCAAATTAAAATTATGGAAGAACCTTCGTTGGTATTTACATGTTTATGATTTGGTATCTATGTTGGGCTGCCTTCAGAAAAGTATAAGATTGTGTCATGGAAGAAGAAAGAATTTGAAGATCTCGAAGATTTACTAGCTTTTTTTAGACTTTATTTTGTAGTCGTCAAAGACCACACACAAGGCCAGCATTCCAACACTCAACTACTATATTGTTCATGGCATGGGTCCACTTTTGCCAGTCTCTGGGTTTATGCCTCGACTTCCACTGCTTACACACAAATCCCTATATCATAAGATCCCGCACCCAAACCACACTAAAGGATCACTTGCATATTAATGTGTTTTACATGGAGCAACACAAAGTTAATGACTTCATATTCTATTTACAACAAACTATTTGCGGGACCTTCTAAATTCACCTATATTGGTCAAGTCAATTGAGGGAGCTAAAACATCTAGAAAAAACAATACATAATGAATACATTTGAATGCTACAATTTTTTCCTACAAAAGGAAAGATGGGGCCTCTATATCAAAATGATGCTTATAACCAGTTTGTTTCATTATTGTAGTTGCTTTACAAAAAATTATAGATCATGGATCATATAAGGTCAATACATGTGTCAACCATCTAAATATCAAAGCAAGAAAGAGTGTTGATGCATCAACATGAGATTCTGTAGTCAAGTCGTCATCCGCACCAGTTGAACAAATCATGTGCAATTGTTTCCAAACTGCTACACATAATATACATGGTCCCATACGCTTTTCCTCCGGTTGGAGATAGGACCACACATGGATCCAATGATTGGACAAAGGGATAACCTGCAAAAGGAAGAGAGCTCTTGAGTTGTTAAAGATAAAGTCATTGTGTATGTTCCATATGGTCAAAGTAAAGCACAAAATCCCATATAGATTTGGACTACATTCTTATCAATTCCCTTCAACCAATTCTTAGACAAACTTGAGATAACATTTGGAGGTGCTTCAACCAATTCTCAGACAAATTCGAGATAACATTTGGAGGTGCTAAGTGGAGATCATATGTATAATATGTGATATTATTTTGCAAAAGGACATGAAATAAGCAAGTGTTGTATTGATTCATCATTGTCACAAAAGCAGCACAACTTATTACCTGACCAAGTTCGTTTTATCAGGTTGCCTTTTGTTAATACTCCCTCCATTCCTTGATATAAGGTGTACAATTTTTTATGAAAAATTCTACAATATAAGGTGTATGGCAGGATTGTGGATTTATTTTACACAATTTAGGAATCAATCTGATTAGGAGAGATAAGATACCGAGATTTTTCTATTTTTCCTTTATTCTCACATCGACCACCTACCTGTATTAACGTCTAAAAGTATCGAAATTTGCCCTTTTTAGCTTGTGCGCTAATATTTGTGCAAGAAAACTATACACCTTATATTAAGGAACGGAGGGAGTAATACTTTGCTGTGAAGGAACACATGAATATCCAAATTTTTAGCAAAACTCTCATTTTACAAATATACTTCTGCAAAAATATTGTATGACCATTCATAAGGTCTAAATTTATAGATTTAATCGTGATAGTACGAGAAGTTCTAAGGCTCCAAGTGAAGACCTCCTCGTTCTAAAAAAAACTGAACATCCATCAGCCATTTGACTAAATGCAACCAAGCTTCCATTTATTCCCAATCAATGCACCTATTAAACCCATATTTCGCAGGCACTTGTCATACCTCTCGCTACAAAAATTGTCTTCCGTCTTATGAGGATTTTAAAGAGGGATGGAACTGATGGGAACTTGACTTATCACCTAGCCAAACATCCTCCAAAAACCAGGTACTCTCGGAACATTCCCAACATTAAAAGAACCTAACTCTCATTATACCTTTCGAAAAAGGTGATTAGTATGATGGTTCTGATTTGGCCAGTTACTAAATTTAGAGGGAAGGAACTTGTTTTGTAACAACTCTTTCGACACCCCTTCCTTGTTAGAAATTTAAACATCCACTTGATAAGTAAGCATTTAGTTTCTACCTCTACAACTTCCACACGTAAATAACATTAGTCTCTAGGTCGGCATATAATTTTCCACTTAGTCTATACTTTCGTTTGTTGTCATCATGTTGTCAAAATAACCTCGATCACAATAAATGTAATCTCTTATGTACTACTTTAGGTATCTCTGGGTAGGATAACGTGAACATCCATAAACTAGTAAGAACTGAATTATCAACTAGGCGATCGTCGTATGATAGGAACTTTTGCAGCTAGCAACCCAACTTCCTTTCAAAACAATCTTCCATGATTTCTTAATTTGCAAAAAATAAATCGAAATCTTCAAATATCCAAAAATAAGAGACCCAGATTCACATCCAAATATTTTTTAAATATTGATCTTCAAGCTCTTTTTCTTGCCTAAACCAGAATATTTCACTCTTCCAAAAAATTTACTTTTTCCTAGAGAACTGTTCAAAGATGCATAAAATTATTTCCATGTTCAATAATTTCTCTTCCATTCCATAAAACACTATTGTCATCAGCATATTGAAGAATGGAATTCACGTGAACATCCTCTTTTGCTCCAGGAACAAAGATTACCAACATATCCGCTGCAATATTAAAAAATACTAAAAGAGAGGCAATCTCCCTGTCTCGAACCTTTTTGGGAATGCAAATAGTGGCATATGTCATCATTCACCTTAACCTCTACCGCGATGAATAAACTGATCAATCAACTGTCACCACTTAGACAAAACCCTTCGTACGCAACACTTGTTGTCAAATGACCATTTCATCCGATCATAGGTTTCCCCGAAATATGTTTTGGGGAAAACACCATATATTTTGTTCCTATAGAGTTCATGGATTGTTTCATGTAAAACAACTACACCTTTAAAGAAACGACAACCTATCAATAAGGTTTGTTGGGTTGGTCGGAAACTTTGTGAGCTATTAAGACGGAAAATAGGTCGGTGGCTCCTATATTTGGACATCATTCTCTTATATTTCCTATAGGTAAATTTCCCTTTTGCCAAGGGACGTGTTTCGACCCCCCCCCCCCCCCCCCGTCCCCATACCTCCTCTTGTCTTGCCATCCTCATAGCCTTGCATAGCCTTGCAGCCAACCTCAACCCATTTGCCCTTCTGAGGCATCATTGGGAAGCAGTGCAGCTGTGTACTCTCAAATTACACCATGACCTTACCAACCTACACCATTAGACACAAAAAGAAGGAGAATGATGTACTAGACACTTGAGTGTTTATATCGTAGCTTCCAAAAATAATTGTAGAGATTTCTTCAAAAGGAAAAATCTAGTACATTATTTGGAAAATTAGCAGATGGGACTTTACACTGATCCGATTCCACATCGAACTTTCCATGAATGCAAACTACGATGAAGAAGAAACACAACATCTTTCGCAATAAATGGTGCAATATTGCACGAGTCACGGTCAATAGGGGATTAGGGGTGGTCAAAAACGGTCCAACGGTTTAACCAATTTTGTTACTGCCTCCGACCCATATTACTCTCCGCTAATACAGATGTATTTACCATTGAAATATGTCTAGATACATCTATACTAGCGAAGAGTATTATGGGTAGGAGGGAGTAGTTCATTTATTTGCACTGTAAGATGGAAATCAGGATTGATTTTGGAAGGGAGTAGCTTCACCCCAGCCTGTTTTCCGGGTATCTATAATCTGTCATTAACTTTGGATACACCTTAATAAACTCGGAAATATGCCATATCTTTCCAGCGCGTAATAATCTTGACCAGCACACGCACGTTTATTTACCGAAATCATATCTACCATCACGTAATATATTTTAACGCGCACACGCACGTTTATTTACCGAAATCAAATCATAAAATCATGTATATCCGCGACGATTCAGCGTATATCTTCAAGATCGAACATGTATCTCACCTCCATCTCACTCCGCCGACGCGAGCATCGCGACGAATCCATCCATCCGATACCGTTGAGCGTTGCGCTGAAATACACACAATCTGACAAAATACGTTGCCTCACTTTGATAGATGCATGACGAAACCAAAACGAGCAGTGCCGCCTCCGCCTGGGCGGTGCTCGTCGTCGGGGTCTACATATACTCTCACGGTTCACTTCGTTTTGTTGGCCACAAAAACCATTGTTAGGACTAACAGAGCTTGGCATCTGATTCCACTCGGAGTCCATAGCGAAAGCACGATCGAGTTAAACCAATATGGTACTACCAATGTCTAATTAGCCAGATCACATAATTACTTGAGTATCCTTGAGCTTTCCACACGCTCTGTATCGATCAGTGCATTTCCCAAAATCCGCTCGAGCTGATGTTCAGATTCAGTCCACGAACTAGTTTCAGAGTACGTAGTTACGTAATGTGATGCTGAACAATGATTATGAGGCTTGTTTTGAAATCTTGCAGGGTCTCATCGGAGTTCGCGCCGCCATCCTGCTCGTCGCCGGCCTCGCGTGGTGCAGTGTGCTCGCAGCCGCCGCCGGCGGGGAGGAGCCCGTGTTCAATGTCGAGTACTTCGGTGCGCGAGGCGACGGCATCACGGACGACACCGAGGTACGCACTAGAACGCGCCGCCGGAGATCGCTCTCAGACGAACACTCTCGACGTCTTTGATCGGCCTGCGCACTACATGACGGGTGTATTTTCTGAGCTGCGTAGGCGTTTGTCCACGCATGGGAGGCGGCGTGCGGCGCCAGGGGAGCGTCGGCGTCGCTGGTCGTGCCGCCGGCCAAGAACTTCCTCGTCGGCCCGACCAGGTTCAGCGGGCCCTGCGCCTCCACCAGAATCACCGTCCAGGTGCGTGCCGTGGTTGCCTCATCCTATGGTCAAAACAATGTTCCTTACGGTATTGTTTTGCTATGCCATAGGTCATGGGCACCATCATGGCGCAGCCGGCGGGTGCATGGATCGGGGTGGAGAACTACTGGCTGATGTTCTACCACGTCCATGGGCTCACGGTGACCGGCAGCGGGGGCTTGCTCGACGGCAGAGGCCAGACTTGGTGGAGCAGCAGATGCAAAGCAGATATGGTGAGCCCACGGAACTCCTCTTGCAGAAGTCGAAGAAATAAAGGGAACACTTTTAATTCCTCATTGAATTTTGCGTATTTTCAATTATTTAGCAGGGTTCATCTAAGGAAAATGTATTCGATTATCAATATTTTCTTGTAAACCAGTATTTATAAGAGATACGTATTTTGGACATTTAGCAAAGGATCTCCACTCACCTGTTACTGTTTTTCTCTTCAGGATTGTATTTCTGCGGCCCCGACGGTCAGTAAGAAAACTGAAACAAAAACCTCTCTTTAGCAACCTAACTAGGTATAGCAATCAGCATTCCAAGACTGTGTAACCTAGATCTCTGTACATGGACTATGGATCCAGGCCTTGGTGCTGATGAGCTGCACCGACCTGGAGCTGAGCCACTTCACCAGCAAGGACAGCCCGCAGATGCACATCGCCGTCATCACGAGCAACAAGGTCAACGTGACGCAGCTCACCATCACCGCCCCCGGAGACAGCCCAAACACCGACGGCATCCACATCGACCGCAGCGAAGACGTGCAGATCACCGGATCCATCATCGGCACCGGCGACGACTGCATCTCCATCGGCCCCGGGAGCCGCTTCGTCTCCGTTGACGGGATCGTGTGTGGGCCTGGCCACGGCGTAAGGTAACAAAGCTTTGGACTTGAGGATGGCGCTGTTAGTGCTAGAAGATGAAATGTTGTAATGGTTGGTCTTGTTTTCTTTGCCAGCGTGGGTAGTCTCGGGAAGAATGGCGCAATGGATTGCGTGGAGCACATCGATGTGAGAAACGTCCACTTCATCAACACGATGAACGGAGCAAGGATCAAGACTTGGCAGGTGAAATGAAAAGGCCTTTCCATATGCCGAGTATCAGCACGCTCTCGCATGAAACGAAACTGAAACCTATCAGACTTTCCTTACCTGCAACAAGCTGATGTTGTGATGGCCTGATGGGTGTGAATGTTTCTTGGCGCAGGGTGGGAAAGGTTACGCGAAGTCCATCTCGTTCAGCAACATAAACTTCACCAATGTGGACAATCCTGTGATCATCGACCAGTTCTACCAAGACAGCGCCGCCCCAAATACGGTACGCTGTAAATTATGTGCATATATGACGAGTCTGTCGCAAAATTACTCAGAAACACACTTAGTAATCCAGCTTCCTGTAATGCTTACAGGGGACGGTGGCGCTGAGCAACATAACGTACACGAACCTGAAGGGGACTTCGAGGCAGAAGACGGCCGTCGATTTCGACTGCAGCGACAGCGGCAGCTGCACGGAGATCCACGTCAGCTCCGTGCTGATCACAGGTTCGGACGGCCGAGGAACTGAGGCCCGCTGCCGAAACGCCAGGGGGGACACCTCCGGATACGTCTACCCGAGGATCCCTTGTCTTAGCTAGCGGGAACCTTTGGATGGATGCTATATATGAAACATCAAACATGCCTACATACTTCCTACTGTTACTCACAGTTCTGAAAGCGTTCTTCTTTTGAGCTTACTCGGCAATCTCTGCCATTATATGTCTGCCATGATACTTGCAACCTCATAATCATATACTGTCAATAACCAGGCTCAGCCTATATGCAAAGCTGATAACTCTTTGGAACATCACGCTGGTTTATTCAGTACAAAGTATAGCTAAACGATTATATTCTGAATACAAATGATTCGTCCAATAATTCCTGGGCAGGACCTTGAAAACTGCTGGTGCCATTTTGGCACGGTCAGATATGCCCCATTTGGTAGTTATATGAGCCATTTAGACAGCTAATTCCAAGTAAGGCTGAGAGAAGAAGGGATGGCAGGACTGGATAACAGCTATTCATTCACGGGATTGTTTGAATGACGGATCTGAAAAAACAAAAACAAAAAAGGCATCAGTTATGATTAATAGCCCAAAACATTTGTTGCAGGCATCAAGTACAGTATTCTGTTTCTTTGCACAAAAGACATGGTTATTATTTATCTATTATGAATAAATGCTTGTTCAACAAATATTAGAGTTGGCTTTGCGCTGATGATCCAACTACGGAAGTAACTTGCTGAGAAGTAAGCTAGCTCTCCACAATTGCTAATCCTGTGTTGGGATTTTTGAAGATGCAACCTGAATATTATTACAGTTTCATGCTCATGATTGGACTTGTATGCAGAACTGGAGATTCATGGGCTATATGGTTGGACTTATTTCATTACTTGTATCAGCTACTTGATCTTAGCTGCATTTAACTTAACATGCATAACCTAACCTTATATGATAAATAATTTTAATCATCATAAATTGTGGTAATAATAAATTTGAAGTTGGCATTCTAACACAAAAATAAATCAAAATTTGTTTTAGGATCATTCGAAACTTGTGGTTTAGCATTTCAAAGTTGGAAATTAAAGAAGAAGCACTTTATATTGATTAGTAAGCCTACTTTAAGTAGTAATATATCAACTACAGAACCATTCAAGATTCAGATCTAGAATTAAGTATAATATTTAGGTTGGTAGTCATAAGAAGCAGAAAAGGGTTGAGCATTTAAGCATGTTCTAGCTACACCATAAGTTCTACAGTCGTGTAACTGCATTTCAAGGAAAGGCAGTCCCTGATTAAGTATCATTGTGGAAATCAACTATAACAATCCCATCATAGTGAATTTGCATCAAAAACATCTATCTACACATAGCAATATTCCAAGAAATTGCAAGAATTAGTTAGAGGTGATCGTGTGGGCTAACTGTGGAGGAGACATGATCTCATTTGCCGATCTAAGTGGCCAACTAAGAACCTCGAAACATAAGAAAAACAATAAAGCATAAAACAAACAAAAAAGGATGTATGTCTTGTATCAGTAATTTTTACTAACCTCAAGTAAGTGATGGTTGAATCCAAACTGGGGGTGGCCAGTTCAATCTTGCATCTGAACTAGGGGGCGATAACTCAAGGAAACTGTTATTTTTCATATTGAAGATAACAACCTGTCTGAGACTAAATCTGTGACAAAAGATATAATCCAGCGAGTCATCGGTGTGATATATGGCATTTGGAACCAACGTAGGAAAATCATTCACCGGAAGCAAGAACGAGCTGTTGAAACCGATGAACAATGCGTGATCTTGGAGGCTATCTGTTTCCACGAGCTTTTGTTCAGCAAAATCAACCTTGTACACGAAAATTTTGGCTGCAACCCGCTCCATTTTGCCGTCCTCCTTATTATGTTTATGGTGTATCCATATCTGGAAAAACTCTCCCCATGGTGCTCGAGCAATATACCTACTGTGTGCTTGATAGGATATGATAGGTTTCAGAATGGACCTCACTTCAACAGAGGGTCCATTAAGATTAATAGAATCAATCTGACCCCTACCACGAACTCCGTAAAACAAACCATCACTATTGTTATAAAGTATATCTTGATAAGACCAGCAATCTTCATTTGCATCAATCCAATTCCATCTTGTGTCCCCAACCCTGGCATAAGAGAGATGATTATTCGGGAAGTGTACTCGGAGGACAATGCAGTTTCCACTGGAGGGATCACAAGAAAGAACGACCCTCTCATAGAAGTAGAAGCGGCCTTCTTCAACGGTAACAGGATATGGCTCAATTTCAGATTCAACATCCCGAGAGACCAGATCCATGTAGAGGATATCATATCCGTCTAGCACGCCCTTTTCAGTGTAGCGGAGTCTGACATTGTTCATGGTTTCAGGTGGAGGCATAGATATCTCAGCTCTGGTTACAGGATTGACAAGTATGAGATTGGAGCGCTCATCAGCGGTGATGAGCCAGCCATGGGAGGAGCCCATGACGTGGCGTGTGCGGAAGGCAGGCTCTGTGAGGGTGACGTGGTATAGCTTGTTGGTGGACAGGTTATGCAGGGTGGCTGCGTTGGCGTCACGGTCGCCGGAGGAATAAACAAGGCAGGGACTCTGGTTCGGGGAGCACAGGCGGAGACGACGGGCCTCCAGGTAACTGAGGTGCCATGAACGACAGACCGCACCTGAGCTGAAGAGGTCTGGGATTTCGAGAGTGCTGAAGATCTGGACAAGCAGGTCCGCCTGAAGCTGGGACCAATCGCAATCGGCGCTTGAATCGGAAGCATCCACAGATACACGAGCCTCCTCCATCGATTCAATCGCCCCCACCAACAGTAATCGCACCTCCGTCTCCTCCCACCCTCCAGTCGCTACCCCGGATACAAGACGCTTCGAACCTCCAGCCATGATCTGAATCCTGATGCGACGACTCCCCTCTGCACTCCGGATCTTCGATATTTCTTTGGGTAATCGGATTCCTTCTGAAACTTGTTTTGCAGTCTGATGCCACCTTCGACTTGGATTCGGGTTTGGACTTTGGAGTTACCCTTGTCTCTTGGCTAGACGGCAAGGAGATGGGTGGAGCACGCTCTAGGTAACTCCCGCCATGTGCCCTTAATCTACACAAGTAAATGTGCACGTGTAATATAAGAGACATATATCAGTATTTGCTTTTGTATGCTCGCAGATCCATGGAAAATATGTGGCTATCGTGTACACCAAGATTGGTGCACAATTTTTGAAATAGAAAAAATTGGAGATAAATATGTGTCCACTAATAACCCAATAGAACTTGC
Organism: Dactylis glomerata; assembly: GCA_007115705.1. Lineage (NCBI taxonomy): Eukaryota > Viridiplantae > Streptophyta > Magnoliopsida > Poales > Poaceae > Dactylis > Dactylis glomerata. Next base: position 434,489 of record QXEO01000267.1, read on the forward strand.
CAGTAGAGAGGATTGATGATTGAAAAAAATTCAATCTACAATCTACTCCACATTTTAAGTGAAGTCAATTGATTTCAAATCAAAAAAGATGGTAAGCTCTTTTTATGTGATGAAGTCTGTTTAAATTCATGAAATCGTAGAATGATAGGTACCAAATATTGATGGAGAAAGTTAGAGGTTGTCAAGCTTAGGGGTTTGCAATATATGACAATTGTAGTGGCCACTGTCAAAAAACAAAATCGTAGAATGATAGGTACCAAATATTGATGGAGAAAGTTAGAGGTTGTCAAGCTTAGGGGTTTGCAATATATGACAATTGTAGTGGCCACTGTCAAAAAACACGGTATTGGCAATATTCATTTACTACTGAAACTTTGTTTGAAATCTAAGGTTGTATCTATCTAACACAGGATACTTTATACAGGCAGCCCTTTTCTGAAATTATAATGCCATGCTTGTGAGAAAAGCTATCAACTTTTGGGATCTTACAGCCCTAATTGCACAAGGTAAAATGTACATGAAGAACTACACAGAGGTGGGCAAGTAAAGCAAAAGTGCAAAACTACAGTGAACCATTAGATGTTGCTCTGATAGCTTATGAATCATGGGTGCAAGTAAGACAACGCTTTGGATAGAGGAGTTTGCATGATAAGTGATAACTAATATGGGTGAAGACAGCTGTCACTGTAGTTCTGCACTTTTGCTTTACCTCACTTGTTTTGTTTTCTCACTCAGATACTGCAAGTGTCTTCTCTATTTATTAGTTCATCCACCTTGAGCACACAAGAAAATACTGGACCTTACATCTAATTTGGGTCTGGAGATAAGAAAACTCTTCTATCAATATTAGGCAAGTCCAATAGAACCATTGTGATTTAAAATTCGTATTCCCTCTGTCCACTTTTATAAGACCTTGCAAAAAGTGGACTGGATACATACAAAAATGCATATATGTAGACATATTTTATGTATAGGTTCACTCATTTTAGTTTGTATCTAGACTATATTAAAATTTCTACAAAGTCTTATAAAAGTGGACGGAGGGAGTATAAATTACAAACGGCTCTACAAATGGTAAATCAGAAATAGAGTTTGATCCCTCAATTTGTAATAGGAGAACCAGTAGAATCAACAATCATCTCACAAATGACCATACTGAATAGTAGCAGAACCAAGGGCATGAAGTTATCTGTGACGCCATATTGTAAATTGTCAAAATCAAAAATTGTCGGAAGACACCGCCCTTGTCACTCAGACATGAAATCAAGCATGGTAGAAATAAATTCGCTGTTCTTTTGCCTGTTTTGTGTGCAAATAAATTTCGGAGACCCATGTAAACTGTTGAAGGTCGAATAGAATAGGAAGGTACCTTGGAGGAGCAACGTTCAGCGCGTCGTGGAGGACGGCGCCGGTCGCGATGGGGACGGGCGATGGCGGCGCTGGGACGGGCACTACGCTGCTGGTTTTCGTCGCAACGGTGAGCGCGTCGTGGAGCACGGCGCCGGTCGCGAGGGGGACACGCGCGGCGGGCACTTGGATTGGGGGGCGGCGGGGGGGGGGGGGGGGGGGGGGGGGGCTTTTGGAAGGGCGACGAGCGCAGCGACGGGATCGTGGACGGCCGGCGATGGGCGTCGGCGGTAGTTGGACGGGCGGCGGCTTGGATGGCGGGCCGGGCGGCGGCGTTTGGAGAAAGAAGGAGGGGCGGATTTTATTTTTTTTAACCGTAGGCATACAACACAACACAAGGATACAAGCAACACAACATAAGAGCGTTGCGCTGTATAAGTTCGGCGCGCATAAAAAATTGTAAATATTGAGCGTGTAGTGATTAAAAACACGCTCTAGCAGGCGCTGCAAAATAGCGCGCGTGGTAAAAAAAAATTGGCGTGCGGCATCCTGCGCTAACCCATGCGCTAATTCTACCGCTTTCGCTAGCGCGCGCTGGAAACGAAACGGTCGCGCGCGAAGCTCCAACCGCCTAGCTGAACCTTCCCACGCGCCAACGGCCTCCTTCTCCCCATTTCGCCCCAAATCCACTAGCGCCGCCTCCCCGCCGCCGCGCATCCCCGCCGACGCGCGCAACCCCGTCGCGCCTCCCCGCCGCCGCGCATCTCCGATGACGCGCAACTATACCTGGGCATGTTTTCAGGCCGGGCCGGGTCGGGCCGGGCCGACAAAAAGCCCGACTAAAAAATCTGCTACCCAGGCCCGGCTCGGCCCGACTGTCGGGCCGTGTTTTGCTACCCAAGCCCGGCCCGTCGGGCCAAAAAACCGTCGGGCTGTCGGGCCGTCGGGCCGGGCCTTCCCAAAATCTGTCAAATTTTCTGCCCAGGCCCGGCCCGACTAGTCAATCGGGCCAAATTTCTCTGCCCAGGCCCGGCCCATCGGGCCAAAATAAGAGGTCGGGCCGGGCCATTTTCGGGCCGGGCCGGGTCGGGCCGTCGGGTCGGGCTGCCCATGCTCAGGTATACGCGCAACCCACCCGACGCCCCGCCTCGACGCCGCCCGCGCTTCGAGCCTCTGCGCCGCGCCTGCACGCCGCCTGCGCTGTCGAGCATCCCCTCCGCGCCTCCTCGCCGGAGTGGAGCTACACCGGTTGCGCATCCGCCGCGCGCCACCACCACCGACGCCGCGCACACAAGGTGTTTGACGAAATCTCCGAAGGTAATTTCTTGATGAAAGATAGACCGTTGTAGGATGCATTTGATACATATGGGATGTACTATTTGTAGATGTCGCGTCGGTCGTATGAATCATCCGACGAAGAGTGGGACCTCGAAGAAGAAGAAGATCTTGCTATCATTTTAGCCGTGTGCGCAAGAATCAAGAGACCAAAGCATGGTGGTTCCGTGATGGGACGTCAAAGGTTGTGGAGGGAGAGGGTAGAGGGGCACAAGAAGCTCATGAGGAACTACTTTGTGGAGAATCCCACATACCCCGAGCGCTATTTTCGGCGTCGATTTAGGATGAGCACAAGATTGTTCAAGAGCATCGCCGAGAGTGTGATGGAATTTGATGAGTTTTTTTAGCAAAGGAGGAATGCGGCCGGAGAACTTGGACATAGCACCTACCAAAAGGTGACAGCCGCCTTGCGTATGATGGCATATGGTATCCCGGCGGATTTAGTTGATGACCACTTGGCAATGGGTGAGAGTCAAGCCATCAAGTGTGTCAAGCGCTTTGTTGTGGCTATTGTCCAAGTATTTGGCGAGGAGTACTTGAGATCTCCCAATGCTCAAGACACGGCTCGCCTATTGGAGCAAAACAAAGCTCGTGGTTTTCCAGGTATGCTTGGTTCCATTGATTGCATGCATTGGAGTTGGAAGAATTGTCCTACGGCATGGCATGGACAATTCAAAGGCCACAAAAAGGATTCCACCATAATCCTTGAAGCGGTGGCCGATTATGAAACATGGATTTGGCATGCTTTTTTTGGGATGCCCGGGTCTTGCAATGATATCAATGTGCTTCAACGGTCACAACTCATGACTAGGATTGCTATGGGACAAACTCCACCGGTGGAGTTTGTGGCCAACAACAAAACATACAACTATGGCTACTTCCTTGCGGATGGCATCTATCCAAGGTGGAGTACATTTGTGAAACCGGTTAAGGATCCAAAAGGCAAGAGAGCAATCGGTTTCCACAATGCACAAGCGGCGGCAAGGAAATATGTGGAGAGAGCATTTGGGATTTTGCAAGCCCAATTTGCTATTGTGCGTGGACCGGCTCGGTTTTGGGATCAAGAGATCCGTTGGTACATCATGATGGCTTGTGTCATCATGCATAACATGATAATAGAGGATGAGTGTGGCGAAGAAGAGCACGACTACACCTATGAGTTGATGGGACGACCCGTGCAAATTCGGAGGAAAGAAGAGAGGTTAGCCCGGTTCCTTATGTCCTACCATGCCATTCGAACCGAGGAGGTGCATGATGATCTTCAAAAGGATATCATGGCGGAGTGGTGGGCATGGAACGGAGGGAAATGAAGACATTGTTGTATCTTTGTTGTATTATATCATTATTGTACTATTGTTGTATGTGTTGCCTATGAACTACCTTGATGTATGTGTTGATGTTGTATTTGCTCCATGATTTTTGAACTATTTGTTTGCGTTGTAAGAATAATTGAACTATTTATTGTTGAATTATTTTGTGTGTGTTTGATCTTCTTTCTTCATACTTGGTGAGAGTTTGTGGTTTGGCGCAGTGCACGCAGTAAATTTACAGCGCCTGGAGAAGCATCGATTTTGCATCGGCGCGCTAAAAATCCATTTTGCAGCGCCTGAGATTGGCCGAACGCAACTACGCGCACTAAACGCGATACAATGCGTGGTATAGCTCTTAGCGCGCCAAATTATACAGCGCCTGTTGTAGATGCTCTAAGAGCATCTCCAGCCATCTCCCCGAGTCGGCCCCCGGCAGCTTTTTTTTCATCCGGACGGCGGTATTCGGCCTAGCCGCACCCCCAGTTCCTCGTTTTTGTTTGGATTTGGACTTCCATCCATCCGGCGAACCCAGGCAATCCTCGGCTTTTTGAGGCGCGCTCGGGGACTCCGGACGAAACAAAAACGCGCGAAACGTCGAGCGAGCCCACGGTGTCGGCGACGGGAAGGGTAGTTTCCCGCCATTAATTTCGTTTCCCTCCAAAATGCGTCGTATATACCCATTTTCCCCGCCAAAATCCCCCACAGTTGCAGCTCCTCTTCTCTTCCACCACCATGCTGCCGAAGAGGATCGCCAACAACGGCGCGCCGAAGGCGAGAAAACCGCGGGCCCCCAAAGATAGGCCGCCGGGTATGACAAACGCGGCGTGGGCGGCGGATGTGGAGCGCCGGCAGACTGAAACACGCGGCAGGGCAGAGAGGGAGAAGAAGCTCGCCGCGAAGAGGGTGGCGGCGGCGGCGAATGAGCAGGCGAGGCTCGTCTCCATGGCCATGTCCCAGCCGCGCGTCGGCCAATTCCCCAGTCCATGGCCAACCCAAGGTACAATCGGCTCTCCTTCCACCTACTCGCCGGCGTCTTTGGCCATGTTCCACGAGACCTACGTCCCCGGCATGTCGAGGTTCACCCCGTCGCCACCGGAGTACGACACTGCGATGCACGAGGGCATCTCGCCTGCCCTATGCCGAGGGCCGTTGTCCTTCTCCCATGGGATGCCGCCGCCGAATGACGGTGTGATGCCTGACATGATCACGTCGGGCTCCATGGCCGCCGCGTCGAGCCCGGGTTTCTTCACACAAGAGGAAGCAAGGGTGACGGAAGTCGTTGCGGCGGCGGCGCGGGGTGGCATCGACGATCACGGGTTCGAAGACGGCGCCCAAGACGTCGACAAAGAAGAAGAGGAGCAGGCCAACCTTGACGAGGAGGACGACATGCCTGTGCCGACATCGACGTCGAAGGGGAGGAAGAAAAGGAAGAAGAACTCGCCGCCGACCGAGCCGCAGATCAAATGGACGGGCAAAGAAGAGGAGTGCCTCGCCAAAGCTTGGAAGACCGTTTCCATGAACGGCATTACCGGCGCCAATCAAAACTTTGACACATATTGGCAGCGGGTCAAGTTGCCGTTCGACGAGCGCAAAATCGTCGATCCCTACTTCAACAAGACGGTGATGATCCGCGGCGAGAAGGCCATGGCCACGCATTGGGGGATCATGCAGGCGGCGTGCAGCAGGTGGCACGGCATACAAGAGGAGATTGCCGATTGTCCGGTGAGCGGCGCCGACTTCGAGGCCAAGGTATGCCTATTCGCCGTCTCCGTCGAGTCTGGATCATCGAGTTTTGATTCGCCGGCTTGTCTTTGCAGATGCGACGGGCGTTCGACATGTACATCGACGACACCGATGGCCAGACGTTCAAGTACCTCAACGTCTTCGCCCGCATCGAGAGCTGCAAGAAGTGGGCGGACATATGCCGGAACCTCTCCAAGAACAAGGACGAGCAGTACAACCCCGACTCTCCAGCCCCTGCCGCATCGACGGGCCACCCCGAGCTCGGCCAGAAGAAGCTGAAAGAACTGAAGAAGGCGGACCATCTAGCCGACAGGTTGCAGGCGTCCTTCGACAAGTGCTGGGCCGACACGAGGGCGCACGCCGCCGGGAGGGACACCAAATATGACGCGCGGTGGAAGGAGATGCTCGTCAACCAGGGTGCCCGGATCGCCTTGCTCAAGACAACCTTCGCGGTGAAGAAGAGAAACACCGACCTTGCGTTCCTGATCGGCGGCAATGATGCAGCGATGGACGAGGAGACGAGGGCTTGGTACGACGCCCATCGCCAAGAGATCCTTCGGCCTCCGTCGACTGCTTCGTCCTCCCCTTCGACGACGTCCACCCCTTCGACGACGTCCACTCTGGCGGCCGACGATGCATCGCCGCCCGAGGCGCAGGAAGGCACCGCCGATGAGCCTATAGTCGTCTAGTTTCTGTTCCGATCGCCGGATTGTGGCTGATCCGATCGCCGAACTATTGGGTGATGCTTTTGTGTAGCGGGAAGACGATATTTGAAACTTATCCGCGCTGATGGGCGAATGCCGGGGTCCCGACTAGAAAAATGTTGCCACCCACGCCCGTTTTACATCCAATTCGGACAAAAATATCGCCGGATTTCAGCCCGGGGGCCTCAAACGGCTGGAGATGCTCTAAGGATGGAGACCGACCATTCTGATTTTCTTCCCCGATGTCGTACTCATGCGGGGACGTGGGGTGTTAGTTCTGGAGTTCAATTGCGTGTTCGAGGACATGTTGCCTTGGTCTGATTCTTTCAACGGTAATGGTTTTGCCTCTGGCAAACTACTTTGGAGGTCTGAGAAGCTGCTGATTAGCGATGGAGCCGTGTCGAGCTCAGGTGATGTGGTGATTGTCTTCCGTCCCTTTTGCGATCGCTTCGGTGGTGTCGAAGGAGGATAGACGCTGGTTTTTTGCATAGATTTATCCTATCTTTTCAGTTCTGTAAGGTCGATATGTATGTGCCTTGATTTGATTTGACAAGGGTTAACTTGGCAAATGTCCTATATGAAGGACTTAGGATTGGGGTAAGAGGGCGTCGGATGAACTCGAAGATAAAGATTAGTCAAACAAGGTGAAGTTTGGTGTGTATCGAGAATAAGCGTGGTACTCAATTGGCTCAATCTCAATTTGATCTTGGCCGGCCTCTCCTGGCCCTTATATATAGGTGGCCAGGCCTCGAGGATCCAGTCAGGTTCAATACAAATTACAGTGTCTGTATATGATGTCATCTCGTATTTCGACTACATCTATGCTTAGGCCTCCTAAAGGGCCCCAGGGGTACCAAGATAATGGGCCTTATTAGATATACCCTTGTCAGATTCTACCAAAATTGTAGATTCGGGTTGAATCTCAAATCTTTATATCTTCGACTTGATCAATCTTCGGCTTCTTCTCTTTCCCTGTATTCATTTAAACAAATCATATTATTTATTTCTTAAGGGGATTTTGGTTAACAAGTCTGGCATCTCTGATGGATCAGGAGGCCAGCTAAATGCCTGAGCAGACACTTGTTAGCTACTTCAAACTCAAGCCTCTGGACTTGAATCCGGTACCTGGTGTAACCCAGTCTTTTGCCGCATTTAGGACTTACAAAGACAGGATTCCAGTAGTTCTCAGGGTACCCAGTGCGTTCACCGAGATTTTCTTCGCATCGTGGATACGGAAATTTACTAGAAGAGCGCATTCATGTGCGTATACCAGGCCATGCAGGATGGATCCTGAGGTCTTACCTTCATGATAATCATGGAATCCAAGCTTTTTATTGCGATGACGCGGCTTGAGAATCACAATTTTGTATTGAGCCTTGTTTGGTTGTTTCATTACCCAAAACCTTCGGGTTGTTTTAGCTCGGCTACTCGCAAATCCCTCCCGATGGGAGTGAATTAACGAATAGCAGTGTTATATGTTTATCTTTTGACAAGGTATTCGATAATTTACTCTGATGTACGCTCTATAATTCCTTTCTTTACTTGCATAGTTGAGAACTTCATTTCATCGGGTGCGCGACCAGCGCTCCCAATGGGAGTAGCCCCCGAGGCTATAGTCGGAAGAAATTCGGGTATAGACTCAAGAATTCTTTGCTGCTTGTCTTTGTCCTTCCTCGTTACTTCCTGCATAAACAAAAAATGTCTTACTTTCTTAATATATTTTTTATCTTTCATCGGGTGCGCGACCAGCGCTCCTGATGGGAGTAGCCCCTGAGGCTATGGTCGGGTTCTTTGGAGGCGATTGATACGTCCATTTTGCATCACTATTTTCTATCATAATTTACTGTTATTCATTGATATATTTCACATTTAGAGATGATACTTATGTTGTTTCCTCTATTTTTACATATCGACGCGGATTTGCTAGCCGGGTGGCTAGCTATGCATACCAGCGCAGCCGTTGGATGATGGGGAGCACATGCTCGCCGGGATCACATCTTGGAAATGCCACCGTTCGCTTGTAGTGGTCTCTGTCCATCCAATAGAGAATGGTTTTTGTTTTTTGTGTACAGGTGGCCATGCATGCACCAACAAGTTTTGGAAAGTTTCCATGTGTTGTTGGAAAGTTTTCAAAAGCTACACCGGCATGTACTTTGTACTATTGTACTTTTTGGAAAGTTTCCAAAAGCTAAATTTTGCCGCATGGCCTACAACAACAGGTTTTGTTTTCTTTTCTTAGAAGATGGTAGATGCATACCACCCGTTCGCTAAAGTTCCTATCTCTGCCTTTTGAGTTTCTTAGATCACAAGAACACTCAGAACAAAAGTAGTGATATTAAAGGAAAAAAAGAGGGAGATAGCGTACCAGGAGATGACAAGCCAAAACACAACACCGGGTACTATCCATTTGCTTTGGTGCTATTGGAATGCAATTTCATTACACTTTTTCCATTTTTTTGTGCGATTCGTTCTTCAAATTATCGTTTGTGTTTCTAGTTTATGCTTCTAATTAGTGGTTGGGACAACACTTTAGGCTTCCGGCCGGTCCTTTTTGTTAGTAGAGTGCGGATGAGCTCTTGATCTTTTTTGGTTTTGTGTTCGATGGGGGTATGAAAACGTTGTAGAAAGGCAAACAGATGGCGCTCCCCAAACGTATGGGCGCGATTGGAACAAGGAAAAGAAAAAGTTTCCCAAACCTTTGTGGGGGGAGAGAGAAGGTTTTGGAAAAGTTTTCAAAAGATGGCAGTGTGTTCGCATGCATGCAAAGAAAAGACAAAAGACAATGGCAAAACTTTGGGAAAGAAAACAAAAGTTGGAGTGTGAGTGGTAGCAAGCGAGTGTGACATCCGCATGCATGAATGAAAAACAAAACCAAAAACGCATCTGTGGTGACGTGGAGGAGAAAATAAACAAAAGGTGAGCGATGCATGTTGTGCTCTCTATATAACGGCGTTAGTGGCCGGTGTGTTAGAATTAGAGACCAACATACTGCATGTGCTAGATCCAATGGTGAGATGCATATGCACAGCTATCATGGTGGCTATCCCACTATTTCCCTTTTACATATTTGATGATCATTGGAGGATTTGCTGCCAGAGTCAGGATTCTGCTGGAAAAAGGACCATCAAGACACCATATTTCGGAAGATCAGGAAATTCCAGAAAAATACCAGGAAATTATATTTTACCAGAAGACTGAAGTAGCCAGAAGGAGGAGGCGAGAGGGGCCACAGGGCAGCCTCACCACCAGGGGACGCGGGCCCACCCCTGGCCGAGTCGGCCTGTGGTGAGGCCACCCTAGCCCACTTCTGCCATCGCCCCTTCGCGTATTTCATCATCCCCGAAAATCTAAGTCAAAGGGGGGATCAGAGATAGACACCGCCGCCTCTGCGGGGCGGAAAACACCAGAGAGAGAAAAGCTCTCCGGCAGGCAGAAATCTGCCGGGGAAATTCCTTCCCGGAGAGGGGAGATCATCGCCATCGTCATCGCCATCGCATCGGACTTCATCGGGATCATCATCATCATCTCCATCACCAACACCTTCATCTCCACCATCACCACGCCATCCCGCTGTAACATCTTGAGTTGAATCTTGTTAAATTCTTAGGGGAAACTGTCCCGGTGTTGATTACTCTTGTGGTTGATGCTATTGAGTGGAACCGTTGAATTAAGGTTTATGTTCAGATTGTTATTTACCATTATTTCACCTCTGATCATGATCCATATGATGTCTTGTGAGTAGTTCGTTTAGTTCTTGAGGACATGAGAGAAGTCAAGATGTTAGTAGTGGAATTATGTTAAGTAATATTTAGTGGTTTGATATTTATTTGTTATGGTGCTATTTCACTAGTGGTGTCATGTGAACGTCGACTACATGATACTTCACCATTTATGGGCCTAGTGAGATGCATTGTGTATTTGGCTACCAATTGTGGGGTTGCTGGAGTGACAGAAACCTAAACCTCCATTGGGAGACCATTGCACCAGGGAGCGTAGGATCTTAGAGTTTAAGGCTGTGGTTAGATTTATCTTAATTACTTTCTTGTATTTACGGATGCTTGCAAGGGGTATAATCACAAGTGTGTATTTATCCAAGTAAGGGTAGTGCGCGAGCACAGGTTCACCCCCATAACATTTATCAAACCAGTAAAGATTATTTAGCGGCATGAAGCAAAAGCTCTTAACAGAAACTCCCGTGTGTCCTCGAGAACGTTTGGTTATCATAAGTTACACAACTGGCTTGTTCTTTGCTCTAGAAAGGATTGGGCCACTTGCAGCAATTACTATTACTATCTTTTATTTACTTACACTTTAATTATCTGCATTACCAAATACCCCTGAAAACCCGTTTGCTAGTATTTACAGTGAATCCTTGATCAAAACCACTTGTCAACACCTTCTGCTCCTCGTTGGGTTCGACACTCTTATTTATCAAAAGTACTACGATACACCCCCTATACTTGTGGGTCATCGAGACTATTTTCTGGCGCCGTTGCCGGGGAGCTTTGCGCTATTGAAGAGTGGAATTGGTAAAGGTAACCGTCGCTGTGAGTATTGTTTTTATTTTTGTATTTTATTTTTATTTTATTTTGCTATGGAGAGTTCTCCATTTGGTTTCCTATTTGGGAACACTACTACCACTGCTGCACATGTGGATGAACCACCACCACCACCTGCTCAATTAGATCCTTTTAAAATTCCTATGAAAATTGTTGAACGTGTTATAGATAACTGCTATTCAGGAGATGGAATTGTCCATCCGGGTGATCATTTACTCTTTATACATGAATTATGCGAGTTGTTCAAGTGTGCAGGTATTTCATCAAGCAAAGTTAAGAGGAAGCTCTTATCTTTATCACTGAAAGGCAAAGCTGAGGAGTGGTATCTGTTGATGGCGCCAGAAAATTAGCTGATGGCGACCAGTTGATGTGGAAGCAGACTGTCCTTGTGCGTGGTGAATAACCAGCCCGTTGGGAACCCAAGAGGAAGATATGATGAGTATAACAGCTAGTTTTCCCTCAGTTAAGATACCAAGGTTTATCGATCAGGAGAGGAGAGACAGTGACGAGTGAAGGTGTTGCGGAACCTGCACACACACAACCAAGTACTTTGTTCCCAACTTACGATGAGGTTGTCAATCTCACCGGTTTGCTTGAAACAAAGGTTATGAGCGTATCGAGTGGAAAATAATATAGTATGCGAGTAAAGTAAACAGTACGAGAAAAGTAAACAGGTGATAGCAATATGATGTAAATAGGACCGGGGTCCACAGTTCACTAGTGGTGTCTCTCCATAGATAAAATAACACATGCTGGGTAAACAAATTACAGTTGGGCAATTGATAGAATAAAGATAAACGTGATATGTCAAGAAGATCACTATGAGATTTACTCTGGGCATTACAACAAAATACATAGACCGCCATCCAACTGCATCTATGACTAATAATCCACTCCCGGGGATATCAATCCGAACACCCCAGTAGTATTAAGTTGCGAACAACAGATAATTGCATTAAGCAAAGTGTGTAATGTAAACAAAGCATATGCCCTTGAGCATATGAATGTTGTTTTCTCCCTAGTAGCAACAGCACATCTACCACCTTAGAGGTTTCTGTCACTCCCCCAGGTGAAATAGAGGCATGAACCCACTATCGAACATAAATACCCCCTGTTGGAGTCACTAGCAACTACTCGGCCAAGATAGCTACTAACAATGGAGAGCATGCAAGATCATAAACAACATAGAGATAACAAAAGATATAATTCAGTACAACAACTTAATCATAAACACCAATATTCATCGGATCCCAACAAACCAAACATGTAGAATTACATAACGGTGATCTCAATCATGTAGGGCAGCTCATGAGATCTAAACATGAAGCACATGGTGGAGAAGACAACCATCTAGCTACTGCTATGGACCCATAGTCCAAGGTAGACTACTCACTCATCGCTCCGGAGGCAAGCATGGCGATGAAGAAGACCTCCGGTGGCGATTCCCCTCTCCGGCAGGGTGCCGGGAAGAGCTTCTGGACCCTCCCGATCTTCGGGTCGACGGCGGCGGCGGATCGTGATGTGTTCTGGAAATCTGATCGGGTACTTAGGTTTTTTCCGTCGGGGGGTCTTTATAGTCGATGTCAGAGGAGGGACCAGGTGCTCTCACACGGGGGTGACGCGGGCCAGGGGCTGGCCGCGCCACCTTTGTGTGTGGGCCCCTGGTGCCTCGCCTCCTACTCTCCTTCGGATCTCTGGAAGCTTCCGGGTAAAATAAGACTTCAGGAACTTGTTTCGTCCAATTCCGAGAATATTTCCTGTGTATCACTTCTGAAACACAAAAACAGCAGAAAACAGGAAACTGGCACTGTGGCACTTGTTAATAGGTTAGTTCCGGAAAATGCATAAAAGTGCCACTAAGTGTAACGAAACAATAGGCAAATGGTGTAAAAACAAGCATGGAGCATCAAAAATTATAGATACGTTTGAGACGTATCAAGCATCCCCAAGCTTAACTCCTGCTCGTCCTCGAGTAGGTAAGTGATAACAAAAGAATAATTTTTGAGGTGACATGCACCTACACAATCTTGATCACATATGTAAGCATTGTGAGCTGGGATCATAACAACTTAAAACATGGGCATGAAGATATAATCATGACAATAAGAACTTAGCAACCATATTGTAAACGTGCAAATGAACACAAACAAAAGATCATGAAAATGAAACAATGAAAGTCAAACGTGTGTTCAAATCATAAGGAAAAACATACAAATGGTTTTTAGCTTGTCCTTCAAAGAGAGCAAAACATAAATGCATAGGACACCTCAAAGTTTAAGAGGGCGACTAGATACAAATAATTTAAGAACAAGTGAAACCAATCATCATGAATTGATCAATGAACTTTGGGACAATGCATATCACACTAAGAATGACAACTATGCTCTCTTAATGGTGCATAAAGAAAGAAGGTGGTGACTCAACATAAAAGTAGAAGAAAGCCCCTTCGCAGAGGGAAGCAGTGATTGCAAGTTCTATAACCTTCAAAAATTATGGTACTTACCGGCTTTGAGCTCTCATTGCCCCCATCATAAGCATCTTGAATGGTTAAAGTTAATGCGAGAACAATTATGATGCATATGCTTGACAAATCATAAGTTGAAAACCTCGTGCCCCGTGAATACGAGTACCCAAACCTCATGCTACTTTACTTAGGGGGTGTTTGTTTGGGCTTCCTGTGGCTTTCCAGTAGAATAAGCCGGTGAAATGAAACAAACGGGTCGGCTTTAGCTGTGGGCTTCGCCGAAGCCATCGAACCAACAGGCATACCAGGAAAAGCACCTTTTGGGGTGCTTCCCGCAGCTTCCTATTTAGCCAGCCAACCGTTTTCCGGTGAGGACATGTCGTTTGAACGTTATTACACCAAAATGCCACCGAGCAATCCCACGATCAGAGCGAATCGTTTTCCTTCTCTCCTCTCTGTCGTTCCCCTTTGACCACCGAACGAGCGTCCCCGCACGAGCACCACCGTCTCAGATCGAGGAGGCCGCCTGTCCTCCCCCGATTCACACGCCGCCACTCCTAGACGCGAGACGCCGCGCCGCTGGACCTCCTCCCTGCACGACCACCGCATCCCAGATCGGCAAGTGTGACAACCTCAAATTTGATAACAAATTCGAAGTGCCCGCTATGTATTCCACCGCAATCCCAGAATCATTGTTGCGATATACATAACGTAGTTGGTAACCAGTTCCACAGACATTACAATACGATGATTCAAATACAATGGTCATATAGACCAAGTCATATTACAACACAATATAGCAGCGGAAATACCGTCTTCGGCCCATGCCTTCTCCCTACAGGCAATTGGCGACTCACGGAGACGAGCTTAGTTCTGGAACTCTTCTTCATACCCTTCCTCCTGGTATTCCTCCCCATAGTCTGGCCAAGTTGATAGCCAGGGACACAGCCGTGAGTACATTGGATGCACTCGCAAACCATCTTATAAATGAAGAGATGAAGTAGATATGCAAGGTTGGGTATAGTGGACTAGGCACTAAGTTGGTTTGCAAAAGCTAGTTTTATTTCCCAAGAATGCTCATTTGTAGAAAAGAGGTTTAGTTCTCTAAGTTCATTCTAAAGAGGAACTTCAATGTGTCAAGATCCCGGTCAAGTCATGTCAATTCAAATTCATGTCATTCACCAGGTTCACCCTTGTTCTTTTTATTCTTGACAAAAGCCAGGTAGAGTTTGCCAACCGTCCATGACCGAGGACTCGGCTATTCGAATAGTTTGAAAACCTCTGCAGAGGGGTACACTTTACCCACAAGATTCGATACATCTGCCGGGAGAAATCCACGGTTCGCTATACACAAAGGTATGCGGCTTTCAGATAATCAAACAAATTCTTTCACTTGCTCATCCTAGTATAGGATCCTTCCCTAGAGCCCGGGATACGGACTTCCCGCTCCGGCGCCTCTAGTTATGCCCATCCCGGAGACCGGGTTAGTGGAATCCACTTGGTCAAGAAGTATCCGCCCGTGGAGTCCTTCCATGAAGATTTTATGCAAGACCTCCCATACTAAGATCAACAAACTACGGATTAAGCCCCTTCCCATATAGGGGTAACGTGGTTGTACGGTATAGTTGGCACCCATGTACATCACTCGTTGTCATTTGAGAAATACATTTCATAGTTCTTAGTCCAGATTATTTTCTTTCATAAAGCCATCATGTAGGAGCAATCTCCCCTTTTCAAGTTTCAAGGTCAAGTCACCACCTTTCAAATGGGGTTCCTCCCGAGATAGCCTCAACCTTTATTAGCGACTAAGCAACTACATTGAGTGATAGTACTACTACTATGGTTGGATAAACTCAGCTTGATGCTCTTGATAACCAAGACATCAATATGCTTCTATCATTCTACTCTAGCAATTCAATCATGCAATTTACTTCTATCATTCTACTCTAGCAATTCAATCATGCAATTTACTTAAAACAAGTAGAATGCAGTATTAAAACTAGGTAGTGGGAGTATGAATCAAAAGATGGCTTGCCTTGGTTGGCAAAGTGTCCGGGGTTCTCTTCTTCTTCTGGATAATAATAATCCCCTCCAATATCCTCCTCGGCAACACTAGCGTCTAATAACGAATAAACACAAACACACCATCACTTCACCAAGCTAACAACACACCAAGCACTCATGCTTACTTTCAAACAATATTCTTTAGGTTGTATTTTAATTCCGGTTGCAATTTGAGTCATGTTGCATTTTATGTGTTGGTAGATAAGTCCTTCTTCTAAGTTTTTCTTCAAGTGTGCATACTAGATTCTTTGCTAAGTGGCCTAGGTGGTTCACTGGTGCAGCATTGGGGTTGATTTAGGGTTACTAGGGCAAGTTTAAGTGGGAATGATCCACTAAGTGAAATGGGTAAAGAGGGCAATTACTTCTAAGTGTGCATTAGGGCTCTATCATTTTATGCTAACAAATAGGTTTGGGTTAGGGTCTAAATGGTCACACTAATATGGTTTGGGTAGATTAGTGTTGGCTAACAGTAAGAGGGGTCATTAGTAAGTTCACATTTTAATTTTCATGATTATTGATGGCTTAAATAATTTTCTAGAAATCTTTCATTAATTCACAAGCTAGGGTCACACTATTCATAACCATTTTTATTCTTAACTGTTTTGGAGATCTAACCAGTACCATTGGATAGAGCATGTTATAAGCTTTCCAACGAATATTTATTTGCTAAATTTGGACTTATAAAACTCTAGGAATTTAAGTTTGAAAATACCATTTGAAACAGTTTTGAAATAAAAGAAAAAGGGCGGGAATTAATTAAAAACGAATCGGGTTGATTTCTAACCAAACGGGCCAAGCCTGAGCAGACCCCGAACGGGCCGGCCCAGAAAACGTTTCGCTGCGGGGCGGGGGAATAAAAATCGGTACTGACAGGTGGGGCCACGACGTCAGACCTAATTCAAAACCCGAATCGGTAAGTTATCGTCCGATCTCGATCTAACGGTTCACGATCATCTTCTTCCTCAGTCACAGCGGGGGCTCACCTGCGAGCAGAGACGAATGTTCGACGGCGATGGCGAGGCGTAGGGGAAGCAGGGCTCGACGGCGACGCTCGGGATCGGCTGCGGTACTCCTCCTCCTCCGATTCCCTGCAGAAGTTTGCCTCCCGGTGCTCGAACGCGGCGGCGCTGCTCCTGTCCAGTACCGCGCCGGCGAGGTTGGCTACGGCGAAGCAGAGCGAGAGGGAAGAAGCGGTGATGTCTGGGAGGTAGCTGGTGGCTGGGTGAGTATCTCCGTTTGATCGGAGGGGGGTTTATATAGGCCGAGGCGACGAGGAACCAGGCGACCAAAAGCTTCACTGCACGGGGGTCCTGGCGGCGTGCGACGGCCTCTCCGGCCACGGCGGCCATGCTTGCGTGCTGGGGGGTTGCTGGGTCGGCCGCGGGGTCCTGGGGTGCTGGCTTCTCTTCTCCTCCTTCTTCCAGGGCTTGGGTCGGGGCAGAGGGAACTGGGTTCGACCAGGGCACCGTCCAGAGGCATGGCAACAGGGCTGCAGCGAGCTAGCACAGTGCAGCACAGTGAAGTTGGATTTGGTTTGATTTTCTTCTGCAGGTGTTCGACGAAATGCTTACAAGAACTAAAAATTCGAATTTTTCAAATTTGCCACTTTGGGTGCTCATCATATTGGATAAGGTACCCAGGCATATTTTTGTTCTGGAGAAATAATGAGTTTTGCAAAAATTTATATTTCAAATTTGAGTATAGTTGCTGTTTCAGATTCAAACTTTGGCTCAAGTTTGAGTGATGTTCCAATTTGAATTTTTGGTAGCTCTTTGTTGGTTGAGTTAGTCCATAACTTGGTTAAGCTCAACTAGTTGGCCAAACAAGAAGGTGAGCTGCAGATTTCTTAATATAAGGGCTCAAAGTGGTGTAGTCATTAATAGTTTCTAGATCATATTAACTTTATCTTTTTCTTACCTATTCTTATTTTTGGTTCTTTTGGTTCCTAATGTCTTTCTTAGTTGTTTCTCTTGGTTCCCTTAGAATTGTTTAACCAATGCTCAAGCAAAAGAACACACATAAAATCATAGAAATACAAATAAAGAGAATGCATGTGTGCATGCAATATTGAAGAAAAAGTTTTATTTGGGTCCAATTTTTGACTCTTTATTTAATAAGAGTTGGGTTACAAATTCTGAGTTGTTACAATCTTCCCCCCTTAAAAAGAATCTCGTCCCCGAGATTCACTAATTAAGAACTGAAAAGATTGGGGAATTCTTTCTGAAGGTAATCTTCTCGTTCCCAAGTGGCTTCCTCTTCGGTGTGATTACTCCACTGAACTTTCAGAAATTTGATGCTTCGGGTTCGAGTGGTTCGATAAGCTTCCTCAAGGATACGGATCGGCATTTCACGATAGGTCAAGTCCTTGTTGATGTCCACAGAACGGTGATCAATATTCTTGAAGACTTCGGGCTTCTCCGGAATTTCAAGACATTTCCGAAGTAACGACACGTGAAAGACATCGTGTACTTCAGACAATTCAGGGGGCATTTCCAACTGATAAGACACTTCTCCTCTGCGGTCTAGTATCTTGAAGGGTCCAATATATCTTGGGGCAAGCTTTCCTTTTACTTGGAATCTTTGCATTCCCTTGAGAGGTGATACTCTAAGATAAACAAAGTCTCCAATCTGGAAGGTCAGTTCTCGACGTCTCTTGTCGGCATAACTCTTTTGTCTTGATTGGGCTGCCTTGAGGTATTCACGAATCATGCGAACTTTCTCCTCGGCTTTTTGCAGAATATCCGGTCCAAAAATCTGGCTGTCTCCGGTTTCTGACCAATTCAGAGGGGTACGACATTTTCTTCCGTACAAAGCTTCAAATGGGGCCATTTGCAAACTGGCTTGATAACTGTTGTTATACGAAAACTCCGCGAAAGGCAGACAGTCTTCCCACTTCGTTCCATAAGCTAGAACACAGGCTCTCAACATATCTTCAAGTATTTGATTTACTCTTTCAGTCTGTCCATCAGTCTGAGGGTGGTAAGCTGTGCTGAAGGCTAACTTGGTTCCCAAAGCTTGATGTAAGCTTTTCCAAAATCTCGAGGTGAATTGGGTTCCTCGATCAGAAACTATGGTTTTAGGGATTCCATGCAAACTGACAATTCTGGATAGATACAGATCTGCTAGCTGATCTGAGCGATGAGTGGTCTTGACAGGAATAAAGTGGGCCACTTTGGTTAGTCTATCCACAATGACCCAAATAGAGTCATTTCCACGGCTAGACTTTGGAAATCCAGTGATGAAATCCATTCCAACAGAATCCCACTTCCACTCCGGAACTTGCAAAGGTTGCAGCAAACCAGCAGGACGTCGATGTTCAGCCTTGACTCTTTGACAGATATCACACTTGGATATAAACGATGCAATCTCGCGCTTCATTCCATGCCACCAAAATTGTTCCTTCAAATCTTGGTACATCTTAGTTCCACCAGGGTGGATGGAGTAAGGTGTCTCATGGGCTTCCTTCATAATTACTTCCTTCAATTCTGAGTCAGCGGGCACACAAATACGGCCTTTGTACCAAAGAACTCCTTGATCATCTTCTTCAAATCCTGGCACCTTGCCGGAACCAATTCTGCGCTTGATTCCTTCAATACTCTCATTTCCCTTCTGGGCTTCTTTGATTTGGCTCATCAAGGTGGGTTGAAACTCAAGGTTGGCGAGGAATCCTTGACTGACTAGCTCCAATCCAAATCTTTCAAACTCTTGGTGCAACATAGGTTGCTCTTCCTTGATCCTCATATTCAACGAACACGGCTTTCTACTCAACGCATCGGCCACTACATTGGCCTTACCAGGGTGATAGTGAATTTCCAGATCATAATCCTTGATCAACTCTATCCATCTCCTTTGCCTCATGTTCAACTCCTTCTGGGTGAATATATACTTCAAACTCTTGTGGTCAGAATAGATCTCACAACGGTTGCCCATCAAATAATGCCTCCAAGTCTTCAGAGCTAGAACCACGGCTGCTAACTCTAGATCATGGGTTGGATAATTCTCTTCATGAGGTTTAAGCTGCCTAGAGAGGTAGGCTATGACCTTTCCTTCTTGCATCAGTACGCAACCAAGTCCAAGTTTGGAAGCGTCGCAATAGACATCAAAATTCTTGGTGATATCGGGCATGGTTAGGACAGGGGCGGTCACCAATCGCTTCTTGAGCTCTTGAAAACTCTCTTCACACTTAGGGGTCCATTCAAACTTCTTGTCCTTCTTCAACAATTGGGTCATTGGACGGGCAATACTGGAAAATCCTTCGACGAACTTGCGGTAATATCCTGCTAATCCGAGGAAACCTCTAACTTCCGTTTGAGTGGTAGGGGCTTCCCATTCCAGGACTGATTTGATCTTCTTGGGATCTACCGATATTCCTCCTGCTGACAGCACATGGCCTAAGAATCCAACTTCCTTCAACCAGAACTCACATTTACTGAACTTAGCATACAGCTGATGCTCTCTTAGGGTTTCTAGAATTAATCTCAAATGGGTTGCATGCTCTTCTTCGGATTTGGAGTAGATAAGAATGTCGTCAATGAAGACCACAACAAACTTATCCAAGAACTCCATAAAAACCTTATTCATGAGATTCATGAAATAAGCAGGGGCATTGGTCAATCCAAATGACATTACGGTGTACTCATACAATCCGTATCGGGTAGTGAAGGCTGTTTTGGGGATATCCGTTGCACGGATCTTCAGTTGGTGGTATCCAGTTCTAAGATCTATCTTCGAGAATACTCGTGCTCCAGTCAATTGGTCAAACAGATCTTCAATCTTCGGGAGAGGATACTTGTTCTTGATGGTCACATCGTTAAGCTTGCGATAATCAGTGCACAGTCGGCTAGAACCGTCACTTTTATCCACAAACAGAACGGGTGATCTCCAAGCAGAAGAACTTGGTTGAATTAATCCTTTACTCAACAGGTCATCCAATTGCTTCTTCAACTCAACTAATTCAGCTGGGTTCATACGATAGGGTCGTTGGGCTATTGATCCAGTTCCGGGGATAAGCTCAATGATAAACTCAATATCCCGATCCGGTGGCATTCCGGGTAACTCATCGGGAAAGACATCCGGGTATTCACAGACGATGGGGACTTGCTCCAAAGTCGGTCCTGAGATACTCTTATGATATCTGGTGGTTTGGGGTGGTTTTACGGACACATGCTTGACTATGATTCCATTGCTACTCTTCATGGTGATGGTCTTTTTGGCACAATCTATCACTCCTTGATGAAAAGACATCCAATTCATACCAAGAACTACTTCCAAACCCTTGGTTCCCAACACTATCAAATCGGCTAAGAAAGCTATCCCATGGATTTCTATGGGCACTGCCAAGCAAGTACAACTAGCTTTTGTTACTGACCCGGGAATTTGCACAGACATGACATCTTTCAAGGGTGTGGGTTGAAGTCCACTTTTATCAACGAATAATTGGGTAACAAATGAGTGTGAAGCTCCAGAATCAAACAGGACTCTTGCAAGAACTGAGTTAACAGGGAACATACCAAGCACCACGTCGGTTGCTTCCTGAGCTTCTTCAACATTCATGTGATTCAGACGGCCCCGAGAGTGAGGCTGGTTCCTAGGTGGATAGTTCTTGCCATTTCCCACACGACGCTGTTGCTGAGCAGGGGCAGCAGTCTTGGATGCATCATTCAGCTTCTTGGGGCACTCATTGGAGTAATGCCCTTTTAGTCCACACTCATAACATGTAACACCAGACTTGTCACCAGGCTTGGGTAACACAGGGGCGCCATTTGGCCTTGGAGTATTGGTGTTGAAGTTGTTGCCACTAGGTCTTGGGGGTGCACGGTTGAAGTTGTTGCCGGGTGGGCGGTTAGGATAGTTGGGACGCGGAGCAGGTGCAGACTGCCTCATTGGTCTAGGGATGAAACCCATTGGTGCATTTCCCCTTGGCTTCTGCGAGTTGCTCGAGTTGCCTTGATACATCATACGGCGCTTGCGGTTCTCGGTAGCTTGCTTGAGTTTACCTTCCATCTGAATGGCAGAGTCAACCAATGACTCCAGGTCGGCAAAAGGAATGCTGACCAAGACACATTGCATCTCATCATGAAGTCCATCCAGAAACCTTTCTTGCTTCTTCTCAGTGGTGTTGGTGTCATCTGGGGCATATCTAGACAAGGTAAGGAACTTGTCACGGTAATCCACCACCGACATAGAACCTTGCTTCAGATTTCTGAACTCATCTCTCATCCGTTTTACCAATCCCTTGGGAACATGGGCTTTGCTAAACTTGCTCTTGAACTCTTCCCACGGCATCACATACCCTGGGACTTGCATGGCACGGGTGCTGTCCCACCAAGCTCTTGCCGCTCCAGCAAGATAGTGGGTGGTGTATAAGACCTTCTCGTTTTCCCCAACTTCGGCGACTGCCAAGTTGTTCTCCATAGTACGAAGCCAATCATCGGCATCTAAGGGCTCTTCAGACTTAGTGAATATAGGAGGGTTGGTGTTCTGGAAACTCCTTAACTTGGATCGGTGCTCTCCATTGCCATGGTTTTCTCCTTCACCATTGCCATTGCCATTGTTGTGGTTCGTTGCCATCTGGGTTAACTGCTGAAGAGTGGCCAAGTTGGCTTGGCGCTCAGCTCGGGCTGCTTCCCGGTCTTCCATGATCAATCTTAGCAATTCGGCCATTTCCGGGTTCGGGGGTGGGGGTGCTCGCGGCATCTGAAGATAAGGTGTGTAAGATAAGAGGGAAAAGCTAATTTGCTAAGATTTAAAGGTACATGGATGATGCAATTTTGTTTTACTAAGGCCTTAGAGGCCAAATTCAAATTTCATTCATCACTCATCAAACATATCATACATACGAGTTCACACATTACAAATGGTTTACATCAAACCATTGCGACTCGTCTACTAGAGAGGGGAATACAACTCACACCTACACGAAGTGATCATAAAGTGGAACTCATAGCTAGGTAATACGTGGATCTCGGACCTAAACAGCGGGCTCCTCGGGGTCTTCCTCCTCGTCGCTCACAATGAATCCATTGTGACCACCATCCTCCGGATCGTCGAGGTCCTCCATGAAGTCATCCTCATCACTAATGAGGGCATTATCCTCCTTGCGGAGATCAATGCCTTCCTCCTCACCAAGGTGATCCTCAAGACTCTCAATGTACGCAGTCAACTCCGCCACATTGGCCTTCAACTCCTCAAGGTCCTGTTCCTTCTCATCGCGCTGGCGACGAAGGCTCTTGCGTTCCTTCGCAAGAATCCTGATGGTGCTTCTCGCTTCCACCAGTGCAACGTGCTCGAGGTTGGCCCTAGTATGGGCACGGTCGGCCTCCTGCTGAGTGGAGTACAGCAAGAAGTCCATGTGGTCGATGTAGGTACTCGGCTCATTCTGCCCGGGCATGTTTGCGGGACGCCCATCCGCATCACGCCGAGCAAAGTCCTTGAAGCGTCCTCCCTGAACCTCCTCAACGTGCAGTCCGCATAAGCGGGCGTGCATCTCCTGCATTGCTCGGACCAAACCATCGGCCCAAGTGTTCTCCACAAGCTCAAACTTGACCCTTGGAGAACCCAACATCCCCTTCTTGCCACGGCAACTAGCTCGGATGAGCCACCGTAGCTCTCCATCCGGGTGCTCATTGAGCACGGCTCCCTTGAACTCCGGGTACAAACGGTTCAGGAACAAGGTCAAAGTGGTGAGGTCGCGCTCGAAACAAAGGCTGCCACCTTGGCCCAACTGGTACTGCTCAGTGAATACCAGGGCCATCTACAAAATTTTAAATTAGTTCAAGTTAGTGATCAACTCAAGTGTGCAAAATTTTAAGTAAGCTAAAACTGAAGTATGTATAAAACTTTGTAACTAGAGAGGAAAGACTAAGCAATTTTTGCAACCGTTCTTGTATCTTTCTTTTAACAAGGTTTTGTTTTAACGCCCATTCTAACTAAGGTCTCCTATGGTCAACCTAGGCTCTGATACCAACTTGTGACAACCTCAAATTTGATAACAAATTCGAAGTGCCCGCTATGTATTCCACCGCAATCCCAGAATCATTGTTGCGATATACATAACGTAGTTGGTAACCAGTTCCACAGACATTACAATACGATGATTCAAATACAATGGTCATATAGACCAAGTCATATTACAACACAATATAGCAGCGGAAATACCGTCTTCGGCCCATGCCTTCTCCCTACAGGCAATTGGCGACTCACGGAGACGAGCTTAGTTCTGGAACTCTTCTTCATACCCTTCCTCCTGGTATTCCTCCCCATAGTCTGGCCAAGTTGATAGCCAGGGACACAGCCGTGAGTACATTGGATGCACTCGCAAACCATCTTATAAATGAAGAGATGAAGTAGATATGCAAGGTTGGGTATAGTGGACTAGGCACTAAGTTGGTTTGCAAAAGCTAGTTTTATTTCCCAAGAATGCTCATTTGTAGAAAAGAGGTTTAGTTCTCTAAGTTCATTCTAAAGAGGAACTTCAATGTGTCAAGATCCCGGTCAAGTCATGTCAATTCAAATTCATGTCATTCACCAGGTTCACCCTTGTTCTTTTTATTCTTGACAAAAGCCAGGTAGAGTTTGCCAACCGTCCATGACCGAGGACTCGGCTATTCGAATAGTTTGAAAACCTCTGCAGAGGGGTACACTTTACCCACAAGATTCGATACATCTGCCGGGAGAAATCCACGGTTCGCTATACACAAAGGTATGCGGCTTTCAGATAATCAAACAAATTCTTTCACTTGCTCATCCTAGTATAGGATCCTTCCCTAGAGCCCGGGATACGGACTTCCCGCTCCGGCGCCTCTAGTTATGCCCATCCCGGAGACCGGGTTAGTGGAATCCACTTGGTCAAGAAGTATCCGCCCGTGGAGTCCTTCCATGAAGATTTTATGCAAGACCTCCCATACTAAGATCAACAAACTACGGATTAAGCCCCTTCCCATATAGGGGTAACGTGGTTGTACGGTATAGTTGGCACCCATGTACATCACTCGTTGTCATTTGAGAAATACATTTCATAGTTCTTAGTCCAGATTATTTTCTTTCATAAAGCCATCATGTAGGAGCAATCTCCCCTTTTCAAGTTTCAAGGTCAAGTCACCACCTTTCAAATGGGGTTCCTCCCGAGATAGCCTCAACCTTTATTAGCGACTAAGCAACTACATTGAGTGATAGTACTACTACTATGGTTGGATAAACTCAGCTTGATGCTCTTGATAACCAAGACATCAATATGCTTCTATCATTCTACTCTAGCAATTCAATCATGCAATTTACTTCTATCATTCTACTCTAGCAATTCAATCATGCAATTTACTTAAAACAAGTAGAATGCAGTATTAAAACTAGGTAGTGGGAGTATGAATCAAAAGATGGCTTGCCTTGGTTGGCAAAGTGTCCGGGGTTCTCTTCTTCTTCTGGAT
The DNA here is from genome assembly GCA_007115705.1 of Dactylis glomerata. Lineage (NCBI taxonomy): Eukaryota > Viridiplantae > Streptophyta > Magnoliopsida > Poales > Poaceae > Dactylis > Dactylis glomerata. Next base: position 459,437 of record QXEO01000267.1, read on the forward strand.
AATAATAATCCCCTCCAATATCCTCCTCGGCAACACTAGCGTCTAATAACGAATAAACACAAACACACCATCACTTCACCAAGCTAACAACACACCAAGCACTCATGCTTACTTTCAAACAATATTCTTTAGGTTGTATTTTAATTCCGGTTGCAATTTGAGTCATGTTGCATTTTATGTGTTGGTAGATAAGTCCTTCTTCTAAGTTTTTCTTCAAGTGTGCATACTAGATTCTTTGCTAAGTGGCCTAGGTGGTTCACTGGTGCAGCATTGGGGTTGATTTAGGGTTACTAGGGCAAGTTTAAGTGGGAATGATCCACTAAGTGAAATGGGTAAAGAGGGCAATTACTTCTAAGTGTGCATTAGGGCTCTATCATTTTATGCTAACAAATAGGTTTGGGTTAGGGTCTAAATGGTCACACTAATATGGTTTGGGTAGATTAGTGTTGGCTAACAGTAAGAGGGGTCATTAGTAAGTTCACATTTTAATTTTCATGATTATTGATGGCTTAAATAATTTTCTAGAAATCTTTCATTAATTCACAAGCTAGGGTCACACTATTCATAACCATTTTTATTCTTAACTGTTTTGGAGATCTAACCAGTACCATTGGATAGAGCATGTTATAAGCTTTCCAACGAATATTTATTTGCTAAATTTGGACTTATAAAACTCTAGGAATTTAAGTTTGAAAATACCATTTGAAACAGTTTTGAAATAAAAGAAAAAGGGCGGGAATTAATTAAAAACGAATCGGGTTGATTTCTAACCAAACGGGCCAAGCCTGAGCAGACCCCGAACGGGCCGGCCCAGAAAACGTTTCGCTGCGGGGCGGGGGAATAAAAATCGGTACTGACAGGTGGGGCCACGACGTCAGACCTAATTCAAAACCCGAATCGGTAAGTTATCGTCCGATCTCGATCTAACGGTTCACGATCATCTTCTTCCTCAGTCACAGCGGGGGCTCACCTGCGAGCAGAGACGAATGTTCGACGGCGATGGCGAGGCGTAGGGGAAGCAGGGCTCGACGGCGACGCTCGGGATCGGCTGCGGTACTCCTCCTCCTCCGATTCCCTGCAGAAGTTTGCCTCCCGGTGCTCGAACGCGGCGGCGCTGCTCCTGTCCAGTACCGCGCCGGCGAGGTTGGCTACGGCGAAGCAGAGCGAGAGGGAAGAAGCGGTGATGTCTGGGAGGTAGCTGGTGGCTGGGTGAGTATCTCCGTTTGATCGGAGGGGGGTTTATATAGGCCGAGGCGACGAGGAACCAGGCGACCAAAAGCTTCACTGCACGGGGGTCCTGGCGGCGTGCGACGGCCTCTCCGGCCACGGCGGCCATGCTTGCGTGCTGGGGGGTTGCTGGGTCGGCCGCGGGGTCCTGGGGTGCTGGCTTCTCTTCTCCTCCTTCTTCCAGGGCTTGGGTCGGGGCAGAGGGAACTGGGTTCGACCAGGGCACCGTCCAGAGGCATGGCAACAGGGCTGCAGCGAGCTAGCACAGTGCAGCACAGTGAAGTTGGATTTGGTTTGATTTTCTTCTGCAGGTGTTCGACGAAATGCTTACAAGAACTAAAAATTCGAATTTTTCAAATTTGCCACTTTGGGTGCTCATCATATTGGATAAGGTACCCAGGCATATTTTTGTTCTGGAGAAATAATGAGTTTTGCAAAAATTTATATTTCAAATTTGAGTATAGTTGCTGTTTCAGATTCAAACTTTGGCTCAAGTTTGAGTGATGTTCCAATTTGAATTTTTGGTAGCTCTTTGTTGGTTGAGTTAGTCCATAACTTGGTTAAGCTCAACTAGTTGGCCAAACAAGAAGGTGAGCTGCAGATTTCTTAATATAAGGGCTCAAAGTGGTGTAGTCATTAATAGTTTCTAGATCATATTAACTTTATCTTTTTCTTACCTATTCTTATTTTTGGTTCTTTTGGTTCCTAATGTCTTTCTTAGTTGTTTCTCTTGGTTCCCTTAGAATTGTTTAACCAATGCTCAAGCAAAAGAACACACATAAAATCATAGAAATACAAATAAAGAGAATGCATGTGTGCATGCAATATTGAAGAAAAAGTTTTATTTGGGTCCAATTTTTGACTCTTTATTTAATAAGAGTTGGGTTACAAATTCTGAGTTGTTACAGCAAGGCTGCCCGTCCTCGCCGGATTCGCACCGCCATAACCCGTCCATGGTCTAACCTAGTTCGTGGCCTAGGCAGCAACCTGTAGAGCGCTGGCGGCGGGGATGTACAGCCGACGCAAGCGCTGGTGGCGGGGATGTGGTCTATGGGGATTGGGGAAGACAAGCTGTTCACGGGGACTAGTTGTGGTCTTTGATTTTTACCCTTAGCATGATGTAGGACACTACAGATGTCCGTGAGCCACACTAGTTCTTCATCAACATGCAGCATGTTTTGATCAACCACGTTCAACAGAGTGCTACTTCTGAATCTCATGTCCTAGTTGTGTTCGATGAAATGCCAACACCAAGACCCACTAAATACAAAGCTATATTTGATCAATTATTTTATGTGTTTATTGTTGTTTATTTGTGGTATTTTATAGTGATAGATATGTCTATACATTTTGATCAGAAATTATACATATTCTCGAACTACGGGGGTATTTCAGACATTTCCTCTGCATACAGCTAGACAGCCAGCCAAGTCGCCAAACACTGAAACTCAGAACAACAGCTTTTCCTGGACAGCAGCTTTCTCTGCACAGCAGCTTTCCCTGCACAGCCAGCCACAGACAGCCCAAACAAACAGGCCCTTAGAGTCCCAAGCAAGGCTCTTGTCATTGTAAGTATATGCATATCATTGAGAACCGCCAATGGGGTACCTCCGTGCCCGATGACATGGAACAAGCCCACACCAAAATGACAGGACAAGCAGACAATGAACACCTCGACATCTCTTTTATTTGCCTTTTGTTTAGCTTTTTATTGTGAGATGCGTCGTCGTATGTTCACCATGGGTATGCTGCAAATTTCCACCATGAATTATGCATGGCTTAGATTGGCGGCCCGGCGTTTCCCTAACACATATACAAACTCCATGATCCCCACAAGATTCCCAATTCATTTCACACCGCGGGCATCCATAAACAAAAGATCACGATATCAACTCAATTAAGATGTGCAATGTTGAAAGCTTGCCCATGACAGCATGGCTGGGCTAGAATCCAACTTACAACTTGCAAGCATAACAACTCAACATAAGAGACCACAATGTCAAATTTTTAAGAACAGGAAAAAGTAAAGTGTGCCTTCCGGTTCGTGAGAGCTTTATTGACCAAATTTCGCATAACACTGGTAAGAGTTTAATTTGAAGAGAAAATAAAAGCAAGTCAAATTTACTTGGAATAGCAAATTGCTAGTAGGTATGTATGGTGGACACTTTGGAAAACTTTGGCTTTTAGGAGTTGGATGCACGAGTAGAGCTCATACTCAGTACAAGGCGAGGGCTAGCAAAAGACTGGGAGCGACCAACTAAGAGAGCAATAATGGCCATAATCATGCAAAGCGACAAAGCGACATTAAAAGAAGCATAATATGGCATCAAAAGTCAAAAACTAAATGATCATGAAGGCTATTGGCGACTTTGTAAGAGTCTAACATGTGTGAGCATGCGCCAAGTCAACCCAAATAAAGCATCAAGGAGAAAACCAAAATAATGCTTCCATACAATAAAAACAACGCATGATTTTTTCAAAGGCTCATTAAGCAATCTCAGTTATTTGAGACAAGTCATGCTACAGAAAAACCACTAAGCATACTATCAAAAAGACATCAAGCATGACATGAAAAAGCCTAAGCCGCAGTCTACACAAGCTCCTTCTTGTACCACTATTTTGCACAAAGCTTTTTCTCTTTTCCAACACCATTTGAAATTTTTATAAACACCTCTTTTCATAAAAACCAATAAATATCAAAGGCAAAAATACACCTTGATGAAAAGATATGACAAGGTCTGAACGCAAATCAAGGCGAAAACGAAAACCAAAAGCAGCAGCAGAAAAAGAAGAACGCTTGATTTTTAATAAGAATGAAAACTAGAGCGTTCTTTGCAAATGAAAACGAGTACAACTCCTTCAAAGGAAATTTGTTGGGGTCCAACCATTTATTGCAGAAAATAAACAAACTAAACCAACTAAGAACACTAAAACAACTGACGCTCCAAGAAAAACACATAGTGCATGAAGCAATAAAAATATAGTGTTTTGAAAGGTGACCTGATTTTTGCCGATGAAGAAGGGGTGCCTCGGGGGCATCCCCAAGCTTTGACGCTTGTACTTCTTGGATATTTCTTGGGGTGATGCATGGGCATCCCCAAGCTTGAGCTTTTGTCCATTCTTCAACTCATCTCATCATTCTCCAATCCCTACACTTGAAAACTTCCTTCATACAAAACTAAACACAATTCTATTAGCAACATTAGTGCAAGCATAACATATAATCAACCCTCTATTTGCTTCAGGTTTCAACTCAAAACCACCACATATATAGCAAATACTACTGTAGCAACCTCCCCAGAAGTTCCGTGATCAAAATAACTCAAAAGAAAGCGATAAAGTGGCAAACACAAATATTGGCAGAAATCTGTCAAAACTGAACAGCTGACAAAGGTCGAATTTTTGAGGGATTTTCTGTTGCTCAAATCAAAAAGTGTTCAACTAAGAAAAGTTTGGATATAACCTGGGTCATATGCACAAGAAATAGCAGGTCCAAAAGATAAACAGAGAATTTTCACGAATTTTTACGGTGCAGCACCAAAAACAGTTTCAGGACAGCAACATCCCCAAATCTTTACCTCACTCAAATTAGAGGCTTCTCTTGGCACAAAAACGAAATAAACAAGATAAGGAGCGGTCATTACAGTAGTAATGACTTCCAAGACTCAAATAAAAGAAAAAGTACTGAAAAGAAAACATTGGGTTATCTCCCAAGAGTGCTTTTCTTTAACGCCTTTGAGCTAGGCGCAGAAAATTGCGAATCAAGTAATATCAAGTGATGAAGCATCAAGCTCATAATTTGCTCTAAGAATAGAGTCAAAAAGTAATTTCGTTCTTTTCCTAGGGAAGTGTTCCATACCTTTCTTTAGTGGGAATTGATACTTGATAGTGCCTTCCCTCATATCAATGATAGCACCTACAGTTCGAATAAAGGGTCTTCCCAAAATAATAGGACATGAAGCATGGCATTCAACGTCCATAACAAGAAAATCAACAGGAACAAGATTATTGTTAACCACAATAAGAACGTCATTAATCCTTCCCAAAGGTTTCTTCTTAGCAACATCAGCAATAGGAACATCAAAATAACACTTTTCAAGCGGTGGTAAACCAAGCATGTCATAAATCTTTCTAGGCATGATAGAAATACTAGCACCTAGATCACATAAAGCATGGCAATCATAACCATTAACATGCATATCAATGATGGGTTCCCAACCATCGTCTAACTTCTTGGGAATAGAGGCTTTTTGCTTCAACTTTTCATCCCTAATCTTTATGAGAGCATTGGTAATATGCTTAGTAAAAGCAATATTTAAAGAACTAGCATTGGGAGTCAAAGAAAGCTTTTGCAAGAACAAAATTACTTCAGATATATTGCAGCCATCAACATCAAAATCATTAAAAGAAGTAGAGCTATCATCTCCCACACTCCGAAAAATTTCAGCACTCTTTTGAGAAAAAGTTTTGGCAGTTTTAGGCTTTTTAACACAAGGAGTGGGAGTTTTCTCTACACCAATCAAAGTAAGAGGATTGCTATCAGTAGGAGCAACATCATTAGAGGTAGTAATGGTACCATACCTTCATCTCTCTAGCCATCTCATCTTCTCTTTCCCACCTGGCATGCAATTCCGCTAACAATCTAATATTTTCATCAATTCCAACTTGGATAGCATTAGCGGTAGCAAAAACATTGTTCTCTTTCACATCATTAGGCAACACTTTTAATTTCAGAAGTTCAACATCATGAGCAAGGCTATCAACTTTAGAAGCAAGAATATCAATTTTGCCTAACTTTTCCTCAACAGACTTGTTAAAAGCAGTTTGCTTACCGATGAAGTCCTTGAGCATTACCTCAACCTCGGAGGGCGCGGCCCTAGTGTTTTTGTAGGAATTACCATAAGAGTTAGCATAACCATTACCATTGGTAGAAGGATACGGCCTAAAATTGTTACTAGCAAAATTGTTCCTATAAGCATTGTTGTTAAAATTATTGTTTCTAATGAAATTCACATCAACTTGCTCTTCTTGAGCAACCAGAGAGGCCAAAGGAACATTACTAGGATCAACATGAGTCCTATCATTAGCAAGCATAGCCATAATGGTATCAATCTTATCATTCAAGGAAGAGGTTTCCTCAACAGAATTTACCTTCTTACCTTGTAGAGCTCTCTCGGTGTGCCATTCGGAATAATTTACCATCATGTTGTCGAGTAACTTTGATGCGGCGCCCAAGGTAAGGGTCATAAAAGTGCCTCCAGCAGCTGAATCAAGTAGATTCCTCGAAGAAAAATTCAGTCCTGCATAAAAAGTTTGGATAATCATCCAAGTAGTCAGTCGATGAGTGGGGCAATTCTTTATCATAGATTTCATTCTTTCCCAAGCTTGAGCAACATGTTCATTATCAAACTGAGTAAACTTCATAATATTGCTACGCAAGGATATAATCTTAGCTGGAGGATAGTATCTACCAATAAAAGCATCCTTACACTTAGCCCAAGAATCAATACTATTCTTTGTCAAAGACAGCAACCAATCTTTAGCTTTTCCTCTCAAAGAAAAAGGAAACAGCTTGAGCTTAATAATATCACTGTCAACATCCTTATATTTTTGCATCTCACATAGCTCAACAAAATTGTTGAGATGAGCTGCAGCATCTTCAGTACTAGCACCAAAAAATTGCTCTTTCATAACAAGGTTCAATAAAGCAGGCTTAATCTCATAAAAGTTTGCAGCAGTAGCAGGTGGTGCAATAGGAGTGCAGATAAAATCACTATTGTTTGTGCTAGTAAAGTCACACAACTTGGTGTTTTCAGGATTGGCCATTTCAGCAAAACGAAAGTAAACAAGTAAAAACAACTACCAAGGATTCTAATTTTTTTGGGTTTTTGATATAAAGCAATGCAGGTAAAATAAATAAAGTAAAGCAAAGCAATAACAAAGTAAAGGATGTGTGTGCGAAAAACTCCCCTCGCAGAAGTCTTCTCTTCCTCCCCGGCAACGGCGCCAGAAAATTAGCTAATCCCTTGTTGATGGCGCCAGAAAATTAGCTGATGGCGACCAGTTGATGTGGAAGCAGACTGTCCTTGTGCGTGGTGAATAACCAGCCCGTTGGGAACCCCAAGAGGAAGGTATGATGAGTATAACAGCTAGTTTTCCCTCAGTTGAGATACCAAGGTTTATCGATCAGGAGAGGAGAGACGGCGACGAGTGAAGGTGTTGCGGAACCTGCACACACACAACCAAGTACTTTGTTCCCAACTTACGATGAGGTTGTCAATCTCACCGGTTTGCTTGAAACAAAGGTTATGAGCGTATCGAGTGGAAAATAATATAGTATGCGAGTAAAGTAAATAGTACGAGAAAAGTAAACAGGTGATAGCAATATGATGTAAATAGGACCGGGGTCCACAGTTCACTAGTGGTGTCTCTCCATAGATAAAATAACACATGCTGGGTAAACAAATTACAGTTGGGCAATTGATAGAATAAAGATAAACGTGATATGTCAAGAAGATCACTATGAGATTTACTCTGGGCATTACAACAAAATACATAGACCGCCATCCAACTGCATCTATGACTAATAATCCACTCCCGGGGATATCAATCCGAACACCCCAGTAGTATTAAGTTGCGAACAACAGATAATTGCATTAAGCAAAGTGTGTAATGTAAACAAAGCATATGCCCTTGAGCATATGAATGTTGTTTTCTCCCTAGTAGCAACAGCACATCTACCACCTTAGAGGTTTCTGTCACTCCCCCAGGTGAAATAGAGGCATGAACCCACTATCGAGCATAAATACCCCCTCTTGGAGTCACTAGCAACTACTCGGCCAAGATAGCTACTAACAACGGAGAGCATGCAAGATCATAAACAACATCGAGATAACAAAAGATATAATTCAGTACAACAACTTAATCATAAACACCAATATTCATCGGATCCCAACAAACCAAACATGTAGAATTACATAACAGTGATCTCAATCATGTAGGGCAGCTCATGAGATCTAAACATGAAGCACATGGTGGAGAAGACAACCATCTAGCTACTGCTATGGACCCATAGTCCAAGGTAGACTACTCACTCATCGCTCCGGAGGCAAGCATGGCGATGAAGAAGACCTCTGGTGGCGATTCCCCTCTCCGGCAGGGTGCCGGGAAGAGCTTCTGGACCCTCCCGATCTTCGGGTCGACGGCGGCGGCGGATCGCGATGTGTTCTGGAAATCTGATCGGGTACTTAGGTTTTTTCCGTCGGGGGGTCTTTATAGGCGAAGGGTCGATGTCAGAGGAGGGACCAGGCGCTCTCACACGGGGGTGGCGCGGGCCAGGGGCTGGCCGTGCCACCTGTGCGTGTGGGCCCCTGGTGCCTCGCCTCCTACTCTCCTTCGGATCTCTCGAAGCTTCCGGGTAAAATAAGACTTCAGGAACTTGTTTCGTCCAATTCCGAGAATATTTCCTGTGTATCACTTCTGAAACACAAAAACAGCAGAAAACAGGAAACTGGCACTGTGGCACTTGTTAATAGGTTAGTTCCGGAAAATGCATAAAAGTGCCACTAAGTGTAACGAAACAATAGGCAAATGGTGTAAAAACAAGCATGGAGCATCAAAAATTATTGATACGTTTGAGACGTATCAGTATCGGCTGCTGAAAGATGGTCCATCTATTGCATGGGAGGAAATTGTACCTCTCTTTTATTCCAAGTTTTATCCTCCAAGTGAAATTCATGAAGATCGTAATCGAATATATAACTTTTGGCCTCATGATGGAGAGAGTATTGCCCAAGCGTGGGGGAGATTGAAGTTACTAATGCTCAAATGTCTCATTCATGAGCTCCCTAGTAATATTGTTATTGATAATTTTTATGCGAGGCTTGCTCTTCATGACAAGGATTATTTGGATGCTTCCTGTTTTGGATCATTTACTCATATGAAAGGAGAAGCTAAATGGGATCTTCTTGACCGTATTCAAGAAAATGCTGAAGGATGGGAAAACGACAAAGGTAGGAAGTCAGGTATAAATTATGATTATGAATGCATGAAAGCTTTTATGGGAACCGATGACTTTCATAATGTTAGCACTGCTTATGGTCTTGATTCTCAGATACTTGCTAACTGTTTTAAGGCTTTTGCCTCTTATCTTGATGTTCCAAAGAAAGATTGGAACAAATATCATGCGCCTTATAAAGATTCTATTAGTCATATTCTTGCTACAGCTACTGAAGTTTGTACTGTTGATAGCATTTTGCCTGAACCTTATTTTGAGAAGACGCATTTCCCTGTTAAGGTAAAGGAGCATTCTACTTTGGTAAGTGTGTCTAATAAAAGTACTAAGAAAGCTATAGAACCTGATGAGCAAATTACTATTAAGTCTCATGTGGCTATAGTGAAGGACCTTGTTACTAAAGATGTAGGGGATGAACATATTATCTTTTGTGAAGATGCTACTAACAATATTTCACATCCTAGTAGGCGTAGGAAAACAAGTGTTCCTGTTATCTCTGTCAGGATTGGCGATCATTGTTATTATGGTTTATGTGACATTGGCGCAAGTTCAAGTGCCATTCCTTTAGAGCTTTACAGAGAAATCATGCATGAGATTGGCCCTTGTGAATTAGAGGAGATTGATATGGTTGTTTAGCTTGCTAACAGAGAGACTGTCTGGCCTCTTGGTATTGTTCGAGATGTGGAAGTTCTATGCGGTAAGACTAAATATCCTACTGATTTTCTAGTACTTGGTACGGAAGCTAGTAAAACTTGTCCTATTATTTTCGGTAGACCCTTTTTGAATACTTGTGGTGCTGTGATAGACTGTAAAAAGGAGAAATTTTTTACTAAGTTTAACAGAGAATCTTATGAGTTTAATTTTTCTAAGTTTGCTAAGACTTCTTATGAAAATGAAATGCCTAATGAAATTTTTTGTGTTGAACATCTTGCTTCTATTGCTCTTGCTCCTAGTAATGCTCTGCAGCAATTCATGGAGGACCATGAAAGTGAAGTCTATAGGAAGGAAAGAGAAGAGATTGACGATATCTTCCTTCGTCAACCACCGTTGATTAAGCACAATTTACCTGTGGAGGATCTTGGTACCACTTTGCCACCTAAGGAAGATCCTGTTTTTGAATTAAAACCTTTACCTGATGATCTTAAGTATGCTTATATAGATGATAAGAAAATATATCCTGTTATTATCAGTTCTAAGCTTTCAGGAAAGGAAGAAGAAAGGTTATTGGAGATATTGAGGAAACATCGAGGAGCTATGGGATATACTCTTGATGATTTAAAAGGGATTTCTCCCACTTTATGTCAGCATGCTATTAACATGGAGGAAGACGCAAAGCCAGTTGTTGAACATCAACGCCGCTTAATTCCCAAGATGAAGGAAGTGGTAACAAATGAGGTATTGAAGCTCCTTGATGCTGATATTATTTATCCTATTGCTGATAGTAGATGGGTTAGTCCTGTTCATTGTGTTCCTAAGAAAGGAGGTATGACTGTTGTGCCTAATGAGAATAACGAGCTTATTCCTCAAAGGGTAGTAGTTGGTTATAGGATGTGCATTGATTTTAGAAAGGTAAACAAAGTTACTAAGAAAGATCATTATCCTTTACCGTTTATAGATCAAATGTTAGAGAGGCTGTCAAAGAAGACTCACTTTTGTTTTCTTGATGGTTATTCCGGTTTCTCTCAGATTGCTGTTAAAAAGGAAGATCAAGAGAAAACCACTTTTACTTGTCCTTATGGAACTTATGCTTATAGACGTATGCCGTTTGGTTTGTGCAATGCTCCTGCTACTTTTCAAAGATGCATGTCTGTATTTTTCATGGTTTTTGTGAAGAAATAGTGGAGGTTTTCATGAACGATTTTTCTGTCTATGGAACTTCTTTTGATAATTGTTTCCACAATCTTGATAAAGTTTTGCAGAGGTGTGAAGAAACAAATCTTGTTCTTAATTGAGAGAAATGCCACTTTATGGTGAATGAAGGAATTGTTCTTGGACATAAAATTTCTGAAAGAGGTATTGAAGTTGACAGAGCGAAAGTTGAAGCAATTGAGAAAATGACCTGTCCCAGAGATGTTAAAGGTATTCGTAGTATTCTTGGTCATGCTGGTTTCTATAGGAGGTTTATTAAAGATTTCTCTAAGATTTCAAAGCCTCTTACTAATCTTCTTCAAAAAGATATACCATTTGTCTTTGATGATGATTGTAAGGAAGCTTTTGAAACTCTTAAGAAGGCTTTAACTACTGCTCCTATTGTTCAACCACCTGATTGGAATTTACCCTTTGAAATTATGTGTGATGCTAGTGATTTTGTTGTTGGTGCTGTTCTTGAACAGTGCGTAGATAATAAGTTGAATGTTATTCATTATGCTAGTAAGACTCTTGATGCTGCTCAGAAGAATTATGCTACTACTGAGAAAGAGTTTCTTACTGTTGTGTTTGCATGTGATAAGTTTAGACCTTATATTGTTGATTCTAAAGTTACTATCCATACTGATCACGCTGCTATTAGATATTTTATGTCTAAGAAGGATGCTAAGCCTAGGCTTATTAGATGGGTATTGCTTTTACAAGAGTTTGATTTGCATATTGTAGATAGGAAAGGTGCTGAAAATCCTGTTGCTGACAATTTGTCTAGATTGGAAAATATTTCTTTTGATCATATTCCTGTTAATGATAGTTTTCCAAATGAACAGCTGGCTTCGATAAATATAACTTCACGAGACCTTCCTTGGTATGCTGATTACGCTAACTTTATTGTTTCCAAGTATTTGCCTCCAAACTTTACAGCTCAGCAAAGAAGAAAATTCTTTTATGATCTAAGACATTATTTTTGGGATGACCCACACTTATATAAAGAAGGAGTTGATGGTATTATGCGAAGATGTGTTCCCGAGTATGAACAACAAGAAATATTGAGAAAATGCCATAGAAGTGCTTATGGAGGACATCATGCTGGAGATAGAACTGCGCAAAAGGTTCTACAATCAGGTTTTTATTGGCCAACCCTCTTTAAAGATGCTAGAAGGTATGTTTTATCTTGTGATGAATATCAAAGAGTTGGTAATATCTCTAGACGTAATGAAATGCCTATGAATTATACTCTTGTTATTGAACCATTTGACTGTTGGGGATTTGACTTTATGGGTCCTTTTCCTCCTTCAAAAGGCTATACTCATATACTTGTTGCTATTGATTATGTTACCAAATGGGTAGAAGCCATACCTACAAAGAGTGCCGATGGTGAGACCTCGTTAAAAATGCTTAAGGATGTTATTTTTCCTAGGTTTGGTGTGCCTAGATATCTTATGACTGATGGAGATTCTCATTTTGTTCATGGCGGTTTTAGAAAAACTCTTGCTAGATATGACGTTAATCATAGAATTGCTTCTGCTTATCATCCCCAAACTAGTGGGCAGGTAGAGCTTTCAAATAGAGAGATCAAGTCTATCTTGCAGAAGACTGTCAATAGATCTAGGAAAAACTGGGCTAGCAAGTTAAACGATGCTTTATGGGCTTATAAAATTGCTTATAAGAACCCCATGGGCATGTCTCCTTACAAGATGGTTTACAGAAAAGCGTGTCACTTGCCCTTAGAATTAGAACACAAAGTTTTTTGGGCAGTGAAAGAGCTTAATAAGGATTTTAAACTTACCGGTAAGAAAAGGTTGTTAGATTTGAGTTCTTTAGATGAGTGGAGAAATGAAGCTTACGAGAATGCCAGACTTTTCAAAGAGAAAGTCAAGCAATGGCATGATAAGAGAATTCTTAAGAGAGAGTTTCATGTTGGTGAGAAAGTTCTATTGTATAGGTCTCGTCTCAGATTTTTTGCAGGAAAATTACTCTCTAAATGGGAAGGACCTTATGTTATTGTGGAAGTGTACCGCTGAGGTGCGATAAAGATTGCCTCATTAAAAGATGACACTACAAAAGTGGTGAATGGTCAAAGACTCAAACATTATATTGCTGGAGATTCTTATAATGAAGATGTTGATGTTATTCAAACAGTTTCTCCGGAAGAATTCATCCAGGACAATATGCAGGAACCTGCAGAGTTCGTTTTCGAATAGGTAACAGTTCTTGTCAGAAAATATTCGCGTAAAACTTTTCCATTAATATTTTTGTTGTTTTTATTAAATATGAAAAATCACAAGACGAAAATGGGCAGGAGACGGAGTCCGGTGGCTCCTCACCACCAGGGGGCGCGGGCCCACTCCAGGCCGCGCTGCCCTGTGGTGAGAGCACCCCGGAGCTCGTTTCCGTTCCGGTTTCCTCTTGTGATTTCGTCTCGATGTTTAATTTTTGCCTATATAACCCCCCGGATTGCCCGAGGTTTGTATATCGTTTTCTCGTCGTGTTTTCGTTTCGGGCTGTTTCTGTCAGGAGTTGATCTTAGTTTTGAGAGCACCATGCCCTTCAAACGACGACAAGGGCAAGAGGCCTAGGGAAGAAGACCACCAAGACCCCAAGCTGAAGGAAGAACATGAGGCTGGAAGATCAAGGACGAGAAACTCTACTTTTGTAGGATCAATGAACGCCGGACGTGCCTTTTCTCATAATATGCAGGGACCAACGTTTCCAGTCTTGGATCTAAATTTCATGCCTATAATAAAAGAGGGTATGCTGGTCACTGACGAGCTTTGTGCCCAATACCGAGTTCTAGGGAGGGAGATACAGATACTTCAAGAAGAGAATCTCAGGCTTCGTAGGATGCTGGAATATTTCATTAACCCAAGGGTGATCCCACCACCGCCGAAGGAGTAATTCGTCATTGGTATTGACATCCCCTTGGCTTGTTCCAAGCTTGGGGGAGTGCCGCGGTATCACATCATTATCTTTTACTCATTTACTTTTCAAGTAGAGTCATATCATGAATAGAGAAGTTATCTTATAGAATAGTTTGCAGTATGGAAGTATCCTCCTTAGTTGGTTATCTATGTATCCCTTGGTGTGAGTTGCGGTAATAAAATATTAATGAGAAGTTTTATCGTTTACTTTCCGTGCACTTTATTTTAGTTTGCAATCTCTCTCATATGATTAGTCTTGTTGATTAGTATTGGTATCACTTTGGGAGCATGAGTAAATTGATTTGGTTTTGGCAAACTTAGCTTGGTCAGTAGCAACATTACCTTGAGGTTTGAGTAGAAAAGAAGAAAGAAGTGCTTTTAGTTACATCACTTCAGTTTTCCTTCATGATTGGCTTATAAGCAATAGTATTCTCAAAGTTAAAATCGTTGTACTTTCGAGGAAGTTTGCATGATTGTTCCTATTATATGTATGTTTGTTTGTTTCATGCAACTCTTATGCTTGCTACCCAGTCTTGCTAGCCAAAAACCTATACTGAGAGGGAATACTTCTCGTGCATCCAACTCCCAAAAACCAAGTTACTTCCAAAGAGTCCACTATAAATTCCTATGCATGGTATTTCAAGCCATTCCAAGTAAATTTTCATGTGCTACCTTTCAAAAACCTTCAAATACTTCTCATTTTGTGCCACTGTTTTTAGCTCATGAGGACGTAGTGGATGGGTTTGTTATCTTCCATACTAAATTAAGTACCCCTCGACTAGGCAGCTTCAATAGGTGGTCTTTCCGGAAATGTGAAACTGCTCGTCATTAATTTTGCAAGGGAGCTGGTCAGACCATTGAAATCTCAAAAAGAAAAGAAAAGGCACTCCTCCATGGTTTGTGAAAGTTGGTGGGCACCTGATGAAATCAGTTAGCCATGGTTTGAGAAAGGAAAAGGTGGGGAGGAGTGCCAAGCTATAAAAGAGCACAATTGTGCCAATTAATCAACATCTCGGAACCGCTCTCACTTGTTTAGTATGGAAGATATCAAGAACTCCGTTGCTAGTCGTTGACAAAAGCAACCACCTCTCAAAATAATTTTTACCCCTGTTTTACAAATGAAAAGCTCTAGCACATGTTTAATCCCTGCTTCCCTCTGCGAAGGGCCTATCTTTTAATTTTATGTTGAGTCAACCTATTCCCTTCTATCTCAAGCAAGCATTTGAGTTGTTATGTTTCACTCATCCATATGTTGATCCGTTCAATCATGTTTACTAACTTATTTTGTTTAGTATAATGCTTTTATCTGAAGGAATATATCTTTGAAAGCTTTCCATGATTACAAAGAGTTTGTCTTGTTGAGCATATGGTTTTTCCTATATTAGCTCTGTTTTAAAAGGCTCCATTCAAAAATAAATATAGTTTGTTCATTGTTCTCTGACCAAGAACTAAGGTTTGCCATCACCAATTATAGTTTACCTTGTGCATCCTTATTTGTGATTCCCTTTTACTTATTGCAAGTCTATATCATATAAAGGGAAGTTGCTGTCTATTATAATTTGTGCCTTGGTGAATGTGATGCTTCTTGTCCGTATTTTGGTTATCAACACTTCACTCCATAAACCTGTGGTCATGTTTACCGAGTTTAGTTTTCGCTTGGGGACAAACGAGGTCTAAGCTTGGGGGGTTGATACGTCCATTTTGCATCACTATTTTGTATTATAATTTACTGTTATTCATTGATATATTTCACATTTAGAGATGATACTTATGTTGTCTCCTCTGTTTTTACATGTTTGATGATCATTGGAGGATTTGCTGCCGGAGTCAGGATTCTGCTGGAAAAAGGACCGTCAAGACACCATATTTCGGAAGATCAGGAAATTCCAGAAAAATACCAGAAAATTATATTTTACCAGAAGACTGAAGTAGCCAGAAGGAGGAGGCGAGAGGGGCCACAGGGCAGCCTCACCACCAGGGGCACGGGCTCACCCCTGGCCACGCTGGCCTATGGTGAGGCCACCCTGGCCCACTTCTGCCATCGTCCCTTCGCGTATTTCATCGTCCCCGAAAACCTAAGTCAAAGGGGGCTCAGAGATAGACACCACCGCCTCTGCGGGGCGGAAAACACCAGAGAGAGAAAAGCTCTCCGGCAGGCAGAAATCTGCCGGGGAAATTCCTTCCCGAAGAGGGGAGATCTTCGCCATCGTCATCGCCATCGCACCGGACTTCATCGGGATCATCATCATCATCTCCATCACCAGCACCTTCATCTCCAGCATCACCACGCCATCCCGATGTAACATCTTGAGTTGAATCTTGTTAAATTCTTAGGGGAAAATTTCCCGGTGTTGATTACTCTTGTGATTGATGCTATTGAGTGGAACCATTGAATTAAGGTTTATGTTCAGATTGTTATTTACCATTATTTCACCTCTGATCATGATCCATATGATGTCTTGTAAGTAGTTCGTTTAGTTCTTGAGGACATGGGAGAAGTCAAGATGTTAGTAGTGGAATTATGTTAAGTAATATTTAGTGGTTTGATATTTATTTGTTGTGGTGCTATTTCACTAGTGGTGTCATGTGAACGTCGACTACATGATACTTCACCATTTATGGGCCTAGTGAGATGCATTGTGTATTTGGCTACCAATTGTGGGGTTGCTGGAGTGACAGAAACCTAAACCTCCGTTGGGACACCATTGCACCAGGGAGCGTAGGATCTTAAGAGTTTAAGGCTGTGGTTAGATTTATCTTAATTACTTTCTTGTATTTGCGGATGCTTGCAAGGGGTATAATCACAAGTGTGTATTTATCCAAGTAAGGGTAGTGCGCTAGCACAGGTTCACCCCCATAACACTTATCAAACCAGTAAAGATTATTTAGCGGCATGAAGCGAAAGCTCTTGACAGAAACTCCTGTGTGTCCTCGAGAACGTTTGGTTATCACAAGTTACACAACCGGCTTGTCCTTTGCTCTAGAAAGGATTGGGCCACTTGCAGCAATTACTATTACTGTCTTTTATTTACTTGCACTTTATTTATCTGCATTACCAAATACCCCTGAAAACCCGTTTGCTAGTATTTACAGTGAATCCTTGATCAAAACCACTTGTCAACACCTTCTGCTCCTCGTTGGGTTCGACACTCTTATTTATCGAAAGTACTACGATACTGTCGAGACCCCCGAGATCTAAGCTATACAGAGATGTTATGTGTATTAGTCATGCTAGCAACGAGTGATACTGGGTTACCAGTCCCAGGCCGGA
Organism: Dactylis glomerata; assembly: GCA_007115705.1. Taxonomy (NCBI): domain Eukaryota; kingdom Viridiplantae; phylum Streptophyta; class Magnoliopsida; order Poales; family Poaceae; genus Dactylis; species Dactylis glomerata. Next base: position 476,733 of record QXEO01000267.1, read on the forward strand.
ACACCATCGGCAGGCATGCCGGAATTAAACCATCAGCTCTACACATCTCGAAGCGCCGTGAAACTAATCATAACCAAGACTGCATAACTGAGAGCTCGAGAATCTTAAATCCCTCTCGTGCACTTTATATCCATACACGCATCATGCACGAGATGGGTAACCAAAGTTGGTACACAACAGTGACTCTACGACTCAAAGGTAATATAGCAACGCTCTTACCTAAGCAAAGATCTAAAGGATTACAAAGATTGGTCACTGACCCAACATTTCATCAGACAATGGAAGGAGGTTATGCTATTAGACATAGCAAGGATAACATGGCCTAAGAGGCCAGAAGCATAACAACGACAACTGCTGGCGTTTGAAGGCGTCAGAAAAGAAGCTGCTGATGCCAAGCTGACGTGTAGCAGACAGTCCTTGTGCGTGGTGAATGACCAGCCCGTTGGGAACCCCAAGAGGAAGGTATGATGAGTATAGCAGCTAGTTTTCCCTCAGTTAAGAAACCAAGGTTTAATATCGTTCAGGAGAAAAGTAGACAGCGACGACTGAAGGTGATGCTTGCTAGTTTGCGACAGCTTCAGACAATTTATATGTGGCGCCTCGTCCAAGCTCTGCTTGCTAGCTGCAACGCGGAACCTGCACACAACACAACCAAGTACTTTGCTCCCAACTTGCGATGAGGTTGTCAATCTCACCGGTTTGCTTGAAACAAAGGTTATGAGCGTATCGAGTGGAAAACAGTAGAGTATGCGAGTAAAGTAAACAGTGCGAGTAAAGTAAACAGTGCGAGTAAAGTAAACAAGTGATAGCAATATGATGGAAATAGGACCGGGATCCACAGTTCACTAGTGGTGTCTCTCCATAGATAAATAACACATGCTGGGTAAACAAATTACAGTTGGGCAATTGATAGAATAAAGATAAACGTGATATGTCAAGAAGATCACTATGAGATTTACTCTGGGCATTACAACAAAATACATAGACCGCCATCCAACTGCATCTATGACTAATAATCCACTCCCGGGGATATCAATCCGAACACCCCATGAGTATTAAGTTGCGAACAACAGATAATTGCATTAAGCAAAGTGTGTAATGTAAACAAAGCATATGCCCTTGAGCATATGAATGTTGTTTTCTCCCTAGTCGCAACAGCACATCTACAACCTTAGAGGTTTCTGTCACTCCCCCAGGTTAAATAGAGGCATGAACCTACTATCGAGCATAAATACCCCCTCTTGGAGTCACTAGCAACTACTCGGCCAAGATAGCTACTAACAACGGAGAGCATGCAAGATCATAAAAACATAGAGATAACATAAGATAATATTCAGTACAGCAACTCAATTATAAACATCAATATTCATCGGATCCCAACAAACCATGAAGGAAATATGCCCTAGAGGCAATAATAATATTGTTATTATCATATTTCTTGTTCATGATAATGTTTATACTCCATGCTATAATTGTATTAAGCGGAAACATTAATACTTGTGTGGTTTATGAACAACACCGTATCCCTAGTACGCCTCTATGGACTAGCTCATTGATTAATGATGGTTAAGGTTTCCTAACCATAGACATGAGTTGTCGATTAATAATGAGGTCATGTCATTAGGAGAATGATGTGATGGACAGACCCAAATAAAGCAGAGCAATTAGATCGTGTCATCGTGTTCATCTTTGCGAAGCTTTTCCTATGTCAAGTATTGTATTCCTTAGACCATCAGATAATACAACTCCCTAGTATCGGAAGAAAGCTTTGAAGTCATCAAACGTCATCCTATGTGAGGGTGATAATAAAGGTGTCTCTCAGGTGATCGGAAAGTACTTGTTGGGTTGTATGTATCGAGATGGAATTTGTCCCTCCCGAGTCGGAGAGATATACTTCAGGCCCACTCGGTAATCGATATCAATACCGCTTGCAAGCATGTGGTTAAGGAGTTAATCACAAAGTGATATCGGATTATGGAACGAGTAAAGTACTTGCTGTGAACGAGATTGAACTAGGTATGGCGATACCGACGATCAAATCTCGGGCGAGTAAAATATCGTGTGACGAAGGGAATACATATACGGGATTAATTGAATCCTGACATCGTGGTTCATCCGATATGATCATCGATGAATATATGGGAGTCAATATGGGTTTCCAGATCCCGCTATTGATTATTGATAGAAGATCATGTCTGCATATTCTCGAACCCGTAGGGTCACACACTTAACGTGCATCGACGCTAGGATAGAATGGATAATTGGTTTATGAGTTTTAGTTCGGAGTCTCGGATGAGATCCAGGACGTCACGAGAGGTTCCGGAATGGTCCGGAGAATAAGATTCATATAAAGGAAAGCAGTTTTTGGATTCCGGAAAGGTTTCGGAGTTTATCGGTATTGTACCGGAAGGTTCTAGAAGGTTCCGGAGTGGGACCAACGTGGGCCCAGTTGACGGAGGCCTGCGTGGGCCTAAGGGGAAGTGCCCTGGCCGCCCTGGGCTAGGCGCACAAGGCCCCTAAGGCCCAGCCGGCCAGCCCAAGGGGAAACCCTAAGGGAGTCTTCAAAGAAGGAAGGGGGGGAAACTTGCCCCCCACTCTTCCTACTCCAAGTCGGCTAGGGTTTGGGGAGAGGCCAAGCTGGCCTTGGCCGGCCACCCCTCTATATATAGGGGGGCAAGGGCGCAGCCCTCTATCACCCCAACCCAAAACCCTAGCCGCCAACTGCTGCCCTCCCTCTCTCTCTCTCGCGACTGCGTGTAGGCGAAGCCCTGCCGCAGAAACTCTCCACCATAAGCACCACGCCGTCGTGCTGCTGATCCAATCTATCTCTCCACCATACTTGCTGGACCAAGGAAGGAGGAGACGTCGCTGCACCGCACGTGTGCAACTCTCGGAGGCGCCGCCACTTGCGGCGTAGGATCGGATCGGATCACGAGGAGGAGACGGCAAGTACGACTACGTCAACCACGTTCTATTGAACGTTTCCGCTGTGCGAATCTTCAAGGGTATGAAGATCTCATCTACCTCTCTCGTTGATTACATCTCCTAGATTAGATCTTGGCTTTCTTGTTCGCATCCGTAGGAAATTTTTGATTTACTATGCTGCGAAACCCTTTCAGTGGTATCAGAGCTAGATCTATGCGTAGATGTGTTTCACGAGTAGAACGCAACATGCTTGTTGCGGGCGTTGATGTTTTCTATTGCAAACCTCTTGTTGTGTATCTCTTATGGCGCGGTATAGTGAGATCGAAGCAGTCCTGGCCAACTTTACGCGACCGCGTTCGCGAGACCGGCTCCGCACTTGACGTGTGGCTTGTTCCACACATGCGGCTGGTGGATGCCAGTTTCTCTCACTATAGTAGTCATGGGACTTACATCGGATGTTAGCAACCATAATATCACCGTTGTGGCTTTTCGTAGGTAAGAATCGTTCTTAGCTTGCTACTCCCATAAGCCACGTAAAACATGCAACAACAAAGTAGAGGCGTCTAACTTGTTTTTGCAAGGAGTGTTTTGTGATATGGTATGGCCACAAGATGTGATGTGATATATGTGATGTATGCGATGATCATGTTTTGTAATCTTTCACGACTTGCATGTCGATGAGTTCACAACCGGCAGGAGCCATATGGTTGTCTTTATAATTGTGTATGACCTGCGTGTCAACTTCTTATACGCCATGTAATAGCTTTACTTTATCGCTAAGTAGTTAGCAATAGTTGTAGTTGCTATTCGTGGTGGAGGCAATCATGGTGGAGTGATGGAGATCATGCCGGTGCGCACAAGATGGAGATCATGACGCGGAGATTGGCTATACCATGTCACATAAAATTATATGCATGTGATGTTTATTCTTTTATGTATCTTATTATGCTTAGATCGCGACGGTAGCATTATAAGATGATTCCTCACTTAAAGATCAAGATAAAATTGTGTTCTCCCCTCGTATGCGCCGTTGCGAAAGTTCGTCGTGTTCAAGCATCTCGTGATGATCGGGTGCTATAAACTCTACGTTCACATACAACGGGTGCAAGCCAGTATTTGCACATGCGGAGATACTTGGGTTTGACTTGACGAGCCTAGCATGTACAGACATGGCCTCGGAACACACGGACCGAAAGGTCAAGCATGAGTCATATGGATGATATGATCAACATGTTGATGTTCACCATTAAAGCTACATCATTCATGTGATGATCGGTCTCGGTGTAGTGAATTTGGATCATGCTTCACTAAACAACTTTGAGGGATGTTGAATTTAGTGGGAGTTCATTAGTAATTTGATTAACTTGAACTAATTATCTTGAACTAAATCTTGTTGTATTTGCATAAGTCGTTGTAGTCTTTGGCACCGTTTTCCACCGACACTTAGCTTAATTGAGTTAAAAGAACTATAGAATTCTGGATAATCACTTTCCGGTCTAGTGCCGTTTAGTTAGAATATCAAGACTAAAGATTAAGTCCTATTGCAAACTTTAGCAAACCTTGCTTGCTCCATACGATTTAATAAATTGTATTAATCTAAGAGCAACGATTCAAGTTTAGTATCTAAAGATCATATGTTTGCCTTCATGATAAATTGATCTTCAAAATTGTTTGAGAATCAAAGTGATCATCGAGCTGAAAGAATTGTTTCAGAAACAAATAAGAAGTGAAAGATATTTGATATCTAAGACTTCGATTGTTTGCAAAATGATGAAGTATAATTTAGTAAAAGAACATATGCTCATATTGTATGACTATATGCGAAGATTGAAGATGCTAGGCGTCCCGATCACCCAAAAGTTTGGGAACTAATATTATACTTGCATTCATCCTTATAAGCTATAGTAGTTTCATCATGAAAGATGTCATGATAGGACGAATGAAAAGGTATCGGCTAAATTGTTTTGCTATACCAAAAGAATACTAAAGAAAGGAATCTAGAAGAATACCAATCATATGATGATGGTGATCCACTTCAAAGTGCAAAATCCAAGGCTATTAGTATTTGACTAAAAATCCTTTGGACTATGTGTCAAATGATTGACGCCACTATTGATGTCGATAGATTCTTCTAAAAGGAGAGGAAATGCTAAATAGGATCTGCAAAATTATTTGGTAGAAAAAGGAAAAGACTGGAATTGTCCAGCTCAGGTATATAAATGATATACATGTTATAGATGAATTCTTTTGCTCGTTAACAATGTAATTCTTGGGTATTCGATACTGATTTGTTGGTATGAAATGTCATACAAAGCAACACAATACAAGAAGTACAATGGCCTAAGTAACTAGTAAAAGAATATGGTAATAATGCATGTCAAGATACAAATAAAAGTGTTATTTTGCTTCTCGTCGGCATAAAACCTAGCCTTCTAGATATGTTAAGAACTTAATAATTGTTATTTTGTTCTGGTATTATGAGAGCAATGGTTGTTCAAATTATTACCGTCTTCCATAATCGATGGATAGATTATTATTATCTTGTTGGTGAAATAGACATTTATAACACTGATGCTAAAGGTCGCAAGACAAAACAAATTTCACTTATATATGACACCGCAGTTTAAGTCATATTGGAAACAAAACATGAAAGAAATTCTATATTGATAGATTTTCGAGTCAATTGTTTTTGAATTGATTGACGCTTGTGAGACTTTTCCTAAAGATGATTAAACTTTGTTCATGGGCCATAGAAAGAACAAGCGACTAACTACATGGAGATCGTACATGTTGATGTATGTAGTTCATGTGTGAAGTCGAGAGTGGTGTATTTTCTATTTCATCAATGACTCGAATAGATATACGGTATATCTACTTGATGAGATAGAAGTATGAAATTGTTCAATTTATGAAGTGAAAATTGTTGTAACAAGAATATTCAAGTTATATGATTAAATCATAAAGAAGAATATTTGAGTTACAAGTTTAGCAAACATCTAAGAGTTAGAGGAATTGTTCCACAAACTTGCATCATGATAAACACCATAGGAGTATGGAGTTTTCGATGGATGTAATCAAACCTTGTTTGACATGGTTAGATCAATAATGAAATAAACTACCAATATAATTTGTGGATTATGCTTTAGAGACTACCGCTTTTCACTGAATAGAGTGCCATCATAATCTACCGAAATGACACCATACAAGTTATAGTTGTCTTTTCTTGAATTTTGGTATGCAAGGCATATGTGTAAAATGTTTACAACCAAAATTGGATTAGTAAGTCTTTGTAGGTTATCCCAAAGAATGTCGATGGGTGTTTCTTCTGCCATAAACCCAATTAAAGGTGATTGTCACTGAAAGAAGTGAACTTCTTATGAAGGAGTTTTTCGCGAAAGGTTTAAGTGGGAGGAAGATAGAACTTGATGAGGTTATTGAATCTGAGCAAGATGATCAAAGTAGCGCAGCACCAGAATATGTTCTGGAAGCGGCAACTGCATTCATAGATCACGCGTCTACAATATGTTGTAGTCACGACATCGAAGTTCCTATTTAACCAAGTTGGTCGTAATCAAATAGCAAGATTTGAGGACGAGATATTATTAGATAATAGTAACCAACAATATACAAAGAAGCGATGATGGGCCCTGACTTCGTCATATGAATTATTCTAGCAACAATTACATATCGAGATATGTTAGTTGAATAAACGAAACAACATTCCTCTACCGGAATGCACACCAAGGACGTGTACCTGACACGACCCAATGGGTTTTGTTAATTCAAAGGTTGCTAGATATGTATGCAAACTTCTATGGTAGAAGTAAGCATAGCGAAGTTGGAATCTTCAATGATGAAAATGTTAAAGTGTTAATTTCATCAAGATATTTGAAGATGCTTGTATTTACAAGAAAGTAAGTGGGAGCGCTAAGACATATTTCTAATGCTTTATGTAGATGACATATCGTTCATTGGAAATTATGTGTTTTTCTTGATATTGTTAAGTTTTTCATTATAATTGGATTTTTGATGAAAGACTTAGGCAAAACCAGAATATTGAGCATCAATGTCTATACAGATAGATTGAGGCACTAATATAGTTTTGCCAGAGTACATAGATGAAATATTGAATTTGTTCAATATGGAAACAATAAGAACGGTTCTTGTTGCATGGAAGAGGTTGGAGCAAGAATCAATTGTTTTGACACTTGATGAGTGAAACCACAAGAATGATTTTATCAATCTTGTATACCATGATATGTAGATCCAGATGTGTCCAATGCTCTAAAGGTTATAGCATTCATATGATGATCGTTGGACAATAGTAAAGATATTCTTATGCACTTTCGAAGAAGTAAGAATATGTTCTGTGTGCAGAAGTGACAAATGGTTCATTGTAATGAGTTACATTGGCTTTGTCACACATACAAGTAAAATTTTATCTCAATTTTTAAGCTATTTGTTTTGAGTTAGAAGGTGGCACAATAAAATGGAAGAAAGTTCCATGATGACTTGGATGAGTTCCAATGTTAACATTGTGGCGGACACTGCAATGAGGGATAAGTATATATTTGCTTTAGAAGCGGCATAAAGATGCAAAGTAGATAGTGATAATCCAACTTCTTTGTGGCACTGTCGTCTAGGTCATATTGGCGTAAAACGCATGAAGAAACTCCATTCTGATGGACTTTTGGAGTCTCTTGATTTTGAATCATTTGACACGTGCGAGCCATGCCTCATGGGCAAGATGATCAAAACCCCGTTCTCCGGAATAATGGAGCGAGCAACGGACTTATTGGAAATCATACATACCGATGTGTGCGGACCAATGAGTATTTCGACGCACGGTGGATATCGCTATTTTTAAAAGTGTGCTAGTACTATGTAGTTCTATTGTATGACAATAGTGACAACATAGTCTCGGCCAAGATACAAAGGTCTCACCAGAAGACCAAATTTATACGATGTCATCTCATGTCAAGATGAGTAATGCGTGATGACGCAAAAGATATGCAAATACAAACGGACCTGAAAGTGTCAGACCCGTAGATAAGGTTTACCACGTGCAACGCGTATGAGTAACACCGGAATGCCATAGGTGTTGAATGCGCAAGTATTAACTAGATTATTGACTCTAGTGCAAGTGGGAGACTGAAGGAAATATGCCCTAGAGGCAATAATAATATTGTTATTATCATATTTCTTGTTCATGATAATGTTTATACTCCATGCTATAATTGTATTAAGCGGAAACATTAATACTTGTGTGGTTTATGAACAACACCGTATCCCTAGTACGCCTCTATGGACTAGCTCATTGATTAATGATGGTTAAGGTTTCCTAACCATAGACATGAGTTGTCGATTAATAATGAGGTCATGTCATTAGGAGAATGATGTGATGGACAGACCCAAATAAAGCAGAGCAATTAGATCGTGTCATCGTGTTCATCTTTGCGAAGCTTTTCCTATGTCAAGTATTGTATTCCTTAGACCATCAGATAATACAACTCCCTAGTATCGGAAGAAAGCTTTGAAGTCATCAAACGTCATCCTATGTGAGGGTGATAATAAAGGTGTCTCTCAGGTGATCGGAAAGTACTTGTTGGGTTGTATGTATCGAGATGGAATTTGTCCCTCCCGAGTCGGAGAGATATACTTCGGGCCCACTCGGTAATCGATATCAATACCGCTTGCAAGCATGTGGTTAAGGAGTTAATCACAAAGTGATATCGGATTACGGAACGAGTAAAGTACTTGCTGTGAACGAGATTGAACTAGGTATGGCGATACCGACGATCAAATCTCGGGCGAGTAAAATATCGTGTGACGAAGGGAATACATATACGGGATTAATTGAATCCTGACATCGTGGTTCATCCGATATGATCATCGATGAATATATGGGAGTCAATATGGGTTTCCAGATCCCGCTATTGATTATTGATAGAAGATCATGTCTGCATATTCTCGAACCCGTAGGGTCACACACTTAACGTGCATCGACGCTAGGATAGAATGGATAATTGGTTTATGAGTTTTAGTTCGGAGTCTCGGATGAGATCCAGGACGTCACGAGAGGTTCCGGAATGGTCCGGAGAATAAGATTCATATAAAGGAAAGCAGTTTTTGGATTCCGAAAAGGTTTCGGAGTTTATCGGTATTGTACCGGAAGGTTCTAGAAGGTTCCGGAGTGGGACCAACGTGGGCCCACTTGACGGAGGCCTGCGTGGGCCTAAGGGGAAGTGCCCTGGCCGCCCTGGGCCAGGCGCACAAGGCCCCTAAGGCCCAGCCGGCCAGCCCAAGGGGAAACCCTAAGGGAGTCTTCAAAGAAGGAAGGGGGGGAAACTTGCCCCCCACTCTTCCTACTCCAAGTCGGCTAGGGTTTGGGGAGAGGCCAAGCTGGCCTTGGCCGGCCACCCCTCTATATATAGGGGGGCAAGGGCGCAGCCCTCTATCACCCCAACCCAAAACCCTAGCCGCCAACTGCTGCCCTCCCTCTCTCTCTCTCGCGACTGCGTGTAGGCGAAGCCCTGCCGCAGAAACTCTCCACCATAAGCACCACGCCGTCGTGCTGCTGATCCAATCTATCTCTCCACCATACTTGCTGGACCAAGGAAGGAGGAGACGTCGCTGCACCGCACGTGTGCAACTCTCGGAGGCGCCGCCACTTGCGGCGTAGGATCGGATCAGATCACGAGGAGGAGACGGCAAGTACGACTACGTCAACCACGTTCTATTGAACGTTTCCGCTGTGCGAATCTTCAAGGGTATGAAGATCTCATCTACCTCTCTCGTTGATTACATCTCCTAGATTAGATCTTGGCTTTCTTGTTCGCATCCGTAGGAATTTTTTGATTTACTATGCTGCGAATCCCTTCAAACCAAACATGTAGAATTACATAACGGTGATCTCAATCATGTAGGGTAGCTCATGAGATCTAAACATGAAGCACATGGTGGAGAAGACAACCATCTAGCTACTGCTATGGACCCATAGTCCAAGGTAGACTACTCACTCATCGCTCCAGAGGCAAGCATGGCGATGAAGAAGACCTCCGGTGGCGATTCCCCTCTCCGGCAGGGTGCCGGGAAGAGCTTCTGGACCCTCCCAATCTTCGGGTCAACGGCGGCGGCGGATCGCGATGTGTTCTGGAAAAGTGATCGGGTACTTAGGTTTTTTCCGTCGGGGGGTCTTTATAGGCGAAGGGGCGATGTCAGAGGAGGAGCCAGGTGCCCTCACGCGGGGCTCGCGCGGCCAGGGGCCTGGCCGCGCCACCCCTGCGTCTGGGGCCCTGGTGGCCCCCCTCCTACTCTCCTTCGGATCTCTGGAAGCTTCCGGGTAAAATAAGACTTCAGGAACTTGTTTCGTCCAATTCTGAGAATATTTCCTGTGTATCACTTCTGAAACACAAAAACAGCAGAAAACAGGAAACTGGCACTGTGGCAACTCGTTAATAGGTTAGTTCCAGAAAATGCATAAAAGTGCCACGAAGTGTAACGAAACAATAGGCAAATGGTGTAAAAACAAGCATGGAGCATCAAAAATTATAGATACGTTGGAGACGTATCAAGCATCCCCAAGCTTAACTCCTGCTCGTCCTCGAGTAGGTAAGTGATAACAAAGAAATAATTTTTGAGGTGACATGCACCTACACAATCTAGATCATGTATGTAAGCATTTGTGAGCTGGGATCATAAGAACTTAAAACATGGGCATGAAGATGTAATCTTGACATTAAGAAACTTAGCAACCATGTTGTAAACATGCAAATGAACACAAACAAAAGATCATGAAAATGAAACAATAAAAGTCAAATGTGTGTTCAAATCATAAGGAAAAACATACAAATGGTTTCAGCTTGTCCTTCAAAGAGAGCAAAACATAAATGCATAGGACACCTTCAAGTTTAAGAGGGCGACTAGATACAAATAATTTAAGAACAAGTGAAACCAACAATATGAATCAATCAATGAACTTTGGGACAATGCATATCATACTAAGAATGACAACTATGCTCTCTTAATGGTGCATAAAGAAAGAAGGTGGTGACTCAACATAAAAGTAGAAGAAAGGCCCTTCGCAGAGGGAAGCAGTGATTGCAAGTTTTATAACCTTCAAAAATTATGGTACTTACCAGCTTTGAGCTCTCATTGCCCCCATCATAAGCATCTTGAATGGTTAAAGTTAATGCGAGAACAATTATGATGCATATGCTTGACAAATCATAAGTTGAAAACCTCGTGCCCCGTGAATACGAGTACCCAAACCTCATGCTACTTTACTTAGAGTCCCAAGCAAGGCTCTTGTCATTGTAAGTATATGCATATCATTGAGAACCGCCAATGGGGTACCTCCGTGCCCGATGACATGGAACAAGCCCACACCAAAATGATAGGACAAGCAGACAATGAACACCTCGACATCTCTTTTATTTGCCTTTTGTTTAGCTTTTTATTGTGAGATGCGTCGTCGTATGTTCACCATGGGTATGCTGCAAATTTCCACCATGAATTATGCATGGCTTAGATTGGCGGCCCGGCGTTTCCCTAACACATATAAAAACTCCATGATCCTCACAAGATTCCCAATTCATTTCACACCGCGGGCATCCATAAACAAAAGATCACGATATCAACTCAAATAAGAAGTGTAATGTTGAAAGCTTGCCCCATGACAGCATGGCTGGGCTAGAATCCAACTTACAACTTGCAAGCATAACAACTCAACATAAGAGACCACAATGTCAAATTTTTAAGAACAGGAAAAATAAAGTGTGCCTTCCGGTTCGTGAGAGCTTTACTGACCGAATTTCGCATAACACTGGTAAGAGTTTAATTTGAAGAGAAAATAAAAGCAAGTCAAATTTACTTGGAATAGCAAATTGCTAGTAGGTATGTATGGTGGACACTTTGGAAAACTTTGGCTTTTAGGAGTTGGATGCACGATTAGAGCTCATACTCACTACAAGGCGAGGGCTAGCAAAAGACTGGGAGCGACCAACTAAGAGAGCAATAATGGCCATAATCATGCAAAGCGACAAAGCGACATTAAAAGAAGCATAAGATGGCATCAAAAGTCAAAAACTAAATGATCATGAAGGCTATTGGCGACTTTGTAAGAGTCTAACATGTGTGAGCATGCGCCAAGTCAACCCAAATAAAGCATCAAGGAGAAAACCAAAATAATGCTTCCATACAATAAAAACAACGCATGATTTTTTCAAAGGCTCATTAAGCAATCTCAGTTATTTGAGACAAGTCATGCTACAGCAAAACCACTAAGCATACTATCAAAAAGACATCAAGCATGACATGAAAAAGCCTAAGCCGCAGTCTACACAAGCTCCTTCTTGTACCACTAATTTGCACAAAGCTTTTTCTCTTTTCCAACACCATTTGAAATTTTTAAAAACACCTATTTTGATGAAAACCAATAAAGATCAGAGGCAAAAATACACCTTGATGAAAAGATATGACAAGGTCTGAACGCAAATCAAGGCGAAAACCAAAACCAAAAGCAGTAGCAGAAAAAGAAGAACACTCGATTTTTAATAAGAGTGAAAACTAGAGCGTTCTTTGCAAATGAAAAGCAAGGCAACTTATCCAAAATAAAATTTGTTGGGGTCCAACCATTTATTGCAGCAAACAAACAAACTAAACCAACTAAGAAAACTAAAACAACTGGCGCTCCAAGAAAAACACATAGTGCATGAAGCAATAAAAATATAGTGTTTTGAAAGGTGACCTGATTTTTGCCGATGAAGAAGGGGTGCCTCGGGGGCATCCCCAAGCTTTGACGCTTGTACTTCTTGGATATTTCTTGGGGTGATGCATGGGCATCCCCAAGCTTGAGCTTTTGTCCATTCCTCAACTCATCTTATCATTCTCCAATCCCTACACTTGAAAACTTCCTTCATACAAAACTAAACACAAATCTATTAGCAACATTAGTGTAAGCATAACATATAATCAAACTCTTTTTGCTTCAGGTTTCAACTCAAAACCACCACATATATAGAAAATACTACTGTAGCAACCTCCCCAAAAGTTCCGTGATCAAAAGAACTCAAAAGAAAGCGATAAAGTGGCAAACACAAATATTGGCAGAAATATGTCAAAACTGAACAGCTGACAAAGGTCGAATTTTTTAGGGATTTTCTGTTGCTCAAATCAAAAAGTGTTCAACTAAAAAAAGTTTGGATATAACCTGGGGCATATGCACAAGAAATCGCAGGTCCAAAAGATATACAGAGAATTTATACGAATTTTTACGGTGCAGCACCGAAAACAGTTTCAGGACAGCAACATCCCCAAATCTTTACCCCACTCAAATTAGAGGCTTCTCTTCGCACAAAAACAAAATAAACAAGATAAGGAGCGGTCATTACAGTAGTAATGACTTCCAAGACTCAAATAAAAGAAAAGGTACTGAAAAGAAAACATTGGGTTATCTCCCAAGAGTGCTTTTCTTTAACGCCTTTGAGCTAGGCGCAGAAAATTGCGAATCAAGTAACATCAAGTGATGAAGTGCTAGTTACCTCAGTAGGCACTTTGAAGGTTCCCAAAGATGATTCAACCTGCAAGTCACCCTTAGTGGAACTAAGAGTCTTACCAATTTTAAGAACATGTTGAGATTTAAGTGCAGAAACCTTGGGAACATACATAAATTTTTGCTCTTTTCCAACAAACACTTTCTCTTTCTTAAATTTAAGAGAAGAGAAGATTAAGCTAAGAGTTTCCATAGACTCCTCTAGTTTACCAATCCTCAAGTTTTGATTGTCATGAGTAGTGCTAGCCTCTAAAACGGTAATTCTCTTACCAATGTTTTCTACTAATTCACTAACGCGGCTAGCATTTTCTAGGATACTTGGCAAACTTTTCTCTAAAGAGCTGAGCTTTTCTACCACCTCCTCCAAGGTGGTCTCGATTTTAGCAACATGAATAGGTGGTACTCCCACTAAACTTTCAATTATAGTGCATGCTTCTCCAGCGGGAGTACCCAGAAAATTATCTCCTGTAAGAGTATCAAGAACATACCTATTCCAACTAGATATGCCAACATAAAAATTCCTAAGGAGGATCGTGGTAGAGTGCTTTTTGGTACACCTATGATGAGCATTGTTAATACGATACCAAGCATCTTTTAAACTTTCTCCTCCTTGTTGCTTAAAACTACGAACTTCTACTTCAGGATTACTCATTTTAACAAAACTAAAAGCAGATAAGTAAAAACAACTACCAAGGATACTAATTTTTTTTGGGTTTTTGATATAAAACGATGCAGGTAAAATAAATAAAGTAAAGCAAAACAATAACAAAGTAAAGGATGTGTGTGCGAAAAACTCCCCTCGCAGAAGTCTTCCACTCTTCTCCCCTGCAACGGCGCCAGAAAAGAAGCTGCTGGCGTTTGAAGGCGTCACAAAACAAGCTGCTGATGCCAAGCTGACGTGTAGCAGACAGTCCTTGTGCGTGGTGAATGACCAGCCCGTTGGGAACCCCAAGAGGAAGGTATGATGAGTATAGCAGCTAGTTTTCCCTCAGTTAAGAAACCAAGGTTTAATATCGTTCAGGAGAAAAGCAGACAGCGATGACTGAAGATCATGCTTGCTAGTTTGCGACAGCTTCAGATAATTTATATGTGGCGCCTCGTCCAAGCTCGGCTTGCTAGCTGCAACGCGGAACCTGCACACAACACAACCAAGTACTTTGCTCCCAACTTGCGATGAGGTTGTCAATCTCACCGGTTTGCTTGAAACAAAGGTTATGAGCGTATCGAGTGGAAAACAGTAGAGTATGCGAGTAAAGTAAACAATGCGAGTAAAGTAAACAGTGCGAGTAAAGTAAACAGGCGATAGCAATATGATGGAAATAGGACCGGGATCTACAGTTCACTAGTGGTGTCTCTCCATAGATAAATAACACATGCTGGGTAAACAAATTACAGTTGGGCAATTGATAGAATAAAGATAAACGTGATATGTCAAGAAGATCACTATGAGATTTACTCTGGGCATTACAACAAAATATATAGACCGCCATCCAACTGCATCTATGACTAATAATCCACTCCCGAGGATATCAATCCGAACACCCCATGAGTATTAAGTTGCGAACAACAGATAATTGCATTAAGCAAAGTGTGTAATGTAAACAAAGCATATGCCCTTGATCATATGAATGTTGTTTTCTCCCTAGTAGCAACAACACATCTACAACCTTAGAGGTTTCTGTTACTCCCCCAGGTTAAATAGAGGCATGAACCTACTATCGAGCATAAATACCCCCTCTTGGAGTCACTAGCAACTACTCGGCCAAGATAGCTACTAACAACGGAGAGCATGCAAGATCATAAACAACATAGAGATAACATAAGATAATATTCAGTACAGCAACTCAATCATAAACACTAATATTCATCAGATCCCAACAAACCAAACATGTAGAATTACATAACGGTGATCTCAATCATGTAGGGCAGCTAATGAGATCTAAACATGAAGCACATGGTGGAGAAGACAACCATCTAGCTACTACTATGGACCCATAGTCCAAGGTAGACTACTCACTCATCGCTCCGGAGGCAAGCATGGCGATGAAGAAGACCTCCGGTGGCGATTCCCCTCTCTGGCAGGGTGCCGGGAAGAGCTTCTGGACCCTCCCGATCTTCGGGTCGACGGCGGCGGCGGATCGCGATGTGTTCTGGAAAAGTGATCGGGTACTTAGGTTTTTTCCGTTGGGGGGTTTTATAGGCGAAGGGGCGATGTCAGAGGAGGAGCCAGGTGCCCTCATGCGGGGCTCGCGCGGCCAGGAGCCTGGCCGCGCCACCCCTGCGTGTGGGGCCCTGGTGGCCCCCCTCCTACTCTCCTTCGGATCTCTGGAAGCTTCCGGGTAAAATAAGACTTCAGGACTTGTTTCGTCCAATTCCGAGAATATTTCCTGTGTATCACTTCTGAAACACAAAAACAGCAGAAAACAAGAAACTGGCATTGTGGCAACTCGTTAAGAGGTTAGTTCCGGAAAATGCATAAAAGTGCCACGAAGTGTAACGTAACAATAGGCAAATGGTGTAAAAACAAGCATGGAGCATCAAAAATTATAGATACATTGGAGACGTATCAACAACCCAGACAGCAGCTTGGACAACCCATTCCGCAGCCCCAAGCTACTGTCTGGGAACCCCAAGCTACTCGTCGGTGTCGATCTTCATACGGAACTCATCTTCTTTGTGGAACTTATTCTGCTGCAAAAATATCAACAAAGGGGGGTGAGTACATAAGGTACTCAGCAAGACTTGCGTATCCTATTAGCTAAACTTGGTTAAGAAAGGCTTTCTGTGGAGTTGTTTGCATAAAGCTATCTTTATTTGCATAAAACAAGTAAGAGTAGAAGCTCGACTACTCAGAACATTTAAAAGGGGTAAGAAAGCGATAACTTTGATCATCATTGAGACATCCACCGAATCATCATCAGCTGAACCTATCCTCTAGGATCACCTCCTCGAAACCCCAAAGGAAGCAATCCTATTCACCCTTGCTTTTCAAGTTTTACGAAGAGGTTAAAGTTCTCTATGATCTAGCATCTGTCTCCAAGTCGTCCATAACCGTGGACACGGCTTTTTGAAAAGATTTAACCCTGCAGGGGTGTACAACTTTACCCACACGTGACGACCGTCTCCATAGCCACATGACATCATTCCGTGAGACGCTGGCGGAGTGGTGATCGCCTACAACCTTTACCTCACGTCGACCTATTCCATGAGCCACGCCGAAATATTCTTCTCAGTTCAGAGTTGTGCGGGTGATATGATTCAGGCCAGGCCGGACTCAGCTACACATGCTCGGCCTGATACCAAGATAACCAAGTACTGACAAAGGCTACAGCAGTTTTTAAAATTCAGAGTATGTACTACTGCATATTTGGAGACTCTTATTTAGTTCTAAAATTATTTGAACCTCACTCATATATAAAGTACAGGCAGATATCAATTGCCATGAACAACTGCTCCCAGGAAAAGTATGTGTAGATAAGTATGGATTTCTATACAACTTGTATTAGCTCTCAAGACAAACTCTGAACCTGATACGTGTTTGCAAGAATAGAGCATTCCAAACTGAACCAAAAGTGAAAGTGGTACAGCAGCAGATGTGCAACGAGATTCTTCCATAAAAGAAAGGTTCTAAGCATGGCGTGGTCACTATACCAGCTATACCTGATCAATTGGGTGCTAGCTCAGGTTCTGGATGAGTCGGCCAGCTAGTCTCTCCCATAGTAGCCGGAAACGCGGAACGGTGCCATGTTCCTCGACCCTCGTTTCCGTTCCTCGTTCCGACCGTCCCGGAAACTTGGCAACTATGGTCTCTCCTTGTGCCCTCGCTGATTGATTTCGGCAGCCAGACGCGGACTCCGGCGACTGCTCCGGTAGCTGCTGAGTCTGACTGTTGCCCAGCCTTCTCCTCCCTGAATTCCTCTTCCCTCTGCAATTCCCTCACTAATTATCCTCCAAGCTAGATCACAGCCATGGCACTGACTTTCTCCGGTGGCGACGAAGCTGGGTGGATAAGGTCTGGTACTTGCTACGATGGGTTCAGGAGTACTAATTGGTTTGGCTCACCTGAAGTTAGGTGCGGTTCTTAGATATTTTAGATGGGGTACTGATGGATTATCTTTTATAACACTGTTAGCTGTTTAGTCCAGGTACTGGTTACCTGTAGTTTAATTCTTTGGTTCAAACAAAAATATTCAAATTTTTTTTAGGACATTTGAAAGAGAGATGGAAAGTAAATTTAGGATTTTCTCTTTCATTTTAAATGCAAAAATTTTATTGGAGAATCTTTACATGATGCTCATGATGCAAATGCACTTAATTACAAACATGGGATGTTACAGTTCTACCCCCTACAAGAATCTCGACCCCGAGATTACTAGGTAAGAAAAGAGGGAAGGCTATGATACGTCTCCAACGTATCTATAATTTTTGATGCTCCATGCTTGTTTTTACACCATTTGCCTATTGTTTCGTTACACTTCATGGCACTTTTATGCATTTTCCGGAACTAACCTATTAACGAGTTGCCACAGTGCCAGTTTCCTGTTTTCTGCTGTTTTTGTGTTTCAGAAGTGATACACAGGAAATATTCTCGGAATTGGACGAAACAAGTCCTGAAGTCTTATTTTACCCATAAGCTTCCAGAGATCCGAAGGAGAGTAGGAGGGGGGCCACCAGGGCCCCACACGCAGGGGTGGCGCGGCCAGGCCCCTGGCCGCGCGAGCCCAGCGTGAGGGCACCTGGCTCCTCCTCTGACATCGCCCCTTCGCCTACAAAGACCCCCCGACGGAAAAAACCTAAGTACCCGATCACTTTTCCAGAACACATCGCGATCCGCCGCCGCCGTCGACCCGAAGATCGGGAGGGTCCAGAAGCTCTTCCCGGCACCCTGCCAGAGAGGGGAATCGCCACCGGAGGTCTTCTTCATCGCCATGCTTGCCTCCGGAGCGATGAGTGAGTAGTCTACCTTGGACTATGGGTCCATAGCAGTAGCTAGATGGTTGTCTTCTCCACCATGTGCTTCATGTTTAGATCTCATGAGCTGCCCTACATGATTGAGATCACCGTTATGTAATTCTACATGTTTGGTTTGTTGGGATCCGATGAATATTGGTGTTTATGATTGAGTTGCTGTACTGAATATTATCTTATGTTATCTCTATGTTGTTTATGATCTTGCATGCTCTCCGTTGTTAGTAGCTATCTTGGCCGAGTAGTTGCTAGTGACTCCAAGAGGGGGTATTTATGCTCGATAGTGGGTTCATGCCTCTATTTAACCTGGGGGAGTGACAGAAACCTCTAAGGTTGTAGATGTGCTGTTGCTACTAGGGAGAAAACAACATTCATATGCTCAAGGGCATATGCTTTGTTTACATTACACACTTTGCTTAATGCAATTATCTGTTGTTCGCAACTTAATACTTATGGGGTGTTCGGATTGATATCCCCGGGAGTGGATTATTAGTCATAGATGCAGTTGGATGGCGGTCTATGTATTTTGTTGTAATGCCCAGAGTAAATCTCATAGTGATCTTCTTGACATATCACGTTTATCTTTATTCTATCAATTGCCCAACTGTAATTTGTTTACCCAGCATGTGTTATTTATCTTATGGAGAGACACCACTAGTGAACTGTGGATCCCGGTCCTATTTCCATCATATTGCTATTACCTGTTTACTTTACTCGCACTGTTTACTTTACTCGCATACTCTACTGTTTTCCACTCGATACGCTCATAACCTTTGTTTCAAGCAAACCGGTGAGATTGACAACCTCATCGCAAGTTGGGAGCAAGGTACTTGGTTGTGTTGTGTGCAGGTTCCGCGTTGCAGCTAGCAAGCAGAGCTTGGACGAGGCGCCATACATAAATTGTCCGAACTGTCGCAAACTAGCAAGCATCACCTTCAGTCGTCGCTGTCTGCTTTTCTCCTGAACGATATTAAACCTTGGTTTCTTAACTGAGGGAAAACTAGCTGCTATACTCATCATACGTTCCTCTTGGGGTTCCCAACGGGCTGGTCATTCACCACGCACAAGGACTGTCTGCTACACGTCAGCTTGGCATCAACAGCTTCTTTTCTGACGCCTTCAAACGCCAGCAGCTTCTTTTCTGGCGCCGTTGCCGGGGAAGAGTGGAAGACTTCTGCGAGGGGAGTTTTTCACACACACATCCTTTACTTTGTTATTGTTTTGCTTTACTTTATTTATTTTACCTGCATTGCTTTATATCAAAAACCCAAAAAAATTAGAATCCTTGGTAGTTGTTATTTCTTTACTTTAGTTCATCATGTTAATCCCTAAGTACGTTCTGGAGGACCTCTCAGTAGGTAGTGGTTCGATTATTGGCAAAAGTAACATTGAGGGGTTCTTTAATCACATTAGTATGCATAAGAAAGTTGAGGAAAAGTGTTTGGTTGAGCTAGCTCCTAGTATTGAAGTTGCTTCTTTTTATTTGATTCACATGTTGGAAACTAGGTTTGCCAGTCTTAATCCTTTTATGCAATACATGTTCATTAAGCTTCATGAAATTGAGGATCCCGAAAAGAAAGCTTTTATCTTGGAAGCTTTGCGCCTAGAATTTAGAGATGTTGCAATTGAGGCTAGGAAAGTTTTTAAGAAGTTTAATAAGCTTGGCTCGCCTGTTGAAATTGTTAGTACACCCAATGAGGAATCTAGATTGCCAATACTTTGTAAGCTTGTAGGAATTCATAATGCCTTGGTAGCTAATACTAGTTGGATTTGCCCTGAAAATCCTTTCGATGAAAGTAGTGTGCCAAAGCGTGATCATAAAGGATTTTCAAAAACTCAGTTGAACACATTTTCCTTCATTGTTGAAAAGATTTCGGCAGATGAGCTTGATGCTTCATCACTTGATGTTACTTGATTCGCAATTTTCTGCGCCTAGCTCAAAGGCGTTAAAGAAAAACACTCTTGGGAGATAACCCAATGTTTTCTTTTCAGTACTTTTTCTTTTATTTGAGTCTTGGAAGTCATTACTACTGTAATGACCGCTCCTTATCTTGTTTATTTTGTTTTTGTGCCAAGAGAAGCCTCTAATTTGAGTGAGGTAAAGATTTGGGGATGTTGCTGTCCTGAAACTGTTTTCGGTGCTGCACCGTAAAAATTCGTATAAATTCTATGTATATCTTTTGGACCTGCGATTTCTTGTGCATATGCCCCAGGTTATATCCAAACTTTCGTTAGTTGAACACTTTTTGATTTGAGCAACAGAAAATCCCTCAAAAATTCGACCTTTGTCAGCTGTTCAGTTTTGACAGATTTCTGCCAATATTTGTGTTTGCCACTTTATCGCTTTCTTTTGAGTTCTTTTGATCACGGAACCTTTGGGGAGGTTGCTACAGTAGTATTTGCTATATATGTGGTGGTTTTGAGTTGAAACCTGAAGCAAAAAGAGGTTGATTATATGTTATGCTTACACTAATGTTGCTAATAGATTTGTGTTTAGTTTTGTATGAAGGAAGTTTTCAAGTGTAGGGATTGGAGAATGATGAGATGAGTTGAGGAATAAACAAAAGCTCAAGCTTGGGGATGCCCATGCATCACCCCAAGAAATATACAAGAAGTACAAGCGTCAAAGCTTGGGGATGCCCCCGAGTCACCCCTTCTTCATCGGCAAAAATCAGGTCACCTTTCAAAACACTATATTTTTATTGCTTCATGCACTATGTGTTTTTCTTGGAGCGTCAGTTGTTTTAGTTTTCTTAGTTGGTTTAGTTTGTTTGTTTGCTGCAATAAATGGTTGGACCCCAACAAATTTCCTTTGGAGAAGTTGCCTCGCTTTCATTTGCAAAGGACGCTCTCGTTTTCACTCTTATTAAAAATCGAGTGTTCTTCTTTTTCTGCTACTGCTTTTGGTTTTCGTTTTCGCCTTGATTTGCGTTCAGACCTTGTCATATCTTTTCATCAAGGTGTATTTTTGCCTCTGATCTTTATTGGTTTTCATCAAAAGAGGTGTTTATAAAAATTTCAAATCGTGTTGGAAAAGAGAAAAAGCTTTGTGCAAAATAGTGGTACAAGAAGGAGCTTGTGTAGACTGCGGCTTAGGCTTTTTCATGTCATGCTTGATGTCTTTTTGATAGTATGCTTAGTGGTTTTGCTATAGCATGACTTGTCTCAAATAACTGAGATTGCTTAATGAGCCTTTGAAAAAAATCATGCGTTGTTTTTATTGTATGGAAGCATTATTTTGGTTTTCTCCTTGATGCTTTATTTGGGTTGACTTGGCGCATGCTCACACATGTTAGACTCTTACAAAGTTGCCAATAGCCTTCATGATCATTTAGTTTTTGACTTTTGATGCCATCTTATGCTTCTTTTAATGTCGCTTTGTCGCTTTGCATGATTATGGTCATTATTGCTCTCTTAGTTGGTCGCTCCCAGTCTTTTGCTAGCCCTCGCCTTGTACTGAGTATGAGCTCTACTCGTGCATCCAACTCCTAAAAGACAAAGTTTTCCAAAGTGTCCACCATACATACCTACTAGCATCATGTCGCTTTGTCGCTTTGCATGATTATGGTCATTATTGCTCTCTTAGTTGGTCGCTCCCAGTCTTTTGCTAGCCCTCGCCTTGTACTGAGTATGAGCTCTACTCGTGCATCCAACTCCTAAAAGCCAAAGTTTTCCAAAGTGTCCACCATACATACCTACTAGCAATTTGCTATTCCAAGTAAATTTGACTTGCTTTTATTTTCTCTTCAAATTAAACTCTTACCAGTGTTATGCGAAATTCGGTCAGTAAAGCTCTCACGAACCGGAAGGCACACTTTACTTTTTCCTGTTCTTAAAAATTTGACATTGTGGTCTCTTATGTTGAGTTGTTATGCTTGCAAGTTGTAAGTTGGATTCTAGCCCAGCCATGCTGTCATGGGGCAAGCTTTCAACATTGCACTTCTTATTTGAGTTGATATCGTGATCTTTTGTTTATGGATGCCCGCGGTGTGAAATGAAGTGGGAATCTTGTGAGGATCATGGAGTTTTTATATGTGTTAGGGAAACGCCGGGCCACCAATCTAAGCCATGCATAATTCATGGTGGAAATTTGCAGCATACCCATGGTGAACATACGACGACGCATCTCACAATAAAAAGCTAAACAAAATGGCAAATAAAAGAGATGTCGAGGTGTTCATTGTCTGCTTGTCCTGTCATTTTGGTGTGGGCTTGTTCCATATCATCGGGCACGGAGGTACCCCATTGGCGGTTCTCAATGATATGCATATACTTACAATGACAAGAGCCTTGCTTAGGACTCTAAGTAAAGTAGCATGAGGTTTGGGTACTCGTATTCACGGGGCACGAGGTTTTCAACTTATGATTTGTCAAGCATATGCATCATAATTGTTCTCGCATTAACTTTAACCATTCAAGATGCTTATGATGGGGGCAATGAGAGCTCAAAGCCAGTAAGTACCATAATTTTTGAAGGTTATAAAACTTGCAATCACTGTTTCCCTCTGCGAAGGGCCTTTCTTCTACTTTTATGTTGAGTCACCATCTTCTTTCTTTATGCACCATTAAGAGAGCATAGTTGTCATTCTTAGTGTGATATGCATTGTCCCAAAGTTCATTGATTGATTCATAGTGTTGGTTTTACTTGTTCTTAAATTATTTGTATCTAGTCGCCCTCTTAAACTTGAAGGTGTCCTATGCATTTATGTTTTGCTCTCTTTGAAGGACAAGCTGAAAACCATTTGTATGTTTTTCCTTATGATTTGAACACACGTTTGACTTCCATTGTTTCATTTTCATGATCTTTTGTTTGTGTTCATTTGCATGTTTACAACATGGTTGCTAAGTTTCTTATTGTCAAGATTATATTTTCATGCCCATGTTTTAAGTTCTTATGATCCCAGCTCACAAATGCTTACATATATGATCAAGATTGTGTAGGTGCATGTCACCTCAAAAAGTATTTCTTTGTTATCACTTACCTACTCGAGGACGAGCAGGAGTTAAACTTGGGGATGCTTGATACGTCTCCAACGTATCTATAATTTTTGATGTTCCATGCTTGTTTTTACACCATTTGCCTATTGTTTCGTTACACTTCGTGGCACTTTTATGCATTTTCCGGAACTAACCTATTAACGAGTTGCCACAGTGCCAGTTTCCTGTTTTCTGCTGTTTTTGTGTTTCAGAAGTGATACACAGGAAATATTCTCGGAATTGGACGAAACAAGTTCCTGAAGTCTTATTTTACCCAGAAGCTTCCAGAGATCCGAAGGAGAGTAGGAGGGGGGCCACCAGGCCCCCACACGCAGGGGTGGCGCGGCCAGGCCCCTGGCCGCGCGAGCCCCGCGTGAGGGCACCTGGCTCCTCCTCTGACATCGCCCCTTCGCCTATAAAGACCCCCCGACGGAAAAAACCTAATACCCGATCACTTTTCCAAAACACATCGTGATCCGCCGCCGCCGTCGACCCGAAGATCGGGAGGGTCCAGAAGCTCTTCCCGGCACCCTGCCGGAGAGGGGAATCGCCACCGGAGGTCTTCTTCATCGCCATGCTTGCCTCCGGAGCGATGAGTGAGTAGTCTACCTTGGACTATGGGTCCATAGCAGTAGCTAGATGGTTGTCTTCTCCACCATGTGCTTCATGTTTAGATCTCATGAGCTGCCCTACATGATTGAGATCACCGTTATGTAATTCTACATGTTTGGTTTGTTGGGATCCGATGAATATTGGTGTTTATGATTGAGTTGCTGTACTGAATATTATCTTATGTTATCTCTATGTTGTTTATGATCTTGCATGCTCTCCGTTGTTAGTAGCTATCTTGGCCGAGTAGTTGCTAGTGACTCCAAGAGGGGGTATTTATGCTCGATAGTGGGTTCATACCTCTATTTAACCTGGGGGAGTGACATAAACCTCTAAGGTTGTAGATGTGTTGTTGCTACTAGGGAGAAAACAACATTCATATGCTCAAGGGCATATGCTTTGTTTACATTACACACTTTGCTTAATGCAATTATCTGTTGTTCGCAACTTAATACTCATGGGGTGTTCGGATTGATATCCCCGGGAGTGGATTATTAGTCATAGATGCAGTTGGATGGCGGTCTATGTATTTTGTTGTAATGCCCAGAGTAAATCTCATAGTGATCTTCTTGACATATCACGTTTATCTTTATTCTATCAATTGCCCAACTGTAATTTGTTTACCCAGCATGTGTTAATTATCTTATGGAGAGACACCACTAGTGAACTGTGGATCCCGGTCCTATTTCCATCATATTGCTATCACCTGTTTACTTTACTCGCACTATTTACTTTACTCGCATACTCTACTGTTTTCCACTCGATACGCTCATAACCTTTGTTTCAAGCAAACCGGTGAGATTGACAACCTCATCGCAAGTTGGGAGCAAGGTACTTGGTTGTGTTGTGTGCAGGTTCCGCGTTGCAGCTAGCAAGCAGAGCTTGGACGAGGCGCCATACATAAATTGTCCGAAGCTATCGCAAACTAGCAAGCATCACCTTCAGTCGTCGCTGTCTGCTTTTCTCCTGAACGATATTAAACCTTGGTTTCTTAACTGAGGGAAAACTAGCTGCTATACTCATCATACCTTCCTCTTGGGGTTCCCAACGGGCTGGTCATTCACCACGCACAAGGACTGTCTGCTACACGTCAGCTTGGCATTAGCAGCTTCTTTTCTGACGCCTTCAAACGCCAGCAGGCTACAACGGTCTTCAACAATATTCACAAGCTCACCATGATCTTCTTTCTTGAATAGATTGATATGTTGCATCACGACGAGTTGAATTCATCCTTTAGGATCTTCATTCCAACTGTACTGAAGAGAAGAGGGGATAACTCTAGAAAGATAGATGTTCTCAGATATTGAGTCACTCAGAGCCAACTCATGGAAAGAATGTGTCATAAACATATTTTGGGCTGACAACATGAAGCACCTGAAGATATTAGAAGGAATGGAAAAGTTTCAAATTTGGTATGCAAAGCCGGGAGTACGTTTGAGTTGTACTCGCAAACCATCAAAAGGGAAAGAGCATTGGGTATGCAATATGGTTGTAGCAAAGGAATGCTCAGATATAGTGTGCTTTTTCTTTAAAAACATGGTTTCTCGTGTCGATATAGCATGTCTAGAAAATTGTTCTATGACATCTCTATATCCTTATTAAAAACTGTATAGAACATTTTTTTGTAGAACTCTTGGAAGGGGTAACCCAAAGGAAAGGGTGAAACAATGGCCAACAAGTGTGAAAGATTAGCCATGGAGTGGAATTGCTTTTGATACCATGAAGGGGCACACCGTTGAATTGGGCGAATTGTAAAACACTCGTGATTAAAAGTATTGGGCCATCATGTGACTGACGAATTCACACAATGTATTAATTGACTAGAACTTCAAGTATAAACACAGGGGAGGGTGAAGCAATTGAAGTGTGAAATATCATCCACAGGGTGGATTTGATCCAAAAGGAGTTGTTTCCACAAGGGGAAGGTTCTACAAGATTGGCTAAGATACAATTAGAAGTTTTGCTTCTAATGTTCTCCTTGATGTTCTAGATACCAATATCAAGCTTAAGATTAGCCTTCAATTAGTCATCAAGTAAAGGTCGGACTTTGGGAGTGGAAAGAGATCATAAGGGGTAACTTCTAGAATAAGTCACACAAAACCCTCATGGAGTGGTTGTTTTTGTTGATTCAAGAGATATGGCAATAGGCCTTCCGGCTAATTGTGTCAACCACAACATCAACTTGCCGAATTTCAAAGAGACCTATGTCGAAACCTTGAGGAACACTAACCATCATTGTTGCTTGAGATTCAGCTCTGGTTAGATGGAATAATAGTTCATACTTCAGACTTAGTATGTCCGAATGGAAAAGTTTCAATGGATGCCATCGGAATAGCGTTGCTAGATTCTCAAGATATGGCTACAATGTCAAGCTCCAAAAAGATAAGTAAGAGTGCGATTGCCAAAAGACAATTGTACCAGTAGGAGCTTATTGCAATAAAATACAATTGAGTCCTTATTGGGAGAACGTGAAAGAAGATAATGAAGGTCTTGAATTTTTCTCGTTCTTGAATAAATCAGACATTGGCTTGGTGTGCATAGGAAATTTTCAAGAAGATGGAGGCAACCAACTACCATCTCAAGAATAATCCGCACATGCATGACCAATTAGAGATGATTCCCGAGGAAACAAGAAAATTCTTCTCAATTTCACGGCGATATCTTTCAACAATTGCACGTGAACCAAAGAGAGAAATTCACTTCCAACATCTAGAACTCATACTTCATGATGACGCAAAGTTGATTCTAACAAGTTTCCAACATTAATGCCAAATGTTCAATCTGTATGTCTTCAAACATGGAGAGAATAAGGATGTTGTCGATGGGCTCAACAACAAGCTTATTTAAATGCTCCAAGAAAATGGACTCATATGTTTCATGAACAAGGCAAAAGTATTGGTCAGACTGAAGGGGATGATGATGTACACAAGTGAGAACCACAAGTATAAACACCATCAAGATAGTCCTTGGGTTGAGTTCGATTTGACGATAGCCCAAACTCAAATCAAAGATTGGGAGGATAGCATTTCCAAAGAGGAGATACTATCATGCTTCAACACGGACGAAAGTAGACATCCCTTTAAGAAGGAACGAAGTCGGATAGAGCATTTGTCTTTCAACTCTCCAAGTTGTTGTTCAAGCTCAACCAACTAGTCCAGGGTATCCAGTATAGATTCTTGGAGAAAAGAGCGATTCAGAGAACCAACTTACTCATGAACTTGACAACACGGTCATGTGAAAGCGTGGCAATACTTCTGGTAAGACCTCTAGAATATCGCGAACCACCGGTATGTCACTAAGTTCAAGAGAGAACCTTGATTTAGAAGGAAAGGAATGTGGTCTTGAGAGTTTTGGAATGAACCTAACTCTTTGACCGAAGATGTGTGCCTGAATTACGGACTTGGCAACACAGTCAAACTTCGCTTGGTGATCGGTTATCCAATCATGCTAGGAGTGACACAAATATCCATGGGAGTGGAAGCAATAAGAATTGCTAAGAATCTGAGATAGCCACAACAATATGCATACCCAACATTCCAAGCATGACCCGCTCAGAGAAAGGGCGAGCAAAGATGTGTAAGAGCATCACTTCATCAAGAAAGTCATGAGGCTTGGCACAACCTCTTGGTATAAAAGAGTGTGATACTCTAAGGTGGAACAGAGTGATACGTCTCCGACGTATCTATAATTTTTGATGCTCCATGCTTGTTTTTACACCATTTGCCTAATGCTTCGTTACACTTCGTGGCATTTTTATGCATTTTCCGGAACTAACCTATTAACAAGTGCCACAGTGCTAGTTCCCTGTTTTCTGTTGTTTTTGTGTTTCAGAAGTGATACACAGGAAATATTCTCGGAATTGGACGAAACAAGTTCCTGAAGTCTTATTTTACCCGGAAGCTTCCAGAGATCCGAAGGAGAGTATGAGGGGGGCCACCAGGGCCCCACACACCAGGCTCGCGTGGCCAGGGGCCTGGCCGCATCGCCATGGCGTGAGGGCCCCTGGCCCCACTCCTGACATCGCCCCTTCGCCTATATAAAGCCTCGGGACGGAAAACCCTAAGGGAGTCGACGATTTTTCCAGAACAGTTCCGCAGCTCCGCCGCCGTCGTCGACGAATTTCGAGGGACAGAAGTCTCTGTTCCGGCACCCTGCCGGGACGGGGAAGTGCCCCCGGAGCCATCTCCATCGGTCTCCATCGCCGTCTCTGCCGTCTCCATCGACCTCACCGCCATCTCCATCAACCTTGCTGTCTCCTATGATAAGGAGGGAGTAGTTCATCCCGGGGCTGAGGGCTCTGCCAGTAGCTATGTGGTTCACCTCTCTCTCCCATGATGTGATCTTTATGTGATCGTGAGCTTTGTATCATGTTGAACAAGTAGATGTTATTATTCAGATATTATGTGTACTCTAGTGATGTTATTAAAGTAATCTATTCCTCCTGCCATGGTGTAACGGTGACAGTGCGTGCATCATGGTGGTACTTGGTCTAGGCTACGATTGTGATCTTTTATGGATTATGAGAATAATTATCGCTATGATAGTGTTGAAGTGATCTATTCCTCCTTTCATGGTGTAATGTTAACAGTGTGTGCACCGTGTTAGTACTTGGTCTAAGTTGCAATAATATCTATCTTGAGTTGTGATCTGATTTGGATATCTCTATGAGTGGTGTTTGTCAAGTACTTGATGAACTTTAAGGGGTGCTTCTGTAGCCACTACGCAATGATTAGTGTTATTCAATAGGAGAGTAATTCAGAGTACCATAGTGGAGAGAAGTTGTTTATTTGTTCAATCATGTTATATTTCTTGGGAGTGTGTCCACTAGTGAAAGTATGATCCCTATGCCTTGTTTCCAAGTATTGCACACCGTTTACTTGCTGTTTTGTTACATGTTTGCTCGCAGCGATATTTATTTCAGACCACATTTGTTACTTATAATCATCCATACCACTTGTATTTCACTATCTCTTCGCCGAACTAGTGCACATATACATCTGACAAGTGTATTGGGTGTGTAGGGGACACAAGAGACTTTCTGTATCGTAATTGCAGGGTTGCTTGAGAGGGATAGCTTTGACCTCTTCCTCCCTGAGTTCGATAAACCTTGGGTGATCCACTTAAGGGAAACTTGCTGCTGCTCTACAAACCTCTGCACTTGGAGGCCCAACACTGTTTACAAGAATAGAAGCGTGTGTAGACATCAAGCTCTTTTCTGGCGCCGTTGCCGGGGAGGTAAGGTAAAAGGTACTCGCATCCTCCTATGTGAGTGCTCGGAGTTATTTCCTTTAGATTCTGCAATTACATATTTTTGTTTCTTGTTTTTTATTTTCACTAGTTAGGCTTAATGGAAAACAAAGAGTTCTGTAGTCTTTTTCCCGAGTTTAGATATGAAGTGTTTGAAGAGAAAATTGAAAAACCTTTGGAGCTTAATTTGCATGCTAATAGTGATGTTAGTATGAATGCTTTGAACACCGTTGTTGCTAATGCTATAGAAAAGTCTAAGCTTGGGGAAGCTGGTTTTGTTAAGCATGATATTTTTAGTTCCCCAGCTTTAGTGGAGAAAGTTTGCTCTGATGATATTTTGTCTCCCATATGTGATGTTTCTAATGATGCTTGTGCTCCTCATCCTTTTAAAATACCTACGAAGATTGTTGAACATGTTAGGGATAACTGCTATTTAGGAGATGGAACTGTCCATCCTGGTGATCATTTGCTCTTTATACATAAATTATGCGAGTTGTTCCAGTGTGCAGGTATTTCAATGAACCAAGTTAAGAAGAAGCTATTCTCTTTATCACTTAAAGGCAGAGCTGAGGAGTGGTATCGACTGCTCCAAAATGGTCGATCTATTGACTGGGATGAAATTGAACCTCTCTTTAATCTAAATTCTATCCTTCTAGTCAGGTTTATAAAGATAGGAATTACATTTATAATTTTCATCCGCATGAGGGAGAAAGCATTGCCCAAGCTTGGGGAAGATTGAAGTTACTAATGCATAAATGTCCTATTCATGATCTTCCCCGTAATATTGTTATTAATAATTTTTATGCAAGGCTTTCAGGATATTACAAGGACTATCTAGATGCATGCTTTGATGGGTCTTTCACAAGCAAGGATGTCGACACCAAGTGGGGTCTGCTTGAGACAATTCAAAACAATATTGAAGGTTGGGATAGCGACAAAGGTAAAGGATCAGGTATGAATTACGAGTTTGATTGCATTAAGTCTTTCGCTGAAACTGCTGATTTTCAAGAGCTTAGTGCTAAATATGGTCTTGATCCTCAAATTATGGTTGATTGCTTTAAAGCCTTTGCTTCCCATATGAATGTTCCTAAAGGAAATGGGGACGTGTATCATGAACCTTTTAAGGACACTTGCATAGAAAGTGATATTGTTGTTGATGATTGCAATAAACATGCTCAAACTTCTAAAAGTACTATTTCTTA
Source organism: Dactylis glomerata (assembly GCA_007115705.1). NCBI lineage: Eukaryota > Viridiplantae > Streptophyta > Magnoliopsida > Poales > Poaceae > Dactylis > Dactylis glomerata. The sequence continues at coordinate 507,213 of QXEO01000267.1, forward strand.
TAAGCATGTTAATTTTTGTGGAATACATAGACCTTGTGAACAGAGTTACAGCAAGGAAGATTATTGTGTCCATCATGCAAATGAAGAAACCCGAATGTGGTACAAGGATATAGGCGAGATCGGTAAGAAGGTTTGTGAGCTTTATCCTTTTCTTTGTAAACATTGCGATGACATAGGTCATTTTAATTTCCAATGCTCAAGCCCTAATAGTTACTCTTCTAGTACCTTAAGTTTGTATTGTGATGACAAGATTACTCCCAATCGGCATGATGAGCTCACTTTGTTCTTGGCGTGTGAAGAGATATCTAGAAAGATTGCTTTGATAGATATGAATGATATTGATATTAATAGCACCCTTCGTGGTTGTCGTCTCTATTGTGCTAAAGATTGCCTTGCAAATACTTACATTCAGAATCTTATAAAACATGATGTTTTGCCAAGCTATGACAGGACTAATAGATGTTTCGATCTTATTAATAGAGAGGAGGAATCCTCCAAAGTTTCTTCTGTTGTTCCTGTCAGCAAACCAGATTATGTGGAGAAGATGCCTTTCCCTCCTAGAGAATATGTGGACAAGATGCCTTTCCCTCCTAGACAATATGTGGATAAGATGCCCTTCAAGTCTCTCCCTCCTAAAGGAGAGAGTAAGAAGAGTATGAAGAAGAAGAGGAGTAAGAGGTGAGAGGACACGGTATCTTTCCCTAAGCGTTATGATCCTGCTATAGATTATGATAATTCTGATTGGGATGATGTTCCTATGCCTGTTACCTATGTTAGTGATCATGATTGGGAAAAGCACTCTACTTTTGATATTGAAAATCTTTTTGGTACCAATTCTAAGGTTAATAATTGTTGTACCATTAGTGCTATCCATGCTCCTTCTTATGATGATATGTTTGATGAATATGCTTTGCGAAATAGTTGCTCTCTAGCTTGTGATGATACCAAACCTCTAGTTTATGATGGTTCTGATGATGGGTATAATATTTTCAGTTCACCTACTGTTGAGGATAAAATTAGTTATGATTACAATATGCCTCCTGTTTTTGATGATTATGGTGATGAGAATAATTATTCTGTTGAATCTGATCCTACTATGATTGTTTATGTAGGGAGTATTCATTCTTTTATGCATGTGGCTCATGATAGGGATGCTTTATGTGATAGTTATATTGTTAATTCTATTCATGATGCTACTGAAAGTTATTATGAGAGAGGGAAACATGGTTTGATGGATCTCAACAATATTGAGTTTCCCCTCTTTATGTTGCAATTCTTGAAGTTGTACTTGTTTTGCCTTCCTATGCTTTTTGCTTTGCGCTTTTATGACTTGTCTCTTTACAAGACTATTTTTCATAGGAAGTGGTTTAGATTTAAATGTGTTCCATACTTGCTTTTTGATGCTCTCTATTGCTTTAAGTTCCTACATGGCGCCTTTGCCTCAAGCTCTCATATGGCGCCCACATGAGCACCTTCGCAATTTTCTGCGCCTAGCTCAAAGGCGTTAAAGAAAAGCACTCTTGGGAGATAACCCAATGTTTTATTTTTAGTACTTTTTCTTTTATTTGAGTCTTGGAAGTTATTGCTACTGTAATAACCGCTCCTTATCCTTTTTATTTCGTTTTTGTGCCAAGAGAAGCCTCTAATTTGAGTGAGGTAAGATTTGGGGATGTTGCTGTCCTGAAACAGTTTTCGGTGCTGCACCGTAAAAATTCGTATAAATTCTCTGTATATCTTTTGGACCTGCGATTTCTTGTGCATATGCCCCAGGTTATATCCAAACTTTCGTTAGTTGAACACTTTTTAATTTGAGCAACAGAAAACCCCTCAAAAATTCGGCCTTTGTCAGCTGTTCTGTTTTGACAGATTTCTGCCAATATTTGTGTTTGCCGCTTTCTCACTTTCTTTTGAGTTCTTTTGATCACGGAACTTTTGGGGGAAGTTGCTACAGTAGTATATACTTTATATGTGGTGGTTTTAGGTTGAAACCTGAAGCAAAAAGGGTTGATTCTATGTTATGCTTACACTAATGTTGCTAATAGAATTGTGTTTAGTTTTGTATGAAGGAAGTTTTCAAGTGTAGGGATTGGAGAATGATGAGATGAGTTGAAGAATGGACAAAAACTCAAGCTTGGGGATTCCCATGCATCACCCCAAGAAATATCCAATAAGTACAAGCGTCAAAGCTTGGGGATGCCCCCAAGGCACCCCTTCTTCATCGGCAAAAATCAGGTCACCTTTCAAGACACTATATTTTTATTGCTTCATGCACTATGTGTTTTTCTTGGAGCGTCAGTTGTTTTAGTTTTCAGTATTAGTTTAGTTTAGTTTGCTGCAATAAATGGTTAGATCACATTATGTTTCTTTTGGAGGAGATGAACTCGCTTTTCATTTGCCAAGAACACTCTAGTTTTCACTCTTATCGTTCAATAAGTGTTCTCTTTTTCTGCTATTGCGTTTAGCTTGCATTTTTCGCCTTGATTTTTGTTCAGATCTTGTTTTATCTTTCCCATCAAGGTGTATTTTGACCTCTGGTCCATGTTCGTTTTCCTCAAAAGAGATTCCTCAAAAAGGTTTTAATGGTGTTGGAAAAGATAAAAAGTTTCATGCAAAAAGTGGTACAAGAAGGAGCTTGTGTAGACTACGGGCTAGACTTTTGCATGTCGTGCTTGATGTCTTTTTGATAGTATGCTTAGTGGTTTTTGCTGTAGCATGACTTGTCTCAAATGACTGATATTGCCTGATGAGCCTTTGAAAAAATCATGCGTTGTTTTTTTTATATGGAAGTATTTATTTGGTTTTCTCCTTTGATGCTTTATTTGGGTTGACTTGGCACATGCTTACACCATGTTGACTACAAAATAAGTCGCCAATAGCCTCTATGATCATTTAGTTTTTGACTTTTGATGCCATCTTATGCTTCTTTCAATGATGTTCTGTCGCTTTGCATGATTATGGCCGTTATTGCTCTCTTAGTTGGTCGCTCCCAGTCTTTTGCTAGCCCTCATTTTGTACTGAGTATGAGCTCTACTCGTGCATCCAAATCTCAAAAACCAAGTTTGCCATTGTGTCCACTATAAATTCCTATGTATGGTATTTGCAAGCCATTCCATGTATATTTTCATGTGCTACCTTTCAAAAAACCTTCAAAATACTTCTCATTTTGTGACACTGTTTTCAGCTCATGGGGACGTAGTGGTCGGATTTGCTATCTTCCATATTGTCTTATTCCAAAAAGAAAAAAAAGGGAAAAAGAAAAGAAAAAAAGGCACTCCTCCATGGAATGTGAATGTTGGTGGGCACCCGTTGGAATCGGTTAGCCATGGTTTGTGAAAGGAAAAAATGTGGGGAGGAGTGCCAAGCTTTATAAAAGAGCACAAAAGTGCCAATCTCTCTCAAAAACTTGCTTCATTTTTGTATGGAAGATAGTAAGAACCCCATTGCCAGTCGTTGACAAAAGCAACCACCTCTCAAAACCAATTTTTATCTCTCTATTTTACAAATGAAAAGCTCTAGCACATATTTAATCACTGCTTCCCTCTGTGAAGGGCCTTTCTTTTACTTTTATGTTGAGTCACCACCTTCTATCTTTATGCACCGTCTAAGAGAGCATAGTTGTCATTCTAAGTATAATGTGCATTGTCCCAAAGTTTATCATTGATTGATTCATAACTATGGTTTCACTTGTTCTTAAATTATTTGTATCTAGTCGCCCTCTTAAACTTGAAGGTGTCCTATGCATTTATGTTTTGCTCTCTTTGAAGGACAAGCTGAAAACCATTTGTATGATTTTCCTTATGATTTAAACACATGTTTGACTTTCATTGTTTCATTTTCATGATCTTTTGTTTGTGTTCATTTTCATGTTTATAACATGGGTGCTAAGTTTCTATTGTCAAGATTATATCTTTCATGCCCATGTTTTAAGTTCTTATGATCCCAGCTCACAATGCTTACATATATGATCAAGATTGTGTAGGTGCATGTAACCTCAAAAAATATTCTTTTATTATCACTTACCTACTCGAGGACGAGCAGGAGTTAAGCTTGGGGATGCTGATACGTCTCCGACGTATCTATAATTTTTGATGCTCCATGCTTGTTTTTACACAATTTGCCTAATGTTTCGTTACACTTCGTGGCATTTTTATGCATTTTCCGGAACTAACCTATTAACAAGTGCCACAGTGCCAGTTCCCTGTTTTCTGCTGTTTTTGTGTTTCAGAAGTGATACACAGGAAATATTCTCGAAATTGGACGAAACAAGTTCCTGAAGTCTTACTTTACCCGGAAGCTTCCAGAGATCCGAAGGAGAGTAGGAGGGGGGCCACCAGGGCCCCACACACCAGGCTCGCGCGGCCAGGGGCCTGGCCGCGCCGCCATGGCGTGAGGGCCCCTAGCCCCACTCCTGACATCGCCCCTTCGCCTATATAAAGCCTCGGGACGGAAAACCCTAAGGGAGTCGACGATTTTTCCAGAACAGTTCCGCAGCTCCGCCGCCGTCGCCGACGAATTTCGGGGGACAGAAGTCTCTATTCCGGCACCCTGCTGGGACGGGGAAGTGCCCCCGAAGCCATCTCCATCAGTCTCCATCGCCGTCTCTGCCGTCTCCATCGACCTCACCGCCATCTCCATCAACCTTCCTGTCTCCTATGATGAGGAGAGAGTAGTTCATCCCCGGGGCTGAGGGCTCTGCCGGTAGCTATGTGGTTCACCTCTCTCTCCCATGATGTGATCTTTATGTGATCGTGAGCTTTGTATCATGTTGAACAAGTAGATGTTATTATTCAGATATTATGTGTACTCTAGTGATGTTATTAAAGTAATCTATTCCTCCTGCCATGGTGTAACGGTGACAGTGCGTGCATCATGGTGGTACTTGGTCTAGGCTACGATTGTGATCTTTTATGGATTATGAGAATAATTATCGCTATGATAGTATTGAAGTGATCTATTCCTCCTTCCATGGTGTAATATTGACAGTGTGTGCACCGTGTTAGTACTTGGTCTAAGTTGCAATAATATCTATCTTGAGTTCTGATCTGATTTGGATATCTCTATGAGTGATGTTTGTCAAGTACTTGATGAACTTTAAGGGGTGCTTCTGTAGCCACTACGCAATGATTAGTGTTATTCAATAGGAGAGTAATTCAGAGTACCATAGTGGAGAGAAGTTGTTTATTTGTTCAATCATGTTATATTTGTTGGGAGTGTGTCCACTAGTGAAAGTATGATCCCTAGGCCTTGTTTTCAAGCATTGCACACCGTTTACTTGTTGTTTTGTTACATGTTTGCTCACATCGATATTTATTTCAGACCACATTTGCTACTTATAATCATCCATACCACTTGTATTTCACTATCTCTTCGCCGAACTAGTGCACCTATACATCTGACAAGTGTATTGGGTGTGTTGGGGACACAGGAGACTTTCTGTATCGTAATTGAAGGGTTGCTTGAGAGGGATAGCTTTGACCTCTTCCTCCCTGAGTTCGATAAACCTTGGGTGATCCACTTAAGGGAAACTTGCTGCTGCTCTACAAACCTCTACACTTGGAGGCCCAACACTGTCTACAAGAATAGAAGCGTGTGCAGACATCACAGAGCAGAAGCTGCATAGAGCTTATATTCTGCGGATTACACCACTTTGACCTGGTCCTAGAAATGGACGAGGTTCTGGAGTTTGTTTCTCCTGGAATTTTGGGGTGGAGTGGCTTGACAAAACCACAAGAGTAACATGCACTAGAATACACCAATGCACCTTTACAACTTGGCTGCCAACTCGCAGATGATGGATCAGAAGGCAGCTTAAGAGAAGGGACACGCTTAGAAGGAATCCCTGGATGAGGATGCACAAGTTATTGTGTAAACTAATGCTGAAAGGAAGGGTGTGGCAGAGTCACGGATGTAGAGGCGAGGCTCACTAAGAGACTCTTGTCGTGATCCATTTGGTTCCATGAAAGAACATCTGCCATAGCTAGTGGAAGGGAAGGTCTTTTGTTGCCGCAATTTCATTACGACTACAACCACAAGATTGAAAGGCAAACCATATTAAGTTAATGATAAATCATTAACACAAGGGTTCAATGGAATGGATCTTGGGTTAAAGGCCAGCTTCATGTACTGGAATCTAGCACAATCGGGGACCTTCGGTTCAAGTCCATGGGTTAAAAGATAGAGAAAGGAATAACTACTAACTGAGCAGCTCAAAGGATGCCACATGGTAGTAATCATGAGGTAGATTCCAGAAGTCAGACAAAGCTTCTGGGTACCCAAACAAATGAGAAGAAGGCATACAAGGTGGAAGAAATCCTTGAAGCATAGAACGATGTGGAATCCTCAAAACAGAGATATAGCAATGGAAGGGAACCTTGTAGTTGCTTCTTCTTGTTTCAGTTGGTAGTATGCAGAAGACTCTAGAGAGCACCACACTAGGTCAACTGGTTTAGAAACGACATACCCACGAGGGACCTAAATTTTGAATGACTAGAAGAGATAGCAAAACCTTTTTCAAATCAAGATGAAAGGATAAGAAAGCTCAGAACTAAGATCGATAGAGATAAGGAATAAAAAGAAACCTTACCTACATTTTTGCAACTCATTTTTATCTTTCAAATAGTTTTCATAAACACTAGACTCAACAACGACCAATAGCAAGGGTTTCCTACAGACAGTCCTGCTCTGATACCAAAACCTGTCGGGACCCCCGAGATCTAAGCTATACATAGATGTTATGTGTATTAGTCACGCTAGCAATGAGTGATACTGGGGTTACCAGTCCCAGGCCGGATCACAATCGGCAGGCAGGCCGGAATTAAACCATCGGCTCTACACATCTCAAAGCGCCGTGAAACTAATCATAACCAAGACTGCATAACTGAGAGCTCGAGAATCTTAAACCCCTCTCGTGCACTTTATATCCATACACGCATCATGCACGAGATGGGTAACCAAAGTTGGTACACAACACTGACTCTACGACTCAAAGGTAATATAGCAAAGCTCTTACCTGAGCAAAGATCCAAAGGATTACAAACAGTGGTCACTGACCCAACATTTCATCAGACAACGGAAGGAGGTTATGCTATTAGACATAGCAAGGATAACATGGCTTAAGAGGCCAAAAGCATAACAGCGACAACCCATTCTGCAACCCCAAGCTGCTGTCTGGGAACCCCAAGCTACTCGTCGGTGTCGATCTTCGTACGGAACTCATCTTCTTTGTGGAACTTATTCTGCTGCAAAATATCAACAAAGGGGGGGGTGAGTACATAAGGTACTCAGCAAGACTTACGTATCCTATTAGCTAAACTTGGTTAAGAAAGGCTTTCTGTGGAGTTGTTTGCATAAAGCTATCTTTATTTGCATAAAACAAGTAAGAGTAGAAGCTCGACTACTCAGAACATTTAAAAGGGGTAAGAAAGCGATAACTTTGATCATCATTGAGACATCCACCGAATCATCATCAGCTGAACCTATCCTCTAGGATCACCTCCTCGAAACCCCAGAGGAAGCAATCCTATTCACACCTTGCTTTTCAAGTTTTACGAAGAGGTTAAAGTTCTCTATGATCTAGCATCTGTCTCCAAGTCGTTCATAACCGTGGACACAGCTTTTCGAAAAGATTTAACCCTGCAGGGGTGTACAACTTTACCCACAAGTGACAACCGTCTCCATAGCCACATGACGTCATTCCGTGAGACGCTGGCGGAGTGGTGATCGCCTACAACCTTTACCTCATGTCGACCTATTCCATGAGCCACGCCGAAAGGTTCTAGCCGCCATTGCGAGATCGGCCGTTCTCGGACAGGGAACCGTTCGTTGTGTGCAGGGGATCCAGTTCAATGCCACCAAGCATCCTTCACCCCGGCCACATCCTGTATGTATGCACCTCTTCTCTTTTCCATTTCTTTCCAAAACATTTTCAATGCATATGCCAAATGAAAAGCCCGAACTAGGTAGCTCATGGATGGTCTAAGCAAGTTAGTTAGTCGACGGGAGTCCCATTCCTCCACGTGTGGTCGTACACTCAGTCTTGGATCAAGAGACAAGAACTCGGGTCCTAGGGTGGCAAGAATGAGTCAAACAACCACATCCCAATGTGGCGGCTCATCCAAGCCTTTTAGCATGTTTAAACACACAATTCTCATCATACCATGTCATCCTGTCATACTAGATTCATTTGCAGCTCTGATTCATTAACCATATGTACCAGAGTAAACAACTAAGCATGGCTAAGCATTTCATATCTAAAGCTCTAGCGACGCACACAAGCAAAACCTAGTCATGCTAGGAGCAGTGGATCAGGGTATTTAGGCGACAAGAATGGAACATGCATTAGATAGGTTAACTCTACCTATCGATAAAAGACAGTTGAACTGTGTGGTACAAAATAGTAAGTTTTGAAGTACTTTAAAACCATAGGTTCAGAGAGGGGGCTGCTTGCCTTGTTTGTTGATAACCAAATAAAATAGATATCCAAGATTCTTCTTCTTGACTTGTTCATTGATGGACAAGTATTGATCGTCGATATTGCCCACTCGATCTCGTTGCTCACATCAACTCCGGATCCTACCGGGATGAAGTATAAACACACCGGAAAGAAATAGCAATCAAGACATGTCATTGATGCGCAATCAAGCATGATGATATGACAAGTTCATGGTATTGAATTTAAACCCTAAAACATGGATAGCATCTTTAATTGGAATTTGAATACAATGGCGAAGGCATTTGAATTACTCCATATTGAAATAAGGGTTCGATTTGTTCTTCTACTTTAAACAAGGTTTGAAGTTGTTCGGATATGCATGCAGGTGACATATTCATGTAGATCTTGTTTTTCTGAACAAATTGATAGGTCATTTGCATTTTTGTGATGAACGGTAAATTAGTTATGAATTTTAGAAGGTTACACATTTCCAGAAAATTCGGAAAACTGTGAAAACGATTTATAAAGAGGGGCAGCAACTAGATATTCTTCTCAGTTCAGAGTTGTGCGGGTGATATGATTCAGGCCAGGCCGGACTCAGCTACACATGCTCAGCCTGATACCAAGATAACCAAGTACTGACAAAGGCTACAGCAGTTTTTAAAATTCAGAGTATGTACTACTGCATATTTGGAGACTCTTATTCAGTTCTAAAATTATTTGAACCTCACTCATATATAAAGTACAGGCAGATATCAATTGCCATGAACAACTGCTCCCAGGAAAAGTATGTGTAGATAAGTATGGATTTCTATACAACTTGTATTAGCTCTCAAGACAAACTCTGAACCTGATACGTGTTTGCAAGAATAGAGCATTCCAAACTGAACCAAAAGTGAAAGTGGTACAGCAGCAGATGTGCAACGAGATTCTTCCATAAAAGAAAGGTTCTAAGCATGGCGTGGTCACTATACCAGCTATACCTGATCAATTGGGTGCTAGCTCAGGTTCTGGATGAGTCGGCCAGCTAGTCTCTCCCATAGTAGCCGGAAACGCGGAACGGTGCCATGTTCCTCGACCCTCGTTTCCGTTCCTCGTTTCGACCGTCCCGGAAACTTGGCAACTATGGTCTCTCCTTGTGCCCTCGCTGATTGATTTCGGCAGCCAGACGCGGACTCCGGCGACTGCTCCGGTAGCTGCTGAGTCTGACTGTTGCCCAGCCTTCTCCTCCCTGAATTCCTCTTCCCTCTGCAATTCCCTCACTAATTATCCTCCAAGCTAGATCACAGCCATGGCGCTGAGTTTCTCCGGTGGCGACGAAGCTGGGTGGATAAGGTCTGGTACTTGCTACGATGGGTTCAGGAGTACTAATTGGTTTGGCTCACCTGAAGTTAGGTGCGGTTCTTAGATATTTTAGATGGGGTACTGATGGATTATCTTTTCTAACACTGCTAGCTGTTTAGTCCAGGTACTGGTTACCTGTAGTTTAATTCTTTGGTTCAAACAAAAATATTCAAAATATTTTTTTAGGACATTTGAAAGAGAGATGGAAAGTAAATTTAGGATTTTCTCTTTCATTTTAAATGCAAAATTTTTATTGGAGAATCTTTACATGATGCTCAAGATGCAAATGCACTTAATTACAAACATGGGATGTTACAGATACACCCTCTATACTTATGGGTCATCAGCCATCATAGACTCAATGATTTTCTTCGACTTGTATTCTTTCGACTCATCCATTATGCGTGACGTAAATAATATCATTACTTTCTTCAATGATTTGATCGGACGCTGGCCGTTGCACATGGGCAGCGCTGTAATTTCCAAATTTTTTGCCCGTTAGTGGGCTTGTCGATTCCGCTTCGCATGCCACGTCTCAGCCCACGTTCCTTCATGCGAAAGTTTATTTAAGGGGAAACTTTTTACTGTTACTGTTTACTAGTTCCTCTCCTCCGCCGCCGCTGCTTCTTCTTCCTTGCGCTTGCCATGTTCTCGCAGCCTCCAAGCGCTCCCGCCATTGCATGCCCATCAAGAGGGTTGCACACCGAATGAAGATGGCCAAGAAGCAGGCACCGAACAGGGTTCCCTCGTCCTTCAATGAGACGGATCTGAAGAAGGCCAAGAAGGAAGGCTTTCTACCAGCATCGGCGGCGGTCGTCTTCCCCGACGACGAGGTTATTCCTACACCACCGGCGGGATATTGGGTGATGTTCCTCACCTTTCTCCTTCGTGGCTTATCTCATCCTACCCACGAAAATTCCTTCGTGGGCTTCTCTTTGTCTATGGCGTGCAGCTGCATCAGCTCACGCCAAATTCTCTTCTGCATATCGCCTGCTTCATCACTCTTTGTGAAGCTATTTTGGGCATTGACCCACACTGGATTCTTTGGAAATTTCTTTTTCGCCTCCGTCCTAGTGGTTCTTTAACTGAAATTCCTAAACTGGGAGGAGACATTGTCTCTGTGCGATCTGAATCGCACTACCTGGAGTTCAAGATGGCCCAGTCAGTGCAGGGTTGGAGGTAGAAATGGTTCTACATCAAGGACTAGAAATCTTCGGACTCTGACCAGTATGGGCTTGCTCCCTTTGATGCCAGTAAGGGTCTGACAAAGTAGACTACATGGGATGCTTCACCTTCTGAAGCTGAAGTCGAGATTATCAAGCCTTTGCTAGCTCGCATTTAGGGACTTAAGAGTGCAGTGGGGGGCGAACTGACAGGAACGCAGCTTTTGGTGTTCTTCCTTCAGAGACGCATCCAACCGCTACAATCTCGAGTTTCGAAGCTATGGACTTACTCAGGCTTGACCGATCCTTCTCGAGTGTCTGCCAAGGACCTAGAGAAAAAGGATCTCGATAAGAGGGTGAGATCATTGACTATTCTTACTGCAAAGATAGAGATTCCTGCTTGTGTATCTCCTTTCTTCGATTCTACACACCCGTTGCCACAGGTATGTGACTTGCAGTCCGTCGAATGCTATTTCTGTTTTCTATTTATCCTTTCTTCTGCGAGTTGTTTAACACTTTGTTCTTCGAATTCCTTTGTAGGACCACCAATTTTTGGTTTCTCGCCCTCACCTTCCCAAGGAAGGACCTATCAATGCTGAACCTACCCCTGCTGACTCTGAAGCCCCCGATGAGGGCTTCAAGCTCCGCGCCCTCCGGTACCGGCGGGACAACTGATACGTCTCAAACGTATCTATAATTTTTGATGCTCCATGCTTGTTTATACACCATTTGCTTTGTGTTTTGTTATACTTTGTGGCGTTTTTATGCATTTTCTGGAACTAACCTACTAACGAGACGCCATAGTGCAAGTTCCCTGTTTTCTGCTGTTTTTGTGTTTCAGAAAAGCTACATAGGAAATATTCTCGGAATTGGACGAAACAAAAGCTAAACCTCCTATTTTTCCAGAAGCGTCGCGAAGTCCGAAGATGAGACGGAGGGGGGCCAGGGGCCGGCCACACCCTAGGGCGGCGCGGCCTAGCCCTGGCCCGTGCCACCAGGGGGTGAGGCCGCCTGGTCCACCTCCTGCTGCCGCCCTTGCGCCTACATATTCCCCTCGACGGGAAAAACCTAAACACCCGATCCATTTTCCACGAAATCTACTGCAAGCCACCGCCGTCGTCGACGCAAGATCGGGAGGGTCCAGAAGCTCTTCCCGGCACCCTACCAGAGAGGGGAATCCCTGCCGGAGGCCTTCTTCATCAGCATGGTCGCCTCCGGAGTGATGTGTGAGTAGTCTACTTTGGACTACGGGTTCATAGCAGTAGCTAGATGGTCGTCTCCTCTACCATGTGCTTCATGTTTAGATCTTGTGAGCTGCCTAACATGATCAAGATCATCTTTGTGTAATTCTACATGTTGTGTTTGTTGGGATCCGATGAGTATTGATACTATGTCAAGTTGATGTGCTGAATTATTATCTTTATGTTATCTCTATGTTGTTTATGATCTTGCATGCTCTCCGTTGCTAGTAGATATCTTGGCCGAGTAGATGCTAGTGACTCCAAGAGGGAGTATTTATGCCCGATAGTTGGGTTCATGCCTCTAGTAATCTGGGGGAGTGACAGAAACCTCTAAGGTTGTAGTATGTGTTGTTGCCACTAGGGAGAAAACAACATTCTTGTGTTCAAGGACATTTGCATTGTTTACATTACGCACTTTGCTTAAGGCAATAATCTGTTGTTCGCAACTTAATACCCGATGGTTGCTCGGACGACATCCGGAGGGTGGATTATTAGTCATATATGCAGTTGGATTACGGTCTATGTATGTTGTCGTAATGCCCAGAGTGAATCTCATAGTGATCCTCATAACATATGTACACTATCTTTATTCTATCAATTGCCCATCTGTAATTTGTTTACCCAGCATGCTGTTATTTATCTTATGGAGAGACACCACTAGTGAACTGTGGACCCCGGTTGGCAAGGGTATAGATAATAGAGCCCGATAGTTGAGTACCCCTGAGGCCCGTTAAGCTAGGCCCAATTATAACGTTAGCCAAAATACGAGTTCATATCGTATGTCGATATTGTAATCTATATCGGATCCCTCCCGATCCCTATGACCTGGCCACCTATATAGGGGCCAGGAGGGGACGGTAAGGGACAGATTGAAAGCAAGCTAGGTTCTACACCCACGTTTACTTTCGATATACACCTTGTTTGATTGATTTCACCTTCGAGTTCATCCAACGCCCTGTCTCCCCGATCCTAAGTCCTTCATCTAGGACATTTGTCGAGTTAACCCTCGTCAATTGGCGCCGACCGTGGGGACTCTGGGTGTTGGAATCATGAATTCGACGGCTTTTTCGCTTTTAGCCAACAGAAATCTAGAAGTCGACAAAAGTCAAGAGTTGGAGCTGACGATCGGAAGTTTAAGCTTCTACGTTGGACCTTCGGGTCCAACTCGCCTTTCGGACCTGACGAAACCAGGTCCGTCGGCAAGCAAAGCGGAGAGAATCACAATATCAGGATCATCTGTAGGCTCTTCTAGCGAGGTAAACTCGCCGGTCAGTCTCACAGCAACAGAAGATATGTAGGAGAAACTCGAGGAATTCAACGAAACCCGGGAAAAATCTGAGGTGGAAGCAACAGCGGTTAAAACTCATGATAGTTCAAGGGACTTTGCCATCGAAAGCAGTGGCGTCTCCAGAAGCATACATCAGTTATGCATTATTATCACTGAAGCAGCAGAAGAGGATAATCACGAAGGCAACAAAGAGGTCGACCTGCAAGTCAACAATCCAAGAAGTAACAGCAAAAAGGAAAAGGAGAAAATTCACGTTTCAACCGGAGAGTGGAGAATCATCATGTCAGCCATCAATCACAGCACAGAGGTACCCGTGATACGTCTCCAACGTATCTATAATTTTTGATGCCCCATGCTTGTTTTTACACCATTTGCCTATTGTTTCGTTACACTTCGTGGCACTTTTATGCATTTTCCGGAACTAACCTATTAACGAGTTGCCACAGTGCCAGTTCCCTATTTTCTTCTGTTTTTGTGTTTCAGAAGTGATACACAGGAAATATTCTCGGAATTGGACGAAACAAGTTCCTGAAGTCTTATTTTACCCGGAAGCTTCCAGAGATCCGAAGGAGAGAAGGAGAGGGGCCACCAGGGGCCCACACGCCAAGGTGGCGCGGCCAGCCCCTGGCCCGCGCCACCAAGGTGTGAGGCCACCTGGCCCCACTCCTGACATCGCCCCTTCGCCTATAAAGACCACCCGATCAATTTTCCAGAACACATCGCGATCCGCCGCCGCCGTCGACCCGAAGATCGGGAGGGTCCAGAAGCTCTTCCCGGCACCCTGCCAGAGAGGGGAATCGCCATCGGAGGTCTTCTTCATCGCCATGCTTGCCTCCGGAGCGATGAGTGAGTAGTCTACCTTGGACTATGGGTCCATAGCAGTAGCTAGATGGTTGTCTTCTCCACCATGTGCTTCATGTTTAGATCTCATGAGCTGCCCTACATGATTGAGATCACCGTTATGTAATTCTACATGTTTGGTTTGTTGGGATCCGATGAATATTGGTGTTTATGATTGAGTTGTTGTACTGAATATTATCTTATGTTATCTCTATGTTGTTTATGATCTTGCATGCTCTCCGTTGTTAGTAGCTATCTTGGCCGAGTAGTTGCTAGTGACTCCAAGAGGGGGTATTTATGCTCGATAGTGGGTTCATGCCTCTATTTAACCTGGGGGAGTGACAGAAACCTCTAAGGTTGTAGATGTGCTGTTGCTACTAGGGAGAAAACAACATTCATATGCTCAAGGGCATATGCTTTGTTTACATTACACACTTTGCTTAATGCAATTATCTGTTGTTCGCAACTTAATACTCATGGGGTGTTCAGATTGATATCCCCGGGAGTGGATTTTTAGTCATAGATGCAGTTGGATGGCGGTCTATCTATTTTGTTGTAATGCCCAGAGTAAATCTCATAGTGATCTTCTTGACATATCACATTTATCTTTATTCTATCAATTGCCCAACTGTAATTTGTTTACCCAGCATGTGTTATTTATCTTATGGAGAGACACCACTAGTGAACTGTGGACCCCGGTCCTATTTCCATCATATTGCTATTACCTGTTTACTTTACTCGCATACTCTACTATTTTCCACTCGATACGCTCATAACCTTTGTTTCAAGCAAACCGGTGAGATTGACAACCTCATCGCAAGTTGGGAACAAAGTATTTGGTTGTGTGTGTGCAGGTTCCGCGTTGCAGCTAGCAAGCAAAGCTTGGACGAGGCGCCATATATAAATTGTCTGAAGCTGTCACAAACTAGCAAGCATCACCTTCATTCGTCATTGTCTGCTTTTCTCCTGAACAATAAACCTTGGTTTCTTAACTGAGGGAAAACAAGCTGCTATACTCATCATACCTTCCTCTTGGGGTTCCCAACGGGCTGGTCATTCACCACGCACAAGGACCTCTGATCTCCCACATCAACTTGGAGTATCAACCCGCAGATTCAAGGAGAGAAGTTCAGATGGGGTATCAATACGCGCTGCACCAGCACAAGAAGAAGCTAAGGGAGGAAAGAGGCATGCTCATGAGAAGCCGAGATGACAATAGTACGTCAAGTGGAGGATACTGGGGCAAGTACAGCGATGCATCAGAGTACAACATGGAAAGGCGCAGAGACCCGAAGCATAACAGGAGGACAACAACACAGACAAGAGAAGAAAGCTATGCGAAAAGTCTAAGCGCGCAGCAGTCAGAAGAGGAAGAAGACTTCGTGCAAGAAATACCAGAAGCAGCGTTGGTAGCAGCCCAAGCGTACCTACTAACCACACAACCAGAGCCTGGAGATCCGCGGGAGCACATGCATCAGGCCGCAATACGAAGCCTCGGGTTGATAGAAGACAAGTTAATGGGAAAACTTCCAGGGGAAAAGGCGACACACCATAAGGAAAGGCGAAAGGAAGAATTCAAGCGCAAGTCCTCGCGAAACGAATCCAGTGAGTTATCAGGTGATGAGAGGCGACAAAAACGGCTGGAGGACTGATGTCTACGCACTTCTATTCTTGTAGACACTTGTTGGGCCTCCAAGTGCAGAGGTTTGTAGAACAGCAGCAAGTTTCCCTTAAGTGGATCACCCAAGGTTTATCGAACTCAGGGAGGTTAGAGTTCAAAGCTATCCCTCTCAAGCAACCCTGCAATTACGATACAGAAAGTCTCTTGTGTCCCCAACACACCCAATACACTTGTCAGATGTATAGGTGCACTAGTTCGGCGAAGAGATAGTGAAATACAAGTGGTATAGATGATTATAAGTAGCAAACGTGATGTGAAATAAATATCGCTGCGAGCAAACAAGTAACAAAATAGAAAGTAAACGGTGTGCAAAGCTTGGAAACAAGGCCTAGGGATCATACTTTCACTAGTGGACACACTCCCAACAATATAACATGATTGAACAAATAAACAACTTCTCTCCACTATGGTACTCTGAATTACTCTCCTATTGAATAACACTAATCATTGTGTAGTGGCTACAGAAGCACCCCTTAAAGTTCATCAAGTACTTGACAAACACCACTCATAGAGATATCCAAATCAGATCACAACTCAAGATAGACATCATTGCAACTTAGACCAAGTACTAACACGGTGCACACACTGTCAACATTACACCATGAAAGGAGGAATAGATCACTCAATACTATCATAGTAATAATTACTCTCATAATCCACAAGAGATCACAATCATACCCTAAACCAAGTACCACCATGATGCATGCACTGTCACCGTTACACCATGGCAGGAGGAATAGATTACTTTAATAACATCACTAGAGTACACTATAATAATTAAGCATAGGAGTAGCATAATATCTGAATAATAACATCTACTTGTTCAACATGATACAAAGCTCACGATCATATAAAGATCACATCATGGGAGAGAGAGGTGAACCACATAGCTACCGGTAGAGCCCTTAGCCCCGGGGATGAACTACTCCCTCCTCATCATAGGAGACAGCAAGGTTGATGGAGATGGCGGTGAGGTCGATGGAGACGGCGGAGACGGCGATGGAGATCGATGGAGATGGCTCCGGGGGCACTTCCCCGTCCCGGCAGGGTGCCGGAACAGAGACTTCTGTCCCCCGAAATTCGTCGGCGACGGCGGCGGAACTACGGAACTCTTTCTGGAAAATTGCCGACTCTCTTAGGGTTTTCCGTCCCGAGGTTTTATATAGGCGAAGGGGCGATGTCAGAGGGCTGCCAGGGCCTCCTCACACAGGGGCGGCGCGGCCAGGGCCTGGGCCACGCCAGCCCTGTGTGAGGGAGGCCTGTGGCCCCTCTTCTTCCTCTCTTCGGATGTCTGGATGCTCCCGGGAAAAATAAGTCTTCTGGCTTTTGTTTCGTCCAATTCCGAGAATATTTCCTGTGTATCACTTCTGAAACACAAAAACAGCAGAAAACAGGAAACTGGCACTGTGGCACTTGTTAATAGGTTAGTTCCGGAAAATGCATAAAAGTGCCACGAAGTGTAACGAAACATCGGGTAAATGGTGTAAAAACAAGCATGGAGCATCAAAAATTATAGATACGTTGGAGACGTATCAGCATCCCCAAGCTTAACTCCTGCTCGTCCTCGAGTAGGTAAGTGATAACAAAAGAAATAATTTTTGAGGTGACATGCACCTACACAATCTTGATCATATATGTAAGCATTGTGAGCTGGGATCATAAGAACTTAAAACATGAGCATGAAAGATATAATCTTGACAATAGAAACTTAGCAACCATGTTATAACATGAAAATGAACACAAACAAAAGATCATGAAAATGAAACAATGAAAGTCAAACGTGTGTTCCAATCATAAGGAAAAACATACAAATGGTTTTCAGCTTGTCCTTCGAAGAGAGCAAAACATAAATGCATAGGACACCTTCAAGTTTTAAGAGGGCGACTAGATACAAATAATTTAAGAACAAGTGAAACCAACAATATGAATCAATCAATGAACTTTGGGACAATGCATATTACACTAAGAATGACAACTATGCTCTCTTAATGGTGCATAAAGAAAGAAGGTGGTGACTCAACATAAAAGTAAAAGAAAGGCCCTTCGCGGAGGGAAGCAGTGATTAAACATGTGCTAGAGCTTTTCATTTGTAAAACAAAGATATAAAACTTGGGTTTTGAGAGGTGGTTGCTTTTGTCAACGACTGGCAATGGGGTTCTTACTATCTTCCATACAAAAATGAAGCAAGTTTTTGAGAGAGAGATTGGCACTTTTTGTGCTCTTTTTATAAACTTGGCACTCCTCCCCACCTTTTTTCCTTTCTCAAACCATGGCTAACCGATTCCATCGGGTGCCCACCAACATTCACATTCCATGGAGGAGTGCCTTTTTTTCTTTCTTTTTGTCTCTTTTTTTTCTTTTTGGAATAAGCAATATGGAAGATAGCAAATCCAACCACTACGTCCCCATGAGCTGAAAACAGTGTCACAAAACGAGGAGTGTTTTGAAGGTTTTTGAAAGGTAGCACATGAAATTTTTACTTTGGAATGGCTTACAAATACCATGCATAGGAATTTATAGTGGACACAATGGCAAACTTGGTTTTTAGGAGTTGGATGCACGAGTAGAGCTCATACTCAGTACAAGGCGAGGGCTAGCAAAAGACTGGGAGCGACCAAGTAAGAGAGCAATAACGGCCATAATCATGCAAAGCGACAAAGCAACATTAAAAGAAGCATAAGATGGCATCAAAAGTCAAAAACTAAATGATCATAGAGGCTATAGGCGACTTATTTTGTAGTCAACATGGTGTAAGCATGTGCCAAGTCAACCCAAATAAAGCATCAAAGGAGAAAACCAAATAAATGCTTCCATATAATAAAAACAACGCATGATTTTTTCAAAGGCTCATTAAGCAATCTCAGTTATTTGAGACAAGTCATGCTACAGCAAAACCACTAAGCATACTATCCAAAAGACATCAAGCATGACATGAAAAAGCCTAGGCCGCAGTCTACACAAGCTCCTTCTTGTACCACTATTTTGCACAAAGCTTTTTCTCTTTTCCAACACCATTTGAAATTTTTATAAACACCTCTTTTGATGAAAACCAATAAAGATCAGAGGCAAAAAATACACCTTGATGAAAAGATATGACAAGGTCTGAGCAAAAATCAAGGCAAAAAATGCAAGCTAAACACAGTAGCAGAAAAAGAGAACACTCGTTGAACGATAAGAGTGAAAACTAGAGTGTTCTTGGCAAATGAAAAGCGAGTTCATCTCCTCCAAAAAGAACATGATGTGATCTAACCATTTATTACAGCAAACAAAACAAAACAAAACTAAAAACTAAAATAACTGACGCTCCAAGAAAAACACATAGTGCATGAAGCAATAAAAATATAGTGTCTTGAAAGGTGACCTGATTTTTGCCGATGAAGAAGGGGTGCCTCGGGGGCATCCCCAAGCTTTGACGCTTGTACTTCTTGGATATTTCTTGGGGTGATGCATGGGCATCCCCAAGCTTGAGCTTTTGTCCATTCTTCAACTCATCTCATCATTCTCCAATCCCTACACTTGAAAATTTCCTTCATACAAAACTAAACACAAATCTATTAGCAACATTAGTGTAGGCATAACATATAATCAACCTATTTTTGCTTCAGGTTTCAACTCAAAACCACCACATATAAAGCATATACTACTGTAGCAACTTCCCCAAAAGTTCCATGATCAAAAGAACTCAAAAGAAAGCGATAAAGTGGCAAACACAAATATTGGCAGAAATCTGTCAAAACTGAACAGCTGACAAAGGTCGAATTTTTGAGGGGTTTTCTGTTGCTGAAATCAAAAAGTGTTCAACTAATGAAAGTTTGGATATAACCTGGGGCATATGCACAAGAAATCGCAGGTCCAAAAGATAAACAGAGAATTTATACGAATTTTTACGGTGCAGCACCGAAAACAGTTTCAGGACAGCAACATCCCCAAATCTTTACCTCGCTCGAATTAGAGGCTTCTCTTGGCACAAAAATGAAATAAAAAGGATAAGGAGCGGTTATTACAGTAGTAATAACTTCCAAGACTCAAATAAAAGAAAAAGTACTGAAAATAAACAATGGGTTATCTCCCAAAAGTGCTTTTCTTTAACGCCTTTGAGCTAGGCGCAGTAATTTGCAAAGATGCTCATGTGGGCGCCATATAAGAGCTTGAGGCAAATGCGCCATATAGGAACTTAAAGCAATAGAGAGCATCAAAAAGCAAGTGTGAAAGACATTTATATCTGAACCACTTCCTATGCATAGGAATCTTGTAAGAAAATAAATCAACGAGGCACATAGTAGCAAGCATGGATAGATAAAACAAGTGCCACTTCAAGAATTGCAACATAAAGAGGGGATACTTAATATTGTTGAGATCCATCAAACCATGTTTCCCTCTCTCATAATAACTTTCAGTAGCATCATGAATAGAACTAACAATATAACTATCACATAAAACATCCCTATCATGAGCCACATGCATAAAAGAATTAATACTCACCACAGGAACAATAGTAGTACGAGCAGATTCAACAGAATAATTATTCTCATCACCATAATCATCATAAATAGGAGGCATATTGTAATCATAACTAATTTTATCCTCAATAGTAGGTGAACTGAAAATATTATACTCATCATCATAGCCATCATAAACTAGAGGTTTAGTATCATCACAAGCTAAAGAACAGCTATTTCGCAAAGCATATTCTTCAAACATATCATCATAAGAAGGAACATCACATATGGGAGATAAAATATCATCAGAGCAAACTTTCTCCACTAAAGCTGGGGAACTAAAAATATCATGCTTAACAAAACCAGCTTCCCCAAGCTTAGACTTTTCTATAGCATTATCAACAACGGTGTTCAAAGCATTCATACTAACAACACTATTAGCATGCAAATTAAGCTCCAAAAGTTTTTCAATTTTCTCTTCAAACACTTCATATCTAAATTTAGGAAAAAGACTACAGAACTCTTTGTTTTCCATTAAGCCTAACTAGTGAAAATAAAAACAAAAAACAAAAAGATGTAATTGCAGAATCTAAAGGAAATAACTCCGAGCACTCACACAGGAGGATGCGAGTACATTTTACCTTACCTCCCCGGCAACGGCGCCAGAAAAGAGCTTGATGTCTACGCACTTCTATTCTTGTAGACACTTGTTGGGCCTCCAAGTGCAGAGGTTTGTAGAACAGCAGCAAGTTTCCCTTAAGTGGATCACCCAAGGTTTATCGAACTCAGGGAGGTTAGAGGTCAAAGCTATCCCTCTCAAGCAACCCTGCAATTACGATACAGAAAGTCTCTTGTGTCCCCAACACACCCAATACACTTGTCAGATGTATAGGTGCACTAGTTCGGCGAAGAGATAGTGAAATACAAGTGGTATAGATGATTATAAGTAGCAAACGTGATGTGAAATAAATATCGCTGCGAGCAAACAAGTAACAAAATAGAAAGTAAACGGTGTGCAAAGCTTGGAAACAAGGCCTAGGGATCATACTTTCACTAGTGGACACACTCCCAACAATATAACATGATTGAACAAATAAACAACTTCTCTCCACTATGGTACTCTGAATTACTCTCCTATTGAATAACACTAATCATTGTGTAGTGGCTACAGAAGCACCCCTTAAAGTTCATCAAGTACTTGACAAACACCACTCATAGAGATATCCAAATCAGATCACAACTCAAGATAGACATCATTGCAACTTAGACCAAGTACTAACACGGTGCACACACTGTCAACATTACACCATGAAAGGAGGAATATATCACTCAATACTATCATAGTAATAATTACTCTCATAATCCACAAGAGATCACAATCATAGCCTAAACCAAGTACCACCATGATGCACGCACTGTCACCGTTACACCATGGCAGGAGGAATAGATTACTTTAATAACATCACTAGAGTACACTATAATAATTAAGCATAGGAGTAGCATAATATCTGAATAATAACATCTACTTGTTCAACATGATACAAAGCTCACGATCACATAAAGATCACATCATGGGAGAGAGAGGTGAACCACATAGCTACCAGTAGAGCCCTTAGCCCCGGGGATGAACTATTCCCTCCTCATCATAGGAGACAGCAAGGTTGATGGAGATGGCGGTGAGGTCGATGGAGATGGCGGAGACGGCGATGGAGATCGATGGAGATGGCTCCGGGGGCACTTCCCCGTCCCGGCAGGGTGCCGGAACAGAGACTTCTGTCCCCCGAAATTCGTCGGCGACGGCGGCGGAACTACGGAACTCTTTCTGGAAAATTGCCGACTCTCTTAGGGTTTTCCGTCCCGAGGTTTTATATAGGCGAAGGGGCGATGTCAGAGGGCTGCCAGGGCCTCCTCACACAGGGGCGGCGCGGCCAGGGCCTGGGCCGCGCCAGCCCTGTGTGAGGGAGGCCTGTGGCCCCTCTCCTTCCTCTCTTCGGATGTCTGGATGCTCCCGGGAAAAATAAGACTTCTGGCTTTTGTTTCGTCCAATTCCGAGAATATTTCCTGTGTATCACTTCTGAAACACAAAAACAGCAGAAAACAGGAAACTGGCACTGTGGCACTTGTTAATAGGTTAGTTCCGGAAAATGCATAAAAGTGCCACGAAGTGTAACGAAACATCGGGTAAATGGTGTAAAAACAAGCATGGAGCATCAAAAATTATAGATACGTTGGAGACGTATCAAGGACGCAAGAAACATAATAGCACAAGCATGAGTGAACAACTCACGCTATGCGTGGAAAGAGGAAAATTACGAAGACGATGAAAAAGAGATGGGCGCATTATGCTTTACCCGCAGGGTTCGCAAGATGCGGGTACCTAAAGGTTTTAAGTTGCCGCACGACCAAGAAAAGTATGATGGTTCGCAAGAACCCACTCTATGGCTGTCAGATTACCTACAAGCAGTAGAGATTTTAGGAGGAACAAGAGCAACAGCCATGCAAAGTTTGCAGTTACACCTCACCGGCGCAGCACGGTCATGGTTGAATACCCTACCCAACGATTCCATCGGGAGTTGGGGAGAGTTAGAAAATCAATTTGCAAGAAATTTTCGCTCAACATATAAGCGCCCGGCGTCATTGGAGGAAATCAAGGCGTGCATACAAAAGAAAGGCGAAACCCTACGCTCTTACATACAACGCTGGAGTGTAATCAAAAATTCAGCTGAAGACGTCTCCGACGAAAGAGCAATAGATGCTTTTTCGGCAGAACTTCGTCGTTTGGACCTCATGGAAGAAATAGGGAGAGCAAGGCCAAGGACAGTGTCAGAACTAAAGGAAGTAGCAAACAGATTTGCCGATGGAGAAGATGCGTATAACAACAAAAGGGGGCGTTCACCAGAAGTCGACAAAACAAGCAGGCAAAGGAGAACATACCGCAATAGCGACAACTATGGAAGGCGAAATCAGATAGCCGCGGGATATGAAGGAAGGAATGAGGAAGGCTATGAAAACAAAGAGTTTCAAACAAGAGATAGTAGAGGAAAAGAGAAATCAAGGTACTCGGGTCCTTCGGCAGAAGACATGCTATACGGTCCTTGTCGCATCCATTATGCGTACCTAGATGGGAAACGAGTTTCCAACCACCATATGAAGGATTGCAGAACCTTCTTAAGGTTGCAAAATGCCATGGATTCAAGCCAAGGAAAACGACAGGGAGGAAAAAGCGCGAGTCAAGGATATCAAATGCAACAACTCGCAAAACAGTTGGAGTCCAAGGTATATATATCAGCAATGATTCAACCAGTACCAAAGTCAAAGAAAGAAAGGAAGAGCATATCTAGACAGGTCAACTTGGCAATATCATCACCACCAGCTACTACAGAGTACTTGAAGTGGTCCAATCAACCAGTCAGATTTAGCAGAGCAGACCACCCGAGGAAAGTTCCCAGGCCAGGGCACGCTCCAATGGTACTAAAGGCGCAAATAGGGGGATATGACATCGGGAGAGTATTCATGGATGCAGGAAGTGGCATAAACTTAATATACGCGAGAACTCTAAGGGCAATGTGCATCTCACTGGAAAGTCTAAAGCCAACAGATTGTTCTTTCCATGGAATAGTGCCAGGTAGCGCAAATTACCCTCTCGGGAAAATAGAACTCGACGTTTGCTTTGGCAATAGCAACAATTATCATAGAGAGAAACTGGAGTTCGAAGTCATGGATTGGCCTTCACAGTATCATGCAATCCTAGGGCGCCCAACATTTGCAAAATTCATGGCAGTACCTCACTACGCATATCTCACGCTCAAAATCCCAGGACCCAAAGGAACAATCACGGTACAGGGCAGCTTTGAAGTATCCAACACTTGTGACAAGGAATTCAATAGGTTAGCACAAACCTTTGGTATGATAGCAGAATACGCAAGGTTGAAAGGCGAAACCGAGCACAATGTGCTACCCGACGTCGGATGATCCCTGCCAGATCAGGCTTTCGACGCAACGCAAGACTCGAAGAAAATCCAGGTCTACCCCACGGACCCGAACAAGACTACCTCCATAGCAGTAAATCTGGATTCTGCATAGGAAAGCGCGCTCGTTGAGTTCCTCCGTGAGCACTAAGAAATCTTCGCCTGGTGTCCTTCAGATATGCCAGGGGTTCCCAGGGAACTCGTTGAGCATGCACTAAACGTCGATCCCAAAGCGAAGCCAGTCAAGCTACCATTGAGAAGATTTGATGAACCCAAAAGGAAAGCAATAGCATCCAAGCTACACAGACTAGAAAACGCAGGGTTCATCCGAGAAATCAAAGCGTCGACTTGGGTATCTAATCCAGTTATAGTCCCCAAGAAAAATACAGACGTGCAACGAGTGTGTGTCGACTATACGTCTCTCAACAAGCACTGTCCAAAGGATCCCTTCCCTCTACCACGCATTGGCCAGATAATTGACTCAACAGCGGGGTGTGCAAGACTTTCCTTCCTGGACGCATATTCTGGATACAACCAGATCAAATTAAAGAAAGAAGATGAGGAAAAATAGCTTTCATAACACCTTACGGCGTGTTCTGCTACCAAGTCATGCCTTTCGGCTTAAAAAACGCAGGAGCAACCTACCAAAGGATGATGCAAAATTTCCTTGGAAGTCAAATAGGACGAAACATTCAAGTCTACATCGACGACGTGGTCATCACCACAAGAAAAGAGGAGTCACTAATCAGTGATCTGGCAGAAACCTTCGACAACTTAAATAGGTACAAGCTCAAGCTTAACCCGATAAAATGCTCTTTTGGGGTATCTGCAGGGCAACTCCTGGGATTCCTGGTATCCGCAAGAGGAATAGAGGCAAACCCAGAGAAGATCCAAGCAATATTAACGATGGGGAAGCCAACAAAATTGCACGATGGACAGAAGCTCGCAGGGCGCGTCGCGGCACTAAGTCGATTCGTTGCAAGGCTAGGAGAAAAAGCGCTCCCTTTCTATGCATTGATGAAAAAATCAGATGGCAAATTCGAGTGGACGGAAGAAGCGGACTCAGCTTTCGCACAACTGAAAAAAATGCTTTCCACACCACCGGTGTTGGTCGCACCAAAGGAAAAGAAGCCATTACTACTATACATTGCAGCAACACATCAAGTGGTGAGCACAGTATTAGTAGTCGAAAGAAGTGAAGAGGGAAAAGCTCATGGAGTCCAACGACCAGTATATTTTGTCAGCGAGGTGCTATCTCCAACAAAGCAAAGGTACCCGCACTACCAGAAACTTGCATACAGTGTATTCACAACATCACGAAAACTACGGTAATATTTTGCGGTGCATCCAATCATAGTGGTCAACGAAGCACCACTATCCAATATATTGAACAACCCTTCAGCAACAGGACGTGTCTCCTTATGGGGAATTGAGTTATCATTCCTGGACATCACGTATGAAAAGCGGAAGGCGATCAAGTCCCAAGTTTTACCAGATTTCACAGCAGAGTGGCTGGAGTTACAAAGTACAGGGCCACCAGATTTATCGAGTGTGTGGACAATGTATTTCGACGGATAAAAAAGAATCCAAGGTGCAGGAGAAGGAGTAGTCCTGATATCACCACAAGGCGACAAGTTTAAGTACGTGCTAAGGATGAGTTTTCCTCAAGCTTCTAACAATGAAGCCGAATACGAGGCGCTGCTCCATGGGATGAAAATGGCTAAAGCATGCGGAGCAATGCTACTCGTGTGATGGCGCCAAAAAAGACTGTGGCATTTAGTTGACGTGGGAGCAGTAAGTCCTTGTGCGTGGTGATGACCAGCCCGTTGGGAACCCCAAGAGGAAGGTATGATGAGTGTAGCGGCTAGTTTTCCCTCAGTTAAGAAACCAAGGTTTATCGATCAGGAGAAGAGAGACGATGACGACTGAAGGTGTTTGTGGAACCTGCACACACACAAACAAATACTTTGTCCCCAACTTGCGATGAGGTTGTCAATCTCACCGGTTTGCTTGAAACAAAGGTTATGAGTGTATCGAGTGGAAAACAGTAGTAATATGCGAGTAAAGTAAACAGTGCAGGAAAAGTAAACAGGTGATTGCAATATGATTAAAATATGACTGGGGTCCACAGTTCACTAGTGGTGTCTCTCCATAGATAAAATAACATGCTGGGTAAACAAATTACAGTTGGGCAATTGATAGAATAAAGATAACGTGATATGTCAAGAAGATCACTATGAGATTCACTCTGGGCATTACAACAAAATACATAGACCGCCATCCAACTGCATCTATGACTAATAATCCACCCCCGGGGATATCATCCGAACACCCTAGAAGTATTAAGTTGCGAACAACAGATAATTGCATTAAGCAAAGTGTGTAATGTAAACAAAGCATATGCCCTTGAGCATATGAATGTTGTTTTCTCCCTAGTAGCAACAGCACATCTACCACCTTAGAGGTTTCTGTCACTCCCCCAGGTGAAATAGAGACATGAACCCACTATCGAGCATAAATACCCCCTCTTGGAGTCACTAGCAACTACTCGGCCAAGATAGCTACTAACAACGGAGAGCATGCAAGATCATAAACAACATAGAGATAACAAAAGATATAATTCAGTACAGCAACTTAATCATAAACACCAATATTCATCGGATCCCAACAAACCAACATCATAGAATTACATAACGGTGATCTCAATCATGTAGGGCAGCTCATGAGATCTAAACATGAAGCACATGGTGGAGAAGACAACCAGCTAGCTACTGCTATGGACCCATAGTCTAAGGTAGACTACTCACTCATCGCTCCGGAGGCAAGCATGGCGATGAAGAAGACCTCCGGTGGCGATTCCCCTCTCCGGCAGGGTGCCGGGAAGAGCTTCTGGACCCTCCCGATCTTCGGGTCGACGGCGGCGGCGGATCGCGATGTATTCTGGAAAACTGATCAGGCCCTTAGGTTTTTCTCGTCAGGGGGTATATATAGGCGAAAGGGCGATGTCAGAGGGGAGACCACGGCCCCTCACGTGGGCCCGGCGCGGCCAGGGGGGTGGCCGCGCCGCCCCTGTGTGTGGGGGCCACGTGGCCCTCCTCCGTCAGGTCTTCGGATGTTTGGGAGCTTCCCCGTAAAATATGACTTCAGGAACTTGTTTCGTCCAATTCCGAGAATATTTCCTGTGTATCACTTCTGAAACACAAAAACAGCAGAAAACAGGAAACTGGCACTGTGGCACTTCGTTAATAGGTTAGTTCCAGAAAATGTATAAAAGTACCACTAAGTGTAACGAAACAATAGGCAAATGGTGTAAAAACAAGCATGGAGCATCAAAAATTATAGATACGTTTGAGACGTATCAAGCAACTCGACTAAAAATATTTGGGGACTCGAATCTCGTCGTCCAACAAGTAATGAGCAAGTGCGATGCCATCAGCGACAATATGACAGCATACAGAAATCTATATTATTACCTTGAGGGAACATTTGACGGATGTGAAGTTTCACATGTCAGTAGAGCTAGCAACGAGGAAGCCGACAATTTAGCAAATATCGGGTCCCAGTGCTTACCCGTACCACAAGGAGTTTTTTGGGAAGAAATCATAGAAAGATCAATTAAAAGCAACAAAGTCTCGACTATAGGAGAGCGAGTCCAGCACCAAGCCACAGGCTCGGGGGCTGGTAATAACGGGACAGCTGAACCCGAAGAAGTCATGATGATCGAGGAAACTTGGATGCAACCGTACTTGGCTTACATGGTAAACAAAACACTACCCAAAGATACAGTACAAGCGAAAAGGATAATATGACGATCCAAGGCTTTCGTCGTGTTGCAAGAAAAATTATACAAGAGAAGTATAACAGGCGTTTTGCAACGGTGCGTTACTCCTCAAGAAGGGCAAGAAATCTTAAAGGACATCCACGCGGGGGTATGTGGACATCATGCTAGCAGCAGAGCCATTGCAGCAAAAGCCTTTGGTGCAGGATTTTATTGGCTCACAGCCATTGAAGACGCGAAAGATATAGTAAGGAAGTGCGAGGCCTGTCAACGTTTCGCATCTCGACCACATGCACCAGCAGCGGAGTTGCAACCAATACCATTATCCTGGCCCTTCGCACAATGGGGTCTTGATATGGTGGGAAAACTACACAAATCTTGGCCAGGAGGGCATGTTTATATGCTGGTAGCAGTCAACAAATTCACCAAGTGGGTAGAGGCAGCCCCCGTGACAACCCAAGATTCTACAGCGGCAATCAACTTCATCAAGTCAATAGTTTTTCGCTTCGGAGTACCGCACAGTATCATCACAGACAACAGGACAAACTTCACATCGAAGGAGTTCAAGAGTTACTGTGAAAGTTTAGGAATCAAGTTGAAATTCGCATATGTGGCACATCCAAAGACAAATGGGCAAGTCGAGAAAGCCAATGGCTTGATATGCAATGGGATAAAGAAAAGGCTGTTAGCACCCCTTGAAAAAGCCAAGCACGCTTGGGTAGATGAGCTACCCTCCGTGCTTTGGAGTCTCCGAACTACACCTAACGCAGCTACTCAAGAAACTCCTTTCTTCCTGGTCCATGGCGCAGAAGCCGTTCTTCCAGTCGAGATCACCCATGAAGCTCCAAGAATCACAGCATATGATGAGGCAACTTCCACAGAAGCACTTCAGGATGATGTCGATGCACTCGACGAAGCAAGAGATGTAGCACTAGCGAGAGCTACTCAATATCAGCAAAATCTACGAAACTACCTGACGAGAGTTAACTCGACAAATGTCCTAGATGAAGGACTTAGTATCGGGGAGATATGGCGTCGGATGAACTCGAAGGTAAGGTTAGTCGAAATAGGTGTATATCAAAAATAAACTTGGGTGTTGAACCTAGCTTGCTTTCAATCTGCCCTACACCATCCCCTCCTGGCCCCTATATATAGGTGGCCAGGTCTTGAGGATCGGGTAGGGTCCGATACAGATTACAATATCAACATACGGTAAGGACTCGTATCTCGACTATCATTACGATTGGGCCTAGCTTAACGGGCCTCAGGGGTACTCAACTAACGGGCTCTATTAGCTATACCCTTGTCAGTAGCCCCTGAGATTCTACCAGAATTGCAGATTCAGGTTGAATCTCTAATCTTTAAATCTTCGACTTGATCAATTCTTCGACTTCTTCATATCTTCAAATCTTTGACTTGGTCTTTCGACTTATTTTTATGATAATATCTCGCAAGGGGTTTTGATGAACAAGCATGACAACTCTGACGGATCAAGAGGTCAGTTAACTGCCGGAACAGATACTTGCCACCAACTACAAATTTAATCCCCTTGGATTTGAATTCGGGATACCGGTCAAACCCACTCTTTTGCCGCATTTAGGACTTACAAAGAATGAATCCCAGTGATTCTTAGGGTACCCAGTGCGTCCACCAGGATTTTCTTTGCATTGTACACACAGATACATACCAGCAGAGCGCATCCATGTGCGTATAACAGGCCACACAGGACGGATCCCGGGGTCTTACCTTCGTGATAAATCATGGCATTCGAGTTTCGTTGCGATAATGCAACTCGAGAATCTCATGTCGCAGTCCCTTTTGACTGATAAAATATCGAAGAATTTTATATTAACTTCTCCCACGTATCTCCCGATGGGAGTAATCGCTCTATATTTTGTCGACTACGTAGTTGAAGTTTGCATGTTTGATCAACTCATAGATTTCTTCATCTTTATTGCTGATTGTCTTATTTTCTATCGGGTGCGCGCTCAGCGCTCCCGATGGGAGTAGCCCCCGAGGCTATGGCTGGATACTTGTAGTCAATCATAGGCTAAAATTGACTTCTTCTTTCTTCTGCTTTTTCCTGTTTTGTAAGCCCCCGAGCCCAAGGCGAGGTTTTTTCATACCTTTCGATGATACATTTTTTTCTTTTGTTATTATCGTCTGCTATATGCAGAATTTACCTCCCTTGTAAATATGTTTAGGGGCCTTGCTATCACGGAGGCCCGTTAATATGTGCTTATAAATAAAGCAACTTTGGTGAGGGTAAAAACCCTAAACCTGATTCTTCCTCCGCCGCATCGTCTTCTTTTCCATCTAGGGTTTTTCTTCCCACTTTTCCATATGGCTGGTGCAGATGGGTCCCGTCTAGACCTTGGCCCTACGATGGTGCTGCGAGGTCGCGGCCGCCCCCGTGGCAGCAAAAACAAGACTATTCCTGCTGCTGTAGGATCATCGTCGTCCGCTCCGGCGAAGCGTCGTCCCGGCCGCCCACTGGGTAGTAAGAATAAACCAAAGGTGACTGGCGGCGCCCCAGGTCCAAGCGCTCCTCCTCCTGGTGCTTCTCCTGCTTCCCCCAGAATATTTTCTTTCTTTTGCATCGCCAACGCGCAGTGCCACGAGATTCAGCGCTTGCCGCTGAATTTTACCAAGTTCATGGATGGGCGAGAACTGCGAGAAGCAGTTCTTTGTGAACAATCTGGTGGAGGAACTCCATATGAAGTGGAGGTTTGGTACGACGGCACCGGCGAGCAATACTTCAAGGGCGGCTGGTCACAGTTTGCCGAAGATCATGATCTCCACCAAGGCTTCTTCATTACTTTCGACTTCCATATCGGCACGTCAAAGTTTGACGTGAAAATCTACGATGGCACCCAGTGCCAGAAGGAGTATGAAGCCGAAGTTCACTTCCATTAGAACCTTCTTTATGTAATCTCTTTTTCTAGTTGCCTTGCCGCCATGCTATCTGTAATGAATACTCGTATTTTGCTTTGATGTTTTTAATAGACCATGGGAACAAATCGTTGCTCCGAGGCATGCTTTTATTTTTGTCGGGTTCTTTGTGAACCAATTATATTACTTTGAAGAGTATCGGGTTGTCTGCACAACCTAGTAATGTAAAAGATCTCCATATCGTGATAAAACTTTCTTTCGTACGACCCGAGGGTTGAAGCCCCCGAGCGGAGATGTAAAATATTTGTACAATTTGTCGAGTCCAACCCAAGGAGCCCGACCTATGGCCTCATGTTCTGGGTTCAGAGGGTTGACTTGAGTTTACTGATACCACTAGATTTCTTCTATGCGTAAAAACATCGCAGCTGCTCCGCATTCCATGGGTTGCTCTCATCTTTTCCTGTCTTCTTGTCTTGTAGTCGATAAGCTCATCCTGGTATCACTTCTGTGACGATGTAAGGTCCCACCCAAGGGGACTCTAGTTTGCCGTGGCTATCCTGCCTGAGTCGTAAGACTAAATCTCCCACCATAAAGGATCGTGGACGAACTCGACTATGGTAGTTCCGCAGGCTCTGTTGATACTACGTGGCTCTTTCTAATGCTTTATCTCTTGCTTCGTCTAGTGCATCGACATCGTCCTGTAACGCTTCTATTGATGTTACCTCATCGTATACCGTCACTCTTGGAGCTTCGTGTGTAACTTCAACTGGAAGCACGGCTTCTATGCCATGGACCAGGAAGAAAGGAGTTTCTTGAGTTGCTGCGTTAGGCGTGGTTCTTAAACTCCAAAGAACGGAGGGTAATTCATCTACCCAAGCGCTCTTCTCGAGAGGTGCTAAGAGCCTCTTTTTTATCCCATTGCATATTAGGCCATTGGCTTTTTCGACTTGCCCATTTGTCTTCGGGTGTGCTACGGATGCGAATTTGAGCTTGATTCTCAATCCTTCGCAATAACTCTTGAATTCCTTTGAAGTGAAGTTTGTCCCGTTGTCCATGATGATGCTATATGGTATACCAAAGCGGAACACTATTGACTTAATGAAATTGATTGCTGCTGTCGAATCTTGAGTTGTTACCGGGGCTGCTTCCATCCACTTGGTAAATTTGTCGACTGCTACTAGCATGTAAACGTGCCCTCCTGGCCAGGATTTGTGCAGCTTTCCTACCATATCTAGGCCCCATTGTGCAAAGGGCCAGGATAATGGTATTGGTTGCAACTCTGCTGCTGGGGCGTGCGCTCGAGATGCGAATCTTTGACATGCTTCACACTTCCGAACTATATCTTTCGCGTCTTCAATGGCTGTTAGCCAATAGAATCCTGCTCGAAACGCCTTTGCCGCTATGGCCCTGCTGCTAGCATGATGGCCACATACTCCGGCGTGTATATCTTTTAATATTACTTGCCCTTCTTGAGGTGTTACGCAACGCTGCAAAACGCCAGTTATGCTCTTTTTGTATAATTTCCCCTGCAACATGACAAATGCTTTTGATCGTCGAGTTATTCTCTTGGCTTCCACTGCATCTTCTGGTAACTGCTTATTTATCATGTATGCGAGATATGGCTGCATCCAGGTTTCCTCTATCATCATGACTTCTTCAGGTTCTGGCGCAGCCCCCGAGCCTGCTGCATAGGTTGAACTTTTGACGCTTTTTATCGACCTTTCCACTATTTCCTCCCAGAATACTCCAGATGGCACGGGCAAACACTGGGACCCGATATTTGCTAAGTTGTCAGCTTCTTCATTGCTATTTCTGCTGATGTGCGAGACTTCACATCCATCGAATGTTTCTTTGAGATAGTGATACAAGTTCTTGTAGGCCATCATATTGTCATTGATTGTGTCGCACCTGTTCATAACTTGTTGGACGACAAGGTTTGAATCCCCAAATATTTTTAGGCGAGTTGCTCCACATGCTTTGGCCATCTTCATTCCATGCAACAAAGCCTCGTATTCTGCTTCATTATTAGAGGCCTGCGGAAAACTCATCCTTAAAACGTACTTCAGCTTGTCGCCATGTGGCGATATCAAGATTACTCCTGCGCCTGCGCCTTGGACTCTCTTAGAACCATCGAAGTACATTGTCCAGACACTCGATAAATCTGGCGGTCCTGTGCTCTGCAGCTCCAGCCATTCTGCTGTGAAATCTGGTAAGATTTGCGACTTGATCACCTTCCTTTTTTCATACGTGATGTCCATGGGAGATAATTCGATTCCCCACAAAGAGACACGTCCTGTTGCTGAAGGATTGTTCAATATGTGCGATAGTGGCGCTTCATTGATCACTATAATTGGGTGCACCGCAAAGTATTGTCGCAATTTTCGTGCTGTTGTAAAAACACTATATGCAAGCTTTTGATAATGCGGGTACCTCTGTTTTGTCGGAGATAGTACTTCACTGATGAAATATATCGGCCTCTGGACACCGTGGGCTTTTCCTTCTTCACTTCTTTCGACTACTAGTACTGCACTCACCACCTGATGGGTTGCAGCGATGTAGAGTAGTAGTGGCTCCTTTTCTTTTGGTGCGACCAGCACTGGTGGCGTGGAGAGCACTTTTTTCAACTGCGCAAAAGCTGCGTATGCTTCTGCTGTCCACTCAAACTTATCATCTGACTTTTTCATGAGTGCGTAGAATGGGAGCGCCTTTTCTCCCAATCGAGCAACAAAACGACTTAGTGCCGCGACGCGCCCTGCGAGCTTCTGTACGTCGTGTAGTTTCGTGGGTTTCCCCATTGTTAAAATTGTCTGGATTTTCTCTGGGTTTGCCTCTATTCCCCGTGCTGACACCAGGAACCCTAAGAGTTGTCATGCCGATACACCGAAGGAACACTTTGTCGGATTAAGCTTAAGCTTGTACCTGCTCAGGTTGTCGAAGGTTTCTGCCAAGTCGCTGATAAGGGATTCCTCCTCTCTTGTAGTGATGACTACATCGTCAATGTAGACTTGGATGTTGTATCCTATTTGGCTCCCGAGGCAATTTTGCATCATCCATTGATAAGTTGCTCCTGCATTTTTTAGGCCGAACAACATTACTTGGTAGCAAAACACTCCGTACGGTGTGATGAAGGCTGTCTTTTCTTCGTCTTCTTTCTTCAATTTGATCTGGTTGTAACCAGAATATGCGTCCAAAAAGGAAAGCCTTGCGCATTGATACGTCTCAAACGTATCTATAATTTTTGATGCTCCATGCTTGTTTTTACACCATTTGTATATTGTTTCGTTACACTTAGTGGCATTTTTATACATTTTCCGGAACTAACCTATTAACGAAGTGCCACAGTGCCAGTTTCCTGTTTTCTGCTGTTTTTGTGTTTCAGAAGTGATACACAGGAAATATTCTCGGAATTGGACGAAACAAGTTCCTGAAGTCATATTTCACGGGGAAGCTTCCAAACATCCGAAGACCTGACGGAGTGGGGCCACGTGGGCCCCAGACACAGGGGCGGCGCGGCCACCCCCCTGGCCGCGCCAGCCCCGTGTGAGGGGGCGTGGTCCCTCCTCTGACATCGTCCCTTCGCCTATATATACCCCCTGACGAGAAAAACCTAAGGCCCGATCAGTTTTCCAGAATACATCGCGATCCGCCGCCGCCGTCGACCCGAAGATCGGGAGGGTCCAGAAGCTCTTCCCGGCACCCTGCCGGAGAGGGGAATCGCCACCGGAGGTCCTCTTCATCGCCATGCTTGCCTCCGGAGCGATGAGTGAGTAGTCTACCTTGGACTATGGGTCCATAGCAGTAGCTAGCTGGTTGTCATCTCCACCATGTGCTTCATGTTTAGATCTCATGAGCTGCCTTACATGATTGAGATCACCGTTATGTAATTCTATGATGTTGGTTTGTTGGGATCCGATGAATATTGGTGTTTATGATTAAGTTGCTGTACTGAATTATATCTTTTGTTATCTCTATGTTGTTTATGATCTTGCATGCTCTCCGTTGTTAGTAGCTATCTTGGCCGAGTAGTTGCTAGTGACTCCAAGAGGGGGTATTTATGCTCGATAGTGGGTTCATGTCTCTATTTCACCTGGGGGAGTGACAGAAACCTCTAAGGTGGTAGATGTGCTGTTGCTACTAGGGAGAAAACAACATTCATATGCTCAAGGGCATATGCTTTGTTTACATTACACACTTTGCTTAATGCAATTATCTGTTGTTCGCAACTTAATACTTCTAGGGTGTTCGGATGATATACCCGGGGGTGGATTATTAGTCATAGATGCAGTTGGATGGCGGTCTATGTATTTTGTTGTAATGCCCAGAGTGAATCTCATAGTGATCTTCTTGACATATCACGTTATCTTTATTCTATCAATTGCCCAACTGTAATTTGTTTACCCAGCATGTTATTTTATCTATGGAGAGACACCACTAGTGAACTGTGGACCCCGGTCCTATTTTAATCATATTGCAATCACCTGTTTACTTTTCCCGCACTGTTTACTTTACTCGCATATTACTACTGTTTTCCACTCGATACACTCATAACCTTTGTTTCAAGCAAACCGGTGAGATTGACAACCTCATCGCAAGTTGGGGACAAAGTATTTGTTTGTGTGTGTGCAGGTTCCACAAACACCTTCAGTCGTCATCGTCTCTCTTCTCCTGATCGATAAACCTTGGTTTCTTAACTGAGGGAAAACTAGCCACTACACTCATCATACCTTCCTCTTGGGGTTCCCAACGGGTTGGTCATCACCACGCACAAGGACTTACTGCTCCCACGTCAACTAAACGCCACAGTCTTTTCTGACGCCATCACACGAGTAGCAGCTTCTTTTTTGGCGCCGTTGCCGGGGAAGAGAGAAGACTTCTGCGAGGGGAGTTCTTCGCACACGCATTCTTTACTTTGTTATTTGTTTTGCTTTACTTTATTTTATTTTACCTGCACTGCTTTTTATATCAAAAACCCAAAAAAATTAGAATCCTTGGTAGCTGTTTTTACTTGTTTACTTTCGTTTTGCTGAAATGGGTACTCCTGAAAATACCAAGTTGTGTGACTTCGCTAGCACGAACAATAGTGATTTTATCTGCACTCCTATTGCACCAACTGTTCCTGCTACCACTTTTTATGAGATTAAGCCTGCTTTATTGAACCTTGTTATGAAAGAGCAATTTTCTGGTGCTAGTACTGAAGATGCTGCAGCTCATCTCAACAATTTTGTTGAGCTATGTGAGATGCAAAAATATAAGGATGTTGATAGTGATATTATTAAGCTCAAGTTGTTTCCTTTTTCTTTGAGAGGAAAAGCTAAAGATTGGTTGCTGTCTTTGACTAAGAATAGTATTGATTCATGGGCTAAGTGTAAGGATGCTTTTATTGGTAGATACAATCCTCCTGCTAAGATTATAGCTTTGCGTAGCAATATTATGAAGTTTACTCAGTTTGATAATGAACATGTTGCTCAAGCTTGGGAAAGAATGAAATCTATGGTAAAGAATTGCCCCACTCATGGACTGACTACTTGGATGATTATCCAAACTTTTTATGCAGGACTGAATTTTTCTTCAAGGAACCTACTTGATTCAGCTGCTGGAGGCACTTTTATGTCCCTTACCTTGGGCGCCGCATCAAAGCTACTCGACAACATGATGGTAAATTATTCCGAATGGCACATCGAGAGAGCTCCACAAGGTAAGAAGGTAAATTCTGTTGAGGAAACCTCTTCCTTGAATGATAAGATTGATACCATTATGGCTATGCTTGCTAATTATAGGACTCATGTTGATCCTAATAATGTTCCTTTGGCCTCTTTGGTTGCTCAAGAAGAGCAAGTTGATGTGAATTTCATTAGAAACAATAATTTTAACAACAATGCTTATAGGAACAATTTTGCTAGTAACAATTATAGGCCGTATCCTTCTACCAATGGTAATGGTTATGGTAACTCTTATGGTAATTCCTACAACAACACTAGGGCCGCGCCCTCCGAGCTTGAGGTAATGCTCAAGGATTTCATCGGTAAACAAACTGCTTTTAATAAATCTGTTGAGCAAAAGTTAGGCAAAATTGATATTCTTGCTTCTAAAGTTGATAGCCTTGCTCATGATGTTGAACTTCTGAAATTAAAAGTGTTTCCTAATGATGTGAATGTGAGCAATGTTGTTGCTGCCGCTAATGCTACCCAAGTTAGAATTGATGAAAATATTAGATTGTTAGCGGAATTGCATGCCAGGTGGGAAAGAGAAGATGAGATGGCTAGAGAGATGAAGGTATGTACTATTACTACCTCTAATGATGTTATTCCTACTGATAGCAACCCTCTTACTTTGATTGGTGTAGGGAAAACTCCCACTCCTTGTGTTAAAAAGCCTAAAACTGCCAAAACTTTTTCTCAAAAGAGTGCTGAAATTTTTTGGAGTGTAGGAGATGATAGCTCTATTTCCTTTAATGATTTTGATGTTGATGGCTGCAATATATCTGAAGTTATTTTGTTCTTGCAAAAGCTTGCTTTGACTCCCAATGCTAGTTCTTTAAATATATTGCTTTTACTAAGCATATTACCAATGCTCTCATAAAGATTAGGGATGAAAAGTTGAAGCAAAAAGCCTCTGTTCCCAAGAAGTTAGAAGATGGTTGGGAACCCATCATTGATATGCATGTTAATGGTTATGATTGCCATGCTTTATGTGATCTAGGTGCTAGTATTTCTATTATGCCTAGAAAGATTTATGACATGCTTGATTTACCACCACTTGAAAAGTGTTATTTTGATGTTCCTATTGCTGATGTTGCTAAGAACAAACCTTTGGGAAGGATTAATGATGTTCTTATTGTGGTTAACAATAACCTTGTTCCCGTTGATTTTCTTGTTATGGACGTTGAATGCCATGCTTCATGTCCTATTATTTTGGGAAGACGTTTTCTTCGAACTGTAGGTGCTATTATTGATATGAGGGAAGGCACTATCAAGTATCAATTCCCACTAAAGAAAGGTATGGAACACTTCCCTAGGAAAAGAAAGAAATTACTTTTTGACTCTATTCTTAGAGCAAATTATGAGCTTGATGCTTCATCTATTGATATTACTTGATTCGCACTTTTCTGCGCCTAGCTCAAAGGCGTTAAAGAAAAGCACTCTTGGGAGATAACCCATTGTTTACTTTTCAGTACTTTCTCTTTTATTTGAGTCTTGGAAGTCATTACTACTGTAATGACCGCTCCTTATCTTGTTTATTTCGTTTTTGTGCCAAGAGAAGCCTCTAATTTGAGTGAGGTAAAGATTTGGGGTTATTGCTGTCCTGAAACTGTTTTCGGTGCTGCACCGTAAAAATTCGTGAAAATTCTATGTATATCTTTTGGACCTGCGATTTCTTGTGCATATGCCCCAGGTTATATCCAAACTTTTCTTAGTTGAACACTTTTTGATTTGAGCAACAGAAAATCCCTCAAAAATTCGTCCTTTGTCAGCTGTCCAGTTTTGACAGATTTCTGCCAATATTTGTTTTTGCCACTTTATCGCTTTCTTTTGAGTTCTTTTTGATCATGGAACTCTTGTGGAAGTTGCTACAGTAGTATATACTTTATATGTGGTGGTTTTGGGTTGAAACCTGAAGCTAAAAGAGGTTGAATATATTTTATGCTTACACTAATGTTGCTAATAGAATTGTGTTTAGTTTTGTATGAAGGAAGTTTTCAAGTATAGGGATTGGAGAATGATGAGATGAGTTGAAGAATGGACAAAAGCTCAAGCTTGGGGATGCCCATGCATCACCCCAAGAAATATCCAAGAAGTACAAGCGTCAAAGCTTGGGGATGCCCCCGAGGCACCCCTTCTTCATCGGCAAAAATCAGGTCACCTTTCAAAATACTATATTTTTATTGCTTCATGCACTATGTGTTTTTCTTGGAGCTTCAGTTGTTTTAGTTTTCTTAGTTTGTTTAGTTTGTTTGTTTTCTGCAATAAATGGTTGGACCCCAACAAATTTCCCTTTGGAGGAGATGTACTAGTTTTCATTTGCAAAGAACGCTCTAGTTTTCACGCTTATTAAAAATCGAGCGTTCATCTTTTTCCGCTACTGCTTTTGTTTTTCGTTTTCACCTTGATTTGCGTTCAGATCTTGTCATATATTTTCATCAAGGTGTATTTTTGCCTCTGATCTTCATTGGTTTTCATCAAAAGAGGTGTTTATAAAAATTTCAAATGGTGTTGGAAAAGAGAAAAAGCTTTGTGCAAAATAGTGGTACAAGAAGGAGCTTGTGTAGATTGCGGCTTAGGCTTTTTCATGTCATGCTTGATGTCTTTTTGATAGTATGCTTAGTGGTTTTTCTGTAGCATGAATTGTCTCAAATAACTGAGATTGCTTAATGAGCCTTTGAAAAATCATGCGTTGTTTTTATTGTATGGAAGCATTATTTTGGTTTTCTCCTTGATGCTTTATTTGGGTTGACTTGGCGCATGCTCACACATGTTAGACTCTTACAAAGTCGCCAATGGCCTTCATGATCATTTAGTTTTCGACTTTTGATGCCATCGTATGCTTCTTTTAATGTCGCTTTGTCGCTTTGCATGATTATGGCCATTACTGCTCTCTTAGTTGGTCGCTCCCAGTCTTTTGCTAGCCCTCGCCTTGTACTGAGTATGAGCTCTACTCGTGCATCCAACTCCTAAAAGCCAAAGTTTGCCATTGTGTCCACTATAAACTCCTATGCATGGTATTTTTAAGCCATTCCAAAGTAAATTTTCATGTGCTACCTTTCAAAAACCTTCAAAACACTTCTCGTTTTGTGACACTGTTTTCAGCTCATGGGGACGTAGTGGTCGGATTTGCTATCTTCCATATTGCTTATTCCAAAAAGAAAAAAAAGAGAAAAAAAGAAAGAAAAAAGGCACTCCTCCAATGAATGTGAATGTTGGTGGGCACCCGATGGAATCGGTTAGCCATGGTATGTGAAAGGAAAAGGTGGGGAGGAGTGCCAAGTTTTATAAAAAGAGCACAAGAGTGCCAATCTCTCTATCTCAAAAACTTGCTTCATTTTTGTATGGAAGATAGTAAGAACCCCATTGCCAGTCGTTGACAAAGACAACCACCTCTCAAAATCAAGTTTTATCTCTCTGTTTTACAAATGAAAAGCTCTAGCACATGCTTAATCACTGCTTCCCTCTGCGAAGGGCCTTTCTTTTACTTTTATGTTGAGTCACCACCTTCTTTCTTTATGCACCATTAAGAGAGCATAGTTGTCATTCTTAGTGTGATATGCATTGTCCCAAAGTTCATTGATTGACTCATATTGTTGGTTTCACTTGTTCTTAAATTATTTGTATCTAGTCGCCCTCTTAAACTTTGAGGTGTCCTATGCATTTATGTTTTGCTCTCTTTGAAGGACAAGCTGAAAACCATTTGTATGTTTTTCCTTATGATTTGAACACACGTTTGACTTTCATTGTTTCATTATCATGATCTTTTGTTTGTGTTCATTTGCATGTTTACAACATGGTTGCTAAGTTTCTTATTGTCATGATTATATCTTCATGCCCATGTTTTAAGTTCTATTGATCCCAGCTCACCAATGCTTACATATATGATCAAGATTGTGTAGGTGCATGTCACCTCAAAAATTATTCTTTGTTATCACTTACCTACTCGAGGACAAGCAGGAGTTAAGCTTGGGGATGCTTGATACGTCTCAAACGTATCTATAATTTTTGATGCTCCATGCTTGTTTTTACACCATTTGTATATTGTTTCGTTACACTTAGTGGCATTTTTATACATTTTCCGGAACTAACCTATTAACGAAGTGCCACAGTGCCAGTTTCCTGTTTTCTGCTGTTTTTGTGTTTCAGAAGTGATACACAGGAAATATTCTCGGAATTGGACGAAACAAGTTCCTGAAGTCATATTTCACGGGGAAGCTTCCAGACATCCGAAGACCTAACGGAGTGGGGCCACGTGGGCCCCAGACACAGGGGCGGCGCGGCCACCCCCCTGGCCGCGCCAGCCCCGTGTGAGGGGGCGTGGTCCCTCCTCTGACATCGTCCCTTCGCCTATATATACCCCCTGACGAGAAAAACCTAAGGCCCGATCAGTTTTCCAGAATACATCGCGATCCGCCGCCGCCGTCGACCCGAAGATCGGGAGGGTCCAGAAGCTCTTCCCGGCACCCTGCCGGAGAGGGGAATCGCCACCGGAGGTCCTCTTCATCGCCATGCTTGCCTCCGGAGCGATGAGTGAGTAGTCTACCTTGGACTATGGGTCCATAGCAGTAGCTAGCTGGTTGTCATCTCCACCATGTGCTTCATGTTTAGATCTCATGAGCTGCCTTACATGATTGAGATCACCGTTATGTAATTCTATGATGTTGGTTTGTTGGGATCCGATGAATATTGGTGTTTATGATTAAGTTGCTGTACTGAATTATATCTTTTGTTATCTCTATGTTGTTTATGATCTTGCATGCTCTCCGTTGTTAGTAGCTATCTTGGCCGAGTAGTTGCTAGTGACTCCAAGAGGGGGTATTTATGCTCGATAGTGGGTTCATGTCTCTATTTCACCTGGGGGAGTGATAGAAACCTCTAAGGTGGTAGATGTGCTGTTGCTACTAGGGAGAAAACAACATTCATATGCTCAAGGGCATATGCTTTGTTTACATTACACACTTTGCTTAATGCAATTATCTGTTGTTCGCAACTTAATACTTCTAGGGTGTTCGGATGATATACCCGGGGGTGGATTATTAGTCATAGATGCAGTTGGATGGCGGTCTATGTATTTTGTTGTAATGCCCAGAGTGAATCTCATAGTGATCTTCTTGACATATCACGTTATCTTTATTCTATCAATTGCCCAACTGTAATTTGTTTACCCAGCATGTTATTTTATCTATGGAGAGACACCACTAGTGAACTGTGGACCCCGGTCCTATTTTAATCATATTGCAATCACCTGTTTACTTTTCCCGCACTGTTTACTTTACTCGCATATTACTACTGTT
The DNA here is from genome assembly GCA_007115705.1 of Dactylis glomerata. Lineage (NCBI taxonomy): Eukaryota > Viridiplantae > Streptophyta > Magnoliopsida > Poales > Poaceae > Dactylis > Dactylis glomerata. The sequence continues at coordinate 549,274 of QXEO01000267.1, forward strand.
TTCCACTCGATACACTCATAACCTTTGTTTCAAGCAAACCGGTGAGATTGACAACCTCATCGCAAGTTGGGGACAAAGTATTTGTTTGTGTGTGTGCAGGTTCCACAAACACCTTCAGTCGTCATCGTCTCTCTTCTCCTGATCGATAAACCTTGGTTTCTTAACTGAGGGAAAACTAGCCGCTACACTCATCATACCTTCCTCTTGGGGTTCCCAACGGGCTGGTCATCACCACGCACAAGGACTTACTGCTCCCACGTCAACTAAACGCCACAGTCTTTTCTGACGCCATCACACGAGTAGCACGCATCCTGCTGTCGAATCAATTATCTGATCGATGCGGGGTAGAGGGAAGGGATCCTTTGGACAATGCTTATTGAGAGATGTGTAGTCGACACATACTCTTTATACGTCTGTGTTCATCTTGGGTACGATGACTGGATTGGATACCCAACTCGAGATTTTTATTTCTCTGATAAATCCGGCATTTTCTAGCCTGTGCAATTCTGATGCTATCGCCTTTCTTTTGGGTTCATCGAATCTTCGCAATGGTTGCTTGACTGGCTTTGCTTTTGGATCTACATTTAGTGCGTGCTCGACGAGTTCCCTAGGAACCCCTGGCATGTCTGAAGGACACCAGGTGAAGATTTCCCAGCGCTCGCGGAGGAACTCGATGAGCGCGCTTTCCTATGCGGGATCCAAGTTCACCGCAATTGATGTCATCTTGTTTGGGTCTGTAGGGTGGACCTGGATCTTCTTCGAGTCCTGAGTTGTGTCGAAAGCTTGATCTGGCAGGGATCGTCCAACGTCGGGTAGCACATTATGATTTGTTTCTCCTTTCAGCCTCTCATACTCTGCTGTCATGCCGAAGGTTTGCGCCATCCTATTGAATTCTCTGTCGCATGTGTTGGCTACTTCAAAGCTCCCTTGCACTGTAATTGTTCCTTTGGGTCCTAGGATTTTTAGCGTAAGATACTCGTAATGAGATACTGCCATGAACTTTGCGAATGCTGGGCGCCCTAGGATTGTGTGGTACTGTGATGGCCAGTCCATAACTTCAAATTCCAACTTCTCTCTGCGATAGTTGATGTTACTGCCGAAGCAAACATCGAGTTCTATTTTCCCCAGAGGGTGATTTGCGGCTCCTGGTACTATTCCATGGAAGGAGCAATCTGTTGGCTTCAGGCTTGTCAGTGAGATACACATTGCCTTCAGGGTTCTAGCATATATTAGGTTTATGCCACTCCCTGCATCCATGAATACTCTCCCGATGTCGTATCCTCCTATTTGCGCCTTTAACACCATTGGCGAGTGGCCTGGCCTGGGAACTTTCCTTGGGTGGTCTGCTCTGCTGAACTTAACTGGTTGATCTGACCACCGCAAGTACTCTGTGGTGGCTGGTGGTGATGATATTGCTAGGTTTACTTGCCTGGATATGCTCTTTCGCTCTTTCTTCGATTTAGGCACAGGTTGAATCATGGCTGATATGTAAACTTTTGACTCTAGGTGCCTTGCTAGCCTTTGTACTTGGTATCCTTGACTCATTTGTTTTTCTCCTTGCCATCCTCCTTGGCTTGAACCCATGGCGCTTTGTAGCCTCAGGAAAGTTCTACAATCCTTCATCTGGTGATTTGAGACTCTTTTTTCCATCAAGATATGCGTAGTGGATTCGACAAGGTCCGTACAACATGTCTTCGGCCGAAGGGCCTGAGTATCTTGATTTTTCTGTTCCCTTTGCCTAAAACCTCCTATTTTCATATCCTTCCTCTTCCCTTGCTTCGTAACCCGCGGCTACCAGATTTCGCCTTCCTTGGTTATCCCTGTTGCGGTGTCGTCTCCTTTGTCTACTTGCTCTGTCAACTTCTGATGATCGTCCTCTTTTGTTATTATATGCGTCCTCTCCGTCAGCGAATTTGTTGGCTTCTTCCATTAGCTCAGCTACTGTCGTTGGCCTTGTTCTTCCTATTTCTTCCACGAGATCTGAGCGACGAAGGCCAGCCGAAAAAGCGTCTATTGCTCGTTCGTCGGAAACGTCCTCTGCTGAATTTTTGATTACACTCCATCGTTGTATATAAGAACGTAGAGTTTTGCCTTTCCTTTGCACACACGCTTTAACTTCCTCCAGTGATGCTGGGCGCTTGTATGTCGAACGGAAGTTTCTTGCGAATTGGCTTTCGAGTTCTCCCCAGCTTCCAATGGATTCATTAGGTAGGGTATTCAACCAGGACCGTGCTGCGCCAGTGAGGTGTAGTTGCAAACTTTGCATTGCAGTCGCTTTTGTTCCCCCTAATATCTGTACTGCCTGCAAATAATCCGATAACCATAGGGTAGGTTCTTGCGACCCGTGATGTCTACGCACTTCTATTCTTGTAGACACTTGTTGGGCCTCCAAGTGCAGAGGTTTGTAGAACAGCAGCAAGTTTCCCTTAAGTGGATCACCCAAGGTTTATCGAACTCAGGGAGGTTAGAGGTCAAAGCTATCCCTCTCAAACAACCCTGCAATTACGATACAGAAAGTCTCTTGTGTCCCCAACACACCCAATACACTTGTCAGATGTATAGGTGCACTAGTTCGGCGAAGAGATAGTGAAATACAAGTGGTATAGATGATTATAAGTAGCAAACGTGATGTGAAATAAATATCGCTGCGAGCAAACAATTAACAAAATAGCAAGTAAACGGTGTGCAATGCTTGGAAACAAGGCCTAGGGATCATACTTTCACTAGTGGACACACTCCCAACAATATAACATGAATGAACAAATAAACAACTTCTCTCCACTATGGTACTCTGAATTACTCTCCTATTGAATAACACTAATCATTGTGTAGTGGCTACAGAAGCACCCCTTAAAGTTCATCAAGTACTTGACAAACACCACTCATAGAGATATCCAAATCAGATCACAATTCAAGATAGAAATCATTGCAACTTAGACCAAGTACTAACATGGTGCACACACTGTCAACTTTACACCATGAAAGGAGGAATAGATCACTCAATACTATCATAGTAATAATTACTCTCATAATCCACAAGAGATCACGATCATAGCCTAAACCAAGTACCACCACGATGCACGCACTGTCACCGTTACACCATGGCAGGAGGAATAGATTACTTTAATAACATCACTAGAGTACACTATAATAATTAAGCATAGGAGTAGCATAATATCTGAATAATAACATCTACTTGTTCAACATGATACAAAGCTCACGATCACATAAAGATCACATCATGGGAGAGAGAGGTGAACCACATAGCTACCGGTAGAGCCCTTAGCCCCGGGGATTAACTACTCCCTCCTCATCATAGGAGACAGCAAGGTTGATGGAGATGGCGGTGAGGTCGATGGAGACGGCAGAGACGGCGATGGAGACCGATGGAGATGGCTCCGGGGGCACTTCCCCGTCCCGGCAGGGTGCCGGAACAGAGACTTCTGTCCCCCGAAATTCGTCGGTGGTGGCGGCGGAGCTGCGGAACTGCTTCTGGAAAATTGCCGAATCCCCTAGGGTTTTCCGTCCCGAGGCTTTATATAGGCGAAGGGGCACCGTCGGAGGAGGGGCCAGGTGCCCACACGTGGGCCCCGCGCGGCCAGACCCCTGGCCGCGCCGGGCATGTGTCTGGGGCCCTGGTGGCCCCCCTCTGACACCTCTTCGGATGTCTGGAAGCTTCCGGGTAAAATAAGACTTCAGGAACTTGTTTCGTCCAATTCCGAGAATATTTCCTGTGTATCACTTCTGAAACACAAAAACAGCAGAAAACAGGGAACTGGCACTGTGGCAACTCGTTAATAGGTTAGTTCCGGAAAATGCATAAAAGTGCCACTAAGTGTAACAAAACAATAGGCAAATGGTGTAAAAACAAGCATGGAGCATCAAAAATTATAGATACGTTTGAGACGTATCAAGCATCCCCAAGCTTAACTCCTGCTCGTCCTCGAGTAGGTAAGTGATATCAAAGAATAATTTTTGAGGTGACATGCACCTACACAATCTTGATCATATATGTAAGCATTGGTGAGCTGGGATCAATAGAACTTAAAACATGGGCATGAAAGATATAATCATGACAATAAGAACTTAGCAACCATGTTGTAAACATGCAAATGAACACAAACAAAAGATCATGATAATGAAACAATGAAAGTCAAACGTGTATTCAAATCATAAGGAAAAACATACAAATGGTTTTCAGCTTGTCCTTCAAAGAGAGCAAAACATAAATGCATAGGACACCTCAAAGTTTAAGAGGGCGACTAGATACAAATAATTTAAGAACAAGTGAAACCAACAATATGAGTCAATCAATGAACTTTGGGACAATGCATATCACACTAAGAATGACAACTATGCTCTCTTAATGGTGCATAAAGAAAGAAGGTGGTGACTCAACATAAAAGTAAAAGAAAGGCCCTTCGCAGAGGGAAGCAGTGATTGCAAGTTTTATAACCTTCAAAAATTATGGTACTTACCGGCTTTGAGCTCTCATTGCCCCCATCATAAGCATCTTGAATGGTTAAAGTTAATGCGAGAACAATTATGATGCATATGCTTGACAAATCATAAGTTGAAAACCTCGTGTCCCGTGAATACGAGTACCCAAACCATGCTAATTTACTTAGAGTCCCAAGCAAGGCTCTTGTCATTGTAAGTATATGCATATCATTGAGAACCGCCAATGGGGTACCTCCGTGCCCGATGACATGGAACAAGCCCACACCAAAATGACAGGACAAGCAGACAATGAACACCTCGACATCTCTTTTATTTGCTATATTGTTTAGCTTTTTATTGTGAGATGCGTCGTCGAATGTTCACCATGGGTATGCTGCAAATTTCCACCATGAATTATGCATGGCTTAGATTGGCAGCCCGGCGTTTCCCTAAAACATATAAAAACTCCATGATCCTCAAAAGATTCCCAATTCATTTCACACAGCGGGCATCCATAAACAAAAGATCACGATATCAACTCAAAAAGAAGTGCAATGTTGAAAGCTTGCCCCATGACAGCATGGCTGGGCTAGAATCCAACTTACAACTTGCAAGCATAACAACTCAGCATAAAAGACCACAATGTCAAATTTTTAAGAACAGGAAAAAGTAAAATGTGCCTTCCAGTTTGTGAGAGCTTTACTGACCGAATTTCGCATAACACTGGTAAGAGTTTAATTTGAAGAGAATATAAAAGCAAGTCAAATTTACTTGGAATAGCAAATTGCTAGTAGGTATGTATGGTGGACACTTTGGAAAACTTTGGCTTTAGGAGTTGGATGCACGAGTAGAGCTCATACTCAGTACAAGGCGAGGGCTAGCAAAAGACTGGGAGCGACCAACTAAGAGAGCAATAATGGCCATAATCATGCAAAGCGACATTAAAAGAAGCATAAGATGGCATCAAAAGTCAAAAACTAAATGATCATGAAGGCTAATGGCGACTTTGTAAGAGTCTAACATGTGTGAGCATGCGCGAAGTCAACCCAAATAAAGCATCAAGGAGAAAACCAAAATAATGCTTCCATATAATAAAAACAACGCATGATTTTTTCCAAAGGCTCATTAAGCAATCTCAGTTATTTGAGACAAGTCATGCTACAGCAAAACCACTAAGCATACTATCAAAAAAGACATCAAGCATGACATGAAAAAGCCTAAGCCGCAGTCTACACAAGCTCCTTCTTGTACCACTATTTTGCATAAAGCTTTTTTCTCTTTCCCAACACCATTCAGACTTTTTATAAACACCTCTTTTGATGAAAACCAATAAATGCTAGAGGCAAAAATACACCTTGATGAAAAGATATAACAAGATCTGAACGCAAATCAAGGCGAAAACGAAAACTAAACGCAGTAGCAGAAAAAGAGAACACTCGTTGAAATGATAAGAGTGAAAACTAGAGCGTTCTTTGCAATTGAAAAACGAGTACAACTCCTTCAAAGGAAACATGATGTGATCTAACCATTTATTGCAGCAAACAAAACTAAACCAACTAAGAAAACTAAAACAACTGACGCTCCAAGAAAAACACATAGTGCATGAAGCAATAAAAATATAGTGTCTTGAAAGGTGACCTGATTTTTGCCGATGAAGAAGGGGTGCCTCGGGGGCATCCCCAAGCTTTGACGCTTGTACTTCTTGGATATTTCTTGGGGTGATGCATGGGCATCCCCAAGCTTGAGCTTTTGTCCATTCTTCAACTCATCTCATCATTCTCCAATCCCTACACTTGAAAACTTCCTTCATACAAAACTAAACACAATTCTATTAGCAACATTAGTGTAAGCATAAAATATATTCAACCTCTTTTAGCTTCAGGTTTCAACTCAAAACCACCACATATATAGCAAATACTACTGTAGCAACTCCCCAAAAAGTTCCATGATCAAAAGAACTCAAAAGAAAGCGATAAAGTGGCAAACACAAATATTGGCAGAAATCTGTCAAAACTGAACAGCTGACAAAGGTCGAATTTTTGAGGGATTTTCTGCGCCGGTGAGGTGTAGTTGCAAACTTTGCATTGTAGTCGCTTTTGTTCCCCCTAATATCTGTACTGCCTGCAAATAATCCGATAACCATAGGGTAGGTTCTTGCGACCCGTGATGTCTACAAACTTCTATTCTTGTAGACACTTGTTGGGCCTCCAAGTGCAGAGGTTTGTAGAACAGCAGCAAGTTTCCCTTAAGTGGATCACCCAAGGTTTATCGAACTCAGGGAGGTTAGAGGTCAAAGCTATCCCTCTCAAACAACCCTGCAATTACGATACAGAAAGTCTCTTGTGTCCCCAACACACCCAATACACTTGTCAGATGTATAGGTGCACTAGTTCGGCGAAGAGATAGTGAAATACAAGTGGTATAGATGATTATAAGTAGCAAACGTGATGTGAAATAAATATCGCTGTGAGCAAACAATTAACAAAATAGCAAGTAAACGGTGTGCAATGCTTGGAAACAAGGCCTAGGGATCATACTTTCACTAGTGGACACACTCCCAACAATATAACATGAATGAACAAATAAACAACTTCTCTCCACTATGGTACTCTGAATTACTCTCCTATTGAATAACACTAATCATTGTGTAGTGGCTACAGAAGCACCCCTTAAAGTTCATCAAGTACTTGACAAACACCACTCATAGAGATATCCAAATCAGATCATAATTCAAGATAGAAATCATTGCAACTTAGACCAAGTACTAACATGGTGCACACACTGTCAACTTTACACCATGAAAGGAGGAATAGATCACTCAATACTATCATAGTAATAATTACTCTCATAATCCACAAGAGATCACGATCATAGCCTAAACCAAGTACCACCACGATGCACGCACTGTCACCGTTACACCATGGCAGGAGGAATAGATTACTTTAATAACATCACTAGAGTACACTATAATAATTAAGCATAGGAGTAGCATAATATCTGAATAATAACATCTACTTGTTCAACATGATACAAATCTCACGATCACATAAAGATCACATCATGGGAGAGAGAGGTGAACCACATAGCTACCGGTAGAGCCCTTAGCCCCGGGGATTAACTACTCCCTCCTCATCATAGGAGACAGCAAGGTTGATGGAGATGGCGGTGAGGTCGATGGAGACGGTGGAGACGGCGATGGAGACCGATGGAGATGGCTCCGGGGGCACTTCCCCGTCCCGGCAGGGTGCCGGAACAGAGACTTCTGTCCCCCGAAATTCGTCGGTGGTGGCGGCGGAGCTGCGGAACTGCTTCTGGAAAATTGCCGAATCCCCTAGGGTTTTCCGTCCCGAGGCTTTATATAGGCGAAGGGGCACCGTCGGAGGAGGGGCCAGGTGCCCACACGCGGGCCCCGCGCGGCCAGACCCCTGGCCGCGCCGGGCATGTGTCTGGGGCCCTGGTGGCCCCCCTCTGACACCTCTTCGGATGTCTGGAAGCTTCCGGGTAAAATAAGACTTCAGGAACTTGTTTCGTCCAATTCCGAGAATATTTCCTGTGTATCACTTCTGAAACACAAAAACTGCAGAAAACAGGGAACTGGCACTGTGGCAACTCGTTAATAGGTTAGTTCCGGAAAATGCATAAAAGTGCCACTAAGTGTAACGAAACAATAGGCAAATGGTATAAAAACAAGCATGGAGCATCAAAAATTATAGATACGTTTGAGACGTATCAACCCGTCATATTTTTGCTGGTCGTGTGGTAACTTGAATCCTTTGGGTACCCATGTTTTGCGAACCCTGCGGGTAAAGCATAACGCGCCCATCTCTTTTTCGTCGTCTTCATAATTTTCTTCCCTCCAGGCGTGGCGCGATTTATTTACTCGAGCCTGCGCTATTATATTTCTTGCGTCCTCCTTCCTCTTTTGTCGCCTTTCTTCTTCTGATGACTCGCTAAACTCGTTTTGTGTGATATTGTGTTTGAACTTCTCCTTTCGCCTTTCCTTGTAGCTTGTCGGCTTTGTCTCTGGACCTTTTCCCCTGATCTTGTCTTCCACTATCCTGAGGCTTCATATTGCGGCTTGGTGCATGTCTTCCAGTGGATCTCCGGGTTCTGGCCTCGTGGTTAGTAAATATGCATGTGCTGCTATCAGTGCTGCTTCTGGTGTTTCTTGTACGAAGTCTTCCTCCTCCTCCTCTAGCTGTGGAGTAATACTCCGTGAGTACCTTTCCTCTCTGCTTCGCGTTGTTGTCCCTCTATTGTGCTTTGGGTCTCGGCGCCTTTCCCTACTGTACTCTGAGTCCTCACTATAATCATCCCAATATTCTTCCCTTGATATACTATTATTATCTTGGAAAACCATGTCTCTTTCCTCTCTTAGTTTCTTCCTATGCTGGTGTAATGCGTACTGATATCCCATTAAAACTTCTCTTCTCGATCCTTCGGGTACTTCTGTGCCATGATTTATAGCTGATATGATGATCCTCCACTCTCCGGCTGAGACGTGAACCTTCTCCTTGTCCTTCTTGCTGCTCTCCTTTACCTTGTCGACTTGCTTGTCGACCCTTCTACTCCCTTCGTTGTTGTTTTCTTCTTCTGCTTCAGTGATAATGACGCATAACTGGTGTATTCTTTTGGAGACGCCACTACCTCCAGCGGCAAAGTCCCTTGCACTGTTGTGTGTTTTACACGCTTTTTCTTCCAAGTCGAGTTTTTCCCGAATTTTGTCGCCTTCTGTGATTGGTGCTTTTCCTAAGCTGACCGGCGAGTTTACCTCGCTGGAAGAGCCTTTCGATGATTCCAGCATTACTACTGTTTCGGGCTTACTTGCCGACGGATCTGGTTTCATCAAATCCGAGAGGCGGGATGAACCCGATGGCCCAATGAAGATGCTTAAACTTCCGATTGTCAACTCCATCTCTTGATTTTCGTCGACTTCTGCACTGCTGTTGGCTACAAGCAAAAAAGCCGTCGAATTCATGATTCCAACGCCCAGAGTCCCCACGATCGGCGCCAATTGATGAGGGTTAACTCGACAAATGTCCTAGATGAAGGACTTAGGATCGGGGAGATAGGGCATCGGATGAACTCGAAGGTAAGGTTAGTCGAAATAGGTGTATATCGAAAATAAACTTGGGTGTTGAACCTGGCTTGCTTTCAATCTACCCTACACCGTCCCCTCCTGGCCCCTATATATAGGTGGCCAGGTCTCGAGGATCGGGTATGGTCCAATACTGTAACGCCCTGCCTTTAGCTAAAGGCAGAACTCCTGTCTATCTGTGCCATTCCCTAGATCGGTAGATAGCACCACAGTACAAAATATAGTAATCATTGCAATAGTATCAAATATTACAACATAGATCCAGATATAAAGTATGCAAACCTTATAGATACACAGCGGAAAACAAAGTGGCAATGAGCCTCCATCTTCATCTCATGCCATAGGCAGACATGTTGGAATGTAGTCTTGAGATCCTACTAAACAATCCAAACCTGAAAACCTGCACATTTGAATATGCAGCCCCACAAATGGGGGTCAGTACAATGATGTACTGGCAAATGACACATATTTGGTGGTTGTTGTGAAAAAGCTATCTACATGATATTTGGCTGGTGGATCTCAAAGGCTGAATTGCATAAAGCAAGTTTTATCCTATCAAAACATTTTTAAAACATTTAGATTTTTTCCTTAAGGTCAAGGTAACCCCCAGATGATAACCACCACATGTACCTTGGGTTGATAGCCAAGTTGTGTAGCTCTGGATAGTTACTCAACAAAACACGCATAGCTCTCAGGTGATAACCACCACATACCATGGGTTGATAGCCAGGTATATGGCCCTGAGTAGCTTGGTTCAATTAAAGCCCCAAGGTAACCCTTAGGTGATAACAACCACAAAATTCCTGAGTTGATAGTCAGGTGTGTAGCCCTAAGTAGCTAGTCTTGGGATTGGTGAGGACCCTTAGGTGATAACAACCACACAAGCCCTGAGTTGATAGTCAGGTGTGTAGCCCTAAGTAGTCACTATTCAAGTTTTAATTATTCTGAAATGGTGATGAGATTCTTCCGTACATTCCATGTCTAGAGACTCAAATTGTCCATAACCGGGGACACGGCTAATCGATTAGTTTGACACCCTGCAGGGGTTGTGCACTTTCACCTTAAGACTCATTTTACGCCCATACATAAAATGAGACGAGACCTTTTAGAGGAGAGAGCAACTAACTGGCAAGATCCGTTCCCAACCTACAATTCAACTACCTGCCACTTCTTGCTCACAAGTTGCACCCTCACATCTAATCAGTCAAGACAGAGCCCATATTGTCATAAGGCTGCACTGGAAGCACTCTAAGCATGGAAGACATGGTAACCTCTTTATTCCTGGGTGGCAATCCACAAGTGAGCACCCAGGCGATGACAACTACACAAATCCTGGGTTGATAGCCAAGAGTGTAGCCCTGGGTAGCCACTCAACATCGCCTCCATCATCAAACCAATCCACCCAGGTGTTTCATTTTAGTTGAAGTTCTTAATTTGTTCACAAAACACTTTTAACAAGTGATCATAGCATGGCATCAATATTTTTCAAAGTATTTAGCATCCTAACAGGTAGGGTCTAAGGGATAGCTAACCACTACGTAGGATCTAGCAAGCAACTCTTTTCTTTGAAAACATCACCTATCATGCATACTACAAGTGGTGAATACACTAATGCATATAGTAAAGAAAATGGGTAAAGGGACATGTGTGTCACTTGCCTTTTTGAAGATCATGATGTTTCACTTCTCTCAACTAAGCACGTAGTTCTTCATACAAACTATAGCACAGAAATAACATAACATAAACACTCCATACCAACACAATCAAACAAATCAAACAATTGAAAAGTAATTGTTTAACAATTTAGATTTATTGATATGTTATGATAGAAAGATATGGCAAAGGAGATATGAATTGTGAGATATGGATTTGAGAGCTTAGCTGGGGAAGATCAATATGATTTGAGAGAGAATTGGTCTAGGCAAATATAATTGATGAAGTTTTTATGCTTTATCAAAGCATATAAGAGTTTTAGGAATAGCTCATGTGAAATAAATTACACAAAAGTCAATTTGTGCAACTACAACACTATTGAGTAAATGTGACAACAATTACTCTTAAATAGTATCTATTGCACTTAGGAACTAGGCTAGGTTTTAAGAATGCTTGAACTACTCAATTAGCACATTTGCAAGTTGAATAGTTCAATACATGTGAACAAAACTAAGTAGGCATTGGATTGGGTATGAAAGATTGATATTTGGGGACATGGCTCAATTGGTTCATTGATCAACATGTTGTATAACACATACCATGGTACGGGTTATAACAACTCCACATTAATAGAACCTAAGTTTGAGATGAATTCATATTCTACTCAAGTAGCACAATTGCAATTTGAGTACATATATGGATTAGACGAAATATGTTTAGTTGGAAAAGGTATGGATCAAGATAATGTTCAGATGATATTTGATGAATGGGTATGGTCATAGGATTCACTAATGTAGAAAGAAACATTAGTTGAAAGAAATTAGAATTAATTGATATAGGAAATACTCAAATTCTCATATTTGAATTTGAATAATTGTGAAATGGTTCAAGAAATTATGGGAGTGATGCTACTGGATAGCTTGGAGTAAAACAAGGCTACTGCAATTGGAATCATTCTAAAATAAATTTTAGAACACAAGATATGGTCAAATTAGTCATTTGGATAGATTTGGATGCACAAAGTGTGTGCACGTATCAACTTTGGATTTTCTTGATCTTATGATGTTCTACATGATCAGAGGATTCCAAAGACTACAAATTTGTAGCAATTGGATCCACAGAACAAAAGTTATGAATTAATCAAGTTAACAGAAGGTTTGATTAAACTCTGAAAATAGATTCAAATTGAACCCATAAAATATGAAGTTTTATTGTACTACTGGATTCTAGATGTTCTAAGGATTCCAACGAGATATTATTTGCTATTTTTGGACTTATGAAACGAAAGATATGAATTTTGCAAGATTGGGATCAAATCTGGTTTGAAATTCTAATTTCGAAATCGTTTTAACAGAGATCTGCCACGTGCCCTGTTCTGATTGGCCCGTACCCCTTCGGGTGGATCAGGGATTTCGGCCATCGGATTAAAATAGGAGGGACGCACCAGATCTGGGGGGTACCGTTTCAATTAAGTGATCTAATCCTACCCTTAGAATCCAGATACGACGGCTACAGAAGAAAGAGGAGGGAGAGGGTACCTGCTAGGGTTCCGGCGAGCTTTTTCCGGCGAGGGCGCGCAGAGGTCGATCTCCGGCGAGGCTCCGGTGGTTTCCGAGGTGGGGGAAGAGGTCGACGGGGATCGTCTTGGCTAGGAGAGTCCGTAGACGTCAACGTCGGTGTCGATTGCGTCCAGGGAAGGTGGGGAGGATCGGCTGGAACTCGGCGTTGGCGCCGGTGACCTTCGGCCGTGGTCGATAGCATTGTTCCGCTGCTGATACGGCGGAGAAAATTAGTCAGGGAGGAGCGCTAGAGGAAAAGAAGAGAGAGGGAAGGGAATAGGAGACGCGGGGTTCACCGGCGGCGACGAATTTTGTCCGGAGCTGCTTGCAGAGGCTGCGGACTCCGGCGAGCTATTGCGTTGCCTTGGCGGCATCTCGAGTATGGGAGGAAAAAGGGGAAAGGAGAGGGGACCGAGGGCATTTTATAGGCGCAGACAGGGAAGGCCAATTAGTGTGCGGTGATGGCGCGGGAGTAACTCCGGCGAGTTCCGTTTCCAGAGAGAAAAGGGGAAATGGTGGAGGTGATGATGCTGACATGCGGGTCCCGCCGGGCAGTGAGAGGGAGAGAGAAAGAGGGTACCGGTTCGGGAATCACTTCCTGGGCCGCGGGCTGGTTCCTGTTCTGGGCCGAAAGGGTTCCCCGAGGCCCTTTTCTAATTTTATTTTGTTTTCTTCTTTTTCTTTTTCTGTTTTCTTATTTCTTTTGTATCTTTTGCAAAAATGCTTCAAATCAATTCAAACCACTTTCAGAAATTTTCTAAAAATCAATGCAATGATTTAACACTGCAAGAAAACTAGTTTTCAGAATTGGAACAAGATTTTCAAAAGGTTTCATAAACTTAACAAAAGGGTTAGCTTGCATAAAGCTAAATAGGGTTTGATAATAAATCCTTTGAAATAAGAGATAATACTTTATAAAATAATGTTTGAAATTATCTTTCAAACTTAGTTCTTTAAAATACAATCTTTACTAAATAAAACACATTTGTGATTCACTCCTTTGCAAGCAAGCTTGCATAGGTTTGAATAAAGGATGAAAAATAGTATTTTGATACTTGATCTTTCTCAAAGAAGTTCTTCAAGAAAATAATAGAAAGTTTAAAATAGTTTTCTAATAAAGCTTTCAAATAGACTCAAAAAGTTTTAAATCCCTGTGAATTTCCAATCATCTCAAGCCAAACAAAAGCAAAAAAATTCCCCCAAAATTTGATAAAATCTTGGGATGTTACAAATACAGATTACAATATCGACATACGGTAAGGACTCGTATCTCGACTATCATTACAATTGGGCCTAGCTTAACGGGCCTCAGGGGTACTCAACTAACGGGATCTATTAGCTATACCCTTGTCACTACCACAGTAGTCGAGTTCGTCCACGATCTTTTGTGGTGGGAGATCTAGTTCTACGACTCAAACAAGATGGTCATGGAAAACTCGAGTCCCCATGGGTGGGGCCTTACATCGTGACAGAAGTAATACCAGGAGGAGCTTATCGACTACAAGACAAGAAAACAGGGAAAGACGAGAGCAACCCGTGGAATGCAGAGCAACTACGACGGTTCTACGCGTAGGCGATATAAGGCGACAAAGAGTTTTTCGAGTTATGACCCTCCGAACCCAGAACATGAGGCCATATGTCAGGTTCCTTGGGTCAAGTCGACAATATATGTAAATACTTTACTTTCCACTCGGGGGCTCAGACCTTCGAGTCGTACGAAATAATATTAACAAATTATCGAGATTTGTGATTATCTGAGGCATACTACAAGGTTGATTGCAACCCGATATTCAATAGCAATACACACAGTTCAAAAGAGCCTGATAAAATATTTAGTGCATACCTCGGAACGATGATCCGTTCCCATGGTCTATTAATAAAGTAGAAGCAACATGAAATCCAAACACGATTACTTATTACAGATAGTAAAGAGAAAGGACAACTAGGGAAAGAGATTACATAAAGAGAAACTAGTGAAAATGCACTTCGGCTTCATACTCCTTCTGGCACTGGGTGCCATCATAGATTCTCACGTTGAACTTCGACGTGCCAACGTGGAAGTCGAAAGTCATGAAATAGCCTTGATGGAGGTCGTGGTCCTCTGCAAACTGCGACCAGCCGCCCTTGAAGTATTGCTCGCCGGCGCCATCGTACCAGACCTCCACTTCATAGGGAGTTCTCCGCCAGAGTGTTCATGAAGAACTGCCTCCCGCAGTTCTCGCCCGTCCATAAACTTGGTGAATTTCAGCGGTAAGCGCTGAATCTCATGGCACTGCGCGCCGGTGATGCAAAAGAAGGAATAGATTCTGGGCGCAGGAGGAGAAGCATTAGCAGAAGGAGCACTTGGACCTGGCGTAGCAGATGGCACCTTGGGCTTATTTTTACTCCCGGCCGGACGGCCGGGGCGTCGCTTCACCGGAGCGGACGATGAAGCGACCACAGCCTCGATTGTGGCTTTGTTCTTACTACCGCGAGGGCGGCCGCGACCCCTTTTCTCCACTGGGGCTCCGATGTTCAGACGTGATCCACCCGCATCAGCCATGAAAACAAGCGATGTGAAGGCAAAACCCTAGATGGGATGAGGAAGAAGAAGATGATGCGGCGGAGAAAGGCACTAATGAAGAAATTAGGGTTTTTACCCTGGCCAAATGTACTTTATTTATAAGCACGTACTAATGGGCCTCTAGAGAGGTAAGGCCCAAAATATACTTCTGGGTTTTTTAAGTATAGATGGTACAGAAGAATCAACGTGTCAAAGGAAAAGATACGTACAAAAATAAGAAGGGGATAAGAAAGTATCTATCAAGAAAGCACAGTACACCTCGTCTTCGACTCGGGGGCTTGCGTCGTAAGAAGGGAAGAACAACTGAAAGGGCGAGTAATGTCGAAAAATATCGCAAGAGGAAATATATGGAACAGGTCTATCTATTTTCTTGAGCCTATACCCGAAAAATTCGGCTATAGCCTCGGGGGCTACTCCCATCGGGAGCGCTGTCGTGCACCCGATAGAAAGAAGTCGACAAAAGAAAGGAGAGAAGTCGAAGCTGGTGATAACGAAAAAGTTGATGGACACGCGGTTTAGACATAATCGGTTGCATTTCGTCAGCAAGGAACTTCGGCTACATTGCCAACAAAATGAACATCGATTACTCCCATCGGGAGCTATTCATAAAAGTTAAAAAGGATAACTCGAAAAATTTTGTATATTGAATCAGTCAAACAAGGCTGCGAAATATGATTCTCGAGTTGCATCATCATGACAAAACTTCAATGCTGTGGTTGAAATATATCATGAAGGTAAGATCCCAGGATCCGTCCTGTGTGGCCCGGTATACGCACATGGATGCGCTCTGCTGGTACGTATCCGTGTCTACGACACGAAGAAAATCCTGGTGGATGCACTGGGTACCCTAAGAACCACTAGGATTCATTATTTGTAAGACCTAAATGCGGCAAAAGAATGGGTTTGACCGGTTTCCCGAATTCAAGTCCAAGGGGATTGAATTTGAAGTAGGTGACAAGTATCTGTTCCGGCAGTTAACTGGCCTCTTGATCTGTCAGAGTTGTCAGGCTTATTCATCAAAACCCCTTGCGAGACAATATAACGAAAGATATTCGAAGTTGAAGATTTGAAGATATGAAGAAGTCGAAGATTGATCAAGTCGAAGAAATAAAAGATCTGAGATTCAACCTGAATCTGCAATTCTGGTAGAATCTCGGGGGCTACTGACAAGGGTATATATAATACAGCCTGACAGTTGAGTACCCCTGAGGCCCGTTAAGCTAGGCCCAATTGTAACGTTAGCTGAAATACGAGTTCATATCGTATGTCGATATTGTAATCTGTATCGGATCCCTCCCGATCCCTGTGACCTGGCCACCTATATATAGGGGCTAGGAGGGGATGGTAAGGGACAGATTGAAAGCAAGCCAGGTTCTACACCCACGTTTACTTTCGATATACACCTTGTTTGACTGATTTCACCTTCGAGTTCATCCGACGCCCTGTCTCCCCGATCCTAAGTCCTTCATCTAGGACATTTGTCGAGTTAACCCTCATCACCGATCCAATTCCTTTACATTTCTATTACCGTTTTACTTTTACTCGCATTATTTACATTCTTGCATACTATTACCTTTTACCACTCGATATGCTTAATCTTTGTTTCCAGCAAACCGGTGAGATTGACAACCTCATTGTAAGTTGGGGCAAAGTACTTGGTTGTGTTGTGTGCAGGTTCCACGTTGCTGCTGGTGAAAAGCTACATGCCGACAAGCATTTATCTGGCGCCATTGTCTAGAGTGTCGCAAAGCTAGCGGGCATCAACCTTCGGAAGTGTGGTTCTTTCTCCTACTGGTTCGATAACCTTGGTTTCACAACTGAGGGAAAACTTGCTGCTGTGCTCATCATACCTTTCTCTTGGGGTTCCCAACGGGGTGTCATCTACACGCCATCAAGCATTTTTTTCTAGCGCCGTTGCCGGGGAGAAAGAAGATTTATGCAAGGGGAGTCTCTCACTTCCAACTTTTTACTTTGTTATTGTTTTGCTTTATTTTATTTTTGCTTGCAACATTTTATCAAAAAAATACAAAAAAATTAGTTCCTTTATAGTTGTTACTTTTACTTGCTTGATTTTATTTTGCTAGAATGGGTACTCCTGAGAACACCAAGTTGTGTGATTTTACTAGCACCAAAAACAATGATTTTATCTGCACTCCTATTGCGCCGCCTGCTCCTGAGACAAATTTTTATGAGATCAAACCTGCTTTGTTGAATCATGTTATGAAAGAGCAATTTTCTGGTGTCAGTTCTGATGATGCTGCAGCTCATTTCAACAATTTTGTTGAGCTATGTGAGACGCAAAAGTATAAGGATGTAGATAGTGCTATTATTAAGCTTAAGTTGTTTCCTTTCTCTTTAAGAGGAAAAGCTAAGGATTGGTTGCTATCTTTGCCTAGAAATAGTATTGATTCTTGGGATAAGTGTAAGGATGCTTTTATTGGAAAATATTATCCTCCTGCTAAGATTATAGCTTTGAAAAGTCATATTATGAAGTTTAGATAGTTTGATAATGAACATGTTGCTCAAGCTTGGGAAAGAATGAAATCTATGATAAAGAATGTCCCACTCATGGACTAATTACTTGGATGATTATCCAAACCTTTTATGCAGGACTAAATTTTTCTTCAAGAAATCTATTGGATTCAGCTGCTGGAGGCACTTTTATGTCCATTACTTTGGGCGCCGCAATGAAGCTTCTTGATAATATGATGGAAAAAATTTCTGAGTGGCGCACCGAGAGAGCTCCACAAGGTAAGAAGGTAAATTATGTTAAGGAAACCTCTTCCTTCAGTGATAAGATTGATGCTATTATGCTTATGCTTTCTAATGATAGAGCTCATGTTGATCCTAATAATGTTCCTTGTCCTCTTTGGTTGCTCAAGAAGAGCATTTTGATGTAAACTTCATTAGAAATAATAATTTCAAAAATAGTGCTTATAGGAACAATTTTGCTAGCAACAATTATAGGCTGTATCCTTCTAATGGTGATAATAGCTATCTTGGTAGACCTAAAATGCCTAGTGAAGAAAGGATTTTAGAAGTTGAAAGGGCTACTAAGAATTTTATGCAGATGCAATATGAGCAGAACAATTTGTTCACCAAGACCATGGAGGTAATAATCCACTTTGTTGAAGACTATTAGTCATAAACTTGATAAGCTGAATGGAGACATTCCTGAGTTGCAAGATAAGGTTTCTAAAGCTGAAACCAATATTTCATCTTTGTCTGATGCGCAATCCTCTTTGATTAATAGAATGTTTGCTAAACCTGATCCTTTTGCTGCTACTAATGCCATCCGAGTTAGAATTGATGAAAATGTTAGGATGTTAGCAGAATTGCATGCCACGTGGGAAAGAGAAGATGAGATGGCTAGAAAGATGAAGGTATGTACTATTACCACCTCTAATGATGTTGTTTCAAATGCTAGCAATCCTCTTACTTTGATTGGTGTAGAGAAAATTCCTACTCCTTGTGCGAAAAAGCCCAAAACTGCAAAAACGTTTTCTACAAAAAGTGCTGAAATTTTTCGGAGTATGGAAGACAATAGCTCTACTTCTTTTAATGATTTTGATGTTGATGGCTGCAACATATCTGAAGTTATTTTGTTCTTGCAAAAGCTTGCTTTGAGTCCTAATGCTAGTTCTATGAATGTTGCTTTTACAAAGCATATTACAAATGCCCTCATGAAAATTAGGGAAGAAAAGTTAAAACAAAAGGTTTCTATTCCCAAGAAGTTAGAAGATGGTTGGGAGCCCATCATTGATATGAATGTTAATGGTTTTGATTGCCATGCTTTATATGATCTAGGTGCTAGTATTTCTATTATGCCTAGAAAGATTTATGATATGCTTGGTTTACCACCGCTTGAAAAGTGTTATTTTGATGTTCCTCTTGCTGATGTTGCTAAGAAGAAACCTTTGGGAAGGATTAATGATGTTCTTATTATGGTTAACAATAACCTTGTCTCCGTTGATTTCCTTGTTATGGATGTTGAATGCAATGCTTCATGTCCTATTATTTTGGGAAGACCTTTTCTTCAAAATGTAGGTGCCATCATTGATATGAAGGAAGGCACCATTAAATATCAATTCCCACTCAAGAAAGGTATGGAACACTTCCCTAGAAAGAGGAAGAAATTACTTTTTGACTCTATTCTTAGAGCAAATTATGAACTTGATGCTTCATCACTTGATATTACTTGATTTCCACTTTCTATGCCTAGCTCAATGGCGTTAAAGAAAAGCACTCTTGGGAGATAACCCAATGTTTTCTTTTCAGTACTTTTTCTTTTATTTGAGTCTTGGAAGTTATTACTACTGTAATGACCTCTCCTTATCATTTTTATTTTGTTTTTGTGCCAAGAAGAACCTCTAATTTGAGGGAGGTAAGATTTGGGGCAGTTGCTATCCTAAAACAGATTTCTGCGTTGCACCGTAAAAATTCATGAAAATTCTCAGAATATCTTTTTGATCTGAAGTTTCTTTTGCATATGCCCCAGGTTATATCCAAACTTTCATTAGTTTTGCACTTTTCGATTTGAGCAACAGAAGGTCCTCGAACAAATCGATCTTTGTCAGCTGTTCTGTTTTGACAGATTTTGCCACTATTTGTGTTTTCCTCTCGATTGCTTTCTTTTTGAGTTCTTTTGATCACGGAACTTTTGAGGAATTTACTACAGCAGCTTATGCTTTAATGTATGGTATATTTAAGTTTGAAACTGAACCAAAAGAGTAGATTTACTATCATTTTTATGCTAATGTTGCTAATAGAATTATGTGAAGTTTTGTATGAAGGAAGTTTTCAAGTGTAGGGAATGGAGAGTGATGAGATGAGATGAAGTATGGATAAAAGCTCAAGCTTGGGGATGCCCATGTCACCCCAAGAAATATCCAAGAGGTACAAGCGTCAAAGCTTGGGGATGCCCCCGAGGCACCCCTTCTTCATCGGCAAAAATCAGGTCACCTTTCAACACACTATATTTTTATTGCTTCATATTCTATGCATTTTTCTTGGAGCGTCTTTACTTTTGCTTTCAGTTTTCTTTTTTTTGTTTGCTGCAATAAATGGTTGGACCCCAACAAATTTCTTTTGGAGAAGACATGCATCTTTTTTATTGCCAAGAACACTCTATTTTTCACTCTAATCGTTCAACGAGTGTTCTCTTTTTCTAGTACTGTGTTTAGCTTTCATTTTTCGCCTTGATTTTCGTTCAGATCTTGTTATATCTTTGCATCAAGGTGTATTTAGGCCTCTGGTCTATGTTGGTTTTCATCAAAAGAGTTGTCTCAAAAAGGTTTGAATGGTGTTGGAAAAGAGAAAAAGTTTTCATGCCTATAGTGGTACAAATGGGAGCTTGTTTAGACTGCGGCTTAGACTTTTGCATGTCATGCTTGATATCGTTTTGATAGTATGCTTAGTAGTTTTTGTTGTAGCATGACTTGTCTCAAATGACTGAGATTGCTTAATGAGCCTTTGAAAAAATCATGCGTTGTTTTTATTATATGGGAGCATGTTATTGTGGTTTAATCCTTTGATGCTTTATTTGGGTTGACTTGGCGCATGCTTACAACATGTTTAACTCTAACAAAGTCGCCATAAGCCTCTATGATCATTTGTTTTTTGACTTGTGATACCACTTTATGCTTCGGTTAATGATGTTTTGTCGCTATGCATGATTATGGCCGTTATTGCTCTCTTAGTTGGTCGCTCCCAATCTTTTGCTAGCCTTTATTTTATACTGAGTATGAGCTCTACTCGTGCATCCAACTCCCAAAAACCAAGTTTCCCAATGTGTCCACTATAAATTCCTATGCATGGTATTTGCAAGCCATTCCAAGTAAATTTTCATGTGCTACCTTTCAAAACCCTTCAAAATACTTCTCATTTGGTGATACGGTTTTCAGCTCATGGGGACGTAGTGGTCGGATTTGCTATCTTCCATATTATTTTATTCCAAAAAAAAGGAAAAAAAGAAAAGAAAAAAGGCACTCCTCCATGGTATGTGAAAGTTGGTGGACACCCGATGGAATTGGTTAGCCATGGTTTGTGAAAGAAAAAGTGGAGAGGAGTGCCAAACTTTATAAAAGAGCACCAAAGTGCCAATCTCTCTCTCAAAAACTTGCTTTGTATGGAAGATAGTAAGAACCCCCATTGCCAGTCGTTGACAAAGACAACCACCTCTCAAAACAAATTTTTCTCTTTGTTTTACAAATGAAAAGCTCTAGCACATATTTAATCACTGTTTCCCTCTGCGAAGGGCCTTTCTTTTACTTTTATATTGAGTCTCCACCTTCTACCTTTATGTACCGTTTAAGAGAGCATATTTGCCATTCTGAGTTTAATGTGCATAGTCCCAAAGTTTATCATTGATTGATTCATGATTATGGTTTTGCTTGTTCTTAAATTATTTGTATCTAGTCGCCCTCTTAAACTTGAAAGTGTCCTATGCATTTATGTTTTGCTATTCCATGAAGGACAAGCTGAAAACCGCTTTACTATGTTTTTCTATATGATTTGAACACACACTTGACTTTCAATGTTTCATTATTCATGACCTTTCGTTTGTATTACTTTTCATGTTATAACATAGTTGCTAAGTTTTATTGTCAAGATTATGTCTCTTATGCCCATGTTGTAAGTACTTTGATCCCAGTACTCAATGCTTTACATCGTTGATCAAGATTGTGATGGTGTATGTCACCTAAAAAATTATTCTTTTGTTATCACTTACCTACTTGAGGACGAGCAGGAGTTAAGCTTGGAGATGCTTGATACGTCTCAAACGTATCTATAATTTTTGATGCTCCATGCTTGTTTATACACTATTTGTTTTGTGTTTTGTTACACTTCGTGGCATTTTTATGCATTTTCCGGAACTAACCTACTAACGAGACGCCACAGTGCCAGTTCCCTTTTTTCTGCTGTTTTTGTGTTTTAGAAAAGCTACACATGAAATATTCTCAGAATTGGACGAAACAAAAGCCGAACCTCCTATTTTTCCAGAAGCGTCGCGAAGTCTGAAGATGAAACGGAGGGGGGCCAGGGGCCGGCCACACCCTAGGGCGGCACGGCCTAGCCCTGGCCCGTGCCACCAGGGAGTGAGGCCGCCTGGTCCACCTCCTGACGCCGCCCTTTCGCCTATATATTCCCCTCGACGGGAAAAACCTAAACACATGATCAATTTTCCACAAAACCTACTGCAAGTCGCCGCCGTCATCGACGCGAGATCGGGAGGGTCCAGAAGCTCTTCCCGGCACCCTGCCGGAGGCCTTCTTCATCACCATGGTCGCCTCCGGAGTGATGTGTGAGTAGTCTACCTTGGACTACGGGTCCATAGCAGTAGCTAGATGGTCGTGTCCTCCACCATGTGCTTCATGTTTAGATCTTGTGAGCTGCCTAACATGATCAAGATCATCTTTGTGTAATTTTACATGTTGTGTTTGTTGGGATCTGATGAGTATTGGTACTATGTCATGGTGATGTGCTGAATTATTATCTTTATATTATCTCTATGTTGTTTATGATCTTGCATGCTCTCCGTTGCTAGTAGATATCTTGGTCGAATAGATGCTAGTGACTCCAAGAGGGAGTATTTATGCTCGATAGTTGGGTTCATGCCTCTAGTAATCTAGGGGAGTGACAGAAACCTCTAAGGTTGTAGATGTGCTATTGCCAATAGGGAGAAAACAACATTCTTGTGTTCAAGAATATTTGCATTGTTTACATTACGCTCTTTGCTTAAGGCGATAATCTGTTGTTCGCAACTTAATACCCGATGGTTGCTCAGACGACATCCGAAGGGTGGATTATTAGTCATAGATGCAGTTGGATTACAATCTATGTATTTTGTCGTAATGCCCAGAGTGAATCTCATAGTGATCCTCATGACATATATACGCTATCTTTATTCTATCAATTTCCCAACTATAATTTGTTTACCCAACATGTTGTTATTTATCTTATGGAGAGACATCACTAGTGAACTATGGACCCCGGTCCAATTTCTTTACATTGCTATTACCGTTTTACTTTTACTCGCATTATTTACATTCTTGCATACTATTACCTTTTACCACTCGATACGCTTAATCCTTTGTTTACAGCAAACCGTTGAGATTGACAACCTCATCGTAAGTTGGGGCAAAGTACTTGGTTGTGTTGTGTGCAGGTTCCACGTTGCTGCTGGTGAAAAGCTACACGTCGACAAGCATTTATCTGGCGCCATTGTCTGGAGTGTCGCAAAGCTAGCGGGCATCAACCTTCAAAAGTGTGGTTCTTTCTCCTACTGGTTCGATAACCTTGGTTTCACAACTGAGGGAAAACTTGTTGTTGTGCTCATCATACCTTCCTCTTGGGGTTCCCAACAGGGTGTCATCTACACGCCATCAACAGCGTAGCCTGATACGTCTCAAACGTATCTATAATTTTTGATGCTCCATGCTTGTTTTTACACCATTTGCCTATTGTTTTCTTACACTTAGTGGCACTTTTATGCATTTTCCGGAACTAACCTATTAACAAGTGCCACAGTGCCAGTTTCCTGTTTTCTGCTGTTTTTGTGTTTCAGAAGTGATACACAGGAAATATTCTCGGAATTGGACGAAACAAGTTCCTGAAGTCTTATTTTACTCGGAAGCTTCCAGAGATCCGAAGAGAAGTAGGAGGGGGGCCACCAGGGCCCCACATACAGGGGCGGCGCGGCCAGGCCCTGGCCCGCGCCACCCCCGTGTGAGGGCGCCTGGCCCCTCCTCTGACATCGACCCTTCGCCTATAAAGACCCCCCGACGGAAAAAACCTAAGGACCTGATCAGATTTCCAGAACACATCGCGATCCGCCGCCGCCGTCGACCCGAAGATCGGGAGGGTCCAGAAGCTCTTCCCGGCACCCTGCCGGAGAGGGGAATCGCCACCGGAGGTCTTCTTCATCGCCATGCTTGCCTCCAGAGCGATGAGTGAGTAGTCTACCTTGGACTATGGGTCCATAGCAGTAGCTAGATGGTTGTCTCCTCCACCATGTGCTTCATGTTTAGATCTCATGAGCTGCCCTACATGATTGAGATCACCGTTATGTAATTCTACATATTTGGTTTGTTGGGATCCGATGAATATTGGTGTTTATGATTAAGTTGCTGTACTGAATTATATCTTTTGTTATCTCTATGTTGTTTATGATCTTGCATTCTCTCCGTTGTTAGTAGCTATCTTGGCCGAGTAGTTGCTAGTGACTCCAAGAGGGGGTATTTATAGTGGGTTCATGCCTCTATTTCACCTGGGGGAGTGACAGAAACCTCTAAGGTGGTAGATGTGCTGTTGCTACTAGGGAGAAAACAACATTCATATGCTCAAGGGCATATGCTTTGTTTACATTACACACTTTGCTTAATGCAATTATCTGTTGTTTGCAACTTAATACTATTGGGGTGTTCGGATTGATATCCCCGGGAGTGGATTATTAGTCATAGATGCAGTTGGATGGCGGTCTATGTATTTTGTTGTAATGCCCAGAGTAAATCTCATAGTGATCTTCTTGACATATCACGTTATCTTTATTCTATCAATTGCCCAACTGTAATTT
This sequence comes from Dactylis glomerata, assembly GCA_007115705.1. Classification (NCBI taxonomy): domain Eukaryota; kingdom Viridiplantae; phylum Streptophyta; class Magnoliopsida; order Poales; family Poaceae; genus Dactylis; species Dactylis glomerata. The sequence continues at coordinate 574,161 of QXEO01000267.1, forward strand.
GTTTACCCAGCATGTGTTATTTTATCTATGGAGAGACACCACTAGTGAACTGTGGACCCCGGTCCTATTTACATCATATTGCTATCACCTGTTTACTTTACTCGTACTGTTTACTTTACTCGCATACTATATTATTTTCCACTCGATACGTTCATAACCTTTGTTTCAAGCAAACCGGTGAGATTGACAACCTCATCGTAAGTTGGGAACAAAGTACTTGGTTGTGTGTGTACAGGTTCCGCATCACCTTCAGTCGTCGCCGTCTCTCCTCTCCTGATCGATAAACCTTGGTATCTTAACTGAGGGAAAACTAGCTGTTATACTCATCATACCTTCCTCTTGGGGTTCCCAACGGGCTGGTTATTCACCACGCACAAGGACAGTTTGCTCCCACATCAACTGGTCGCCATCAGCTAATTTTCTGGCGCCATCAACAAGGGATCATAGCCCACCACCGACACGTTCCACCCGTGGGGCAGGTGCCACGCCGGTGGGACAAGGACCGCGTTCTCCCAGAGAATACGCGCCTCGGCCTCGATGAAGTTTGTTGGGTGGACGAAGTCGCCGCTTCCGCTGCCGCCTTTGTGCGCCATCACCGATGTACGAGGTAGTGCGACGGGGAGAAAGTGAGACGCCGGGAGGAAGAAGGAATGCTGGGCGGTGGGGAGAAGTAAGGCAGCTTTAAGGCGGAGGGAGCAACTCCACCGGCCCACATTCATGGCGGCGCCGCGCGGCGCAATGAAGGCGGCGACCTACGCCGGTCGCTTTGTCATAAACAACTGGCATGCGGGGCCGGGGTGTCGGAACCGAGCTGCCGTATGCTGCCGGCGCCCCGATAGGATCCTGCCACGCAAGGGCTGGCTCGAGGGCGCCGGCTAATTATTTGGGCTCAAGGCCACGCCGACATGTTTTTTGGACCGCCGATGCGGGCCGGTTTTTAGCCCTGAGTCCAAATTAAACGCCGACCATGTTTTAGAAGCTGTTTTGAGGCCGCCGGTGGAGATGCTGTTAGGCGTAGGGTTCTCCCGCCGCCACCGCGCAGTCCGCGACTCGTGGAGGCACGCCGCCGCCGGCTGTTCTTCTCCATCATCCATCCGGCGTATGAAGGGATTGCGTGGGATGTCCGTATCATCAAACTTGTATTGGTCCAGGTACCTTGATACATCCCATAGCTGTCTCTCTGTTTGCTCCCAGCCGTAATAGTAGAGGCATCCAGGAGTTCCTAGCAGCGTTGTGAAGGGATTCTCCCTAATCGTTGCTGGATTGAATTAAATAATCAGCCACTCTGCTCAAATCAACCAGCCTTTGTGTATGGTACTACTTTTTGAGTCGATCTATAGCACCAGATGCATCCAAGATTTGATCTTTTTTTCTAGTTCGGTGGTTGACTGTTGGCCTTAGGGGTGTGTACTACAAGAATAAAATTGCTTCAACTGTATTGGCTTTAGAAGGCAAGTGGTGATTTTGGCTCAGTGCACCTCCGCCTGATGTATTAGAAACTAAGGAAATTGGAATTAACACATACTATCTGAGCTTTTGTATAAGTAGTTTGAGATGGAACAGTATATTGAGTTAGTGAGTGTCATCTACAGAAAACGTCCTACAAGATGCAGAGTGCGAGTATTTGTCATCTAGATGTTTCTTTATTTTAGGACAGTTTCTCAAACTATTTACCCACAGGTTTCAGACTTCGGGTTCCGGAAGAAGTTCTTGAATTATGCTTGGGGTGTGCTTGGTTCTCACCTGGTACTTCTCCGATTCGAGATTTTCCTTACTTCTTGATTGTGCTATTGATTGTGTCTCTAACGTGTTTCTTGATTGATACTTTCTCCGATTCGATATTTTCCTTCTAAAATTCAGGGGTTGTATGTTGGTAAACTCCAAGCCAACACTACTTCAGATTGGTAAACTCCGAGCCAACTCTGTGGCAGGTGGTAAATTCCGAGCCAACCGTTGGTAAACTCCGAGCCAACATGCCGGTAAATTCTGAGCCATAATTTAGTTTTCATATAAATCTGTATTCCAAAGTGAAGTGTTAATTGCGTTCATTCATTAATGTTTTTACGGTTGCATATTGTGCTTGCTGAGTATTTCTATACTTACTCTTGTATTTTATTTGGTTTTCAGGTACTAAGCAATATGCATGGGAAATGGGTGTAGCACATCTATTTGAGCACTTCACCTAATTTCACATGACAGCTAGCGAACACTTGTAGTGTGTAGTGTTTATTATTTCTACAGTACTTAGCATGCGCCTTGTTTTACCAAATGCTTGTGGTGAATACTCTTATTTACAAGGGAATCTCTGTCCAAATTATGAATCATTTTCATATTTAGTAATTCTAGCGGAGCGTGGTAGCATCCCATGTATGATAGAAACCTGGGATGTTACAACCACCCTACAGATCGCTAAACAATTCAGACATAGGCAACGCGGACCAAGGTCCTTGAGTATGAATTTTGGGCTGAAAAACTGTGAAGATTCTCGTTTCGTCCAAAGGGCTGAGGCGACACATTGTCAACGACACAATTCCCCCGCTCAAGCTCATTGATCTTCTGCACAAAGGGCCACCGATAAACTACTTGGTCTGAAGATTTACCACCCACAAAGCACCCAGTTTACAATGCCCAACCAAGGGCACCATGCAGCCACCTCTATTAATCATACTACTACTCCTTGCGAGGAGGTGTTGACATTTCTGTAATTAACAGGGCACGATGCCCCAGTTCCAGCCTTTTCATTAGAAAAGATTAGGAAATATGCCCGTGCGTTGCACCGGGAGAGAAAACTCATATCATGACTCGGCGCAACCGGGAGAGAAAACTCATATCACGACTCGGCGCAATGCATATTCTATCACTTTTTGCCTCATTCAGTTATCATTTTTGGTACTTGTATTTCAAATCACTTTTGTCCGTAATTTATTTTAGAAAATCAAGATCCAAAATTCAGGAACAAATCAAAATAATGTCAGAGATCTATCTAGCCTATAAGCAAACAGCCACGCGTCCTGCTCACCGGCCGAGCGGAGGCAGGAGACGGTGGGAGCTCGACCGTCCGCCATGGCTGAGCTCCGCCTGCTGTACGTCCCCGTGTTGCGCTCGAGGCGGCGCCCCCAGGAGATGGCGGGGGGAGCTCGGCCAGCCGCCATGGCCGAGCACTCGCCGAGCTCTCGCTCGAGGCGAGACGACGCCTCCCATGCTTCCCCGTGTCTGGCCGAGCGGAGGCACGAGAAAGCGGCGGGAGCTCGGCCGGCCGCCGCTCACGGAGCTCGCGCTCGAGGCGGCGTCTACCGTGCGTCCCCGCGTCCGGCCAAGCGGAGGCAGTAGACGGCAGCAGGAGCTCGGCCGGCCGCAATGGCCGAGAGCTCCTGGACACTCCTGCGAGCCTCCCGCGAGTGGCAGAGCGACGGCTTTGTCGGCGACCGGAGCCGTGTGCGAGGCGGCGAGGTGGGTGGATCTCCCCTGGGTCAAGCGGATCCCAGTGGCACACACCACCGTTTCCTAGCCGCGTGGATCCCCGGCAGCGCCCCATCAAAGGAGGGGATAAGGTGAAGGTTACTGCAAGGGGCTAAACTGCAAAAGTGTCAACCACCGATCTTAGAGTGTTGATTTCCCCAAAAGTCGTTTTTCAATTTTATTTATGGCGTGTCGATGGATGTGGTGGTGCTGCCTGTGGCTGCAGTGGCGTTGTTGTGGCGTGTGGCTTGGCTTTGTGGTGGTTGGAAGGAGACAAATGGCGCCGGCGTTGAACGCGGTTGTTGCATCCTCTGGTCCAACGGGGAAGAGGAAGAGTGGTTGGCAGCACGTCGAGCAGGCCCAGGAGGTGAGGTCGGCCGTGGAGGCAGGGCAGTGGAGAGGAATGGTGGCTGATCAGTTTTTCCGGGTTTGGCGGAGGAGGCTGCCGGTGAAAGCCGTACTCGTCGATGGCGGCGTCTACAGGCGTCGTGCCCTTGTTGGAGGCATCGACGGAGCAACCTCCATCTACCTTCTCGGCATCCTCTAGGGGAAACCCTAGATCTGGTTTTCCGGATCGGCGATGGCGGCGCTAAGGCGTCGTGTTCCCTCTTGGGGGCTTCGTTTTTTGAGGTGGAACTGGTCAGAGGGACTTGTGGTTCGTGAAGGTGGGATGGTGTGCAGCAGCTCGAGCACTCTCCACATGCAAGGTGCGCCGGAGGAGCCCTTTGGTCTTGCTCTTGGGTTCGGGGAGGCACATGTCCCCCTCTTTCGGACATGTCGTTCCTCCCTGGTGTTTAGAGGTTGGCAAAAAGGTTCTTGGTAGATCAGGTTGAGGCAACGGTTTTCGGTGAGCACTACGAGCGGTCTGTCGCTCGAGTGGCCCAGCTGTGTGCCTCGGGTGTTCTGCCCACTGGCGTCTTGTATGTGTTGTGGTGCTTAGGTGTGGCTTGCCGTTGTTCTGGGTTTCGCCCGGTTTCCCTCTAACAAACCGAGCAGTGCGGGTCTTTGACCATCTTCTGTCTAATCAATGAATTTAGCAGTTCTCCTGCTAACATTCAAAAATTTTATTTATAGAGATTTGTAGAGATACTGCGGGTTGATTCACAGAATTAGGTAGGGTTTTTTTGCAAAACATCTGACGGAAGAACCAAACCATGGAACCCTTATGTACTTTATTATTAGGTATAGAAGAAACCACCATACTACTACTACCATAGCCATTATCTTACATACACAGGTGCAGCCCACAAACGTTTCAGTGAAACAAAAGCTAATTACACGAGGACAACGGCATCGCCGAACCTCACACCAAAACGTCACCAGGCCACAGTCAGCATGGAACTACAAAATATATCCATCTAAAAGCCACAGATTGCTGTAAGGTGCTGACATCTCACAAGCTCAAATCGCTGTCCGAACTTGGCTTCTACCGCGTACCCTCGAGCTCTCTCTTGACGGCCTTGCTGCCTCATCAGCTTCTCTCGGTGGTATCTCCTGGAAAGCTTGCAGGGAATTGGCAGCGAAGTTAACCAGAGCCTGAAGGACCAGCCTCAGATTTATGTGCACGCTGCTTCCTTCGATACGATGTGCCTCGTATGTTCGTATCGATGGACACCGTTGGAAACTCTGCCTGCCCGGCAGTAAGGCTAGCTTTCTGTTTAGTTCATCGGCTTCCTTGTTGATCTCCAGTGCCTTCCTTTCCAACATCTTGACCCATTTCTCCCTTTCTCGAACTGCGACGGTTCTTTCGCCTTGATCAAGGTTTTGCTGTTCCCACAGGTGGCGCACGCTGGACACGAGAGCTTGCATTGCGTTGACCACGTCCTTCTCAGAAATCCTGTCCATTGCTTGAGACCATCTGTTGCAGATGACAAAGATTGATGGAGCCCCTATTCTCCCAGGAGAGTAAGTAGGCGCCGCCCCAGGCTCGTAGCTGAGGCAGAGTGCTAGCCATCCATTCAGTGCCTTTACGAAGTTCCTGTGTGCGCTCACCCAAGAGGAAAAATTGATGATCCATTTAATCAGTTCTAGTTCCAGCTCCATTGCCAAATCACGGCCATTTCCACCTGAAATAACTGAAGCCAAGTTTTTGGCTTCTGACATCACTTGAAACTGGATCTGGTATGACTGTAGCTTGTCTTGCCACATTTTTTCAAACCTGAAAATATGTGATCCTTTTGTTAGCAAGAGGTAGCACTTAATGAGAAATAGATGGAATTTAAGAAAGTATATTAGAATAGCAATCAGGATCTATTAACTTCAGCAAATATCATGTTTCCATAATGCAACAAAAAATCTACAAGAGTCATACAAATTCTTCAAACGATCCTGGATGTAAATGCATGATATCCCCATTTCCTTCCCAACAAGTCACTGAGTTCAAATTTCAAATTACCCATTCATACCACAGTGCATAGCATGAATGTGACAGTTGAGATCATAAGATTGATTGACTCATAATCACACGTTGCTAGGAACAAACTAGAAAGAACAATAAAAAATAATAGCAATTATCTTTCAGTTAAAAAGGAGACATACCCTTGGATCAAGGTATTAACTTGCAGCGCTAGTTCCTCGTCCCTTACTTTGTTAATCTTTCTTGAAACCTTGGCAATGACACGCACGGCTATTCTTATCTTTGTTGACAGCTTCCTGAGCAAATTCCGAGTTGCGTCAATCTTATGAGCTTCAGCACCCCTCTGATCTAAAAGTTTCAGTCGCTTAGAGTTCTTGGCTAGAAGTAAGCGCATTTTCTCCTCAGCCTACAGGAGAAATGCCACACAACAGAGAAAATGTGTAAGTAGGGTAGGGTACTTTGGTGAGTAAATAGTATAGATAGACATAATCTACTGCATGATTACAAGCATATGAGATATTACTCTAATCAATGGTACAAAAGTAGTTTCAATAGGCGGCAGATTCAGTCCAAAAAAGATGATTGCAAATAATGTGACAAGATGACCATGGTAATGAATTTTGAAACTGTATAATAAATTTCTAATCTACTTCAGAAAATAGGAGAAAAAAAATCATGAATATTGAATTCTCAAAGTGTTCATGTAACATTGCATGGTACTACCAAGCAATGTTTCCTTGCAATGTCTACCGAATCTGGCAAAGTTACTTCACATAGTGATATTATCTAATTGACCCATGATTAATCATCATGCCAAGACTACCTAGACTCCTAAAATGCACGCAAAAATGCTAACATGTACTGAGTACCAGAACCAAATCAGCTCGTCTTTTAAATAGTAACAGGTGAATAGAGTAATGTTTTCCCTTATATTTTGTGGATAAAGAAAAATGGCAAGACTTTTGCTTCACATAAATCTCCCCGGGAAGAGGATCAAGCTTCCCCAGTAGGATGCCACTCAATTATTCAGCTCAAGTTGCTTTTGGTTCAAACAGAAAGGTTCTTCGAAAAACAAAAAGGCAACCTAAAGATCCAAAGGACCAAAGCAAGGAAAGGTTGTCCAAAGTTAGGTTAGACAATAGATGACCCTGTTTTTAGCGACAGAATTGTAACCTAATGTACATTGCCGCCATCTATTTCATCAATCCACGGCTACTGAAAGAAAATTCAGAAATAGAAGTATCCTCAATGAAATTTTCTTGCACATTTCTATGAATAACAACTAAAATAATAGCTGAAGATCAGAGATCAATACTACTCTAGGAAAGGTGCTTAACAGAATATTGAGTATACCTTGACCTCGCCATACAGCTTGGACTCCCAGAAATATAGCTTCTCTAGTGTCAAGGATAGGCTCCACGATCCCACCACCTTGGCTTCTTCACCAACTCCCATGCCCAACGTGTCCACGTCCCTGCACCCCAGATGCGGCACAGAGATTGCAGACATCATCCGTGATGAAGCAGCTTCAAACAACGAAACACAGAGTCAAACAATGCACCTTGCACAGCTACTGATAGTGATAAACCGAGTTAGATCAGATAATATTCAGACTAGCATTTCCATTGACCAAAGCAGTAGCTCACCATGGTAAACCGAGCTGCGCCCTTGGTAGCTGGGCCGCCCGACCTCGAGCAGCGGCGCGAGCTCCCTGGCCGCCTCCGCCACTCGAACGAGCTGCGTCTTGATCGCACCTGCAGCATCACCCGCATTGTCGAAGACCCTCTGCGCCGGCGGCTCCGGTGCTGGCGCGGCCACGTTGCGGTATGCCGGTGGCCTCCGTCGTGCGTTCCTCGGCTTGTCGAGCTCCGCGAAGGTGTTGACAGCGCCGACCGAGCCTCGACGGCCGAGCAAGGGGGCGGCCGTGGAGTACGAGTACTCGCTGGCCATCTCCTTGACGACGACGACCTCCTCCTCGTCCTCCTCGAGCTCCGGAATGCCCTCCTCCTCCCTCACCTCCCGCGAGCTGCGGCTCGGCGTGTACGCGGCGGCCGCGGCGGCGGTTGCGGCGGGGTTGTAGTGGTAGTAGCCCTCGTACGGGTTGTCGTCGTAGTTCTGGAACACGTTTAGGAAGTCCCACGAGCTCTCCCTGGGCGGCGGGGGTGGAGCCGCTGGAGCCGGTGTCCTCTGCTGCTGCGGCGGCGGCTGGGGCGCGGCCGGTTCGCCGCCGTAGGCGTAGTACTGCGGCTGCTGCTGCGGGTAGCCGCCACCGCCCGCCGCGTCCTCGAACGCGCCGTAGCGCGCTCGCGCGGAGACTGGCGCGCGCTGGTGGACGGCGACCGACGCCGGGGGCGGGCGGTTGCGCGCGTAGTAGAACTGCATCGTGCTCTGCGGCGGCGCTGGCGGGTAGGCGAACGCTGGATCGGGGGGCGCGTACGCGAAGTAGCCCGGGTGCGGGAGCGGGAGGCGCTGGTCGGGGAGGAAGCGGCGCGTTGGCGACTCGGCCGGCGACTCGGATCCCGAGGAGGAGGACGAGGAGCACGACTCGCAGCGCACGTGCTGCGAGGAGGAGGAGTAATGGCGGTCCTGGACGGACGATGACGGCGGGCGCCCGCCACGGCCGCGCGCGCTGCCGCCCTTGCGGTCGGAAGGCAGCGCGAGGTGCGGCGGGGAGTCGTCGGCCTGGAGCTGGAGGAGGAGGTGGAGCGGCGCGGCGATCGAGTCGTAGGATCCCGCGAGCGCGGCGTGCGCGTCGGCGAGCGCGTAGCGGTGGCGCACGGCGGTGGCGACGAGGTCGGCGCGGCCGCGGCACAGCGCCACGGCCTCCTGGCTGTCCAGCTTGGAGCCCTGGCAGCCCATGGCGCGCAAAACGAGAAGCGCGAAGGGACGCACCCACGGGCCTCGAGAGTAGAGTGTACCTACTGCTGGTCGGCTCGCATTATGGCGTTCGGTGAGGTTGGCGCGAGGACGCCGACGCGCGGACGGAGAGGGGCAGTGTGCGCGAGCGACAGTGTGTGCCGGGGCAGGAGGCCGCACAGAGTGGCGGACTGACTGGGTGAGGAAGGAGAGGGAGAGCTCGGCCGGGGAAGCAGAGGAGGCTGGGGGAGGAGGAGACGACGGCGCAGAAGTGGGCAGGATCTTCTCCTACATTTGTTTTTGTTTGGGTGGGCTTGTCGTTTTTGTACCGTGAGTGAGGCGAAGTGTATACAGTGGGGGCGCGGGCGTGGACGGAAGTGGGATTGGAACAGCGAAAATCCAAGGCGGGCAGGGCAGTGTGGGGAATGTGAGGTTTCGGTAGCTATTGGTTGAAAACTTGAAAATTTAACAGCAGAGCAGAGGGGGGAGTGGACCCTGTGTTAAAGGAGGAAGAAGAAGCGATGGAGTGGTGGCCTGGTGGGCGTGGACCGTAGAGGGCATGTCTAAGGGTGTGTTCGGTTGGTGGCATAAAGTAGAATGTAATGAAACCATTTCACACCTAGGATGCATTCCTGTGTTCGGTTAGGCAAACGAAAAGGAATGGAACCATTCCAGGAACCGAATATTCGGCCCAGATTCGGAACCAGGCCGTTCCACCAAATCGGTGGAACGTCGCCGTTCCCTCTCCACTAATCCCACTCCAACCCTATCCTATCTAATCCTGTGGCGTCGCTCGTCTCACTTCCTCCTCCGGCGGTGGCACACGGAAGAAGGCGTTGGAGCCAGCGGCGCCGGTCGGGCAAGCGGGCAGGCCGCGGTTGCCGGGCGAGTGGACGGGCGACGATGGCGGCCCGCAAGCGGGCGGGTGGCGGCGTCCGGGCAAGCGGACGGGCGGCGGCGGCCGGGCAAGCGGCGGGCGGGCGGGCAAGCTTGCCGACTGCGGCGACCGAGCAAGCGTGCTGGCGGCGGCTAGCAGGCGGGCGACGGCGACAGAAGCGCGACGACTACCAAGAGGGCAGGCCACGAACGGCCGGGAATCGATCGACGACGAACCAGAATCGATCGATGACGACAAGAATTGGTCGACGATGATGGGAATCGGACTACGGCAACGGGAATCGAGCGATGGAGGGTGGGCAAGCATGGTATCACCCGCAGGGAAGAAGAGAATAACGGGAGTGGGAGAAAAATTAGGAGAAAAAATAGTCTTGGATTGAAAATCTTTTTTTTTTGCAATATAACTATATAAACAGTAAATTTTGGCAATAATGATGTTGTATACGAAAGTGATTAGTATAAATCAACTGTTTAAACCGTAAAATTTAGCTATTCCATTCCATATATTTGTCTCAACTAAACACCAGACGGAATCGTTCCATTCCACTTTTTTGTTCCAACTAAACACGAGAATGGAACCGACCCATTCTAGTAGAACGGAACCATTACATTCCATTCCACTCCGTTCTCGAACCGAACACACCCTAAAGGTCCAACGTATTTTCGTTTTAAATTGGAGGTAATTGCATGGTTCATACAACAAGTTGTTTAGCATGTGCAAATTCATACAACAAGTTGCAAGACGTTGTGAACTCATACAAAACCTTGTATTTCGGGTGCATCTCTCATACAACCGCCCTCCGCTGCTGCCACGTGTCCTGGTCCGCGCGGGAAAGTTGAATTTGCTAGGACCCCCCTGAGTTTGTGTGAATTGTTATTTGCTCCTTTCCTATTTCTTCTCCTCTTCTTTCTTCAGACAGACACGCTCTTCTTTCTTCAGACAGACACGGTCGAAACTGAATCAGATCGAGCTGGAGGCGGCGACTGGAGGCGTCGGCGGCGGGTCTGTTGCGGAGAGGCGGCGGTGGCGACGGCGTGGAGGCCGGTGCGGGAGAGGGCTGGGATGCGGGGGCGTCGTGCTGTGGCTGCAGTAGGCGGAGGCGGGTCTGTCGACGGCGAGGAGTGGCAGTTGACCGGCGAGGTGTTCTGGCAAGCACCAGGAGCGAAGGTAAGCCATTTTAGGAGGTTTTTGTGGTTGGAATTGCGCGGCATTTGTCGGATTCTTCCAATTTTGGGTTGGATTTGTTTGCATCGTCTCTGCATCGCCTCTGCATCGCCTCTGCATCGGCTCTGTCCATTGTTCTGCAGACAAAGGCGTGCAAAGAGGAAGTGCAGTCAAATCTGTGTAAAGAAGAAGAAGGTGCCAAGACCTGCAATTGTCTGGCGGTTTTGAGAGAGCTAGCAGCAGAGAATATGGTGCTGCGGCAACAAGTTGAAGACAAGAAGGTTTTGGTCACAAGTCTGAAGAAACAGTGCATTATTCTGAATGCACAGCTGAGATGCAGGGATAGAAAGGAGTTGTGTTGGCTTTTAGTAGCAATTTGTGCTTGCATCGTAGCTGTGTGTGCAATGTTTGTAAGATTCTGATGCCATTTTGAGACTGATGTATCAACTTTTTGCTATGAAAATGGTGAATAAAAGTTTGCTCATTGTCTTCTTCTTCCTAGCACTGTATCCTTGTGCAACTTCACTATCTTCTTCTTTCCTCTTCTGTCAGGCATGTCCATGCTATTCTAGGAGGTGATAAGTACGGGCTCCAGAGAACTCTACTCCTCACATTTCTGAGAATGGATATCCAATGGAGTGCTAGGAGAAGCAGGAGTACTGGGGCAAGGAGGACTGGCCCTGGGAGTGTGCAACAGAAGGAGGTGCTTGTCTACCATCGTAGGAGTGTGCAAGAGAGGGATGCAGCAGCAGCAAGGAGGCTTGCCATGCTGGAGGAGAAGGAACAAGAGGCTGTGGAAGGCATTCAAGAGCTAGGTAAAGGAGCCAAGTATGATACCAGAGGTATGCTTCCTGGCTATGTCCCTGCACACATTCAGAAGGAGGTTACTGCATCTCTCTTGCTGATGAGGATGAAGAGGGGCCTCCAGAAGCTTGTCCACAGGGTCAGGTATGGGCCACATTTCCAGGGGAAGAAAGACTAAGAGGTGTGTAGATGGTACTCATGTGTGTGTTGTTGTAGGAATGCATCATCTTGTGTGAGTTAGTGACTTGAGGAGTGAATGAGTGTGTTAGTGTGTGCACGAGTGCATGAGTGTGGCAGTGTGTGCTTGAGTGTATGTAAGCCATCATGTAATGTACTATGTTATCATGAATAAACAGAGTGCATTCCAATGTCACATATGAGACATATGAAAAAAACATAGAAATAGTACTGAAATTGTTATGTAGTACCAAAACAAGCAAACATAATTTAGAAGATCCTCTCTAGTTCAGAGATGAACTACAACTTGCAGTGCAACAAGAAATAAAGTTCACATTTGAACTTGATGACAGGAAAATGTAGATTAAATGAAGGGAGGTGCATTTTGAGTGCTCTGAATTTCCTCAGCCGTCTGGTTGAGATCTGGTAATGTTGGCTCAGTTTGTCTTGCTCTGTCATCACCAAACATGAGGTAGTAGGTTGATCCTGGACCTGTGTTGTAGCTGAAAATGTCATCTGGATTTTCTTGCTCATGCTGAGGTACATCTGGAATTATTGGCTGCTGTTGCTCTTTTCTTTTAGATCCTTTTGCTCTGCTTGCTGGTGCATGTGATGTAGCTCCCTCATCATGTGGTTGTGATTTTCTTTTAGATCCTTTACCCCTGCCTCTTGGAGCTTGTGGTGTAGTTGCATCACTCCCTCTTCCTCTGCCTCTTCCAGCCCCATTTCATCTGCCTCTTCCTCTGTGTGCTTCAACATTTGTCCTGCCTCTTGCAGTTAAGCCTCCCCTGTTCTGTGCACTGGTTGTTCTAGTTGCTGGAAGTGCTTCCCTAGCAGCAACAACAAATGTGTTTTCCTCAGGTGGTGGGATTTGAACTCTTGGTACAGGGAAATGAGCCTGTGCCTGCAATATAGCAAATGAAGTGAGAAGATGCAAAGCAAGGAAATTCAGACTGTCAGGATGTAAAAATAGAAGAGTAGAACCTCCTGTCCCATTTGGAAAACCATGCTTTGCCTCTGATGCATAGGATCATTGCTAGGCAATGGGTTTAAGTGTAAAATGTGCTGTAGAATTGATGGGTCATCAAATTCATCATCTGCTTCCTCATTTTCATGTACCACATTTGCATCCATAACCCACTTTGCATGCCCTTTTTTATTGTGATTAGGGTTTCCACATATTGAGCAGTGCATGGTCATGCCAGACTTTGACAACATCTTCACTCCATCTTTCTCCTTCTCCTCAGGGGTTTTTCTCCTATTCTTCTTAGGCCTACCCATTACCTTTGTGTACAGTGGAGGATGAACAACAGGCCCATTCACTTTCTCCCAATGTACTCTTGATCTGAGTGGTGCCAAGTTGTATGCATATGCTCTTTTATATGTTTCTATTGTGTAGCAGGAATGAACTAACTTTTCAGGGTTAATTCTATCTTCCCTGCAACATGCAATTGCATGATGACAAGGAATACCTGTCAGCTGCCACCTTCTGCAATCACACTGTCTGCTTACCATGTCAACATTGTATGTCTTCTCATATTCAGGGGAAGTTACATGAAAAAGTCCTCCACCAGCATGTGAAGATCCAAGTTTTTTGGCCCATTCAGTCATCTTGTCAATCTTCTTCTTTATTTTGGGGCAGATAGTCCCTGTCGAAGTCTCACACTCTTTTTGCTTCCCAACCATTATGTGCATTAGCTTGTAGAAAATAGTTTCCAACATAGACAGTACTGGAAATTTTCTTGCTTCCAATATGTAGCTGTTAAAAGGAGAATATTGTGAAAATGGTTTTCAAGCAATAAAGAAGGCATGAGAAAATACATTGTGATAAGTAGAAGGCATAAGGAGAAAATTATACCTATTGAACACTTCTGAATGATTATTCAGGAGCATATCACATTTCACAAAGTCACTAAAGAAAGCCTTTATCCAAGTGTTGGGTTGCAGTTCTTCAACCCAAGCATAAGCATCTGGACTGTCCCCTTTCATTTTTTTCCAGATTTCTTTCCCAAGTAGGAATATTTGTTGACCTTGCAATGGCCCACAAATCATTTTTCAGAGTCTGTCCTTTGTGTTTCTTGTGAAAATTTTGATATATATGCCTAACACAATGCCTGTGTTCTGAATCTGGAAAAACCTTCTGTACAGCATTAATTAATCCTTTTTGTCTGTCACTCATTATTGTGTATGGACTGGTATTTGTAATGTTGAGATCTTCCTTGAGAGTTGTAAGGAACCATTCCCAGGAGCTTGTACACTCCACTTCAACCAGGGCCATAGCTATTGGAAATATGTAGTCGTTTGGATCAATACCAACTGCAGTTAGCAAGTTGCCCTTGTATCTAGTCTTAATATGACACCCATCTATGCAAATTAGTGGTCTGCATCCTTCCATAAATCCTCTCTTGCAGGCATCATATGACTAGTACATAGTTGCTAGGTGTGCTTTTGGCTCTGAATCTATTGCCTCTTTAATTTGATTTGTGCTAAGGAAAAATCTAGACCCATGATTTGCTCTCCTCATTTCTTGCCCATAATCACACAACAAAGAAAATTGTTCTTTTTCATCACCATGTATAATATTGAGGGATGCTCTTCTAGCTCTTCCCAATTTATACCTATTGGGGCACATGTTATATTTTCTTTGCACCTTAGCAGCAAAAGCTTGCAAGTCCATTTTCTGGTTATCCCTAAATTCATCAATGAATGCTTGAGTCAAAAATGGTGCTGTTAGTGTCTTCAGCTCCCACTACCTCTCACAAGTGTGATTACTGCAGTATTTTCTCACAACAATTGCTTCTGTCCTTCCATCCTGTGAAGCTTTCATCATCCATGGGCAATCCTCCTGACAATGAGCATCAAGCCTTGTTGCTTCATTTCTTGACTTCCTAATCTTCACTCTCTCATTTACACTATATGCTGTCAGAGCCTTTCTCAAATCTGACATGTTGGAAAAGATCATGCCTGCCTTGAACACAGGTGCTTCCATGTCAACTTCTGTATTGAATTCTTTGAATTTGTACTCCAGTTGCTTGTGCTGCTCCACTGTCAGATTTAAGTCTTCATGCTCAAGACCAGCATCATCCGATTTAGGGCCTGTTTGGTTCATGCCATAGTTTGCCCTACCAAAATATTGGTAACCATTGGCTAGCCAAAATTTTGGTTAGAAAATTCTTGACCCCAAGTTGGCTAAAAAATTGGTAAGATCTGTGAAGAGAATGTGAGAAGAGTTGACAAGATTTCATAGGCTACCAAAATTTTGGCAACCAACCAAACAAGGACCAAAATATTATAGGCTGCCAAAAAATTGGTACCAACCAAACAGGCCCTTAGACCGTTTGCGACAGACTGTGGACATGAACAAAACGTTATTCTCCTCACTTGGCCATTTACATCGGGCACTGTGCCCATTGGCCCTATGATAATTTTTTATTTTATTTTATTACTAGTATATATTACATAGATGGCTGAAAATAAAGACATAAAATTAAAAAAGCCCTAGAAACTAGGGCTTGATGCGCCACCGCGCCTAGTCATCGTCGTCATCGTCCCTGGTGAGGTCGATGTGCGGCGGCGGGTCCCAGGGATACGGACAGAGCACCATCAACACCCCCTTGTGTTGCTGGTACTGGAGCCTACGTCGGCGGCTAGGGAGGCGTCTGTGGAGGCGTCTAGGGATCGGCATAGCCCCGAGGCCCCCAGTTCACCTGAATGGGAGGCACGCGAGGCGGCGACTCCTAGACGGCATAGCCCTAGGGCTGAGGCTCGGCAGCTGGTGGTGGAGGAGGTGGCGGTGGTAGGGCGGCGCGGCTGGTGGACGCGCTGTCGCCGCTGGTGGACGCGCCAATGCGGCTGGTGGGCACCGAGGCTGCCAGCTCGCTCTTCTATATATCCTGCCAGAGGGCCTCATCCTCCGACAAGTCCGGCGGTTGGTACTCCCCCACCAGGAGCACCGGCGCTTCCACGACCTTGTCGGCCTTCTCGGCTTCCTCTTCCTCCGACGGTGGCGGCACCCAGTATGGGACCTGCTGCTGTGGATAGGGATCCGCAACATAGTCGTACTCGTCGTCGCTGAGTAGGCCCGATCGGCGCCTCGGGCAGGGCTCGTAGGCGGGCCTATCTCACCACTCGGAGTCCATGTCAAAGGCGGGGTCCTCGCGCAGATCCGACGGAAGGATGGCCCGCCCGCGCCAAATCTTGTCACGTCGCGCCCGCCCGCGGCGGGGCACCGGAGGGACTGGCACCCTCCTGCTATCCATCGGGAAGATGGACGTCGCACAGCCCACCGACGTGTTCTGGTCGTAGAGGGCCTGCGTGATCTCGACCGACATGTACGGTCGGTTCCTCTCCTTCTTGGGCAGTGGCGCCTTCTTCTTGGCAAGAGAGGACGACGCGCCGGTGTCGGTCTTCCTGAAAGACCAGCGCCCTGTCATGTTGGTCGTGGAAGTAGGAGGTGGTTGCTCTGGTTCTGGACGTGGCCACGACAGCTCATTTTAAAGAGGGAGAGGACACGATCTTCCAAGGCCAATGATGGCGGCGCGGAGTTGGAAGTGGTGGTGTCCAGTGTCACGTCGCCATTAATGATGACGCAAAAGCGGAAGCGGCCGCACTGCCTTTTCTTGGTGCAGGCCTCTGAATCGGCATGGACATAGGAGACGAAGCGGCCGCGGTTGCCGACACAGACCCCTAAGCAAAAGAAGGAGGATACGCGCGGACACAACGGTCAGTCCGCAGCGACGCAAACTACACTCAAATTTAGGCGGAGTTTGTTCTCCAAGGAGTTTGTTCTCCGGGTAAAATTGGGCTACGGTGGGTGCGAGCTGTGCTGCATTGACCTGTTTGGCACTGTGCTGCGGCGGGCCGGCGGATCAACCAGGTGTTAATCTGGCTGGTGCGTGCCGGCTGGCCGGGGCGCAGGACCGCTGTGGCCAGCATGCATGTCCCGCCCACAGCCTGCCACCTCTCGCTGGTCTTGCTCTGCCCTCTTTGCTGCCTCGCGTCGCGTTCCATGCTCTCCATCGTCGTTCAGCTCAGTTTTAGTTTCATCTTTCGACGCAAGGAAATCGACACGACCTGCCCGCCTGCTGCGTCTATTTTGGCTAAATGGCAAGGAGCAAGTATGCATTGTGAATTGCGAACGGCATTCAACCGTGTGACACGCTGCTTTCCAAAGATGAAGTTTTGGGTTTTGGACGCGCCCATCCCGACGGAGGAGGAGCATTGAATCCATGAGACCGGAGGCAAGGGCCGCGCGTCATGTCGCCGAATTAGTACAGTGTAGAGTAGGAGTAGTTCTAGTTCATGAGGCAGAGTGAAGTCCCCTGCCTTGTTACGTCAAACATAACTATGTTTACAGCTTGCTCAGGCTCGACATTGCTTCTCCACCGGGGATGCGCTACTGGCCTACTGCGCCGTACATAAATCGCGCAGTTGTGGACACACGTACGGTGCAGGAGCACACAGCAAAAACAACTAAGGGTGTGCAAACTACTCCATCTGCTATTTCTTAGCTAGTTTTGCCTAGGTTGCAAGAAAAGCTCGAGAATAGGAAGCATGCTCGTTTTCTTACTCGATTCGAAGATCGACTTAAAAAATGAAGTGTCTTATATGATCGATTATACGAGAACATATCTAGTGATATCATGTCAACTAAAATTATGGATGTTCACAAGATATGTGTTTACCATCCCTGAAATTTTCAGAACAAAATTCGGAATATAATACTAGAAACAAAAAATACAAATCCAAAATGAATATTGTCACAAAAAGACAAAAAAACACAAACCCACACTATTCACATATCAATTGCTCTTTTTTTGTTTCTCCGTCTGCAGGGCCGTCTCCAGAAATTTGGGGTCCCGATGCAAAATGCGAAATGGGGCCCTCAGATTTTCAAACTAGATTTAAATTAAATTTACGTTTTTAGAGAAAGTCATCACAATTTTTTTGAAATTTATTCAAAATAATTTCTTGACCCAAAAGGATGGCTATTTTGTTCTGCAATACAATCTAGTCCTATGAAAAAAAAATCATTGATGGACTATCGAACAAATACAACTGTGGTCCGCATAACATAGGTCGAGGATCAGTAGTCAAAAGACGCAGAGCTAAATTAGAGTATCAGATTTCCTAAAAAAGAGGATCATTAGCCAAAACATAGGTCGTGGAAAGTTTCTTAAAACATAGGCATTTTGGACTTGGATGTCATGAATATATCTTTACTTAGCAAATGGCTTTGGAAACTTTTTAACGAAAAAGGAGATTGGCAGAAGTTACTGGAAAATAAATATCTAAAGAAGGTCACTCTGGGACAAGCTGTTGCGAAACCAGGGGACTCTCATTTTTGGCAAGGGCTGATGGATGTTAAGAAACTTTTTTGGCCATGCATTAGAATTAAAATCGGAAATGGGTTGAGATGCAGATTCTGGGAAGATGTGTGGCTAGAGGATACTTCCCTAGCTAACATGTTTCCTAGACTCTATGCTATCTCAATTAATCTACATATAACTGTGGCCAAGGTTTTTGAGCTAGGCATTGTTGGTTTGAGATTTAGAAGAGCACTTGTGGGTGAGAAGTTAGTTCTCTGGGAAAAGCTGAAAACCCTCTGTAGAAATGTGACGCTAAGAAATGACGAGGATGACAAACTGGTTTGGACTTTGTCACCCTCTGGAATTTTTAGCGTCAAATCTTTCTACACAGCCATGCAGTCTTGTGGTTCTGTCCCTTACAAGTTTATGTGGCGGGTTAAACTTCCTCTTCGAGTCAAAACCTTCTTGTGGCTGTTGCTTTAAAAAAGTATTCTAACCAGAGATGTTTTACTAAGAAGGGGGGGAAAATGCACCACTAACTGCCTTTTTTGTGGACATAATGAAAGCATAGACCACCTTTTCTTTGCTTGTCCCCTTGCTCGCTACATCTGGAATGTGGTTAGCTGCGCTACCGGCTTTAATTGTCAGTTTGCTAGTGCTTCCCATTGTTTCAATGTTTGGCTGAAAGGGTTTCCTGTAGGGAGAAGGAAAATCTTAGCGGTTGGGGTTGCCGCTGTAATCTGGGCAATTTGGAAGGCAAGGAATTTGGCTTGCTTTGAAAACAAGTGGCCAAAGGAGCCTGTTGAAGTCCTACATCGTGTAACATACTGGATTGATTATTGGTGTAACTTACAGGTGAAGGAAACCGCAAAACTGGAGCTGCAGCAGGGCGCAAAGCTGCTGGGAAGAATTGTGGATGAAGTGTTCCGCGCTCGGAACGGATGGATATCGTGGACGCCGCGACTGACGACTTGATGCTAAGATACCTGAAGGGAGAGGAAGAAGATCTGGGGCTTTTCTGAAAAAAAAAGGCAGTTATCTGGGTGGTTTTCTCCTTCAGCTGTTTTTTGTTACTCTGGTTTTAACCTGTGGCTTAGATATGAGAGCCTGCTGGCAGTTGTACGCTTGGTTCTGTTTTCTTTTTGAGCTGAGGCTCTGGTGGTGTTCCCCTGGTGTGTTGAGATCGTTCAGTTGTAAGAACTCAATGGTTTCTCTTAATAGAAATCGGGGCTCAACCCTCTATAAAAAAAAAGAGGACACCCGGGGAAGGTTAGAGAAGGCTTAATCACAGATAATGAGGTTTGCATATGTAGCATATAGTGATTTGATTGGGGGCACTCTTTGCGGAAGGTGATCAGAGCAAGTTATGGGGTTTGCATATGTAGCATATAGTGATTTGATTGGAGTACTCCTACGTATACTGAACGGTAAATCAAAAAGATTGAATGCCAGAAAACGCAGCCTTAATCGTAGCAAGACCAAACGTGATTTATGGCTGTTACCAATTAATGACTGATTAACAATATTTGGGGGCCCCTTTTTTTCGGGAGGCCATGTGCAATAGCACAGCTCGCACGCCCTCCTCAACGGGCCTGTCCGTCTGTATTTCAAATTTGGTTCTGGAAATTTAAGAAAATGTAAATACACATCTTGTGAATACTTATAAATTTGTTTTGAATTTTTTGACACTTAGAATTTGAATTTTGAGATGTGGTATCACGGTATCATGGTAGACATGATATCAATAGATATTTTCCCTCGATTGTACCACTGGTTGATTTTGAGCTAACACTAGCTTGCTCGATTTATTTTGATAGCTCAAAAAAATAAAATTATGTATCATAATTTATTTATATGTTTAAATAAAATGGATAACTTATATGTTGTGAATGAGATTTATATTCCTTCTAATTTGGATGAGATTTGATTAAGTGAATATGAAAGTTTTAGTTTTTTTTGTTTATATCTTGTGGATGGTTTTTTTGTTCCTAAGCAAAACTGGACGTTTTGTTATTTTTGTTAGCTCAAAACTAATATGATAAATCGTTACAAGATGAGTACAAACAAACTTTCACATCTTGGCTTTTAACTTAACTCAGTATAAGCTCGCTCGAGTTTTGGTATGAGCTGAGTTGGGTCAATTCTACTTTGCTCAAACTCGACTCGTTTGCCGCCCTAGTGTTGCCTGGCTAACACATATCCTAGATAGCATAGTCTTCTTCAGTCGTACGAATTCTACTTTCGGCACCCCGAGGCTTGTTTATTGTACTATTGTACATCTGGGAACAATCAGAGTTGCCACACAATCTAATTTTCAAAAACAATGCGATGAAAAACAAGATGAAAAAGGCAGTGTAAACGGCCATGTCATCGTAGAGTGAAGAAATGCTCAAAAACTAAATGCAAACTCCCGCTTTAGGGCTCCTTTGATTCATACATAGCAGAAACGTAGGAATATGAAATGTGTAGGATTATGATGTCATGTCTACCTAAATTCAATGGGTAAAGAAATTGGTGAAGGAATTTTTCCATGAGGTCAAACTTTATGTTATATTCCTATGAAAATTGTACTACAAGATTTTTATAGGATTATGCCCTATAGGATAGAATCATATGGATCAAACGGCTTCCGTATGTAAGTTCTCATAGGATCTCAACCTTTCACAAATCCTTTAAAAATCATATAAATTAAAGGAGCCCTTAAATCTTGTCGTCCTTGTTTACCCCCCTTTTCATCCCAAAATTCATGACTTCCAATGTATGAAATGCGGTATGTGGACTGCACGCAATGTGTTCGACTGTTTTTTGAGGTCGGTGATAGTTACTGAATTTACTTTTATTTTGCAGGCGGTGCGAATGATCATCGAGAGTGGGCGCGAGCATCCCCATCGACAATCATCTGTATGATTTCCAGGATCCTCTTGCCACTGTTGATCACAATATGTCTGCTGATCTTGCTGATTTTCTCGCCCTGCACGTCTGAGACTCACATGCTCATACGAGACTACAAAATGATCTCATCGAGCATCTGTGGAGGCTTAAAAGGAATCCAAAGGGTAGATCATGATGTATTTGTTTTATTTGAATTGTACTCATAAATTTATTTCTATCGTGTAATTTTCAACTTCTCAAGCAGATCAGTTTCACAAACAACGTGGTGAAAAATAAGATCAAATTCTCAACTCAATGCAAACTCCCGCTTTAAATCTCCCACTGTTTCAAATGCGGGATGTGGACCGGTCCAGCCCAATCCCTTGCGTATCAGGGCAAAAAATCCGATGACCGAGAGCGTCGTCGACAAGATCTCAATGCAACTCTGAGGGGCAGATCACGCTGCAGGGAGAATTTACTTCCCGGGACCTCCCAAGACCTCCATGTTTTCTTTCCTCGAGCTTCCTTTCCTGTGGGCATGTCTCGCCGTGCGCGGGGCCGGCGACCTCTGCCATGTCTTCAACACCGTGCAACCACTACTGGCAAGGGGCATTCATCCTCCCACGCCTCGTGACTCTCCCTGCCTTCTCGGCTCATCAACCTTCAATGCTGGACTAGCCCTAGCTATAGCCTTGTACTATCTCTCAGTACCTGCACTGTTCATTTCAGGCTCCTGCCCTTCTCCCCACAGTGGCATACAGTCAGCTTCCCCATTGCCCTGTTCAGTCACACAATCAACACGCCACTCCGGCGGTGTGATCCGTCCATCTCAACCTCATTCAGGCATGTACCCTGTCCTGTTTTACAGAGATTTCTTTTGCTCTAGGAGGAGGAAGTAGGAACCTGATTTCGCCGACAGTTTGGGATGGGAACGAAAAGGAAAGTGCACGTACGTATATAGTTAACCAACCTCTAGTGCTAGCTCCTGATTGATTGCCGTAGTTAAGAGGCTGGAATCGTAGGCCGCGCTTTTGGTCGGTCCACCCATGAAAGGATCCATACTCCATAGCCATCATCTTCTTCCCCCCCAGCTCGCCATGGCGCCCACTGTAGAGGACTCGTACTGCTAAAGACTGACAGAAAGCTAATGGCGCACGGCCGAGACAAGAAAGAAACCCACGTGAGCCCGAGGCCCCGAGCGACGGCGAGACAAAAGCCGGCGTACGGATTCTCCTAGGAATCACTTTCGCTTTTGTCCATTCTGTTTTGATTGATCCCGTGGCCTTTCCCTATATAATGAAAGAAAAACAAGGCTCTGCTTGTGGTACCAATGATGTCAGATTTCCAGCCACATAGATAGCGTAGGAAGCGGGATTTAGAAGTGCTTAATCCTACTGTCATCACGTGATTGCAGATCGAAGAGGATATGCTATCATACTCCGTGCAGGATGGTGCCCCGTTATTGTAATCGCTGAGAGAAGCATCATGCATATGGCATCAATTCAAATGACTTTAAACAAGCTATAAATCCCACTCCTAATTTAAGCGAGCAAAGAACTGTGAACACCGGAGTCCAACATGTGGTGGAGCCTCCGCTAGCTTCCAATTTTCAGAAGACACGGCTGTCTTACTTCCACTGAATTCGTCCTCGTCTGCCCAGTTCATAGTGTTCTGGAAGAATGCTGACGAGCGCGATCTGCATCTGTTAAGCCGGTGACGCGCTTAATTATGACACCCCACACGCGAAGATTAGCGGACCCATGAACCACCTAATTCTCGCATCAAAACATGATTACTCTGCAGAGGCATATGAGTCTTCCATCATGTGGCTTAAGACCCTACCATGATCGTGCTGTGATGGTGTGTGGGGGGTTTTAGATCAGCAATTTGCAGAAACACATGGGGTCTGTGCATGAACCAAAATGCCCTCTGTATCTTGCAGCAGCTGTGATATTCAGATAGCATAAACCTGTACACATCTCTGCCCAGAGGATCAAGTATACTACTAGTAGCTCTCGTGTTGGACCTTACTAGCAAGTTAATTAGACCATAATACCTGCACGTACTTAACAACTCGCTTCATCTCCAGTTATACTACTTGTACGCCTATGCAAGTTGTAGCAATTATTTTCTTCTTCCGTGGCAACAAGTCAAGCCCTGGTTAATGCACGACCTAGCTTTAATCCAGGTATAGAGTATACGAGATTTCCCTCGATCCAGCAAAGCCAATCATCTACTAGTACTTCCTTTGGATTCAAAATAATACTCAATGTAGGGATGAATTGATCTGCGTTGTGGCCAGCATGGACCATAATGTTCCATATCTGTGTTTTTGGTCCACTCGTACGATCACCTTCATAAAGACGCATATACTCATGGCGAAAGGAGGAGAAAACCATAGTTGGTCAAATCTGGTCCGAAATTAAAGTCTGTTCGTGCAGGCCACATGCAGCGCTTTGCTGCCTTGCTGTCGATATATACCTCTTGAATCTTACTATGTACGGATTTGCCTCGCTTTGCAATTCTTTTTGGCTTTGCGTCCTTTTGCCATTCCATATTTAGGACAATGTAAAAGTGGCGTGTAAAAGTAGAATATTCTCGTGCATGCGCGCTGCTCAGCAGCATTGTACTGTGCGATTCAGTAGAAATGAAAAATTGAGAAAGCAGAACGTATGTTGTGTGTGTCACTGCAGACATACTGAGTGGATCAAGAGTAGATCAATAATTGCCCAAAGGAAGAAAATACATATGTTGTGTGTGTCACTGCACACGTCGTGTCCAGATACATCCATATTGCCAACATGTTTTATGGAACGGAGGGAGTAAATTGTAGGTTTACGTTTTTGGTGCATTTGTGCTTGTTCATGAGCGCAGTATTGCGTCCTACACCATCATTGGTTCCGTCTTTAAGAAGCCAACATGATCCACCTCGCGCGCTCCGGAAGGAGGAACTTCCCTCCCATAATCCCGCACCAAACGGCAATGACAGCATCGGACAAGCATGTGATATTGACACACCAGCAACCAGGTTCCCAGGACAACATGCAATTAAAATCTTCAGAGACTGTTACTGAAAATAGCGCCTGCAGAAAATGGTCCAAATCTACGCAAAGTATCACTGTCTATGATTGCTGTTGTCTCTTTGGTTAGAACAGCTAGCAGACCTTACTACTGCTCTACACATATCGTATCACCAGCTAAGATTGGCCGTCAGATTGAAACTTCCTGTCCGTTACTGTTCGTTCGATTCATCTTGCGTGCTCATCATCTTCAGTCATCATCCATCCATGCGTGCCTGGTTTGCGGTTGGTGCCTGAAAAGACTTACAAAAGATCCTCTGAATGACTGGAAACCAAAGCATGAACAAGAGCTAAGAACGGTAGTTTGGGCCACAGCAGAAATGATGCGTACCAGGAGCCTTCGGTCCTTCACAATCATCAGGGGAGAAGGCCATGAGAGCATGCGCTGCTATCCCCACGAAGGCGAGATGGTGCCGTGCAAGAACAGTGATGTGTACTGAAGTAGTAGTAGAAGATGGTGATTCAAGAGAGTCCGAGAACTAATAACAGCAACTCTGTTTTGCTATGGTTCTGTAATCATGGACCCATCAATCAGTGGTGCTCGAGGTTTGGTGGCCCAGCTATGTGTTGATCTGGTGAATCATCAGAAATGTACTCATGTAGGCTAGCAATCGGGAGTGGGGAAAGATGAAAGTGCTTTCTTATTTGCATTGGATCCCATAGAATAGACACATTGAAGAATCTTCAGCCACCCCATTTATGAAGATCTACGTGCATAGCGAAATTGCAGATGGATCTTTGTAGGACCGTGCGTTGAAGTCTTTATTTAGGAGAGAGCGAGTGGAATTTCTTCTTCGTTCTGGTAGAGCGAGTAGAGTTTTTTTTCCGAACGATTCCGTGGCACGCGCGCGCCATGGACGCTCATTTCGCTTAAGCGGCAGGTCCTTGGGCTCGGCCCGTTAACTTCTTTCTGATTCGTTCGTTCGCAAGTTTTCGTTCGTTCGTTTGGATATGTTGACGCTGTTTTTCCTTCTTTCGCGTACAAACAGAAAACGTCTCGTGAGTTCGTTAGTTTTCATTTTTTATAGGAGGCGACTACGGCGAATCCTATTTGACACCTCAAGTGTTCGTTACCAATCAAGGCATACCTCTTGTCGTAGCTATTTTTCCGAAGCGGGCCGGCCCAATAAGATCCGATCAGTTTGGTTTTTTTTTTGGGTTTCGTTTTTTAACAGATTTTAAATTGAACATATGTTAAATGGAACAAATTTCAAAATCGAACAAATTTTAATAGATTTCAAATTTTCAAAGATTTTCAAATTTGAACATATTTTAAATGGAACAGATTTTCAAATTTGAACATATTTCAAATGGAACAGATTTTAAATGGAACAGATTTCGAATTTGAACAATTTCGAAAGTGAACAGTTTCAAATTTGAACAATTTAAAAACTGAACAGTTTCGAATTTGAACAGTTTAGAATTAGAAACAGCCACAGCTAACGAACAAGAAAACAACATACGAGCGAATTCATCAAAATAAAACATACAAGCAAATTGGGCCGGCCCACCAGGATCCCGCGTCAGCGTCCGCGCCATAACGGACGCTAAAAGCGCTGAATAGGGGATCCCCGCGACTACATTCAGGTAAGGCTGCAAGCGGGAGTGGGCCTTCCACGGCGCCGCTTTGCCAAGCCCATTTTTTCGTGTATGCGGGGGGCCATGGTTTCTGCAAGGAAGTAAGCAAGGTACGCGGGCCGCTCCGCGTTTAGCCGCAGGCCCACTAACTCCCGCATCTGAGCAGGGAAGTAAGCAAGCGACCAGATAATTCTAAAAAAACTGAGCGACCAGGCTCACGAGACGGAGGGGAGGAAAAGCTGTGCCGCCGCCGCCAGCTAGCCGCCGGAGCGGAGGACGCCGTCGAATC